>CM036771.1:3022500-3770000 GCA_020796225.1 Arion vulgaris
GTAATTTTACTTCTAGGATTGGTAATTATTTTGAATTTAGATAATTTCTCAAACTATTTTTTTTAAACGTTTGATTGACATTTACTTAAGTTCTCTTGCTTCCTGGCTCTGGTTTAACCCGTCAATCATTTTATTTTCATTCAATTCTAAAATTATGCGCTGACTAGCTGTATCTTGGGAGCTCCACATATCAGCTAAAAATAGAGTTAGAAATTTCAAAAACTTGTACTGAAAGTTGGAAATCAACATACCACGCATTTCTGTACAAATATCTTTCAAGCTGATATTTTTGTTTTTGTTTTTTGTGTGGCTAAGGTGGAATGATAGGGTTACAAATGAGGAACTTATGGAGAGAACAAGACAGATTCCAGTGGACCAAGAGGTTAAAAAGACTCTGGCGCTGGATAGGACACACTTTACGAAAACTGAGGGAATATAATGTTCTTCTTCTTCTTTGCGTTCGTTCTGTACGACCAATTTTAATCACTCTTTGTGATATGTTTGATCTTTGCCAAGAACGTGTATACGTTACACATTGGTTTGGTAGGCCCCTAAACGCATAGAGTTTAGGACACATGCATCCGATTTCAGTCAACCTCCTTAGTCGCCTCTTACGACATACGTGGCAGGTAACAGTGGTTCTATTCTTTTCACCCAATTTTGGGCCCCGTACCCACTCGGGCGGGAATATAATAGAAGGGTCCTTTCCTGGAACCCGCAGGGACAGCAAAAGAAGGGGAGACTGTTAAATACATGGAGACGAGATTTGGAGACGGAGATCAACAATATAAAGAAGAACTGGAGGAGCTGCAGGAGATAGCTAGAGATAGAAAGACTTGGCATGAGTTGGTTGAGGGCCTATGTTGGAGGTGGAGATCAAGAATATAAAGAAGAGCTGGAGGGATCTGCAGGACATAGCTAGAGATAGAAAGACTTGGCATGAGTTGGTTGAAGGTCTACTCCCAATCCGGGTTAAAAAGGTAGAGAGAGAGAGAGAGAGAGAGTTGCCGTCTCTAAAGAAAAAAGAAGGCAATATACATATCTACTACTCGACGTACAAACATTCTTGAGATAAATAAAACCAAAAGATAATGTTACTGCAGTAGCCAACAGACACAAAAATCAGATACCTACTCTAGAGAACTAAATATCCATCTGTTTATGAAACATCAAGAAGAACAAACGAGCACAAAACACTATAATTCATATCAATAACATATACATGATCAGTAGCGGCTCGTCATTAAGGGCCAGTGGGGCCGGACCCCACAAAAAATAAGGTGAACGTGTATTTATTATTCTATACATTAAAATATAACCTAATCGAAACCATGGTTTTTCCGAAAATCTCTGTCTGGCCCCACCAAAAAAAAATGATTGCGAGTCGCCACTGTACATGATATTATTACCGTTAAATGTTACATGTTTATTGATCTATCACTCTCTCAGCGTTATTTCTTTGATCTTTTACAATTTATTCATCTCACCTATCCAGGTAGGATGTTTACCTGTATTGTCTACTTTCATGACACGCAGCCCAACACATAACGTCACGCACGAAGATACTTGTAACGCAGGTATTAATTTATTAATCTTTATAATCAACTTTCTCGTTATGTTCTCCAGTAACAGAATATTTATTGATTTCTGCGATGGAAGCACGACGGCGATGGAGCTGTCTTAGATAGAATGTTGTATTTTAAAATATGTTTAACTTTATGAATGACAGGTTTACAACTGGCTAAACGGAAGTGATCAATGATGAACTAATATGGCGGGGGTTAAACCGGTTTAAAAAGTTAACTGAATATCCTTTACAGGACTTTGCGCGAATCAAGCCCAGCTTTTTAACGCTGTTTGTGATTTTTCTAGGCATTATTACGTTCAGTAGTTTGTCATTGCTTTCTGAATGGGTGGTGTCATCGTCCTTTTTTATAAATATCTACCCGAAAAAATTTTCAAACAAACTGTCCACAGTGTGATTCGAACTGAGAACGTCGGGGTCACTATCCCCTAAGCCCCAGACGCCACCATTAAACCGGTAGAAAAGTATATTGATTTCGTTACAGACGTATTTACACACTTTAATACAGTTTTTTTTTGTTATTGTAATAGACAGTGCTGTCAACATATAGTTTTCTAATTGTAAACTGACAGTGCTGTCAACATATCGTTTTATTATTGTAAACCGACAGTGCTTTCAACATATAGTTTTCTTATTGTAAACTAATAGGTGCTGTCAACATATAGTTTTCTAATTGTAAACTGACAGTGCTGTCATTAGAAATGTTGTTATTATTATAAATTGGTAGCATTGTCAACAGAAGTTGCTATAATTATAAATTGAAAGCACTGTCAACAGAAGTTGCTATAATTGTAAATTGATAGCACTGTCACGGAAGTTGCTATAATTGTAAATTGATAGCACTGTCACAGAAGTTGCTATAACTGTAAATTGATTTCCCAGACTCATAAGTTGTTTTATTTTTGTGCTGTCGGCAAAGGTTTGGCTAATTGTAAATTAATAATATTCTTATCTGTCAATTTTCTTGCTGTCAACGGGCAGGTTTGTCGACGTACAGTGTCAAACTGTAAACTGACAAGGTTGTCGATGATCAGTTTTCGAACTATATCGACAAAGTTGTCGATGAAAAATATTTCCTAAATGTAAATTACCATGAGAGCCGCATTAGTGATGTTGTTAATGAACTCGCTTCTTACCCTAATGGTCCAGGTTCAATTCCTCAGTGGTCGAGGAATGTTTTCCGACCGTAATGGCTCTCAGGTCGACCCAGACTCAATTGGGTAACTGGAAAAGCACTGGGAAGTAGAGGTGGCTGGCGTGATGGTGACCGCATCATCTGTCGTGTGCCGACGGTTAAAGGAAAAATACGGCACTAACAATATATTATCAAATATATCACATGATATCAAAAGAGATACCTTACATTTTTTAACTGGCATGGTTTAAAGCCGAAGTATTGACATCAATGAATCGGGTTTGATCCCATATGGCTCGGTCCCTCTCCACAGAAATGGTACGCCACCTGACGAGAGTATTGCACAAAACACGAACTCCGTAGCTCCGGCAGCAATCCTAGGGGTTGTCTTGGAAAACACTGCAGTCGTGAACAGAACGGATTCGAACCCACGACCTTCGAGTCACAAGACAAAGAGCTTAACCACTTAGCCACAGATACTCCCCTGGCAGACACGTTTGTTTCTTGGGTACAGTCAGTAGCGGATCGTGATAATTTTTATTGGTGGGGCCCAGTCACACTCTCCCTTATTGACGAGCCGCAACTGAGTACAGCTATATTTTAATTCAACCGAAAATTAAAAACGATGTTATCTACAGAATACAAAAACGTGATTGTCTTCTATGATTGAGCTGGCTTCTTTAGTTCATCTTCAATCTGATCCTTGCTAAAATAAAGATTATGGAAATCTAAGACACTCTTTTCAGATTGCACCGGAGAGTTTTGTTCTGAAATGACTCCGACAGATCTATTCTGAAATAACTGATCTGTCTGCACACACTATTCTGATGAAGTCTAGAATCAACGATTTGTAATTTGTTATCTGTCAAAATTGACTATTTCAACTTTCTCGGTCAATTTCATTTTATTTTTAAGATTTTGTACCCAGGTTGTTTTCTGTATTATAATTTGAGTTTTGTAATATTCGGTTTTTTTCTTCTTATTTTTATAAATTTCATTTCTAAAATTATTATTTCATCTTGTGTTACTCATTCCTTCTCACTTTCGCTGTAGTCTCTCTCTCTCCCCCAACCCCACCCCCACCTTAGAGCTTAGGACAGTAACAAATGCATACTATTCTTCTCTGTTCTTGGCCTCTCTCTGTATTGTGTTCCAAATGTGATTCATTTTTTTTAGTTCTTGTTCTATTGTTCTCCTCCAGAGCGTTTTACGTTTTCTACGTTTTCGTTTACCCTCTGGTATTCACCTCAGTGCAGTTTTCGTGGCATAGTAAGTCTCCATGTATCGTTACTCAGTTTGTGAAACAGATGGTTGGTGAAATAGTCCACGCCCATTGTGGACTTGAACCCAGACTATGTATCTAAAGTAGCGAGTTTATTAACAACTACACTACAACGGCTCTCGCATGGATATAAACATAACTTTAATTATGATGGTTCTCTGTGGCTAAGTAGTTAAGTTGGTGTCTTGCATTCTGAAGGGTGTGAGTTCGAATCCGAATCGCGCCTTTCTGTTCACGTGTGCAGTTTGTTCCAAATAAATGTAGGATTGTTATCGGAACTGAGCTACTGAGTTCATGCTCTGTTCAGTTCTCTTGGCGTGCATTTTCTGCGGAGAGGGACGAAGCCATATTAGGAAACCCGGTGCAGTGAAGTCAATATTCCGTCTTGAGATCAACTTCTTGAAGAATTTTACCATAATAACAAAAAGGAAATGAAATTGTGTCCTTATGTGACTCCAGTGCCGTAACCAGAACTGGCAAATAATGGAGCCCACTGGGTAAAAGGAAAGAGAGATCGATCAAAAGCAACTTTATAATTAGTTATACTATTCCCATTGCACTTCAGTGAAAAACAATGTGTGCAAGTATCGCATTCTTACACATGAAGATCTTAGCGGCAGAGCACAAACTCCGTTTCACTAGCGAAGTTCCCCGATGTAATTTTCTAGACAATACAAATGTGTGTGGGAATTTTGTTGTAATGTTCAATGGATTTTGCATAGGCAGCGGCATTGCAGTCTACTCTTATTGATTGTTAATGGCTTAGATCAGTGGCGGCTCGTGGTCATTTTTCTTGGTGGAGCCAGACACACATTTTCGGAAAAATCACGTTTTTTTTTAGTATTTACTATTATTTGTCTATTCCGGGAAGTTATTCCCCTTTCGGTTTTTGGTGGGGCCGGGCCCCACTGGCCCTTAATTACGAGCCGCCCCTGGCCTAGGTACTTTTGCTTGTTTTTTTTTTTTTCCGATCCAGAAGCACTTGAGCTTTTCAGCTCTTCGGCTCGGTACCATGGACATCGTAACCCTTCGGTTCGGTGCCACGAACACCGTGAATCTGGGGAATCTGTGGCTTTTCTGCCTGCCCACGGAATTGAACCCGTACACACAGAGGGCTAGTCACCCACAGTCCAACGCGCTACGAACACGCTGGGCACGCGGGCACTTTTGCTTGTTCAACTCTAACCTATGACCTATGTTTTATCGTTCATTTAAGATAGGACTAGGAATCCGATGTCGTCTACATTGTGTTTAGAGAACTCCGACAGAATATCCTGTTCACACCCCATGATAAACGAACCATGGACCTATAAAGCGTCAGGCCAACATCTAACCACAGAGACCCACGACATTGAACTGTAAGCTACGGCAGGTCAGGAGTAACTGCTTCTTCTTCACATTTCAACTTCAAACGGAGCAGAGGTTTTCAAAAAGCTTCTTCCAGTTTATACTCTCTTTTGCAATCTCTTATAATTCTTGTCACGTCTTGTCTATTATTTAAATATCGGTCTCCAGCTCTCTTTTTTTTCTTTCGATCGTTCTAAGGCCATTTTTATCATTCTATTGTGATATATAAACAACCAAACATCAGAACGTAATGTACATGCACCACCTTCAGCACCTATTGGTGTACAGTTGCTTATCCTTGGGTGGGGGTGTTCGATTTCAGCCAGCGTTTGTTTGCGGTACGCTTTCCGCTAGCCTTTGGCTGTCCCCAGCCGAACCCACAAGGCAGCGGGTTGCCATTTTCTTTCAGGGCAGCGACCCTTAGACGGCCTGCCCTCCCGGGCTTATGAGAGCCATCTGCCCAGCAAAACCGGTCGTTTTAATGAACACCTTGGATTGCCGCCCGTTCAGGTTTGTTTACGGTTTGCTCCGCTAGCCTTTGATTGTCCCCAATCAAACTACAAGGCAGCAGTACATCTCTCTTCTAAAAGCCTTCCCCAACTCCACTTTCCCTGCTGGTTTCAAAACAGCGCCTAAGTTACAAGAGTACCTTATTAATGATCAAATAAGTTCAAGAGAATGGAAGAGAGTTTGTTTATGTTCTATAGTACATCATACGTTGTGCTAGTGCGTTTTTTGCTTACTTAGTTTCTGTTCAAGAACAAATAGAAATAGTAGCAGCCCCCTAGGAAGCATAGATTACACCAATCAACCAGGTAATTTGAGTCCCAAATCAATTAAAATTAAGTTAGCTGTTGCCTTCCAACTGTTAAAACTAGTAATCGTTGTCTGGGCAAGCTCTTGTTTCTCCCTAGCCACTTTTACCAGCACTAATGATGATATCAAAGTGTTGGTCTACACACGAAATGGATGTGGGTCTCATGGGAGACATTCAGCTGATGTCTGTGGTGTGTCGTCATCGTGAGATGATGCTGAAATGTCGTTTCAAGAGTGGTGCAATTTTATGAGCAGTTTGCTATGAAGAATCGATGTGGTCCATCCGTTTCTTCCTCGCAAGGTAACTGGTTTTTTCTCTCCATGCAACCATTTTTTTTCCCGTCCTTGCAACAAATTCTTCCCCGTCCTTGCAACAAATTTGTCCCCTTTCCTTGCAAACAAATTCTTCCCCGTCATTGGAACAAATTCTTCCCCATCATTTCAACAATTCCTTTATCTCCTTGCAGCTTCTTCTTCTTGGAACTCTCCATATCGACAAACTTGTTAACCACTATGTGTGATTTGTATATGATCTGAGCCTAAGAGTGACTGTACGTTGTGCTAGTTATGCGCCTACATGTAGGCCAGCACATCCAATTTCTGCGATGCATTTTATTTACTCTAGGGTAGCTTCCCTAGGCCCTACATCAGTCACCTCTTACGACATGTCTTGAATGTTGCAGTGGTACTATTCTTTGCGTCACTTGCGGATCCCGGCACCACACGGGTGCTCCTGGCAGCAATTTTCTCCTATTCTTGCAGCAGTTTCTTCCTATTCTTGCAGCAGTTTCTTCCTATTCTTGCAGCAGTTTCTTCCTGTCAACATAGCAGACCTTTCTGATGACCCATTAGTTTGTTTTCTCTCTCCACACTACAGTTTCGTTCTCTCAGTCACCAAGTCTTTTCTTCCCAAGCTACAGTTCCTGTCGATATTGACTTAAATAAACACGACATGCATACATTCCCACAATAACATTTCTATTGAGCAGTCATGTGTCAGTATGAATACAAACATTGATCAGTAATCGATGCAGACACTAATGTTCAGCTGAGAAAATAGAACAATTATTATAAAGATTACCAAAATTCAACTTATATCAAGGCAATTTCTCTATGAATAATTGTTTGTTTTTTTCTCGATCCAGAAGCATTTGAGCTTTCAGCTCTTTGGCTCGGTGCCATCGACATCGTAACCGTTCGGTTCGGTGCCACGAACACCAAAATCTGGGTAACCTGTGGTTTTTCTGCCAGCCCGCGGAATTGAACCCGCACTCACAGAGGGCTAGTCACCAGCAGTCCAATGAGCTACGAACACGCTGGACATGCGGAAATATGAATAATTTGAAACTATGCACAGCGTCCCCTATCATCATCATCTTCTTCTTTGCGTTCGTTCTTTACCACCAATTTTAATCACTCTTTGTGATATGTTTGATCTTTGCCAAGAACGTGTATACGTTGCACATTGGTTTGGTAGGCCCCTAAACGCATAGACTGCTACACGTTAAGGACACATGTATCCAATTTCAGCCAAATCTCCTTAGTGGCCTCTTACGACATGCGTGGCAAGTAACAGTGGTTCTATTCTTTTCCCCCCAAATTTGTTCCCCGGTAACCACTCGGTCAATCATCACCATCACATAGCTTGTCCTGAGCAGAACTTTGTTACCCTAAGAGTATTTCAGAATTTCTCTCTCTCTCATAGGCCAGATGTCCCGCCCCTGCAGCTGTCTGGTTCATACCATCAGTTACATCCTGAATCCACCTTCTCCGTGGTCTTCCTCGGTGCAGGGATGTATCCTTCCATGATGGTCTTCTCAGCCCTTCGTGTCTTTTTATATGTCCAAAATACTTCAGCCAGTTTTCTTTGAGTTTGAGTTCTTTCCGGATAGATCCATTTGTTCTCTTCAATGTATATGATATACAGTGGAGTCTGCACATGATATACAGTGGAGTCTGCACATGATATACAGTGGAGTCTGCTGTAACAATGATATTCTTCATCTTCTTCTTCTTCAGCGATCTCTAGTCACGCGCTTAATTTACTGTGGGCCACAAACTGGGCAGTCAGCTTCAGGTCTGTCAGGTTTCCCAAAGCTTAGTTTTTAAGGTCGACTGGGTGTGTCCACATGTTGCTTCTCAGCTCACCCATGAGAGGACAGTCGTGCAGGATATGCTCCGGTGTCTGTTCCGCCTGCTGACACTAGCAAATAGCTGTTTGACTTAGTCCTAGTCTATATAAGTGTTTGTTGAGTCTGCAGTTTCCGGTGCGTAGTCTAGATATAATTATATTCAACAGCACATATATGTTTTTTTCACTACATTGTTAAATGTCTATGCTTCAACCATACCATACAAGAAAAGTAATGGCAGACTGTCATCCAAGAAAATACACTGAGAACCCTAACATCATCCTTTCTTCATCATCATCAAGTTGCCTATCCCTTCCAGAACTTAACTCCCATGACAGCAGTCCTGAAAACTCTCTGTTCTGTGCAAGTTGACCGACGTCAGCAGCAGTCATTCTCAGATCGTCAATGCCATCTTGCACCCATCGTCTTCTATGTCTTTCTCTCATTCTTCTTCCATGTACCATTCTCTCCAAAATTATCTTCTCTAGGCACTCATGTCGTTTGATGTGTCCGAAATATTTAATTTTCCTTGTTTTTATGCTCTTTAATAGCCAACTCTCTTTAATATCAAGCTGTTGCAGAACAGAAACATGTGTTCTTTTCTCTGTCCATGATATTCTAAGTACTCTTCTGTAGCATTTGCATTCAAAGACATTAATAATCTTCTCGGTCGCTTTGTTAATGTTCCATATCTCACAACCATATGTTGCCAAGGAAAAAACGCAGGCTCTTAAACACTTCATTTTTGTTCTGATGTCGGTTACTTTAGTTAGTTAGTTCTTTTAGTTTTTGTAAAGCAATGGTCCTCTGCAAAATGAAAATCGTGGCATATCCTTTACAGAACCTAGCCATCAACGACAGTAAACGAGTCGTTGATTTTTCTAGGCACCACTTATACGTTCAGTAGTTTGCCATTGCTTTCTGAGCGGTGAGATCTATTTTTCCCTTTATTAAAAAAAAAATCCCATGGAAATGAATTTGCTTAAAAACTTGCCCACTCAAAGTAAATTAAAACTGATATGATTGGACATGGATTGCTGTGACATTTACCTGCTAAACAGTAATCAAACTAAAAGTGCTGTATAATATCTACACAACGTGACGTATGTAATGGTAATCAAGTTGTAGAAATAAAAACACAAAAGAGAAAAAGTTAAGCCAAAACAAGAGGAAACGAAGGAGAACATCCACAAATAAATGCTACGTAAATTGCATGCATACACTCTGCGAAATCACTAAAGAACAATAAAAAAATGTATAACATCTTTCAATGTTTGAAAACAAAAAATGCTAGTGAAAATATAATTAATACAGAATAAAGGAATGCAGTATGTTTGTGAAAAATATAACATGAAAATTAACCCTTTCAAAACAGAAGCCATGACATTAAGTAGATCGAGCAACTAATTTTTTAAAAGCATATTTTTCTGTTGGGGGCATAAATGAAAAATCCTAACCTGAACAGCTTTACGGCGACTGCACTAGCCATGCGGCTATTAAATTCATCATGCTCACATCCCATCTGTCCTACACCGCCCTAAACTGTGGTACTTAAGGCAGTAGTGACAGTTTATTTCAACTACACTTTTTTGTTTTGCGTGCTTTATAATAATAATAATTCCTCTCATACCGTTATATGTTAAATAGGGCCTGCAAGTAATTTCTCCATACCGCTTTATCCTGGGCAACTCGCTCAATTTCCTCCATGGAACTGAGACCGATATTTCCTGCCTCTCTCAGCAAAGTTCGTTTCAGGGTCTCCTTGGGTCGACCTCTCTTTCTTGAACCCTTTGTATCCCACGTCAATGCCTGCCTTGCTCATTTCTCCTTAAGGTGTGCCCAACATATCTCCATCTTCTCTTTCTCATAACAGTTGTCACTAGTGGTTGACCAGACATGTTTCTGATTTCATCACTTAAATTGCGTGCTTTAATTAAGTTAAATACAGTACCTCTGTTGTATCGTCTGTCTCCGATAGAACTGGGAACTCGATCTCACTTACAATGATATCGGAGATCTTTAGATAAATATCCGGATAGCTCCACGAAGGAGCGAACCGCCTACATGTAGAACGATAGGCAAACACTTAACCTCTACGCCACATATAACCGTGAATGAACGCTGGCGTCTGTTAGGAAACTTGCGAAAACGGACTCATATATTTCATTATATTTATTGAAATCATATGTAACGATATGTTACAGAAAGTGAGTGCTGGCATTGCCCCATACGTTTTCTCTATTTCCCATATTGTGAACACATTTGAAAGATGTGTTTTACTGTTATTTGTCTGTGTCCCATTCATAGTCATAAGATATCCATATTTGATCTTATAAAACAGATGTTACCACGTGTTCACTGTTTCTCAACCCTGATAGTAACAGCGTCGTGTCTCTGTTGCGTGCTCGACTAACTGTTTCTCAACCCTGATAGTAACAGCGTCGTGTCTCTGTTGCGTGCTCGACTAACTGTTTCTCAACCCTGATAGTAACAGTGTCGTGTCTCTGTTGCGTGCTCGACTAACTGTTTCTCAACCCTGATAGTAACAGCGTCGTGTCTCTGTTGCGTGCTCGACTCTCCTTCCAACGGTCCTAGGCTCGCTCTCTCGTAGAGCCATCTGGATATTCTTCCAGAGATCCCTGATCTCAGTGTAGGTGAGATCGAGTTCCTAGTTCTATCGGAGATAGACGATAAAACGTAGGTTCCGTGTTGAAGTTGAGCACGTAAACGAACCCGTGCTGTTCAAAATCGAGAAGAGCAGGCTGGAAAGTCGCAGCTCGAGCAAAATTAATTAAAAACAATAAATAATAAAATTCCTTCAAAATAGTTTCACCCACTTCTAAATTACACTGGCGACCCTCGTCTGTGCTACGGAGTTCGTGAACTGCTACTGAGATCTTCCTGTGTAAGAAAGAGATCGGAGTACACACGGTTACTCCCCAAAGTGCAATGATGATGTTCCTATCAATCTACTAATCAATAAATCAACGCCACTGTTACCTCATCATCATCATCATCAAATATCTTGTCCTGAGCAGAACTTTGTCACCCCAACAGTCACCCGAAATTTCTCTCTCTCATAGGCCAGATATCCCGCCTCTACAGCCGCCCTGTTCAACACATCATTTACACCCTAAATCCATCTTCTCCGTGGTCTTCCTCTTCTTCTCTTTTGCCGGTATGAGAAGAAAAAGAAGACCACGGAGAGGATAATATTGTGAAACGCCCCTCACCCCACTCTTGTATTCTTAAAAGCTCTCACCTGTGAGGCTAGAGCATGGGTACTGTAAGTAATGAATGTTTGTGGTTTAAACCTTGCGTTCAGTAACTGTTCGAAAGAACATTCTGCCTGTTTACTCTCTTCTTATTGATTGTATTAATTGGCTTCAGTGCTTCCCTGGGGTTGATAAATCTCCTTATTATCTCCCGAACTCTGACGCTTGGAACACCGCTTTGGCATTCATGATGTGTACGCGAACATATGTACGCACTCGCTCACGCACATACACACACATGCGCCCATAGATATGAAAATTTTTTTACTTACTAAAAGGTCTTACTGCGATTTAGGCAGTTTGGAGTTACCCGTTGTACAAGTCGAACTGGATGTCTGAGAGGCAGAGTGAGAGGTGTGTTTAATTAGCGAGCCACGGGAACCATCAGTATGCATACTCTTCGATATCTGTTGGGGAAGACTGAGCACCTATGTGTCTGCCTGGAGTGCAGTGACGTCAGTTTAGTAATTAATGCCCAATAACGAATAAGCAATCTTATGGCAAAGGATTGTCTTGATATCAGTTAAATGAGCGCGTACCGCATAAAAACATCATCTCTGTCCATACTTCTGCCAGCTTGAGTAGGGACAACGTTTGCAAGAACGTCAGGACGCTAGCTGCCCTGCACTCCAGCATATCCAGGTTTGTTATCAAACCATATGTTATATGATCTGTTGATTGATTAATTGATTGATTGATTGATAGGACCATCATCATTTCACTTCGGTGAGTAACCATGTGTGCTCCGATCTCTTTCTTACACAGGAAGATCTCAACAGCAGTACACGAACTCCGTAGCACCGGCGAGGGTCCCGATGTAATTTAGAAGATAGCGAAGATATTTGGTACGAATTTTATTTTTTTAAATCTTTTACAAATTAATTTGCCCAGGCAGCGGCTTTCCAGCCCGCTTTTCTCCATTTTGAACTTCCAATGGTTCTTTTACATGCTCAACTTGAACACGTGACATACTTTCTTTCCATCCGTCTCCGATAGGACTAGAATTTGATCTCACCTACACTGAGATCAAGGATCTCTGGTAAAATATCCCGATAGTTTTACGACGGAAGTAACCAAGTACCTTTAGAGCCAGAGACGAGCACCATACTTCTAGGTCACTGACTCCCCCAAATGATGGATGTTGTCATATGCAATCCTCTTCGATCGTTACTTGCAAACGTGTGGGGATCCAATTGTAGCGACCCAGCAGAAATAACCCCTCCCTCTCACCCACCTTTATTTTATTATTTTCCGATCCAGAAGCACTTGAGCTTTTCATCTCTTCGGCTCGGTGCCATGGACATCGTAACCTTCGGTTCGGTGTCACGAACACCGTAAATCTGGGGAATCTGTGGCCTTTACTGCCATCCCGCGGAATTGAACCCGCACACACAGAGGGATAGTCACCAGTAGTCCAACGCGCTACGAACACGCTGGGCAGACGGACCTCACTCACCTTAAAAAAAATAACATTGTGAAACGACACCTGGAGGCCGTCTCCGTCCCTAATGAGAAAATCTGCTCTTGTCTGGTGTGTTTTGTTACAAGAAATAAGAACCTGTCCTTACCATCTTTCTGACATCTTGGATGCACTTGTTTCTCATATGTTTTATCTGTTCCTCACAAACTGTTTCTCACCTTACTCCATCTTACATTTGTATTAAGTTACTGTAGTTCTACCACTTGTACGTAACTGATTCCACTTCTTCTTTTTCTTCGAACAATCCACCACTAGTTAACCACTCTTTGTGATTTGTATGTGATCTGAGCGTAAGAGCGATTCTACGTTGTGCCAGTTATGCACCTAAAATTAGGCCAGTACATCCGATTTCTGTGCTACTTTTAATCTACTTGGTTAGCTCCCCTAAGCCACTACCTCTGTCTCCTTTTACATGTTTTGTAGGTCGCAGTGTTACTATTCTTTGCTCCCCATGCGAGCCCTGGCAGCGTACCGGCAAGTACTGATTCCGCAGTTGTTGTCTTTTTATTAAATCGTTGGGACTTAATTCAAAACCAAATTTCATCCAACATTTCCAGAAGTCTTGCCAGCTCTCCATCAAAATCCGAACCACTGTTTAGATTAATTCCTACATTTCAAGTTGTAGAATAACTTGATCAATATATCTATATATATATATATCTTTATATATTTATATTTGAAGAGCACGACGCGCACTGATATGTGTCCGCCGCTTACAACTTCAGAGAGTGAGTGAATAATTTCGAATGAGATTTTGGGCGCGTGTATCTGACTTTGTCTTCAAATTTAAGTTCGTTTTTTACTTACAGTTCCCATGTTTATGTAACGGATAAGAAATATGATGATAAAAATAGATCATGTTTTTTATTTATTAGAAAATATATATAAATTGGAGATTGCAGAGCAAGGGTGAGATAATTTAAGGAACTTCTTCTTCCAAAGATATTAGGAAGAAATGGGACGATAGTGTTGTATATAATGAAAGATATTGAGATACAGAAGAGAGAGGAGGGTTCTGATAAAGGCAAGACGTGGAGGCGTAAGACAAGATATAAATAGTTTAATTGAATGCCAGAAATAAATGGGAAGCTAAGAGGTATATGTAGCCAAGTAGTTAAGATGTTTGATTTGCGATCTGAAGGTTGTGAGTTCGAGTCTTGACTGAGTCACATGTGGATTTTTAGGGGCATTCCTAGGATTGTTGATGAAACTACAGAGTTCGTGCTTTGCGCAACACTTTCGGCATTTATGCCAACATGGGCGGAGCTATATGGGGAAACGAGGTGCAATGAAGTAAATCCTCCGACTTTAGTAAAGAAGTTTGCTTTGCTCTCTGTAGGTTGAGGGTTCGAGTCTGAACCGAGTCACGTGTGGATTATTTTATCGGAGATTTCCATGATTCTTGCTGGAGTTACGGAGTTGGTGATGTATGCATCACTCTGCAAGTGGCATAAAATGTATGTCGTGAGGGGGCATAGCTATATGGGGAAAAAACCAGTACACTGAAAGTCAGTCCTTCACGATTAGACTCTTTATGATGAGCAGCTAATCATTGACAAGGTTGAGATAAAAAGAACAGCACAAAATTGAATTGAGTGGAACTGTTAAATCTTTATGTGTTCTTGAGCTCGGCGTGGACTCATGATAATGATGCGCTGAACATCTTTATAGACAAAATAGCAGATAGTCTAACTCAGCGTTTCCCAAAGTGGGCGTACCGCCCCTGTGAGGCGCTGAAGCTTTCAGGGGGCGATAATGGATTCAGAAGCATTTGGGGAGGGGGCGCTTTTTGTGATTTTGCGATTTGAAAACTCATTACAAATTTGAATTTTGTATTTTAATTCATCTTATGCCCATCTTACACCATCAATATTTTCATCAATTTTATATTTCATGTATATAACCATTTAAAAATTGACCATGTATGACAGAAATATATATCAATTTCCTATGTCAAAGTGAAAATAGAGCATGTATATATATATATGTGGGGGCGTTGGCAAACTGTTTCAATGTGGAGAGGGACGTTACAAAGTTTATGTCGTGCAAAGTGGGCCGTGGACCGAAAAAGTTTGAGAATCTATGATCTAGCTAGTAAGATAAATGAAGAGATGGACAGACGAAATGTAGAAACATATTTTTATTTCGCCCGTCTGGCCGAACAGATTAGGCTGCGGCCCCCATGCAAGAGACCCGTGTTCAATTCACAGTAAGGTCAAAGATATTTTTCTGTTGGGGGCATCAGTGACAAATCCCAACCTGACAGCTTCGCGGCGAATTCACTAGCCATTACGGCTATTAAATTCCTCAGGCTCTCGCCCCTCCCCCCTCGTCCTACACCGCCCTAAAGACGGTAACACAGACAGTTAAGACTTTTTAAAATCGAAATTCAGACGTTGTCAGGATCCCTAATAAGGCACATCTGACTGATTTTTGCGTGAAAGCTTACCTTTCTTATAACTAGAGACTTACGCCATAAATATAGATGACGATGTAGAATTTCCTGATCACACGTCAGATGTAGTCCCTCAGGATTCGTGGAGTATAATTCTTCTTCTTCAATGATACAGCGGTGCTTGGACTTTTGCCCAGTGGCCCAGTGCCATATAGATTTAGTAATAGAGAACTGGAGTGCTTGTGAATTGCTTATCCACCCAGAACACAAGCCAGAATCTGCGTTGGCACTGAAGATCTCGCAGTTCTCTTCATGGATACAGTATATAATGTGCTCATTCCCCGTCACTATATTGTATGTGGTTCATTGGTTGATTGATTAATTAATTGATTGATTTATTGATATGACAATCATCATACTCTTCAGTGAGTAGCGACGTGTGCATTTATCTCTTACTTACACTGGAAGGTACCAGCAGCAGTACACGAACTCCGTAGCACGACGAGGTTCCTGATATAATTTACAAGATGGTGTAAATATTTTACAGGAATTTATTTCTGTAATCTTTCTAATGAATTTTCTTGGACAGCTTCTTCTTCTGTGCGTTCGTTCTTTACGACCAATTTTAATTATTCTTTGTGATACGTTTGATCCGCCAAACGCATAGACTTCTACACGTTTAGGACATGTGCATCCGATTTCAGCCAAACCTCCTTAGTCACCTCTTACGACATGCGTGGTAGGTAACAGTGGTTCTATTCTTTACACCCCATATTTGGGACCCGGTAACCACTCTTGGACAGCGGCTTTCCAGCCTGCTATTCTCGATTTTGAACTTCGAAAGTTTTTTTTTTCTTCAAGTTGCTCAACTTGAACACAGGAATTACGTTTTACCGTCCATTTACGATAGGACTAGGAATTCGATCTCACCTACACTGAGACTAGGAGTCTCTGGAGAATATCCCGCTGGTTCTACGAGGAAGCCACCCGAGTACCTTTAGAACGAGAAGCGAGCACATAACCTCTACAGGAGGCATACCAGCAAAGAGGAAGACCACGGAGAAGAATATAGTTAATAGTTCGAACATGACGGCTTCACAGACAGGACACCTGGCCTACGAGAGAGACAAATTCCGAAGGAGTGTTGGGGTGGCACATTTCTGTTCAGGACAAGCTAGTTAATCTTCTTCTTCTTTGCGTTCGTTCTTTACGACCAATTTTAATCACTCTTTGAGATATGTTTGATCTTTGTCAAGAACGTGTATACGTTGCATATTGGTTTGGTAGGCCCCTAAATGCATAGACTTCTACACGTTTAGGACACGTGCATCCGATTTCAGCCAATTAATTCCAACAGAACATCGGGAAAGAAGGCAAGAGGAAGACCACGGAAAAGATGGTTAGATGGCGTAGCAGAATCCTGTGAAAGAGCAAAGATAACAATCACACAAGCCACCAGAACAACGCAAGACAAAAACAGAAAACCACGACACTGGGCAACAACCCGGTAGATGTGTGACGACAAAAGAAGAAGAAGAATTCCAGCTAGTTAATGATGATAATGATGATGATGATGATGAAGGAAAGACCGAGAATGATAGTGACGAAGATAACAAACACATCGAACCATCAATGAAAACGGGTGGGGCTCCTAGAAAGAACATCACCGAAACGACATCAGTTTGACAGTTCAAGTTTTCAAATCTAAAAATGTCATGTTTTATTGCATCAGATTCTAATGATAAATTTACATGACAAAAGTGTAGTACTAAGGGAATGTAAGAGTTTGGGGGTGATTCTTCAGTCTAGTCTCTTGTGTTGCAGACATCCACGAAGAGGTTGAGTCTCTGGAGGCTAAGAGTGATGAGGTGTTCATGCAGTCGAGTAGTTTGTGGAGAGAGTATAGACGAGTATTGAGAGAATGAAAGTAATGTATTCTTTCTTATTTTTCTTCGATCGCTCCATATCGACCACTTGTTAACCACTCTTTGTGATTTGTATGTGATCCGAGCCTAAGATCGATTGTATGTTGTTTCAGTTATGCACCTACATGTAGGCCAGCACATCCTATTGATACGACGCTTTTTATTTACTAGGTAGCTTCCTAGACGCCTACGTCAGTCGCCTCTTACGACATGCCTTGTAGTTCACTGTGTTATTATTCTCTGCTCCCCTTGCAAGCTCCGGCAACACATGGGCTAAAGTAAAGTATAGAAAAGAGTATTATTTAGTGGAAATGGTAAAATGAAGACGTGTATAGTAATGTCGTGTAAGAAAAGAGAAAGTGTCTACGCAGAATGCTGGGAGTATCAAGAAGAGACCGGTGTAGAAATGAAGACACTAGGAAAAAAAGTGGGTACAACATCAGTACTGAACTTTATCAAGAAATTACAAAAAATACATGATTCTGCCACATAAGTAGATTACCAAACGACAGTGTGTCTCAAAGAGAAATGGTACTCCAATACATTGTATACAAAGTAAAAGACTGTCCGCACAAAATGTGGATATCAGAGATAACAGAAACTGTGAAAACACTATTTATGAAGCTCACACTAAAACTCGTTCTAGAAATCTCGTATCCTGACGCTGTAAGGCAAAACAGGTTTAGAAAGAATAATACAAGGATAAATAAGAAACAGAAAAGATTAAGATATACAATGAAACAATAACAGTAATGGGATCTCTGCGGGGTGAAGAAGTAATGAGCTTGCCTCTCACTAAAATGGTACTTGGTTCGTTCCATCCCGTTGGTGGGTCGGAATAATCTTTTTAGAAATCCTTGGTCTCAAAATAGAAGAGATAGAGTTCCTAGTCCTATCGGAGACGGATGATAAAACGTAGGTTCTGTGTTTATGTTGAGGACAAACAAAACCCGTGGCAGTTTATAATCTTAAATAGCAGGATAAAAAACTGCTTCCCGGGCAAAATTAAGTAGAAAACTTAAAATAATAAAACTTCTACAAAATATTTTCACCATCGCCAAAATTACATCTGGGACCGTCGCTGGTGCAACGATGTTCTTGCTCTGCAGCTGAGATCTTCCTGCGAAAGACATAAATTGTAGCAGACATGATTACTCACCGAAGTGCGATGATGATGGTCATATCAATCAATCAATCAATCAATCAATCAATCAACAAAACGCAAACAAGAGCCCGCTATACAAATTTCTACCGTTAGTACCACATACTAATCACAAACAAGATCCCCGTTGATAAATCTATTTGTATCTTGACGATGTGGTACAAAATATTCTTCGAAATGAAGAAGAAGAATACAATACAAGTAAAAGCAATCTCGTATCTCATCAGAGATCGTCAACAAACAACAAACATACAACATCCCCAACTTGCAACATCATCGTGTTAGTGCAAGACAACAAATGATTGCTGTGTAAATCCGATACGCTGACCTTCAGCAAGACAAAACATGAACAAGCAGACGTCGATTACAGAGTAGACAGACAACTTGTCCAAGACAATTATCTGGAATACAGAATTTGAACCGTGCATTTGTCTGTTCTTGTAGAGGCGTTAATTTCATTAGTGGATCTTTCACTTATGTTACATACGTACATACATGCATACACACATACATGCATACACGCATACATACATATATGCATACATACATTCATACATACATACATAAATACATACACACGTACATACGTACATGCGCATATGCATACATACATACATACATACATACATACATACATACATACATACATACATACATACATACATACATACATACATACATACATACATACATACATACATACATACATACATACATACATACATACATACATACATACATACATACATATATTTGGTATAAAATTTGATCGCAGTCTATGCTTTAGGGACCATATCGACCAAGTTACTGCCAAGGCTTGCAACGCACTATCCGCACTGAGAATCATGACGGCTGTTAACATTGAGCAACGCCTTCTTGTGCTCTTGTACCAAGGTATTATTCTGTCATGTATAGAATATGCATAACTAACATAACAATCATGGTGGCTGCTAACATTGAGCAACGCCTTCTTGTGCTCTTGTACCAAGGTATTGTTCTGTCATGTATAGAATATGCATGCGCTCTCCTAACAATTAGTCCTACGCAAACAGTGAGACTGGAAAGAATTCAGAATGAGACTATGCGCATCACTCTGGGATGCACCAAAGATGCACCAGGAGTGTCAATGAGATTCCTTCTTGACCTCCCAACTATTGCTAACAGAATTGAAACTTGGAGGGTTCGATCATATCTAAGAACCAACGCAAACAAGGAACATCCTCTCCATGAAGAGCTCATTAAGGAGAAAGGGTGTAGACTCAAGAGAGGCAGATCATGGCTGGGTCAGGCGGAAGATACGCTTAGGAAAATATGTGATCCTTCCGGAATTGAAACAGGAGAGGAATGGACTGCTTTCACCGTTATTACATCAATTAAGAAAAACTGCGAACAAAATAATCTATCACTGCTAAACGTGGAGGTGGAGGCTCTCTTGAATGACATCATCAATGATACAGATGTGGTTATTTACACGATGGCTCAGTCATTCGTCAACAACGCTGTGCGTGGGCTTTTCAGCACGCTCAGGAGGAAAAATAATAAGAGAGGCCAGTGGGGCCTATGCAACAACCACAAGTAGTTTGACAATGGAGGTTCGGGCGGTTACGGAGGCGGTGAACTGGTTGGTTCACAACTACTCACAACTACTCTCGTGTTTTCATACTCAGTAACTCCATGAGCATGACTCGTAAAGTCAAATCAGGAATGGTGAGACGCAACTGGGTGGAGGTACTGGTACAGGCAATGATCAGAGAAATCACCTTCAGTTTTGTCCCTGGGCACGCAGGAGTTCGGGGTAATGAACGAGCTGATAGATTGGATGGCTTGGCTACAATATCAGAGGAGCTGCCATGGATCGAAATTACATTCTTCACGCATTGAGAGAGTCTTTCCGAACAGAGGAGTTTCAGGGCTGTGAATCCCACTCGCTGACCAGATTGAAAGAGATGGGTGTCAATATTGGTGCAGCCCAAAAGAACGACAAACTAAATATGCAAAGAGATTGATTAATCAACATCGAACTGGAGTGTTGGGTCGCTGGACGCCGCTGGATTTGCTGAGGCGGAGATCGGAGCACCTATGAACATGTCCGGAGTGCTATGATGATAGTCCTCATATAACTGATAACTGATACAAACATACATACATACATACAAACATACATACATACATACATACAGACATACATACGGTCTCTGTAGGTTAGTAGTTAAGTCTTTGCCTTGCGAGTCGAAGGTCATGGGTCACAGAGATATCGTTTTACAGAAGAATGATGAGAATCCCATGGACTGCTAAAGTGACTAATGTAGAGGTGTTGAATGAAGTCAAGACACGGAGAAAGATTATCATCAACGTAAGAAAGAGGCAGACATCATTTTTCGGGCATGTGATGAGGAAGGGAGGTTTAGATCACATTGTAAAAACTGATAAAATCGAGGGTAGACGAGACAGAGGAAGACAGAGAGAGACAATTTTGGATAGCCTGACGTCATGGCACGGAAGAGCGTCAACATCTGAATTGATAGCAAACACAAGAGAAAGAGATTTGTGGAGATCCATGATCGTCTACGCCAGCTGGCACGGCACTTGATGATGATGATATACGAGTGTACGTACACAGAACCGTGGACACTTATATGATACGCAACTATATGATAGTGGGGGAGGTCAAGGAGAAATCTCATTGTCACTCCTGGCGTATATTCGGTGGATCCCAGAATGGTGCACATAGCCTCAGAATGGTACACATAGCCTCAGAATGGTGCACATAGCCTCAGAATGGTGCACATAGCCCCAGAATGGTGCACATAGCCCCAGAATGGTACACATAGCCCCAGAATGATACACATAGCCTCAGAATGATACACATAGCCTCAGAATGGTGCACATAGTCTCAGAATGGTGCACATAGTATCAGAATGGTACACATAGCCCCAGAATGGTACACATAGCCCCAGAATGATACACATAGCCTCAGAATGATACACATAGCCTCAGAATGGTGCACATGGCCTCAGAATGGTGCACATAGCCTCAGAATGGTGCACATAGCCCCATAATGATACACATAGCCTCAGAATGATACACATAGCCTCAGAATGATACACATAGCCTCAGAATGGTGCACATAGCCTCAGAATGGTGCACATAGCCTCAGAATGATACACATAGCCTCAGAATGGTGCACATGGCCTCAGAATGGTGCCCATAGCCCCATAATGATACACATAGCCTCAGAATGATACACATAGCCTCAGAATGATACACATAGCCTCAGAATGGTGCACATAGCCCCAGAATGGTACACATAGCCTCAGAATGAATTCTTTCCAGTCTCACTATTTGCGTGACCTGTGGGGTATCTCTGGCGTAGCGACAGTGAGCTCGATCACAACGCAAGAGTACCTAGTTCAAACACCACGGCAGACAGTTTGGAATCACATTTGTTTCTGTGGAATTTTACGAACAGTAAAAGTAGACCTCGCTGTACAGAAAGCAATTGCAAACTACTGAATGTATTAGTGGTGCCTAGAAAATAGACGACTCGTTTACCGTGGTTCACAGCGACGTTCTGTAAAGGATATGCAACGATTTTCATTTCAAAATACCTGTATGATATACCTGTATGATATACCTGTATGATATACCTGTGTAATATACCTGTATGATATACCTGTATGATATACCTGTATGATATACATGTATGATATACCTGTATGATATACCTGTATGATATACCTGTATAATATACCTGTATGATATACCTGTATGATATACCTGTGTAATATACCTGTGTAATATAATAATAATAATTCCTCTCGTACCGTTATACGTTACATAGGGCTTGCAAGTAATTTCTCCATACCGCTCTATCCTGGGAAACTATCTCAATCTCCTCCAGGGAACTGAGACCGATATTTCCTGCCTCTCTCAGCAAAGTTCGTCTCAGGGTCTCCTTCTTACAAGTTTCTGTAGCCAAATACCTGTGTAATATACCTGTGTAATATACCTGTGTAAATTAATACAATTTTCTGCTAGCATTTTGTGACCTTAGGTTATGAAGTGTCTCTCCATCAGATTTCCATTCCTAGTGAACAGGTAATAGGAGGGCCAATTCCTTTTCTCACATATGATAATCTTTCTTGTTGCCGAGTCGATAGACGAACGTTTACGCACAATATTCTAATCCATCTCACAATATACCTGTGCACTTGTGTAATATACCTGTGTAATATACCTGTGTAATATACCTGTGTAAAATACATGTGTAATATACCTGTGTAATATACATGTGTAATATACCTGTGTAATATACATTTGTTATGTACCTGTGTAATATACATGTGTAATATACCTGTATAATATACCTCTGTAATATACCTGTGTAAGATACCTGTGTAATATCAAAGTACTAGCATGCCCTTGCAAATCGTCGTGTCATCCTAGCCCACCTGAAAAACGTTATGTCTCTAGCAAGCTCTCCCGTCTCTTCCAGCGTCATGTTCAAGATTTCTTTGATGTCCTGCTGCCACCTGCGTCTCGCTCGCCACCTGCATCGTCTTCCAAGAACCCTGCTTTCCATTATCGTTCTCTCCAAACTAATGTGATGTTAGAGTAATATACCTGTTTAGCTACCTGTGTAATATACCTGTATAATATACCTGCGTAATTGAGTAATATACCCGTGTACTTGTGTAATATACCTGCGTAACTTTGTAATATACCTGCGTACCTGTGTAATATATCTGCATACCTATGTATTTTACCTGCGTACCTGTGTAATATATCTGCATACCTGTGTATTTTACCTGCGCACCTGTGTAATATATCTCCGTACCTGTGTATTTTACCTGCATACCTGTGTATTTTACCTACGTACCTGTGTAATAGACCTGCGTACCTGTGTATTTTACATGTGCACCTGTGTACTATACCTGTGTAATATGCCTGTGTACCTGTGTGATATACCTCCGTACCTGTGTAATATACCTACTTGTACTTGTGTAATATACCTTTGCTTTACTATTTATTATCAAAAGTAATGCCCGACCCCTAAAGTCCTTCCCCCGCGATCCCTAGACGTACCCTGATTCAAGGTTGGAAACCCCTGACCTAGTTTGTATTCTCAACAAATGACGAGTGGCTATCTCTAACCCGTGGAGCGGAAAATTTAGAGTATCTTCAAACCAGCAGACCGAAATTATCTTGACAGACAGGGGGGATAGATCAGATGACCTCGAGGCGTCACTCCGTCGGCGCAATCTTCAACCTCTTCAGAAAAGTGGGTAAATTGTTCAACAGAAGGTGAAATATAAAAAAAAACTTCCCGGAAATCAAATAAAAATAATCATGGTTGTGTTAAGGTCGACGATGAGGACATCTTGTATCAATACTTTCATGTGACTTAACAAGATATATATCAGATGGTGGGGAGAAATCAATGAATTCAGACTCATTGAAAAGGTTAAATAGTTACGATATATAAGACGAAATCCAAGTTGGAAGAATTTGAGCAAAAAAAAGAAGAAAGATGAGAGAAGAGCTTCTCTGAGTGTTCCATTTCTTTTTTCTCTGCCTCGAACGCTCCAAATCGATCACTTGTTAACCAGTCTTTGTGATTTATATGTGATCGTAAGATTGATTGTACGTTGTGTAAGTTATGCACCTATAATAGCCGTCCATCGCAAGCGATGATGACAGTAATCTCAGACGTGTGCTGCTGCACCTCTCTAGTGTAGCGGAGGTGACTGTAGAGTGAAATCCTAGAACAGAATCCACTACCACAGGTGGGTATACACGATCAAGGTTAGGCATGTGTTTGTTGTGTGTTCTCTCGTTTCGCGCAGCTCATTCTGCACCTACAAGTAGGCCAGTATATCCGATTTCTGCAGCCCTTTTTATTTACTAGGGTAGCTTCCAAAGGTCACTACCTCTGTCGCCTCTTACGACATGCCCTGCAGGTCGTAGTGTTACTATTCTTTGCTCCTCCCTGTGAACCCCAGCAACACATGACATGCAGTAGAGCTGTCTTCAATCCTTGGTAAGGCCAAGGTTTGTTTTCTATTGTGGGTATAAAATACAAATCCTAACTTTAACAGGTTCGTGGCGACTGCACTAGCAATGCGGTCATTAAATTCCCCAGGCTCTCGTCCCACGTGTCCTACACTGCCCTAAAAACAGGCAGTAACGAGAGCTTTTAAGCTTCCTAGGTTCCTACCTCACTCTCCACTTACAACATGCCTTGCAGGTGGTTGTGAAACTATTCTTTGCTCTACTTGAATACCCCGACAACACAAATACGACAGCGCGATTACTTAAATTGCTTTCTTACTGTATAACTTCGACCTTTTACAATCTAAACATCACACAGGAATCACATACACTTCACATACAAAACACATTTTACAAGATAGCAAATACAACTCTACACACAAATCAATACATTTTAAACCCTATATACATTTACTATTAACATCTATAATCTTTCTTGATTTAATCAAATATTGTTTTTACTGCATAAATTTGTCATGTATCTCCCCACCATGCATGACATATCGATTTTTGGTTCGTAGAGTTTAACTTGAGTGTTCCGAACGTTGAAAGGTTAAACATAAATGCTCTTACATCTGTTAAAGGTCAGGTTTTACGTATTTGAAGGCAGTAATTTGTGAGCGATCGTTTCCACGTCGTCCGTACACGACAATAAATAACGTTTTTAAAACAGATTTTAAATTTGTAACACGGCCTGTAACAATAGATACGCTTTGAAAACACATAAGTTCATTGCCGTAGGGTAGTGTATTGATTAATTGATTGATTGATTGATTGATTGATTGGACAATCGTCATTGCACTTCGGTGAATAACCATATGTGATCGGATCTATTTTTTTACACATAAAGAACTAAGCGATAGAGCTCAAACTTCGTAGCACCGACGTGGGTCCGCTTTAATTTAAAATATATTGACTTTTTTCGATCCTGAAGCATTTGAGCTTTTTTAGCTCTTCGGCTCGGTGCCATGGGCATCGTAACCCTTCGGTTCGGTGCCACGAACACCGTGAATCTGGGAAACCTGTGGCTTTTCTGACAGCCCTCGGAATTGAACTCGCACTCACAGGTAGCGTGTCACCCGTAGTCCAACCCCCTACGAACACGCTCTGCAGACGGGCATAGTGACCTTTAAAAACCTGTATTTAAATCTTGCTATTATGCATTTTGCTGGGACAGCAGTTTTACAGCCTATCCTTAACGAGTCTCAAATGTATTGTTTTCTTTCGCTCTTCTCAATTTTGAAATAACAATAGTTTTTTTTTAATGCTCAAATTTAACATGGGGGCGTTCGTTTTATCGTCCGTCTCCTATAGGAATAGGAACTCATCACAACTACATTGAGATTAAGGTTCTCTAGAAAAAATATCATGATCGGTTCACGAGGTAGTATATATTGTTAGAAACATATAGATCAGAGATGGTCACGTTTAGAGACATATAGATCAGTGATTGTCACGTTTAGAAACATATAGATCAGAGATTGTCACGTTTAGAAACATATAGATCAGAGATTGTCACGTTTAGAAACATATAGATCAGAGATTGTCACGTTTAGAAACATACAGATCAGAGATGGTCACGTTTATAAACATATAGATCAGAGATTGTCACGTTTAGAAACATATAGATCAGAGATGGTCACGTTTAGAAACATGCAGATCAGAGATGGTCACGTTTGGAAACATATAGATCAGAGATGCCGCGTTTAAAAACATGAAATTGTAACTTTTTTAACATTTTTTTAAATTGTGAAAGGCGATGTGCGAAAATCACAAATCTGAGGTGGTCAGACCAGATCAGATCAGGAGAAAACCGTGGGTAGGTTGAGGTGTAATACTAAGTAAATTGACGTTGAAGAACAAAGATCTCGTGCGTGTATAGTAACACATAAGTGAACATAAATTTAATTCAATATAAAACTAACTACACTTCAACTTCTCGATCATTTTACAGAACTCTTTTGTGATGAAAAAAATAAATATTTTTCTTGTCACTTACGTCACATATGTCCAGGCTACATCACAAATTAGTACGGTCAATTCAAAAACCAGCGAAGATCAAAACCTTTATCTCAATACAATGAAAACGAAGATATTTACAACTGACAAAACAGAACTGATGGCTAAATATCAACGCCCACAAAATAGAAAGAGTTGACAACTTTGAATACCTTGGGACATTGCTGACAAATGACAGGAATGCTATAAAAGAAATTAAAAGAAGGATGATCATTGCTTTGTAAAAACTAAAAGAACTAACTAACCTAAGAAAGGGAACTGACATAAGAACAAAAATCAAGTCTTTAAGAGCCTGCGTTTTTCCCTTGGTAACGTATGAGACATGGACCAGTGACAAAGCGACGGGGAAGATCATTAATGCCTTTGACTGCAAATGTTACCGAAGAGTACTTAGAATATCATGGACAGAGAGAAGAACAAATGCTTCTGTTCTGCAACAGCTTGATATTAGAGAGCGAGAGTTAGTTATTAAAGAGCATAAAATCAAGGAAAATTAAATATTACGGATACATCAAACGACATGAGTGCCTAGAGAAGATAATTTTGCAGGGAATGGTGCCTGCAAGAAGAATGAGAGAACGACCTAGAAGACGATGGAGGCTGTCATGTAAGCTATCTCACCTGTAAGTTACCTCTCCTGTAAGCTATCTCACCTGTAAGCTACCTCTCCTGTAAGCTACCTCTCCTGTAAGGTACCTCTCCTGTAAGGTACCTCTCCTGTAAGCTACATTTTATATACGACAAAATTGTATTCCCTTGTTTTTATGCCCTGTCCATGCTAAACCTTGGAAACAAATTGTGACATATCCATTACATGACGTAGCTATCAACCACAGTAAACGAGTCGATGATTTTCTAGGCACCATTTATACGTTCAGTAGTGTCTTACCTGTCCTATATCCTATCTCTCTTATAACCTGTCTCTTCTATGACCCACCCGTCCTATGTCCTGCTCTCTCCTATGACCCACCTGTTCCATGACCTACTTATCCTATGCCCTACATGCCCCTACCTCTAAAACGTACCATTATTCTTGCGAACATCATCTTCAGTCTAACTGTAAGTCAAGAACACAGAAATAGGAGTAAAGACTCCAGTCTCATCTCGAAGTCAAGGAATATCATTGAAAAATACAGCAATATTAAATTTCCTTCTCTGTGACTAAAAATAGCATCAAAAATGGCTACTTTCTTTCTAACTGGCATAGTACAAAGAGGTATTGAGAACTTAATGGATCTGGAGAAGATACTGACATTTCACATTTCAGAATGAAAGAGTTAATGACCGGAGGCTAGTGAAGAAGAGGTGGTGAATGAATGAGAGTAGTAGTAGAAGGGAGGGACACGATATTCGAATGCTGGTAGCGTCACGACTTTTGTTGGCATTTCTTCTGAAGAGAATTTCGATTATTGTCCAGACGAAACGAGATCGTTTGTTGTGAATGTCATTCTTGAGTTAATTAAATGTTGCCAGTATGATCTTTCTGTAAGATCTCATTTGTTTTAACTGTTTCTTTCTCTCTCTTTCTTTCTCTCTCTCTCTCGATCTCTCTCCACTATCTCTCTATCTCTGTCTCCCTCTCTCTCTCTCTCTCTCTCTCTTTCTCTCTATCTCCGATCTCTCTCCACTATCTCTCTATCTCTGTCTCCTCTCTCTCTCTCTTCTCTCTCTATCTCAGATCTCTCTCCACCATCTCTCTATCTCTGTCTCCCTCTCTCTCTCTGTCTCTTTTCTCTCTCTATCTCGATCTCTCTCCACCATCTCTCTATCTCTGTCTTCCCTCCTCTCTTTCCTTATTTATTTCGTTGATTTTATTTGCAGCAAAACTTGGCTTCAATGTGTACATGTTATAGAGAAAGAGAAAGATACAGAGAGAGAGAGAGAGTAATAAAAACTTGTTTCATTTTGCAAATTCCATGTAATGGAGTGAGGGAGAGAGAGATGGTGTGGGGATGTAGCAATTCTTGATTCTATTATGCGAATGGTATTGTGAGAAAGAAAGAAAGAGAGAGAAAGAAAGAAAGATGTATATAGAGAGAGGGAGACAATGAGAGAGAGAAAGAGAGAGAAAAAGAGAGTGAGAAAAAGAGAAAAAAATAGATAGAGAGAGATAGGGAGAATGAGAGAGAGAGAACGAGAGAGAGAGAGAGAAAGAGAGAGAGATAGAAAGAGAGAAAGAAAGAGAGTGAGAAAAAGATAGAGAGTTAGGATGAGAGAGAGAAAGAGAGTCGATGAGAGAGTAAGGAGGTAGAGAGTGAAGGAAATTACATGTTTGGTGTATATTTATGTCTTTTCTAAATTTCCCATAACCTTTTCAGACCTTGAGGTATTATTAAGTCACTTCACTTCCCAATTCTAGCACCTAATATGCAGGAGGTTTGAGGGCCAATTCCCTTACACATGCTAGAACGTCGAGTGTGCAATTGAACCGATAACCCTCTTGTGTCATAGTTGACAGGCGAACAGTAATGCAGTACTTGAATCCGTCCCGCCCGAGTGGTTACCGGGGCCCACATTTGGGGTGTAAAGAATAGAACCACTGTTACCTGCAATGCGTGTCGTAATAGGCGACTAAGGAGGTTTGGCTGAAATCGGACTCCATTGTTCTAAATGTGTAGAAGTCAACCTGCTGCCTTGCAGAACGGCTGTCAACAGTCAAAGGCCAACGGAGAGCGAACCCAGTAAACGCTGGCTTAATCCGGACACATAGCCGAAGGATAAGCACCAGAGCTCCAAACGGCGCTGAAGATGTGACAGAAAACACACCAATGCTAAAGCTGCATGAATCAGATTTCCACATTAATGAATTTATGGAGAGGTCTGGTACATCGGTCTTTTACGTGATCGCGAGAGAGAGAGAATCCGTCCCATATTTACTTCTTTCTTCTTTTGTGATCACGCTGCTACCGGGTTGTTGCACAGTGTCGTGGTTGTCTGTTTTTCTCCTGCGCTGTTCTAGTGGCTTGGGTGATTGTTATTTTTGCTCTTTAACAGGATTCTACTATGTCATCTAACCATCTTTTTCGTGGTCTACCTCTTGCCTTTCCTGATGTTCTGTTGTAGAAGACTCTGTATACTGTGGAGTTTGGATGTATTATTACTAAGTGGCCAAACCTCTTTATTCTTTATTTCTCAATGTAATTCAAACAAGTTTCTGTGCCAACTTTCTTTCTTATGCTGATGTTGGTGACTCTGTCTTTCTGGTGTTGTTGGTAACTTTTCGCAGGCAACGCATTTCACATGTAGTTATTCTTTGGCGTCTGTGCTTTTGCTCATTGTCCACTTATTTCTTTATTAATCCAAAATGTACTACATTTCTTGTTTTGACTAATCTTAATTATAAAACTGATTGTCTGTGTGTCTTTTTCTCAGGCCAGAACTGAGAATGGTAAACTTTGGATAAATCAGATCAGATACCATGATACAGTATTCTCCTCCTTCTTCTTCTTTGCGTTCGTTCTTTACGACTAATTTTAATCACTCTTTGTGATATGTTTGATCTTTGCCAAGAACGTGTATACGTTGCACATTGGTTTGGTAGGCCCCTAAACGCATATACTTCTACACGTTTAGGACACATGCATCCGATTTCAACCAAACCTCATTAGTCGACTCTTAAGACATGCGTGGCAGGTAACAGTGGTTCTATTCTTTACACCCCAAATTTGGGCCCCGGTAACCACTCGGGAGTGCATGCTACAGTATAACTACAGATGTGGTACTTTAAATGAGATTTTTTTCTGTTTCTAAAATTGTAGTTACAGATGTGTACAAACGTTTGTATTGTTGAATAATATCCATACACTTTGGTTGAAGTTCGGATGTGCATGTCCTACATGCTGTAGTGATATAACGAGGGTGCATGGTACTCACATTCTCGAATCTGATTGTATTCTTTAAAATGTTCCATCTGTAGGGTTAGACCGTGGTCTCCGGCAACATGAGGTCGACAAGCTCAGACATTAAACCGAAGAATTCCTGTTTAATCCGGGCTGGATTTTGTATACGTTTGATAGAGCACTGTCAGCTTCTTTTGCAATTTTACTCAATTCTATGCTTTCATGGTTATTTATTGATGAAAAGTGTTAATAATACTTATCTTATCTTATCTTATCTTAACCACATTTGCCGTGAAGCGCCGTGGGGAGAGTTAGTTTCCTATCTTGTGCCAGGTGTGTTGCGCTTGAAGTTGTCAGTCCATGCTTCCGCAGGGACTCTGAGATGTTATCTATCCATCGTGTTCTTGGCCTGCCTGTGCTCTGCGCCCTGAGTGTCGATTATTATAGGCACGTGATGGTAGTAAATGTGGTTCCATTCTCATTAAATGGCCGAACCACTTGAATCTTTGCTTCTCGATGTATTGTATGCATGGTATAGTACCAACGATGCTTCTGATATTCTCGTTTCTCACTCTATCTCGCCTTGTAACGTTGACAGCTTTTCGTAGACATCTCATTTCACATGTTGTAATCTTTCTTTCTTGTGTCTTAGAATAATACTGATATTCCTTAATGTTAAATTTAATTTGTAACATAATATAACCTTGATTTAGCGTGTTGTATTGGTTTTTCAAAATGAATTATTCTATATACAGCAATCCTGGAATACAAGGATCACACAACAGTTGTGGTCTTATTTCTTAGAATCTTAACCTGAGCCCGCCGGCCGTATGTTATCAAAGGCCACGAGCTAGGCAATTGGTGCCGTAAGAAATTAAGATTTTTGGTTCGAATCCTGCGTTTATTTTTAAAAAAATTTTTGGAAGCCCCTAACAATTGTTCACTGTTTATCTACATATCATAAAGAAGGGTTAACTTGGTTGATAGGGACGAGCGCAAACAAATAATCAACATAAAGTTCTAAGATACCATGAGAAGTACTTCATGATCACACAGATTGTTTTGAAAGAAATATTTATAGCCACATGAAGGTAGTTCTAAAAACAGCAATGTTAATGTAACACTTTGTACTACGGGAGTCAAGTTTCGTGACTTCTTTGGGAGTAATGTCTTCCGTTTCTTGTAAATCTGATGCCTGCAAATGTCACTCACTGCTATTTTCTATATTTGGAACTTGAGAACATTTCTTTCTTCCACATCTTTTAGTGTATGTTTATTGTGTTTTTCTTTTTGTTTATTTCTCATTCTCTCACTCTCTCTTCACTTTCATAAACAGATGTGTTGTGTTTGTTATGTGGCGAAGAAGGTCAAGTATTCGCCTCTTCACTTTCATAAACAGATGAGTTGTGTTTGTTATGTGGCGAAGAAGTCAAATGTTCGCCTCTTCACTTTCATAAACAGATGAGTTGTGTTTGTTATGTGGCGAAGAAGGTCAAGTATTCGCCTCTTCACTTTCATAAACAGATGTGTTGTGTTTGTTATGTGGCGAAGAAGTCAAATGTTCGCCTCTTCACTTTCATAAACAGATGAGTTGTGTTTGTTATGTGGCGAAGAAGTCAAATGTTCGCCTCTTCACTTTCATAAACAGATGTGTTGTGTTTGTTATGTGGCGAAGAAGTCAAATGTTCGCCTCTTCACTTTCATAAACAGATGAGTTGTGTTTGTTATGTGGCGAAGAAGTCAAATGTTCGCCTCTTCACTTTCATAAACAGATGAGTTGTGTTTGTTATGTGGCGAAGAAGTCAAGTATTCGCCTCTTCACTTTCATAAACAGATGAGTTGTGTTTGTTATGTGGCGAAGAAGTCAAATGTTCGCCTCTTGTTTCATCTTCTTCTTCGAACGGTCCATATCTACTACTTGTTAACCACTTTTTGTGATTTGTGTGTGATCCGAGCCTAAGAGCGATTGTACGTTGTGCCAGTTATGCGTCTACAAGTAGGCCAGCACATAAGATTTCTGCGACGCTTTTTCGTTATTAGGAAGCTTCCTAGACTCTTACCACAGTCGCCTCTTTCGACATGCCTTGTAGGTCGCAGTGTTACTATTCTTTGCTCCCCTTGCGAGCCCCGGCAATACACGTGCGGTCTCTCGTTTAAAAGGTACTCGATTTGTTCCCTCGTGCAGCTAGTAGAATATTTGTTTCCAGAGATCCTGTTAGAGCAGCGTTTCCAATAGTGGGCTGTAGCGCCCTTCAGTGGGCTCTGAAGACTTCTAGGGGGGCGATAGTGGGTTCAGAAGCATTTGGTGGAAGTTTTTTTTCGTGATTTTACGATTGAATAATCATTTAAAATTTGAATTCTGCAATTTAATTCATCTTATGCCCGTCTTACACGATCCATTTGTTCATCAATTTTCTATTTTATGTGATTATATATTTGAAAACTAACCATGTATGACAGAAATATATATCCATTTTTTTCTATGTCAAAGTGAAAATAGAGCATGTGTATATATATGTTGGGGGGCCGTTTACAAACTGTTATAACGTGGAGGGGCGTTACAAAGTTTATGTCGTCAAAGTGGGCGGTGGGCCGAAAAAGTTTGGGAATCTGTGTGTTAGAGTACACTGTATTGAAAAAAGTTTTCATAAAATTTATACACAAATTTTCCCTATTTAAAAATTACATGGGAGGAGAGGGGAACCATCGTCGGCGCTACGGAGTTCGTGCACTGTCACTTAGATTTGCTTGTGTAAGAAAGAGATTGGAGCACACATATTTGATCAACAAAGTGCAATCATGATGGTTCTATCAATCACTCGTCACATAGGACAAGCGGTTTATGCAGTTACGTGAGAACCTACGTCAGCAGCTATAGCACATGATGATGATTAATCTAAGGATTTTTCTTTATGGGTCTACTATTTTATTTGTATAACTTTCTTTCTGTCATTCTCTCACGCATTTTATTTCTTTGTCTGCTTTTATATCTGTCCTTCTTTCTCTTGTTCAACCTGCATTACACATATCTTCTGTTCAATATGTAATCTGCTCAGCTTACATTTACACCTTTCCCCTGTTAAACCTACACTTTCACCTGTTTCACCTGCTATAATACCTTTTTCCTGTTCAACTTACACTAACACATATCTTCTGTTCAACATGTACTTACATCTGTAATCTGTTAAACCTACACTTACATCAGTCTCCTGTTAAACCTACACTTTCACCTGTTTCACCTGCCCTCACACCTTTCTCCTGTTCAACCTGCACTAACACCTGCCTTATCATCTACATTTTTACCTACATTTCTATCATCTCTTCTTACTACCAAACTAACTATCATGATACCGATCTATCTCGCTATCTATATTCTAGTTCTCACTTTCCTTAAAACCACATTACCAACATTCATTCATTTCCCCCACTATCTTAAACCTTATCATTATTGAATTACCCCAATACGTGTTCAATCGACGAATTCAAATGTTAAATTCTGACTGTAATTTATTTTTACAGGAATCTATCGATCGCAGAGGATTGCTCGTGTGAGATCTGACTCGCCCGCCGCCTGATGCTGAAATGTGCAATCTTCATAATGTTCTGGTGCGTGCAATCATTACCTGCAACAATTAAATAACAGAAAAGTCACCAGTACCTGTCATTATCATCACAAATAAGACCAGGAAGGAAATAAATTGAATTTGTGTGCTTCTAATTCCAATAACGGCTCGTGTATACGTAATAAAATAGCTGCAGCGGAGACCAGAGCACGCATTGGATAGAGCCCAACGTGTTATGACGTCGATTGTGTAATATAACACAACATAACGTAATAAACTCTTCCACTTCTTCGTTTGCCTCTGCAATATAATTATTTAAATACACCCATGTGATATTGAACTGTTTTAGTACAAGCATTAATTTGAATTGAATCTGTGCCAATATCACAATACAAACATATATAAAATCTTCGCAGGATATACAATCAATTTACTAGTGATATCAGAGAAGGACGATAAAACGTAGTTAGTGTGTTGAAGTTGAGCACGTAAAAGAACAATTTACAGTTAAAAAATCGATAAGAAAAGGTTGCAAAGACGCTGCCTTGGCAAAATTCAGTAGAAAGTTTACAGCTAAATTCCTACAAAATTTTTATTAGTTTCAAAATTAAACTGGAACCCTGACCATTGCTACATATCTGGATGAGATCTTCCTGTGTGAGAAAGAGACCAGAGCACACGTAATTATTCCCGCAAAGCGATATAATGAATGTCCTATCAATCAATGAATCGATCGATCAATCACAGACAGTTTACACTGAAGTTATCATCAAGAATACCATATGTTTCACTTTACTTGTGAACCTAACACATCAGATTTAAACTAACACATTTAGAAACTAAACACATTGATACACAACAGAACAAGAAAACAAAAGTCATTGATAAAAACAAACATAATAATACCAACAGTAAACTAGTGCACTTTCATACTGAAACAGTAATACACACAGTACAACTGTGTACTTTCATATTAAAACAGTAATTCACACAGTACAACTGTGCACTATCAAACAAAACAATTCATTTGAGCGCAGACAGCCATTGTGCATTTTCAGATTTCATATTGAAAGTGTAAAATGGGCGTAAAATAAATGTGTACACTTTCAAACTAAGAACGTAACCCAAAGGTAAAAATAGTATACTTTCAGATGAACATTTTTATATGAACGTAAAAACAGTATAATTTCTGAATAGCAATTTAATATAAATGTAGATTTAGTATAATTTTAAAGAAAGAATTGAATGCAAATGAAACAAAAACGAACTGTCTAGATAGACGAGAACTCTCAAATGCAAGCACTTTGTAGACCGTTTAGTAATGGTTTACTTTGGTTCAATCGGTGTACAAACATCGATCTGTGTTCTTGATTAAATTACAAGGAGAAAAACTTCTGCTATAGCGGTTCAAGTCTGGATACTATGGCGTCGGGGACTGCTTAGAACAAGAAGTGGAGACGCAAAATGAATGATGATTTTTTAATATCTGGCGTCAATCGGTCAAATGTGAGCAAATCTGGTATAAGTAACAGCAGTCACCGCCGGCGTTTTCATAATCAGGATTCTCATCATAGCAGTGATATAGGAACAGTTATCAACATCGAGTCTGAGGAACATGCAGGTTCGGAGATATCTGAAGGTCTGCAAGAACATTCAAAGAGGTTTCAAGGATATGATAATGATGATGGACTGTACTCAGGGCTGCTTGGTGGTCATCGTGGTAAGTTGCCAGCATCGACATCTCTCAGTGGAACAACGACTTCTAAGTTTAACAACACAAACCACACGCTTACTTTTCACATGGATTCACAGAACAACAACAGCAGCAGCAGATACAACAACGGATTTAAACTACCTTACTACAGCAACTACAACACTTGCTGTAACAACACCAACATCAGCAACGATTACGAATACCAACAAAACCAAAACATTCCTTTCAACACTGACAGAGAATCAGGATTCCCTCATTACGACGCAGAGTTCTTCCCAGAAGCTTCACCAACATCAAATTCCCATCAAAATAAAACATCATCAAACGTTCCCTCCATCACTCTCGATCCCTTCCTCAGTACACTGGGATCATTGTCTGAAGATAGTGCCAGCTCCCATTATCCCTACCTCCTTAGCAACAGTGAAGGATCTTTCAACAATAATTATTTATTCAATAAAACTGTTGCAAACGTTCTTTTCGCTCAAAACGGGATTTTTTCAGAATATGACAACATTGTTCCATCTGGTAACTTCTCCGCTAATATCGACAGCGGTTACAACACATCATCATCATCTCATGGCGTAGGATCGTCAGACTACGACATCTACACTTGGAGTATTCTTATTATGGCGCCACTAGTCATCTTTGGCATTACAGGAAATACGCTTGTTATATTGGCAATTTCCTTGGAGAAACGACTTCAGAACGTGACAAATTATTTCCTTCTTTCCCTAGCAGTTACGGACCTGCTGGTTTCACTTATTGTCATGCCTTTCTCAATTATCAACGTTTTGACAGGTGAGTGTTGATTCTCGTGTTATTCGTGTGTGATGAAGCAGGTGTAAAAGTATAATGTTAACGTTATATCATGTATGCATTCTTGACAGTGTCTTATTTATTTTTCTGTTGTTCTTCCCTGCTTTTTGTTTTGTTCGTTAGGCGTAACAGGTGATGATCGGTTTCCGAGATAGTGCACGCTCGGTCGCTTGATATGATGTGGTATTGTGGAGTTTTAAGATGTCTGTAACTCCATCAATCCATCTTTTTCTTGGTCTGCCCCTTCCTCTTGATGATTCCATTTTCAGGTTGTACGTTTTGCAACTGGTGTATTCGGGTACATTCTAACCAAGTGGCCAATCTATGTGAGTCTGTTTTTCTATAAATATAATAGCAGGTGGTGTTCCGACTGTTCTTCTAATTTCCTCATTTCTTGTATGGTCTCTTCTTGTTTTATTTACCGCTTTCCTCAAGCATCTCATTTCACAGGTGGTAATTTTCCTTTCTTGTTCTTTTGTCAGTGCCCATGTTTGGCACCGGTAGCATAGTTTTAGTATAAAGATTGCATTTATAATCTGTCTTTTAGTCTCTACTGGAATTACTGGGTGTTTTCAGATTGAGGTAAGTTGGTATGTAATGTTGTTGGCTTGCTGGATTCTAGCTTGACAGTGTCATGCTTTTAATTATTGATTTACTGAGAAGATCGAAGAACTTATGGACTAATTGGTTCGATGAGCAGTTATGATGATCCGACAACTAAACTAGGAACTAGTGTCGTTAGTTGCTGCACGCTGAGAGACATACTGAGGAGGAGATCGGAGCACTTATAGACTCATTATTTCGATGTGCAGTGATGATGATCTGAAGACTAAAAAAACTAAACTAAAAATGATTGATTTATTGATAGCACCATCATCAATATGAAAACCATTTGTGATCCGATTTCTTTCTTACACCGTAAGGTCTCAGCGGCAGTGCACGAATTCCAAAGCACCGGCGAGGGTCTCCGATATAATTTTAAAGATTATTTTATGAGCACAAAGAATTTCGGTTAAACGATTTACTAACTGTGCATGAGTAAAACAAATGGCTGTAACAAAAGTTCGTCGAACTCAGTCGGAAAATCGGGAATTCCCATATTAGTGGGCTGATTTATATATATATATATATATGTTTAATATAACAATGTAAGCTTTATTGACAATTTACAGGATTCCTTACATGCACGATTATTTCTTGATGAAAAGTGTTAATAATACTGATATTTCTTAGCGGTCAGTTTAATTTGTTAAATAAATATAACTTTATTTTTAGACGTGTAGTTTTGTTTTCAAATATGTATATCCTAATCAAACAATGGTGAAATGCAAGGTAATGCTACAGGAAGATGAGAATTTCCATAACTTTCTATTTGAGCTGGATGGCCTCATATTACAGGATACTGTGGTTGACTGAATTACAGACTAGTAATGTATTATCTGACTGATTGATTGATTGATAGGACCATCATCATTTCACTTCGGTGAGTAACGATGTGTGATCAGATCTCTTACTTACACAGCAAGATCTCAGCTGCAGTGCACGAACTCCGTAGCAACAACATGTATGGTTGACTGAATGAATGATATACTAGTAATGTATGGTTGACTGATTGAATTCATAGACTAGTAATGTATGATTGACTGATTGAATTATAGACTAGTAATGTATGGTTGACTGATTGAATCATATACTAGTAATGTATGATTGACTGATTGAATCATAGACTAGTAATGTATGATTGGCTGAATGAATGATTGGTTAGTAATGTATGGTTGACTGAATGAATGATAGACTAGTAATGTATGGTTGACAGAATGAATGACAGACTAGTAATGTATGGTTGACTGAATGAATAATAGACTAGTAATGTATGGTTGATTGAATGAATGATATACTAGTAATGTATGGTTGACTGAATGAATGATATACTAGTAATGTATGGTTGATTGAATGAATGATATACTAGTAATGTATGGTTGATTGAATGAATGATATACTAGTAATGTATGGTTGACTGAATGAATGATATACTAGTAATGTATGGTTGATTGAATGAATGATATACTAGTAATGTATGGTTGATTGAATGAATGATATACTAGTAATGTATGGTTGATTGAATGAATGATATACTAGTAATGTATGGTTGACTGAATGAATGATATACTAGTAATGTATGGTTGACTGAATGAATGATATACTAGTAATGTATGGTAGACTGAATGAATGACAGACTAGTAATGTATGGCTGACTGAATGAATGATATACTAGTAATGTATGGTTGACTGAATGAATGATATACTAGTAATGTATGGTTGACTGAATGAATGATATACTAGTAATGTATGGTAGACTGAATGAATGACAGACTAGTAATGTATGGTTGATTGAATGAATGATATACTAGTAATGTATAGTTGACTGAATGAATGATATACTAGTAATGTATGGTAGACTGAATGAATGACAGACTAGTAATGTATGGCTGACTGAATGAATGACAGACTAGTAATGTATGGCTGACTGAATGAATGATATACTAGTAATGTATGGTTGACTGAATAAATAACAGACTAGTAATGTAATGGTGGCTGAATGACCAACTATATAGTATGCAAACTCGAGAGTATTAATGGTTATCTTGATCCTTGATGAAGGGGAGGGATGGGGGAGGAGAGGGACTACACAACTATAGTCCTCATATATCTGGATCGTTCCGTCTGATTACTATATGTCACTTTTCGATTTTACTGGATGCCCAGGCCATCAAACTTCTTTGAAACTACTTAACACATTGTTTTTCTGACATTCTTTCAAGCACATTACCTTCCTGTTTCTTTGTTGTGTTTTGTGTGTTTGTTATGTCTTTGTATAATGGAAACAGAAATGAAATAATTCTGGGGAAACTTCAAATTTCGAAAAACAGGCAATGATATATTAGCGAAACAAATGCTAAACAGGTAAATGATGATCACGGGATGAACACAATAAACAAATGAAATGTTAAGTGTTAAAACCTTTCAATTCTTTCAAATTAACTTGAAGCTCTTTTAGTTTTTGATATTTTTTTCCGAGAATAATTAACTAGTAAGTTTGTAAAGCGATTAAAATCTTACATGTAACATTTATAAGTGTCATTTTGAAAGGAGATAATTCGAAATAAGGGAGATAATACAAGCGAAGGGAGACAAAAATGTAAGCACTTTTCAACAATTTGTCCTACCTCTGCCAATTACAAAAGTGTTGTGGCTATGACTTGTCTAACTTTAGTTGCAACAAAACAAATATATATAAAGTAAATAGCATTCATCTGTCTAACCTGAGTTCTAGAACTGATATAATGGCATCAAACGAGACAGGTAGGAAGGTAAACAAATGTTCTCTCCAGGTAACATTCTTAAGTCAAAATTTTTATCTTTTTAGAATGTTTTTCTGTTTGTTGTGATGTATTTGTTGGGTATTCAGTAGGAGTTGATTGATTGATATGATCATCATCACTGCACTTCGGTGAGTAACAATGTGTGTTGAGATCTCTTTCTTACACACGAAGATCTCAACGACAGAGCACGAACTTCATACCCCGGTGAGCGTCCACGGTATGATTTAGAAGATGGTGAAAGTTGTTGTATGAATTTTTGTTTGTGTCCTTCTAATTAATTTTGCTCAGGCAGTAGCTTTCCAGCCTGCTCTTCTTGGTTTTGATATGTCAAGATTTCTTTCACGTGTTCAACTTGAGCAACGGATCAACGTTTTATCGTCCGTCTTTCATATGACTAGGAACTCGATCTCACCTACACTGAGATCAGGAATATCTGGAAAAATATCTCAATGACTCCACGGAAAATCGAACCGAGTACCTGTAGAACTAGAGGCGAGAATCTAACAACTATGCCACAGTTACAGTTGATATGTTATTGACGGCTTTCATGGCTGAACATTATATTTTGCATTTTTCAAGCTCTTTATTTAATAAAACGCACCAGCTACCAATTGCCGTAGTGTGCGCCAATTTTTCTGTTTCGGTTAGTCATTTGCCGCCAACTGCGCTATGATTTGTTGTCGTTTTAAATTGGCTCAAAGTTTACCATTTCACATTCTGGTCGTTACCAGTTTCTAATTTATGTTTTTCTATTCGGTTAGCTTGTGGTAATGGTACAATCATTTTTCGATAAAACTTCATGTCATTTCGCAAATTTTGCTTGAAAATAAGCAAGCATTTTTCATTAGGCCCTCAGACGGTTGCGCCGCAGCGGGTGGACCCAACTACGCTTGAACGGGTAAAAACTCCATGCGTCATGGCGCATTTGAATGAGAGCTGCTCGAAACTTGCTTAGTTGTCTATAGTCTTTTCTTCTTCTTCTTCTTCGAATGCTCCATATCGACCACTTGTTATCAACTCTTTGTGATTTGTATGTGATCTGAGCCTAAAAGTGATTATACATTGTACCAATTATGCGCCTACAAGTAGGCCAACTGATCCGTTTTCTGCAACAGTTTTTAATTACTAAGGTACCCGCCTGCCCAGCGTGTTCGTAGCGGGTGACTAGCCCTCTGTAAGTGCGGGTTCAATTCCGAGGGCTGGCAGAAATGCCACAGGTTCCCCAGATTCACGGTGTTCGTGGCACCCAACCGAAGGGTTACGATGTCCATGGCACCGAGCCGAAGAGCTGAAAGCTCAAGTGCTTCTGGATTAAAGGAAAAAAAAATTACTAGGGTAGCTTCCCTAGGCCCCTACCTCAGTCGCCTCTTACGATGTGCCTTGTAGATCGCAGTGTTACTATTCTGTGTCCCTTTTGCGAGTGCCGTCAATATCAAGGGGGTATCAGTCTTCTGTAAAACTACCTCTCTGTGCACATACAAGGAGTTATGGTTTCGTACATGTGATAAGAATGATGGTATCCTTAAGAATCCTATGTTGGCAGCAGTCGTCTACCTCTAGGACAAGAAAAGTAGCTGATTTACTGTTAGATTTTCTTTGAGGTGACATATATGACTAGTCATAACTTATTTACAACTTAGCAACTGTTCAACACGCTTACAATTTTGTTTAGTAAATCGGTTTCGCTGCATATAATTCTACCGCTAAGAGGGCAACCGCAAGTGGTTATTTTCAATTACCGCTAAAAATATTCAACGTATATTTGAGTCGGCTGTGTCTTGTCACATTCATATACTCTATGTGCAAACTTTGCCAACAACCTCATGCCGTTTAGCCGGAAAAGTTCATCATAAAGTGTTTGTTGAACTGATTAGCGTAATGCGTAAGCCCACGCCTATCGACTCCTCGTTCTCAAGAGGGTTGTGGGTTGAATTCTACGTTCGACGTTCCACGCGTGAGGATAGGAATTGTCCCGCCTACCTCATGTACACTTGGCGCTATAAATCTGAAGTGATAAGCATCTCATACCATACAGTTTGAAAATGATACGTAAATTGTATTTACTTCTCGTAAAATAATTGAATGTTTGTGGCTTAGTGACAGGGAACTACTTCACAACCACAGAGTACCTTGTTTAACTCAACGGTGGGCAGTTTGTTAGCAAATTGGTTCAAACTGTTTTTTGTCCATTCTTCTCTGACTATTTCATCTTTCTCTATCCTCCATCTCCCCCGTTCATCTCTTTCTATCACCTCCCTTTTTCTCTCTTTCTTCCTATTTCATTCCTCTCTAACATTTGTCTTTCGCTACCTATCTCTGTCATCTTTCCCTCGTCCTCTCTTTTTCCTTCTCTCTCCTCCCACGCTCTCCATTTTTTTTCTAAAGTGTTTTACAATAATTATAGCGAGCATTTGAAGAACGAAATTAAGTTTTTCAATTTCATATCATCAGTTTCCTGTTCTGACTTCAACGTATTAAAACATCAAAGATGGCTGACTTAAGATAGAATCTAAGTTAAATCTGAGAAAAACCCAAGATATCTTAAACAACAACAAAGTATTCAGAGTCTGAATCTAAATGCGGGTTTGTTTTTACCATTGATTAGTAAATTGTTTTACCCTTAGGCATATGTGCCCTGATGTAGAGGAACAGTCAATAAGGAACAAGGCATTATCAAGTAGTCTGTGAGAGTCATGCTGACACGCAAAGCCCAAGGCTAGATCCTTGATCATTAATAGCGAAAAGCAACAGAGAATAATAAGCGCATGATATGTTGACGTTGTTTATGTGAAGTTCTACGAACATAATACGAAGATTTGCATGTCGTTCTGAAGGTTGTCGGTTCGAATCTCTACCGATTTACGTGTACAATTGTTTCATGAGTTCTCTACGATAGTTGTTAGATCTTGGATTTCATGTTGTGTACAATACTTTCTGTAGATGGTGTGCCATGTTTGCCTACAGGGGCGCAACTACATAGGGAAACCCGGTGCAATGAAGTCAATCCTTCACTATTAGACCCTAGGGGACTGCCTAGAGTAGTTGATAGTAGCTCGGCCTCCTAGCTGTGAGACGCCTCATAGCTCGGGTTCGAACCTACTGTCCGGCATTTGTTCGAGTCCCCTGGTCTTACTCAGGACGATAACGTGAGTACCTCTGAAGTCGGAGAAAATCTGCCTGTATGGCGAGGGAATACTAATTACGAGTACATTGAGCACACGGCTGCCAGTGTAAAGTAATTTACAATGTGCACGCTGCTGCCATTGTAAGAAATTGGAAAACGGATTTTCACGCAAAATTCAGTTTCAGAGATGAAACTTCGTCTGAGTTGAAAGCGGACGAAAAAAAAAAAAAAAAAACTATTAGACCCTATTTTAGAATCTTCTTCTTCTTCTGCTTTGAACCCCAGAAATTATGAGTTCTCACTCTTCTTCTTGTAGTGCATTGGGGGGAGTACCCAACTTTCTTTCAAACCCAGAAACATTCAACAACTCTAGGCGTGTAGTGCTATGATTAGTACTGCGGAGACTCCTACTCAGGTAGGGTCTACACATTCAAGAACCAGGATACGCCACTGAGCATCACAATATCTCAAGCTATTTATATGAAATTTTTCTACTTCTAACTCCGCCATCTTCTTTATTGATGCCAAAATGTTTTCACTGAACATTGGAAACACATTTTTAAAATTGAAAATAAAGACATAAAGAATGAGAAAAGAAAACTCACGGAGAAAAAATGGAGAAAATGTATGAGGAATTAAATTTGTAGAAAACTGGAACTAAGAAAGGGGGAATGTGAAGGGAGAACATGTGGAGGTGTTCGGGAGGGAGGGAGGAAAAAAGTGAAAGATCTCAGATTCGAGAAGAAAAGCAAAGAACTTATTGAAACGTTGATACGGTTAAGTGCACTTAATTTGGAGCCAGATCAGTCAATGATTGACGTAATTCACCATCTGTCACTTATCTGGTCTGTTCTGGCAACTAATGAATTATTCAAAGATTCAACCTTGATAACCTGCAGATGTAATACCCAATTCCTGGCACCTTCTTTGCCTAGCAATTTGAACATCATTAAGTGTTATAGAGCAATCGTATTCGATGTACTATTGCTATTAAGTTTTGTTACTACCATTACTACTACCGCATTTACTACTACTAATACTACTAGTAGTATACTACACATACTACTACTACAACTACTACTATTGCTACTATTACTAATATTACCACTACCACCACTGCCACGACAACCCATACTAATACTACAACTACTATCACTACTACTGCTACTACTACTACCACTACTTCTACTAACATTACCACTACTACAACTACCACCACCATCACCACCACTACTACTACTACTAACACTACTACTACTGCTACTATTACAATTCTTAATACTACCACCTCTGCTACTATTATTACTACAACAACTAATATTAGTAATATTACTACTACTATTAATGCTACTTCTCCGACTACTACAGTAGGCAGCTACTAATAGTTGTGATCACGAGTGCGTATTTGAAGAGATCCTAAAATTGTTGCTGTTGCTAAGGAGGTTGTGCTCTGTGCAATACTCTCGTCAAGTGGCGTGCCATTTCCGCGGAGAGAGACCGAACTATATGGAGTGAAACCTGGTGCAATGAATTCAATACTTTGGCTTTAAACTCGATCCAACAAAATCCCATTTTACCCACACGGATGAAGAATGTGGTCTCGTGTGTATATGTACCTAAAGTGCAATGATTATTTTCTTGAAAAAACAAAGCAGTTCCCAATATGGCTGTTGTTGTTGCATCTTCAGATATGAAGTTGAAAAACAATGGTGTCGATGACATCATTAAGAAATGTCCTTTACAAAACCATACCATCATTTCATAAGAAGTTAGCCTCAGGGTATGGAAATGTGTGTATCTTTGTCACGTAATCAAAATGTTGTGTTGATAAATGATCAGAAAAGCTTGAGGGTATCTTCATTGTCTTTTCGATGTCCATTGTCTGTTTGATGTTCATTGTCTGTTTGATGTTCATTGTCTGTTTGATGTTCATTGTCTGTTTGATGTTCATTGTCTGTTTGATGTGTCTGTTTGATGTTCATTGTCTGTTTGATGTTCATTGTCTGTTTGATGTTCATTGTCTGTTTGATGTGTCTGTTTGATGTTCATTGTCTGTTTGATGTTCATTGTCTGTTTGATGTTCATTGTCTGTTTGATGTTCATTGTCTGTTTGATGTTCATTGTCTGTTTGATGTTCATTGTCTGTTTGATGTTCATTGTCTGTTTGATGTGTCTGTTTGATGTCCATTGTCTGTTTGATGTTCATTGTCTGTTTGATGTTCATTGTATGTTTGATGTTCATTGTCTGTTTGATGTTCATTGTCTGTTTGATGTGTCTGTTTGATGTTCATTGTCTGTCTGATGTCCATTGTCTGTTTGATGTTCATTGTCTGTTTGATGTTCATTGTCTGTTTGATGTTCATTGTCTGTTTGATGTTCATTGTCTGTTTGATGTGTCTGTTTGATGTTCATTGTCTGTCTGATGTCCATTGTCTGTTTGATGTTCATTGTCTGTTTGATGTCCATTGTTTGTTTGATGTTCATTGTCTGTTTGATGTTCATTGTCTGTTTGATGTTCATTGTCTGTTTGATGTTCATTGTCTGTTTGATGTTCATTGTCTGTTTGATGTTCATTGTCTGTTTGATGTTCATTGTCTGTTTGATGTTCATTGTCTGTTTGATGTTCATTGTCTGTTTGATGTGTCTGTTTGATGTTCATTGTCTGTCTGATGTCCATTGTCTGTTTGATGTTCATTGTCTGTTTGATGTCCATTGTCTGTTTGATGTTCATTGTCTGTTTGATGTTCATTGTCTGTTTGATGTTCATTGTCTGTTTGATGTCCATTGTCTGTTTGATGTTCATCGATTTGTAATTAAAGTATTGATAATCTGAAATGATATTAACTTCTGTATTGATTATAAACAAATGCTTATCATCTTCGATGTATGGTTATTGGGCATTGGTTACTGAACCGACATCATAGCACTCTGGACGGATCCATAGGTGCTCGGTCTTCCCAAACAAATGTCGAAGGATATACATATTGATATTTCTCTTATAATCGCAAGTTAAGCACGCTTCTCTATCTAATTAAATGAAAGTGTAATTGATTGGTTGATTAATTGATTGATTGAGTAATTGATTGATTGATAAGGTCATCATCATTGCACTTCGATTGATGTCATGTGTGTTCTGAAAAGTCATTCCTTGAGAAAATTTTCTAAACAATATATAACAATAAAAGTCTTGTAAACAATATATAACAATAAAAGTCTTGTAAACAATATATAACAATAAAAGTCTTGCAAAATATATTTCCCTCTTTCAAATTACATCGGGGACCAACGTCGGTGCTACGGAGTTCGTAAGCAGCCGCTGAGACCGACTGTGTAAGATAACGATCATAGCACATATCTATAATCATCTAAGTGGAACGATCATGGTCCTGTAAATCAATCAATCAATCAAACCTACGCAATCTTCGTGGTACAAGTATTTTTTTTTTTTTTTCCCGATCCAGAAGCACTTGAGCTTTTCAGCTCTTCGGCTCGGTGCCATGGACACTGTAACCCTTCGGTTCGGTGCCACAAACACCGTGAATCTGGGGAATCTGTGGCTTTTTCTGCCTGCCCACGGAATTGAACCCGTACACACAGAGGGCTAGTCACCCACAGTCCAACGCGCTACGAACACGCTGGGCACGCGGGCGTACAAGTATTTTATAAACTATTCTACACAAGTAATAGTCGTCTACCGCAAGCGATGACAACAGCCTAAGACGTGTGCTGCTGCACTTCTCTAGTGTCTCTTAATCTGTAGTATGCGTTGTATGTGAACTTGAGTGAGGTAAAGTTATGATATTCGTCAATCTCATCTCTCTCGTACAGGACTATATGTATCCAGGGCCAAGACAAGTCGAGACGACTGGAGATAGTACAAGATGCAGTGGATTATCAGGGCTTTTTACTTGCCTCGCCGTGCTCTATGCGATCCACCCCACTCTGATGTGATCCGCCTCTCCAACCGTTGAGCCAGCTAATGCCCTCGTCCGCAAAGTCAGCCGAATCTAGTCTTCACATGCATAAGCTTACAGATGATGAACACAAGTAATCCAATTTCATTTGCTAACATGGACACGGTATCAGAGGGATTTGCAATGAACCAAAATGACATTCTTAAAGCATTGAGAATCTTTCTGAACAGAGGAGTTGTGGGGTTGTGAATCCCAGCCTCTGACCAAATTGAGAGAGTTGGGTGTTAATATTGGTACAGCCCGAATAAAACGATATACAAAATATGCAAAAAGATTGATTATCGAACTGTCGTGTTGGGTCACTGGAGGCAGCTGAACTTGTTGAGGAGGAGATCGTATCATCAATGAGCATGTCCGGAGTTGTATAATGATAGTCCTCATATAACTGATAACTAAACTGAATATCAGAAAGTTTTATACGAAACTAACGCTCGATTTCTTATTCTGAAGTTCGACGAAACCATTTTTCCAATCACCAACCACCAAAGATTCCTGATTAATTCTTCTAACGAATGCATTCATTGATCTGTGCAATCTATCCACAAAATTAATCAATCTGATGTATTTTACTCCATCATAGATTGTATAAAAACTTGGATGATATATTTCATCAGTACTAACATTTCTGGCTGTAATCTTTCCGAATCAAACCTATCTATGTCACTTTTAAACAGTCACTCGAGACAAAAATTGATCTATAAGTCCGTTTCCCAAAAGTAATAAGTATTTGAGTGCTGGCGTCGTCTAGAGAGAATAGAGAGAGGAGAGAGAGAAGAAGAAGAATCCGTTCGATACTGTCTCTTTTATGGTTTGTAAACGTAGTATTTTTAATATTATTTTCTTGAAATTGTATCGACTTTTTGTTAAAATGGTTTAAGTTACGTTTTCGACTCTACGTTCTTCTGCAGAGAATCACCAACAGAATCAATCGATTGTTCTCTGGGGATCTCTGTGCTGGGTGCTCGTCTCTCGTGCCAACGGTACCAGGTTCGCTCTGTCATGGAGCCATCGTGATATTTTTATAGAGATCCCTGATCTCAGTGTAGATGAGTTCGCGTTCCTAGTCCTATCCGTGATGTATGATAAAGCGTAGGTCCCGTGTTCAATTTAAGCACGTTAAAGAATCCTTAGCAGTTCAAAATCGAGAAGAGCAGGCTGGAAAGCCACTGCACGGGAAAAGTTCGTTAGAAAAAATAAAAATCTAATTCCTACAAAAATATCTTCAGAATCTTAAAAATTACATCGGGGACCTTCGCCGGTGCTACGGAGTTCGTGCACTGCAACTGATATCTTCATGTGTAAGAAAGAGATCGGAGCACACATGTTTACTCACCGAATTTGCAATGATGACGGTTTCTATCAAATCAATCAGTCAATCAATCAATCAGTCAATCAATCAGTCAATCAGTCAGTCAATCAATCAATCTCTTAGTCTGTTTCGTTGCTGATCTTCCTCTTCTTCTTCTTCTTCAGATTTTCTTGCCTTTGATGTCTATTGCTAGGTATCACTCGCCCCCAATAATCTCAGTTCTTAGCCTTTGCTTCCATTTGTTGACTTCTAGTATGATTATGCGGTGAGCAAGTTTGCAAGCAAATTAGTTCCCTTCGATTTTTACGAGCGGTAAAAATAGAGATCGCTGTTCATAAAGCAATAGCCAACTACTGAACGTATAAGTGGTGCCAAGTTTACTGTCGTTGATGACTAAAAAAGGTGTTTAAAAGCCGAGGATTGACTTCATTGCACCATACGGCTCGGTCCCTATCCGCATAACTGGCCCGCTCTTTCACATGATTCTGCTACGCCATCTAACCATCTTTTCCGTGGTCTTCTTCTTGCCTTCTTTCCCGATGTTCTGTTGTAGAAGACTCTGTATACTGTGGAGTTTGGATGCATTCTTATTAAGTGGCCAAACCATTTCATTCTTTGTTTCTCAATGTAATTCAAGCATGGTTTTGTGCCAACTTTCTTTCTTATGCTGATGTTGGTGACTCTGTCTTTTCTGGTGTTGTTGGTAACTTTTCGCAGGCAACGCATTTCACATGTATAGTCTGTCCATTAATTCGTGAGCACGTTTGAAATTGATTTTCTCGAAAACTACCTGTTGGATCTCAGTGATTTTTGCAAGCAGCCTTAGAATATCCATGACGCTAGAGAAATATTTTTTCCAAGAAAATTTGATGTAGTTTGAAATATTTCTTCTTCAGGTTATATTAAAATCAACCTCACCGGATTGTACACAATAGTAACAGATCTACGGTACACAGACGCGTTGTTCTAAAAATACATTATGGTAACATTGAAATATCGTGAGTAAACAACAATTTCACGAATTCCCGTGCACCTAACCCAGTCGACTTTGAAAGCGGAAAGCATATGACGTTATAATTGGGATACCGTTGTATAGTTATAGGTGTATCTCGCTATTTGTATGAAGCTATTGTATCATATTTGTTGGCTTATCAAAACTGACATTGATATCACATTCATAATGAGTCTGAAGTGCACATTTATAACAATGCAGAAGGTTACAGTTTTACTATACCAACACTTCCGTAGGGAATCTAAGAGAGGTCATCTATATTGCGATATTCATAACCCTGAGAAACGAACGCAACTGGCGCTTGGTCTGAATAGAGAATCCTTTTCCGATGGATTAAACAGGACACAAAGTGCACTAATGTCAAGCAAGGAAGGAAAAGAACAATTGACGACTTTGACATAGATGTCATAAGACGGGAGCTCTTGAAAATGTTTGCGACAAATCAACTTGTTACTCTCAGGAAACTGAAATTAAAACTGCAATCAGATTGCAGCATAGACATTTCTAAAAGTACTCTATGGAAAATTGTTAGAGCCGCCGGCTTCACCTTCAGAAAAACTATAGGCGGCAGGAATATTATTTGTGAAAAGCCACATTTAATTGCTGCCCGAAGTAAATACCTGAGGCAGATCCGTGAGCGGCGGAGGCAAGGCTATGATATTGTATATTTGGACGAATCCTGTTGAATGCTCACCACACCAATGCTAAAGAATGGCAATCAGTAGACGGTGAACAGAAAAAAAAAAATACCAAGCAGCAAAGGCCAGCGTATTATACTAACACATGCAGGAAGCAGTGAAGAAGGTCTTGTCCATGACGCTGGACTTATTTTCCAATCAAAAGTACCGACGGTAGGGACTACCACACAGAAATGAATGGACATATTTTCAGGCACTGGATGGAGAAAGATCTACTTCCAATTCTAAACAGACCATCATGCTTGGTAATGGATAATGCATCCTATCACAACGCAGTATCAGCGGAAGACAAAGTACCAACTGCATCAAATACAAAAGATCAAATTAGGACTTGGCTTGCTAAGGAAAATGTCAGCTTCGATGATACATATTTGAAACCCGAGTTGTTGCACCTGGTGAGGATGACAAATAAGACAAAGGTGTTTCATATTGACAAAATCATTGCGGAATACGGCCACACGTCTTTGCGACTACCTCCATATCATGCTCACCTCAATCCGATAGAGCTTGTCTGGGCTAAAGTAAAAGGGCAAGTTGCCGAACAGAACAGGACGTTTAAAATGTGTGATGTTGAAGTTCTGACACGTGAGTCCCTCTCAATGATAGACATGCAGTTCTGGAAGAAGTGTGTTGAACATGTGCTCCGAGAGGAAGACGAGTACTGGCACCGAGATGGATTACAATTTGTCCAGCCAGTAACAATTATCAACCTCATGGAATCGTCAGATTCGGGATGATACAAATCATATTTTGATTACAGACTGAGAAATAGCAACGTATACATTTCCATATCCAATGCGTCTACCATCATATAATTTGTGGTGAAGTTAAGACACCCTGGGGTCTAATGGTGACCGAAGGGGAGGACTAACTGTTGCATATTGTATCCAAGTTCACGATTGCACATAAAGGGCAACACACTTAATTACTTGACCTATCAAGTTAATATGGAGATACACCTATGAATAGAATTGACATGGACAAATTCTAGGGATACTGTAAAATCTAAAATTTGAGCCACCATATTTGCAATTGTCATAAAAGATCAAAGGAATTCGCCGATGTGCAAAATCCGTAGCATCTATGGACTACTGGTTAGCTTTATTTTAGCGTCATGGATATTCTAAGGCTGCATGCAAAAATCACTGATATCCAACAGGCAGTTTTCCAGAAAATCAATGTCAACCGTGCTCACGAATTAATGGACAGACTATAGTTATTTTTGTGACTGCGCTTTGCTCAATGTCCATGTTTGGCTCTGGTAACACAAAGTAGGTATAAATGGCTGATGGCTACGTCCTGTAAATGATATGCTACGATTTTCATTTTTTTTTCATTCTGAATTAGCAATTATACAAGAGTTATGTTATAGTATCCTGGCTATGTGTCATAGTATCATGGCTATATGTCAAAGCATGCTGGCTCTGTGTTATAGTATGCTGGCTATGTGTCAAAGTATGCTGGCTATGTGTCAAAGTATGTTGGCGCTGTGTTATAGTATGCTGGATCTGTGTTATAGTATCATGGCTATGTGTCAAAGTATGCTGGCTCTGTGTTATAGTATGTTGGCGCTGTGTTATAGTATGCTGGATCTGTGTTATAGTATTATGGCTATGTGTCAAAGTATGCTGGCTCTGTGTTATAGTATGTTGGCTCTGTGTTATAGTATGCTGGATCTGTGTTATAGTATTATGGCTATGTGTCAAAGTATGCTGGATCTGTGTTATAGTATGTTGGCTCTGTGTTATAGTATGCTGGCTCTGTGTTATAGTATGGTGGCTCTGTGTCAAAATATGCTGGCTCTGTGTTAAAGTATGCTGGCTCTGTGTTATAGTACGCTGGCTCTGTGTCAAAGTATGCTGGCTCTGTGCCATCTTAAAATATACAGCCAGCCAAAATATCAGCTTTGACGGGTGAATGGGTTCTTATTCTTCTCTTTGGCTGTTGTTCAATGTCTACACAATGAGTCCGGTTCGCTGGGTGTAATTTTTTGAGTGTGTTAGTTCATCAAGGCTTCCAAGCAGTTGTGCATGGATGTGTGTCTCTGTTGGCTAGTGTTCTTTCCACAGTTAATTAATCAGGTGAGGGGTAGCAGGATGTGTTCGGCTGTCTGTCGACCTGCACATGATGGTGATGGAACCAGTCTTCGTTTGTGTAGATATCTGTTCAGTCTGTTGTGTCCAGTTCTGAGATGAAACAATGTCACCTGTCTTGCTCTATATCATCATCAGGTGCCGTCTCCGCATTGAAGGTTGGCTGCAATGAATCTTCAGCATCCTTTGTCTTTCGCCTTAGTGTTGCACTCTGCCAGACTGTATCTTGTCCATTTCTCTAAATTGTTCTATATAGATAGTCATTATAGTCTCTTTGCTTGTCTTCTTTTTAAATAGCCTTGATGTTTTCTTTTCCTGGAAAGTTATTATTTGATTCTTCTGTTCCTGTTGAAGTTCCTGTTTAATTTCCTGTTGAAGTTCCTGTTGAAGTTTCTGTTGAAGTTTCTGTTGAAGTTCCTGTTAAAGTTCCTGTTAAAGTTTATGTTGAAGTTCCTGTTAAAGTTCCTGTTGAAGTTCCTGTTGAAGTTCCTGATGAAAGGGTTAATATTGATTTACTAATTTATCTGATTCTATCACTTCTTCTAAATTAGACTAATTAAATTTTCATTATTTTTTGGAGACATCTATTTTCAAACCCATTCAACTTTTTATATTTCTTTGTGCTCATTTTCCAACATAGAAATGCATTCAAATTTCAGATGTTTTCATGTTGTTAGTGGAACACACAAAAACTTGGACAATTTTATTAAAGGAGAGTAGCCAATTTCTCGCTTGTGTTGGTTGTTTGAACAGCTGACCAGTCAAGGCAGATCAATGGGATCGATAACGTAATCAAACTGTCCCTGACATCCAAGGTTGATCCAAGTCACATAAAGGATTTTTTCATATGTTTATTTAAGATCTCTCTCTCTCTCTTTGCAGTCGTTCTAATTCCTTGACGTTGTCATATTTATTGTCATTCATTTGTTACATTACATTTATAAAGCTACTAACATGTCATCATCATCAAGTGGCTTGTCCTTATCAGAACTTTGTCACCCTAAAATTTCTCTCTCTCTCATAGTCCAGATGCCTCACCTCTGCAGCGGGCATGCTCAAACCATCAGTTACATCCTGAATGCATCTTCTCCGTAGTCTTCCTCTTTTTCTCTTTGCCGGTATGCCTCCTTCCATGATGGTCTTCTCCAACCCTTAGGGTCTTTTAAATGTCCAAAATATCTCAATTTTCTCTTTCTTATTTGTAGCATCATCCAGTTGTCTTTGATTTTGAATTCTTTCTGTATAGATCTATTTGTTCTCTTCTCTGTCCAACATAACCATATGGTTAGTGTTGACAGAACAGATGTCTACATAACCATATGGTTAGTGTTGACAGATCAGATGGCTACATAACCATATGGTTAGTGTTGACAGGACAAATGGCTACAAAACCGTATGGCTAGAGTTAACAGAACAAGTAGCAACATAATATTTTTGGTTAGGATTGACAGGACAGATGTCTTCAAAACATATGGTTAGTCCTGACAGAACAGATAGTTACATAACCATATGGTTAGAGATCACATGCTTTTACTCCTAACCTTTCTCTTATAATCCTAACCTTTCTCTTATAATCCTAACCTTTCTCTTATAATCCTAACCTTTCTCTTGTAATCCTAACCTTTCTCTTGTAATTCTAACCTTTTTCTTGTAATCCTAACCTTTCTCTTATAATCCTAACCTTTCTCTTGTAATCCTAACCTTTCTCTTGTAATCCTAACCTTTCTCTTGTAATCCTAACCTTTCTCTTATAATCCTAACCTTTCTCTTGTAATCCTAACATTTCTCTTGTAAACCTAACATTTCTCTTATAATCCTAACCTTTCTCTTATAATCCTAACCTTTCTCTTGTAATCCTAACCTTTCTCTTGTAATCCTAACCTTTCTCTTGTAATTCTAACCTTTCTCTTGTAATCCTAACCTTTCCCTTGTAATTCTAACCTTTCTCTTATAATCCTAACCTTTCTCTTGTAATTCTAACCTTTCTCTTGTAATCCTAACCTTTCTCTTGTAATCCTAACCTTTCTCTTATAATCCTAACCTTTCTCTTGTAATCCTAACATTTCTCTTGTAATTCTAACCTTTCTCTTATAATCCTAACCTTTCTCTTGTAATCCTAACATTTCTCTTGTAATTCTAACCTTTCTCTACTCTCTTCCTCCTCAAACTCCGACTAAACTCTCTCCATCTCTTTCAATCTTTGAAAAATTCTACACGAATTCCCTCCTACTTCTCCTAGATTATTTTCGCTTTCATCAAGTTTTTCTCCTACAAATGACATCATCTTGCACTGTAGATTTCATTTGAGGAAAGGATTTACTGCAAGGAAGAGCTATCCAGACAACCTTGGTCAATTTTTTTCAGTCCACAAAAATAAATTGATGTTCATTTGATTTCAATTTCATTCTGAAACTTGAGAGATGTCGCAGATTGAAGTAACAGTGTTGGCAGGCTGGCAAGTTTTTAGAGGTATGTGGGTGGGTATAAGCGTCTGGTACGTGACAGCTGGCGTTGGTGATAATGACGCGCCTTAAAGGTATATCATTTATACATACTTCTTCCACTTCTGCGTTCTCACTAAATTGAAATTTCGGATTCTCTAATAAAGGCTGACTTCTGTCTCAGATTATCCGCCACGCTATACAGTTTGTTTTTAGACGCTGGTTTCAGTAGGCGACCTTTGACTGAAATCGGATGCATGTGTCCTAAACGTGTAGAAGTATATGCGTTTAGGGCCTACCAAACCAATGTGCAACGTATACACGTTCTTGGCAAAGATCAAACATATCACAAATAGTGATTAAAATTGGTCGTAAAGAACGAACGCAAAGAAGAAGGAGAAGAAGGGGACCACCTCTTTCTTCTCTGGTCTGTCTGTGTACATGCTATAAGTGGACCACATCTTTCTTCTCTGGTCTGACTGTGTACATGCTATAAGTGGGCCACATCTTTCTTCTCTGGTCTGACTGTGTACATGCTATAAGTGGGCCACATCTTTCTTCTCTGGTCTGACTGTGTACATGCTATAAGTGGACCACATCTTTCTTCTCTGGTCTGTCTGTGTACATACTATAAGTAGACCACATCTTTCTTCTCTGGTCTGTCTGTGTACATGCTATAAGTGGACCACATCTTTCTTCTCTGGTCTGACTGTGTACATACTATAAGTAGACCACATCTTTCTTCTCTGGTCTGACTGTGTACATACTATAAGTGGACCACATCTTTCTTCTCTGGTCTGTCTGTGTACATGCTATAAGTGGGCCACCTCTTTCTTCTCTGGTCTGACTGTGTACATGCTATAAGTGGACCACATCTTTCTTCTCTGGTCTGTCTGTGTACATGCTATAAGTAGACCACCTCTTTCTTCTCTGGTCTGACTGTGTACATGCTATAAGTGGACCACATCTTTCTTCTCTGGTCTGACTGTGTACATGCTATAAGTAGACCACATCTTTCTTCTCTGGTCTGTCTGTGTACATACTATAAGTAGACCACATCTTTCTTCTCTGGTCTGTCTGTGTACATGCTATAAGTGGGCCACCTCTTTCTTCTCTGGTCTGACTGTGTACATGCTATAAGTGGACCACATCTTTCTTCTCTGGTCTGACTGTGTACATACTATAAGTAGACCACATCTTTCTTCTCTGGTCTGACTGTGTACATACTATAAGTGGACCACATCTTTCTTCTCTGGTCTGTCTGTGTACATGCTATAAGTGGGCCACCTCTTTCTTCTCTGGTCTGACTGTGTACATGCTATAAGTGGACCACATCTTTCTTCTCTGGTCTGTCTGTGTACATGCTATAAGTGGGCCACCTCTTTCTTCTCTGGTCTGACTGTGTACATGCTATAAGTGGACCACATCTTTCTTCTCTGGTCTGACTGTGTACATGCTATAAGTAGACCACATCTTTCTTCTCTGGTCTGTCTGTGTACATACTATAAGTAGACCACATCTTTCTTCTCTGGTCTGTCTGTGTACATGCTATAAGTGGGCCACCTCTTTCTTCTCTGGTCTGACTGTGTACATGCTATAAGTGGACCACATCTTTCTTCTCTGGTCTGTCTGTGTACATGCTATAAGTGGACCACCTCTTTCTTCTCTGGTCTGACTGTGTACATGCTATAAGTGGACCACATCTTTCTTCTCTGGTCTGTCTGTGTACATACTATAAGTGGACCACATCTTTCTTCTCTGGTCTGTCTGTGTACATGCTATAAGTGGGCCACCTCTTTCTTCTCTGGTCTGTCTGTGTACATGCTATAAGTGGACCACATCTTTCTTCTCTGGTCTGTCTGTGTACATGCTATAAGTAGACCACATCTTTCTTCTCTGGTCTGTCTGTGTACATGCTATAAGTGGACCACATCTTTCTTCTCTGGTCTGTCTGTGTACATGCTATAAGTGGACCACATCTTTCTTCTCTGGTCTGACTGTGTACATACTATAAGTAGACCACATCTTTCTTCTCTGGTCTGTCTGTGTACATGCTATAAGTGGACCACATCTTTCTTCTCTGGTCTGACTGTGTACATGCTATAAGTGGACCACCTCTTTCTTCTCTGGTCTGTCTGTGTACATGCTATAAGTGGACCACCTCTTTCTTCTCTGGTCTGACTGTGTACATGCTATAAGTGGACCACCTCTTTCTTCTCTGGTCTGTCTGTGTACATGCTATAAGTGGACCACCTCTTTCTTCTCTGGTCTGACTGTGTACATACTATAAGTAGACCACATCTTTCTTCTCTGGTCTGACTGTGTACATACTATAAGTAGACCACATCTTTCTTCTCTGGTCTGTCTGTGTACATGCTATAAGTGGACCACATCTTTCTTCTCTGGTCTGACTGTGTACATGCTATAAGTGGACCACATCTTTCTTCTCTGGTCTGACTGTGTACATACTATAAGTAGACCACATCTTTCTTCTCTGGTCTGACTGTGTACATACTATAAGTGGACCACATCTTTCTTCTCTGGTCTGACTGTGTACATGCTATAAGTAGACCACATCTTTCTTCTCTGGTCTGTCTGTGTACATACTATAAGTGGACCACATCTTTCTTCTCTGGTCTGACTGTGTACATACTATAAGTAGACCACATCTTTCTTCTCTGGTCTGACTGTGTACATGCTATAAGTAGACCACATCTTTCTTCTCTGGTCTGACTGTGTACATGCTATAAGTGGACCACATCTTTCTTCTCTGGTCTGTCTGTGTACATACTATAAGTGGACCACATCTTTCTTCTCTGGTCTGTCTGTGTACATGCTATAAGTAGACCACATCTTTCTTCTCTGGTCTGTCTGTGTACATACTATAAGTGGACCACATCTTTCTTCTCTGGTCTGTCTGTGTACATGCTATAAGTAGACCACATCTTTCTTCTCTGGTCTGACTGTGTACATGCTATAAGTAGACCACATCTTTCTTCTCTGGTCTGACTGTGTACATGCTATAAGTAGACCACATCTTTCTTCTCTGGTCTGACTGTGTACATGCTATAAGTGGACCACATCTTTCTTCTCTGGTCTGTCTGTGTACATACTATAAGTGGACCACATCTTTCTTCTCTGGTCTGTCTGTGTACATGCTATAAGTAGACCACATCTTTCTTCTCTGGTCTGTCTGTGTACATACTATAAGTGGACCACATCTTTCTTCTCTGGTCTGTCTGTGTACATGCTATAAGTGGACCACATCTTTCTTCTCTGGTCTGACTGTGTACATGCTATAAGAGCATTCCTTTTCTGAAGTCGCAGTGGTGTAGAGGTTAGGTATTCGCGTCTCGTTTCAAAGGCACTTGGTTCGATCAATCGTAAAGCCATAAAAATATTTTTTCAGAGATCACTGATCTCAGTGTAGGCGAGATAGAGTTCCTAGCCTTATCGGAGACGGACGATAAAACATAGGTCTTGTGTTCTAGTAGAGCACGTAAAAAATCAATAATTTACAGTACAAAATCGAGAAAAAAAGGTTGGAAAACCGATGAACGGGCAAAATTCATTAGAAATGTTTTTTTTTTAAATTTCATGCAAAATATTATTATCCACCAGCAAAGAAGGTTTGGAAAACCTAATCATGACGACCAAGAAACATAGTGAAGACCAACATCTATATTTGAATACACAAAAACAAAAATCATGTCAATTGACAAAGCAAAAGGCTCACATAACATCTAAATAAACAATGAAGAACTCCAATGTGTAGAGAGCTACGAATATCTGGGCTCAATAATTAACAATAACAGTGACTGCTCCAAAGAGATCTCAAGAAGATTGGCAATAGCAATCAAGAAGTTAAACACAATGAAGAACATGTGGCAAAGCACCAGCAAAATATTAAAATTAAAAATATTGAGAGCATGCATTTTCCCAGTGGCTACTTATGGTTGTGAATCATGGACTATTACACAGAAATTAAGAACGAAAATCCAGTCCTTCGAAACTAAATGCTACAGAAAGATCCTACGAATACCATGGACAGAAAAAGAAAGAACACTGATGTCCTGAAAGAACTAAATGTTAAAGAGAATTGGCTGATAAACAACATACTATACAGAAAAGTACATACTTTGGCCACATCAAGCGTCACGATAGCCTGGAAAGAACAATATTAGAGGGCAGGGTGCCAGGACGCAGAGGCAGAGGCAGACCAAGAAGAAGATGGCTACAAGATATTAAAGAAACCATGAACATGGCCATCGATGAAGTGGGTGAACTGGCTAGAGACAGAGTGAATTTCAGATTTGCTGCAAAGAGAGCAAAGTCCTATAAAGGATACGCACCTTGATGATGATGATGATGATGATGCTTTCACTCTCTTCTAAATGACATGGGGGACCCTCTTCAGTGTAACGGAGTTTGTGCACTGCCACTGAGATCTTTCTGTGTAATAAAGAGATCGGAAAACACATGGTTACTCACTGAATTGCAATGATGATGGTCCTATCAATCAATCAATCAATTTTGTTTTTTGTTGTGAGCTAAACTGTGCAGAATGGTATCTTTTTGTTGTGAGCTAAACTGTGTAGAATGGTATCTTTTTGTTTTGAGCTAAACTGTGTAGAATGGTATCTTTTTGTTGTGAGCTAAACTGTGCAGAATGGTATCTTTTTGTTGTGAGCTAAACTGTGTAGAATGGTATCTTTTTGTTGTGAGCTAAACTGTGTAGAATGGTATCTTTTTGTTGTGAGCTAAACTGTGTAGAATGGTATCTTTTTGTTGTGAGCTAAACTGTGCAGAATGGTATCTTTTTGTTGTGAGCTAAACTGTGCAGAATGGTATCTTTTTGTTGTGAGTTAAACTGTGCAGAATGGTATCTTTTTGCTGTGAGCTAAACTGTGCAGAATGGTATCTTTTTGCTGTGAGCTAAACTGTGCAGAATGGTATCTTTTTGCTGTGAGCTAAACTGTGCAGAATGGTATCTTTTTGTTGTGAGCTAAACTGTGCAGAATGGTATCTTCTTCTTGTCCATTGTATTCCTTCCTCCATTTATTTTACCGGTTCTCCTAATATGTTAGAACGAGAATAAAGAGTTGAAAGAACCTCAGGGAAAGCATCGGAGCCAACGAACACGATCAATAAATAGACATTGAACAAGTATTAGGTGCTTCCGGAAAAAAAAAAAATTACCAAACACGGGATTTGAACCACTAACCTCTAATTCTTACGACACCCATTGCCTGGGGGCGAGGGGGGATAACATCAAATTCAAAACGTAAATACACTTTGACATTCATAAATCCAAATAAACAAAACCAAATAAACAAAACCAAATATACAAAACCAAATATACAAAACCAAATATACAAAACCAAATATACAAAACCAAATATACAAAACCAAATAAACAAAACCAAATAAACAAAACCAATATACAAACCAAATGTACAAAGACCAAACAAACAAGAACCAATATACAACCAGATATCAAGACCAATATGCAAGACCAGATATACAAGACCAGATAACAAGAACCAGATATGCAAGACCAGACAACAAGACCAGATATGCAGACCAATTGCAAACCAATATGCAAGACCAGATAACAAAGACCAATGTACAAAGACCAATATAAGACCAGATATAAACCAGATAAGACCAGATATGCAAGACCAGATAGACAAGACCAGATGAAAAAGACCAGAATGTCAAGACCAAGATTACAAGTTCAGATATCAAGACCAAACAGAACAGAGAGCCAGATGATAGCAAAGCCAGATAGCAAGACCAGATAGTCAAGACCAGATATACAAGACCAAATACAAGACCAATACAAACAAGACCAGATATCAGGACCAAGATATACAGAACCAGATATGCAAAACCAGATAAAAGACCAATATACAAACCAGATATACAAAACCAGATATACAAACCAGATATCAAAGACCAGATAAACAAAGACCAGATAAACAAAGACCAGATTACAAGACCAGAATGTACAAGAACCAGATATACAAGAACCAGATAAAAAGACCAGATATGCAAGACCAGACAAACAAGACCAGATATGCAAGAACCAGATAAACAAGACCAGATATGCAAGAGCCAAAGAACAAAGACCAGACAAACAAGACAGATAACAAGACCAGTGTGCAAGACCAGACAGAACTAAGACCAGATGTGCAAGACCAGATAAACAAGACCAGATAAAAAGACCAGATATAAGACCAGATTGCAAGACCAGACAAGACAAGACCATATGTACAAACCAAGATGTACAAGACCAGATATAACCAAGATATGCAAGACCAAATAAACAAGACCAGATTCAAAGACCAGACAGACAAGCCAATATCAAGACCAGATATACAAGCCAGATATACAAGACCAGATAGAACAAAGACCAGATATAGAAAGACCAGATATGCAAGACCAGATATGCAAGACCAGATATCAAGACCAGATAAACAAGACCAAGATAAACAAGACCAGATATGCAAGACCAGATATGCAAGACCAGATTAAAACCAGAATAAACAAGACCAGATGTACAACCAGACAAACAAGACCAGAATTACAAGAACCAAGATATAGCAAGACCAGATAAACAAGACCAGAAAACAAACAAGACCAAACACAGAAGCCAGATTACAGAATATGCAAGACCAGATAGACAAGACCAGATATGCAAGACCAGACAGACAAGACCAGATATACAAAGACCAGAATAAACAAGAACCAGATGATCAAGAACCAGACAAACCAGATATGAAAGACCAGACAACAAGACCAGATATGCAAGACCAGATAAGACAAGACCAGATGTACAAACCAGAAAAAAACCAGATATGCAAGACCAAATAACAAAACCAAATAACAAAGACCAAATATACAAACCAGATATCAAAACAAAACAAACAAAACCAAATAAACAAAACCAAACAAACAAAACCAAATAAACAAAACCAAACAAACAAAACCAAATAAACAAAACCAAATATACAAAACAAAATAAACAAAACCAAATATACAAAACCAAACAAACAAAACCAAATATACAAAACAAAATAAACAAAAACCAAAGAATAGATGTATTATTATCCAAAAAAAGGATGATAAAAATAACCAATATAATCTTTCTGGCAATCAAAAATTATCCCATAATTTTTAAATCATCTTTATTTCAAACTGCCATTAATAAATGCGTCATCATCACTTTGACAATCATCGACGCCATCTCAATGTGCTTCGTTACCATTTGTGATGTTACAATCTTGTGCAATGTATATTTTAATACCTAAATTGCCGTCATTTTATCAGATTTATTTGCATAAATTTGCTAGAGTCTGATTTCGTAATTTTTATTTTCTAAACTTCTGGCTCCTGCAAGTCGATGATGTTCTTTATTAGAGTACATTCCCTTCGTAACTTTTCATAATAAGGGAGATGATATTTATCATCAGAGTAAGTTCCCTTTGTAACATGTCATAACAGGGGAGGTGATATTTTGCATCAGAGTTAGTTCCCTTTGTAACATGTCATAATAAGGGAGATGATATTTATCATCAGAGTAAGTTCCTTTTGTAACATGTCATAACATAACAAGGGAGGTGATATTTTTCATCAGAGTAAGTTCCCTTTGAAACATGGAATTGCTGTCCAGACACTGTAGACTTGAGAGACATTTACATAGACTAGAATTAAGTTAATAGCTCTCTAGGAGTGTCAGCAGGCGGAACATACACCAGAGCATGTGCTGTAAGACTGTTCACTTCTGGGTGAGCTGAGAAGCAACGTGTGGTCCCACACAGTCAACCTAAATATGAAGCTTTGGTTAAACCTGACGGAACTGAAGCTGACTGTCCAGTTTGTGGTCCACAGTAAGCTAAGCGCATGGCCAAGATTGCTGAGAAGAAGAAGAGGAAGACTCGTTTTTAATGGTTTCAGAATCAAATTGTGTGGACGTGGTAACACTGTAATCCTTTTTTAGTAGCTTTTCCATGAGGCAATACATGTCTCTTGTTGGCATATACTTTCCATGGGGCAATACATGTTTCTTGTTGGCAAATACTTTCTATGGGGCGATACAGTTTGTGGTCCACAGTAAGCTAAGCGCATGGCCAAAGATTGCTGAAGAAGAAGAAGAGGAAGACTCGTTTTAATGGTTTCAGAATCAAATTGTGTGGACGTGGTAACACTGTAATCCTTTTTTAGTAGCTTTTCCATGAGGCAATACATGTCTCTTGTTGGCATATACTTTCCATGGGGCAATACATGTTTCTTGTTGGCAAATACTTTCTATGGGGCGATACATGTTTCTTGTTGGCAAATACTTTCTATGGGGCAATACATGTTTCTTGTTGGCAAATACTTTCTATGGGGCGATACATGTCTCTTGTTGGCATATACTTTCCATTTGGCAATACATGTTTCTTGTTGGCAAATACTTTCTATGGGGCAATACATTTTTCTTGTTGGCAAATACTTTTTCTACAGGAATAAATATCCATATTTGATATATTTAAACCATGGACCTTCGTATATCACGGACAGAGAAGGAACAAATAGATCTATCCAGAAAGAACTCAAAATCAAAGAAAACTGGCTGATGCTACAAATAAGAAAGAAACAATTGAGATATTTTGAACATATAAAAAGACATGAAGACCATAATTGAAGGAGGCATACCGACAAGAGAAGAAAGACCATGGAGAAGATGGATTCAGGATGTAACTAATGGTTTGAACATAACGGCTGCAGAGGCAGGACATCTGGCCTATGAGAGAGAGACATTCCAAAGGACTGTTGGGGTGGCAAAATTCTGCTCAGGACAAGCTATTTGATGATGATGATTGGATAAATCGTCTCTCAAAGAACACGAAACGTTAAACAATGCAGCTGTCACTCAGCTGTAGCTTACAAAAGTCATGCCTGGAGTCATATTAGTGTGACTGCGCTTTTTAAAAATTTGAGATTACAACAAGTTCCGGTTTAACCGGGTAATGAAAATTGCCAATCGGAAACGATATAACGAAACGCAATGTCAGTAATGGTGTAACGGTGTTCTCGCGTGTCTACCGTCATGTATTATGAGTTGTATACTGCAAGAAATGAAGGTCTGACTAGTTACACAGGAAATGCAAATTTTGGTTCGTTTTGCTGATGTTATCAGACAGTGGAGAAAAGAAGAAGAGAGAAGAAGGAGAAAGAGAGAAGGAGAGAAAGAGAAGGGAAATAAGAGAAAATAAGCAATTTCTTCTGTCTTGCTTTATCTTTCTATTCTTCTTTAAACTCTGTATATAGACCACTTGTTAATTACAGCGTGATCTATGTGATCCAAGCCTAAGAGCGATTGTAAGTTTTGACAGTTATGCGGCTACAAGTAGGCCAGCACATCCTATTTCTGCGACGCTTTTTATTTACTATGGTAGCTTCCCTAGGCCCCTATCGCAATCGCCTCTTACGACATGCCTTGTAGTTTGCAGTGTTTTTAGTGTTTGCTCACCTTGTTTGCCCTGGCAACACAAGAGCGTTCTTTTCTTTAATCCTGTTATGCTTGACAGCGTCAGGATAAGAGATTTCGAGAACGGGCTTTGTGTGCGCTTCATTATAGTGTGTTTCAGCACCTCTGTTATTACTAAGGTCCACCTAGTGTGCGGACAAAGTTTTGCTTTGTATCAACTGTACTGGAATAGAATTGCTCTTTGAGGTGTACTGTCTGTTGATAATCTGCTAATGTGGTCGAACTATTTAATTTGTTATTCTTGATAAAGTTCAGTACTGATGTTGTACCACTTTATTTCTGATGTCTTCATTTCTAAACTGTTTGTTCTCTCGCTCTCTCTCTCTCTCTCTTTTCTTGATACTCCAATCATTCTACATGGACACTTCATCTTTGTCGTGACTAGTCTTCTTGATACTGCCAACATTCTGCATAGACATTTCATCTGTGTCATGACTAGTTTTTATACTCCCAACATTCTGCGTAGACACTTCATCTCTGTCGTGATTAATTTTATTAAAAATCAATTTAGTAATAGAAAAGCCTTGAAAGATGGGTATATATATATGTAAAGATAAGATGAACTAGACGATGATAAGGAAGATGAGAATTAGGACGAGAATACAGATAAAGGTGAAACGAGTATCACAATAAACATACCTCTCTATCTCTCTCTTTTCTGTGACGCCCCTGGCATTTCGGTCAGCAACTAATGCACACCATTATTCACTGTCCTCATCCGTACTCTATATTGTGTTCCAATTGTGATTCATATCTTTCAGTTCTTGTTCTGCTGTTCTCCTCCAGGCTATCTTGGATCTTCGACGTCATCAGAATCATGAACATAAACATGTCAACATATAATTAGAACTAAACATAAAAGAAAGAAGAGCGGAGGTGAGAGAACCTGCAGGTAAAATCAGAAGAAAATAAACTATAATTAGGAATAAGTAGAAACAAGATGTCACAAAATAGAAATAGATGAAAATATAAATAATTTTCACAATGAGGAAGAGAGAGCAAAATTAACATAAAAAGAAAACCAAAAAAGAAAACCCAAAAGAAAACCAAAAAGAAAACCAAAGAAAACCCAAAAAGAAAACCCAAAAGAAAACCCAAAGAAAACCCAAAAAGAAAACCCAAAGAAAACCCAAAGAAAACCCAAAAGAAAACCCAAAAAGAACCCAAAAGAAAACCCAAAAAGAAAACCTAAAAGTTACAAGTAAAAAACTCAAAATTACATCTTCTTCTTCACCCTTCAACTCCCAACGGAGCACAGGTCTTCAACAAACTTCTTCCAGCTTTTCCTCTCTCCTGCCATCCCTTCCAATTTCTTCCATTTTTACCTATCCTTTTAATCCAGCTCTGTTCTCCAGGTATGTATAGGCCTTCCCCTACTCCTCTTTCCCTGTGGGTTCTAAAACAGTGCATGTCTTGCAATGATTCTGGCCGGTCTTCTCAACACGTGTCCTATCCATCGCCAGCGTCTCTTCCTTAGTTCTTCCTCCACTGGTATCTGCTTAGTTCTTTCTCTGAGTTCCTCGTTCGTAATCGTATCACACCATCTCAGTCCCTCTATTATAAGTCAAAATCCATTTATGAAGGTCTACAGTTTTCTGGTGGTCTCTTTTGCTGTCATCCATAGTTTCATAAAATTTAAAAAAAATATGGAAAATTACTCATAATCTTCTTCTTCTTCTTCTTCCAACGCTGAATATCGACCACTCTGTTAATCATTCTGTGTGATTTGTATGTGATCTAAGTCTAAGAGCGATTGCACGTTGTGCCAGTTATGCGCCTACAATTAGGCCAACACATTCGATTTCTGCGATGCTGTTTATTTACTAGGTTAACTTTTCTAGCTCCTACATTAGTCACATCTTACGATATGCTTTGTAGGTAGCAGTGGTACTATTATTAGCTTCCATCACGGCTCCCGGCAATACACGGGCGACAGGCAACCAGTCATAGTCTTAAAAATATGCTAATCGTTTGTGTCCTAATGTCTACAACCTTATTAGCTATAACTGTTTCATCTTTCTCACCTTCTATTGATATCATGTACTAGGATAAGCCTTGTAGCTATTAGATCAATATATTTAAATGAAAGTTACGCCACATATCTTAGCAGAACTGGTTCGACCTTAATTTCAGAAATATATGTCAAATCGATGTGGATAAATTTCTGCTCTTCTTCTGCTTCAGTGATCTCTGGTCATGCGCTTAGTTTAATGTCGATCACAAACTGGACAGTCAGCTTCAGGTCTGTCAGGTTACCCCCAAAGCTTAGTGTTTAGGTTTCCCCATAGCTGCAACCAACCCATCCTCCAGCTATGGGACAAATAGCAGTCATCCTCCGTCTCCTTTGAGGAGGAGATCCTATTTCTTGTCATGTCTTCTATTTCTATGACACTTTCCACCACGTAAATGGGGATTAAACTGTAGTGTCCAGGGAGTACACCCTGCATAAAAGACTGAGTTGGGGAGCCTGGCGACAGAAAGCTGAAGTCACCTAGAGTAGGACGATTACAGACAAGCCCAGGAAGACAGATCTCATCAGCAGGGGACTGCAACTGTCTAGAGAACAAACCTGGGAAAACAGATCTCGTCAGCAGGGAACTGCAACTGTCTAGAGAACAAACCTGGGAAGACAGATCTCGTCAGCAGGGGACTGCAACTGTCTAGAGAACAAACCTGGGAAGACAGATCTCGTCAGCAGGGGACTGCAACTGTCTAGAGAACAAACCTGGGAAGACAGATCTCGTCAGCAGGGGACTGCAATTGTCTAGAGAACAAACCTGGGAAAACAGATCTCGTCAGCAGGGGACTGCAACTGTCTAGAGAACAAACCTGGGAAGACAGATCTCGTCAGCAGGGGACTGCAACTGTCTAGAGAACAAACCTGGGAAGACAGATCTCGTCAGCAGGGGACTGCAACTGTCTAGAGAACAAACCCAGGAAGACAGATCTCGTCAGCAGGGGACTGCAACTGTCTAGAGAACAAACTCCAAAAAAAGATGTCGTCAGAAGCGGAATGTGTTAGCCATTATTGACGGGAAGGAATCGACACGTACACATGACTCAATGACCATGCATAATATCTGATCAACTACTAGTAACAACTGTTATAAAAAGAAAAGATAGAGATATGTTGGACACACCACCTTGAGAAGAAATCATCAAAGAATATCAAAGCAGGTATTAAAGTGGAAGGCAGAGGGTTCAAGAAAGAGAGGACAACGTAGAGAAACCATGAACGAACTTTGTTGAGAAATGCAAAAATATATCGGATTCAATTCCATGAGATTGAGTGAATTGCTCAGGACAGAGAGGTATGGAGAAATTACTTGCGTGCCCTATGTAACGTATAACGGTACGAAAGGAATATATGTATATATACTTTGACACGGTTCTTCGGCCTGCCATTCAGGTAGAACTGCACAAATGGAACAGAACGTCAAATTAGAAAGGCAGTAAATCTCCCCACAAGTATGAATATTCCGTGCCCACATTGTAAAAGAATATTTCAAGCCGCATGGGGGCTCACTAGTCATCTACGTACACACACAGATAAACATTACGCAACTATATTCTCTTGGATGAAAATGGTGGTCATCATCACCCGTGATGGACGAGCATCATGTGGTATAAAGGTGAGAAGATCATTAGTTACTGTTTTCGCAAATTTATTTACCTATTTTGTTTCAATTTCTGAAATTAGGTTTTTCACTCACCTGTAAATACCCGGTAAAAATGTCAACGTTCTCTTTGATGTTGCCGACAGGAAAGTTAGATGAGTCTCCTGATCTGCTAATTTCCTTTCACTGCCTAGCAATATATCACACTCATAGCAGCAATAGTGCTATTTTAAACGCAGACACACAGGCATACACATACACACACACATACACACACACACACATGAGCTGCACTATGTTAAATACACACACATACAAACGAACTGCGTTATTTTAAACACAGACACACCCATACACACACACACACAGGAACCAAGCTAGCTTAAACACAGACACACCCATACACACATACACACACAGAAACCAAGCTAGTTTAAACAGACACCCATCTACACATATCCCCCACCCACCCACCCACCCACACACACACACACAGACACACAGGTAAATATGTAAGCGTCTGTAGCTTACAACCCAAGCGTATCTGGTTCAAACTCTGCGGTGGGCAGTTTGGAAGCAAATTCGTTTCCGTGTATTTTAGGAACGGGAAAAATAAACCTCATCGTTCAGAAAGCAATGGCAAACTACTACTAAACGTATAAGGTGTGCCTAGAAAAACGACGATTTTGCAATAGAAATTGTATTGTATATGATGGTCAAGTCGGAACAACTCCTGCTATTAGATTTATTGAACAACAGAGACTCAAATGGTATTAGCCACTTGGTGAGAATGAACCCAAATACACCAGTTGCAAGAGCATACAACCTGTAAATGGAATCATCAAGAGGAAAGGGCAGACCAAGAAAAGATGGGTTGATGGAGTTACAGACATCTTAAAACTCTACAATACCACACCATATCAAGCGACCGAGTGTGCATTATCTCGGAAACCTGTGCATTATCATCAGTTAAACCTGCTACGCCTAACGACAAAAAAGCACAGAAGGAGAAAATAAACTAAAAGAAAGATGGCCAAGTCTTGTAAAGGATATGCCACGATATTCATTTCAAGAGAAATGTGTGAATGAAACAATTGATAAGGTTTTAAATCATACCTGCACACAAAGAAACCTTATCACAAGAATACGAATCAGACAACCAAGCGTAGTGCATATAACGCGAAGAGGAGGTTTGAAACCTTTGGTGACAACAGGTAAAATTCAGGGAAGGAGAGATCGCGGAAGACAGACGGAGAAGATATTGGATGGTCTGACGACGTTGTTCTACAAAAGATCGACGTCAGAACTGATTACCTGCACCAAGGAGAGAGAGTTGTGGAGAGACATGATAACAGGGCCTGTAGGGAAAGCAAAGAATAGTACCACTGCGACCTACAATGCATGTCTTAAGTGGGGTCTAGGAAAGCTACCTAGTAAATAAAAGTGACGCAGAAATCGGATATGCTGGCCTTCTTGTATGGGCATAACTGGCACAAAGTACAATCGCTCTTCAGATCACATACAGATCACGCAGAGTGGTTAACGAGTGGTTGCTATGGAGCGTTAGAAGAAGACACAGAAATTAAGCCTACACCGGCAGGCATAGCCCTTGATAGATTTTTATATGTAAACGACAATTTTGTCTTCTATAGTTCAACCGCGCAACGTATGTATAATGTAACATTTGGATTAATCTGGTCTCATACCCCGGTATCTCCACTGCACGGGGTCACTAGAGCAACGTGTTATCAACTTCCATATCCGAGACCCCAATATGTGTATGTATTTCAGTAAGAGATTTATATCTTCCCAGAGAATAACTGCACGCTCTGTCTTCAAATATTAATGCATGTATGTCACAGTGCTCTAGAAATAAAAAAGTAGAATTCTTAAACACTTTTGACATGCAGTACACCTTCGTGACTGACCTGCTGATGCGAGTACTTGTAAAACATTGCTCTCTCTCTCTCTCTCTTTCTCTCTCGTATTAGAACGTGCACAGCATGTTCAAGTTTAAGTATCAACATTATCTCATGCTTCTTATCATGTCATAATAAAACTATCATGATACTCTACAGTATATCCCCCTCGTTCTGGGGAGGGAGAGGAAGAGGGGGCTCTATATCCAGCAATGTGGTACTGTTTCACCTTTCTCTGAATCCTTAAATAAAAGTTATCTCCTTTCTTCTGGATCTTTTTTTATTTTTCTAATTTTTTCTTATTTCTCTCCTTCTTATTTCTTTCTTATTTCTTTCTTTTCTTATAGTGGAGATAAGCTCCACTATTTTATTTAACGTTCTTCTGCCTCTTGCTAGATTTCTTTTTTTCTGTTGTTTTTTTTTTTCATTCCTTCTGCGTATTTTACTTTTATTTTCCTGTTCTCTCCATATTTTTACTCTTCTTTCTTTTACAATTTATCTTCATTATACTTCTTCATTTTTCTGTATCATCTTTATCTTATTCCACCTCTTCTTCTCGTCTTCACTTTCTCATGTTTTTAATCTTATTCTTTCTAGTTCTTCTACTTTTCAATTTTCTTCCTATTTAACTGACGTCACTGCCTGTAAAACCGCTTTTTTAGGACAATGTAGGACAGGTAGGACATGTGTTGTTTGTGGAATTTAATAGCCGCATGGATCCTGCAGTCGCAGTGAAAATGTTCTGGTTAGGATTTTTCTTTATGCCCACGACATAAAAAAATACCATTTGCCTTATTGTGGATTGAACCTGGGTCTCCTGCATTGGAGCCACGCTCTACTCTATTCACCCCAGACGTTTGACACTTCTAGTTTGCTTTTTATTAATTTATCAAAATGGCACAGAAATAGAGATTGAAATTGTATATTTAAGAATATATATATGATTTTAGATGAAAGATTCGTGGTTTTTTTTTAACTTTTATTTTATTTTGAGCAAAACGAAAATTTCAGGGTTGATAAAATGTAATGAGGTCAACACGACTTGTAATGTTCTCAATGTTTATGATATTTAATAAACCTGGCACCGAACGTGAAACACTGGCATGGAGCATGTTGAAATAAATTAATATTTCAAGATGTACAGATTATTTCAAACATGGTTTCTGCTGGATTCAGGATATGTGGAGTATGCTTGCTGTGTGGATAGAGTATCCATGGATGGGATTCGTTGAATAATGAGACTATTGAAATTCTAGTCTTCAACTAAGATACCAGTTTATGTTGAGTAGCTGCGTGTCATATTTTGACATGTGGTCAGATCATGAGTTCAGATGTGTCGTATCGGTTCTCCAGTTGTTATAATCACATTCAGTGATGACACTTAATACAGGTCAAGATTACACGCTATGCTATAAGTTAGTTCTGATGGTCTAGCCCATAGATTTCCAAACTTTTTCGACCCACCGCCCACTTTGAACAACATAAACTTTGCAATGCCTCCGTCCCCATTATAACAGTTTACCAACGCCCCCACAAATATATATATACATGTTCTATTTTCTCATTGACATAGAAAATTGATATATATTTCAGTCATACATGGTCAATTTTCAAATGATTATATACATGAAAAGAAAATTGATTAAATTATAGATCATGTAAGACGAGCATAAAATGAATTAAAATGCAGAATTCAAATTTTAAATGATTATTCAATCGTAAAATCAAGAAAATAATTTATTTTAAAATGTTTATTATTAATTTCTTCTTGAAGGAGACACAGATCCATAATAGCCTGAACACCCCCAATTCTTCTGAACCGACTATTGCCCCCCTGGAACGATTCAGCGCCCATTGGGGGTGGGGGGTACCGCCCACTTTGGGAAACGCTGGTCTAGTCTATGACCAGTCATATTGGGGTTACAGATAGCGATGTTTATCAACAACACCAGAGAAGACACAGTTCCACCAACATCAGCATAAGAAGAAAGTTGGTACAGAACCTTGCTTGAATTACATTGAGAAACAAAGTCACCAACATCAGCATAAGAAAGAAAGTTGAGACAGAACCTTGCTTGAATTACATTGAGAAACAAAGAATGAAGTGATTTGGCCTCTTAATAAGAATAGAACCAATCTATCTTATATATAGCGTCTTCTACAACAGAACATCAGGAAAGAAGGCGAGAGGAAGACCATGAAAAAGATAGTTAGATGACATAGCAAAATCTTGCCAAAAGCAAAAATAACAATCACCTAAACCACTAGAGCAGCGAAAAACAAAAACATCAAATCGCAACACTGGGCAATAACCCAACAATAGTGTGACGACAAAAACATCATATCGCAACACTGTGCAATAACCCAACAATAGTGTGACGACAAAAACATCAAATCGCAACACTGGGAAATAACCCAACAATAGTGTGACGACAAAAACATCATATCGCAACACTGTGCAATAACCCAACAATAGTGTGACCACAAAAGAAGAAGAAAAGAAGATAATGAACTTGATAACATGTGAAAATTACAGAGTTCAAATCCAGTTTGGACAAAACATTCTTAGTGTGCAGATTGTACGCTGTTGAACTAAAAGAAACCCTGATCCTTTACTTGTTTATCTAAATTACAAGTACCTCTGACATGGGAGTAAGTCTCGCCTAAATGGACCGAGCGTTGATGAAAAGGAAAGAAAGCTTACACGAAAATATCAGCAATATGTTATGTTATGCGATCGACGTCATGGCACATTGGGCATTCCCATTCGTGCTCTGTCCTCCGCTGCAGCAACCATCCCAAAGTCTATTTGCTCACAGTACCCATGAGAAGTTGATTACTATATCTTCTCTCTCTACCACGAAGACGACATTGTCTGACATGTTAGTAATAGGTGCCTTATTTGAGCCAGATGACGCCTACATTCATAGCGCACAAACGGGGCAAAAAGTGAACAAGTCCCATTATGTTTGACGAAAAATTGTTAAAAAAATATCAGAACCTAGACATAATTGCCACCATTATCAAAGTCTTAACTTGGAAATATAAAAACAGAAGTTGACGAAGGTGAAGATTAACGAAGTGAATCCTATCCAACAAAACTGTCCCCTGAAAGTACATCTCGATAATCAAGTTTTAAAAATCTGGTCTAGACAATACAACAAATAAATGATTATTTTGTTAGTCTTTAGTCAACGTCACTTTCCGTCTCTTGTTTGTGTTTCCTAGTATTCATTTTCCTTCGAACATAACTCAATTTCTCAAATTTGCCTATTTCTCTGGCAGGTAATTCTCTTTGCTGATTCTCTCAACAAACAACTAAATTGCTCATATTTCGTACTTCTTCTTTCGTTGTCATATTGTTACCGGGTTGTTGGTCAGTGTTGTGGTTTTTTTGTTTTTGTCTTCCACTGCCTAAGTAAAGCTTGGAATACTACGCAGAATACTAAAAATAAACTGGCAGGACAAAATTCCAGACAGCTAAGTCCTCACAAGAGCAAAGATCCCAAGCGTCAACACCCTGTTGCAGAAGTCCCAACTGAGATGGGTCGGTCACGTTGCTCGAACGCCGGATAAACGCATCCCAAAACAGTTGATGTATGGCGAGCTTGAAGGGGCAGACGTTTAGCTGGTGGACAGAAAAACGTTTTAAAGACACTCTTAAAGTGTCTCTGAAATGCTTCGATATAGACAATACGTGCTGGGAATCCCTTGCGCAAGATCACCAAATGTGGCGCTGTAACAACAAAAGAGGAACCCGAATAGCTGAGAATCATCGTATTGTTGAGTCACAGAGAAAACGAGCAGCGCGAAAAGACAGAGCATACAACACGCACATGTCTAACCTTGATCATGTATGCCCCACCTGTGGTCGGGGATTATGTTCTAGGATTGGACTCTACAGTCACCTCCGCACACACCAGAGAGGTGCAACAGTACACGTCTGAGATTGTTGTCATCATCGCTTGCAATGTACGGCTATTATTAAATCTTGGGTGGTAGTTATCTTTGCTTTTGTCCTGCGCTGCTCTAAGGGCGTGGGTGATAGTAATTTTTGCTTGTTTGACAGGATTGCTCGTATTTGACAATGCAAAATGAGAAATAGAACACATCTGAAGTCGAAAAATCCAGCCTTCATGGCGAGGGACATCCATAACACAGTAAGCAGGCTTCCTCGCAAAAATCAGTCAGAAGCGCCACCTAATGGGCCATGGCTACGCTTGAATTCATAGTAGGCGAACGCAGAAGAAGAAGAAGAAATAGATGAAGTGACAAGAAGAAATAGATGAAGTGACAAGAAGAAATAGATGAAGTGACAAGAAGAAATAGATGAAGTGACAAGAAGAAATAGATGAAGTGACAAGAAGAAATAGATGAAGTGACAAGAAGAAATAGATGAAGTGACAAGAAGAAATAGATGAAGTGACAAGAAGAAATAGATGAAGTGACAAGAAGAAATAGATGAAGTGACAAGAAGAAATAGATGAAGTGACAAGAAGAAATAGATGAAGTGACAAGAAGAAATAGATGAAGTGACAAGAAGAAATAGATGAAGTGACAAGAAGAAATAGATGAAGTGACAAGAAGAAATAGATGAAGTGACAAGAAGAAATAGATGAAGTGACAAGAAGAAATAGATGAAGTGACAAGAAGAAATAGATGAAGTGACAAGAAGAAATAGATGAAGTGACAAGAAGAAATAGATGAAGTGACAAGAAGAAATAGATGAAGTGACAAGAAGAAATAGATGAAGTGACAAGAAGAAATAGATGAAGTGACAAGAAGAAATAGATGAAGTGACAAGAAGAAATAGATGAAGTGACAAGAAGAAATAGATGAAGTGACAAGAAGAAATAGATGAAGTGACAAGAAGAAATAGATGAAGTGACAAGAAACATTCTAGAATGATCTATGGCCAACAAAGTAACGTATAGAGCTACTTATAAACCAAGCAGTAGAGTTACATATAAATCAAACAGTAGAGCTACATATAAATCAAGCAGTAGAGCTACATATAAATCAAGCAGTAGATCTACATATAAATCAAGCAGTAGAGCTACATATAAATCAAGCAGTAGAGTTACATATAAATCAAGCAGTAGAGCTACATATAAATCAAGCAGTAGAGCTACATATAAACCAAGCAGTAGAGCTACATATAAATCAAGCAGTAGAGCTACATATAAATCAAGCAGTAGATCTACATATAAATCAAGCAGTAGAGCTACATATAAATCAAGCAGTAGAGTTACATATAAATCAAGCAGTAGAGCTACATATAAATCAAGCAGTAGAGCTACATATAAACCAAGCAGTAGAGCTACATATAAATCAAGCAGTAGAGCTACATATAAATCAAGCAGTAGATCTACATATAAATCAAGCAGTAGAGCTACATATAAATCAAGCAGTAGAGTTACATATAAATCAAGCAGTAGAGCTACATATAAATCAAGCAGTAGAGCTACATATAAATCAAGCAGTAGAGCTACATATAAACCAAGCAGTAGAGCTACATATAAATCAAGCAGTAGATCTACATATAAATCAAGCAGTAGAGCTACATATAAATCAAGCAGTAGAGCTACATATAAATCAAGCAGTAGAGCTACATATAAACCAAGCAGTGATTAGTTGTGAGGGAAAGAAGATGATATTATTCTTTCTTTCTGTTCTTTTTTTGTCCTTCTCTGCTTTTTTGCTGCTAGACGTGCAGGTTTAACTGATGATCGGTTTCCGAGATAATGCACGCTCGGTCGCATGATATGTTGTGGTATTGTAGAGTTTTAAAATGTCTGTAACTCCATCAACCCATCTTTTTCTTGGTCTGCCCTTTCCTCTTGATGACTCCATTTTCAGGTTGTACGCTCTTGCAACTGGTGTATTCAGGTTCATTCTGACCAAGTGGCCAAACCATTTGAGTCTCTGTTTTTCAATGAATCTAATAGCAGGTGTTGTTCAACTGTTCTTCTAATTTCCTCATTTCTTATATGGTCTCTTCTTGTTTTATTTACTATAGTTCGTTCCAAAATTCGTGAACATCGTTACCGACCGATATAAAACCATCCACTTGACATAAATTCTTGATTTTACATTTTTATATAGGTAACAGTGACGACGTTCCAAAAGTAATTTTTGCCCACCCAAATCTTTAGTTCTGTAAGAATTTTATTATATGTTATTACTAAAATTACAGCGATGTTGATTTGGAATATTTGTCAAAATTTTACAGTACGATTGTCAAGTTTGTCTATAACTAAGCATTTCCGTGTTCCACATGCAATTCAGTGCACGTCAAAATCGGGAACCCCGTGGAATTAATCAGTTCACAATGTTTCCTACCGACTGTCATTGACGTATGTACGCAACATTTACTTTCATTTATAGAAGTGGAAGGTATCATTTGTTCACTATGTCACCTTTCTTTTTATATGTAATAGGGATACGCCTTTGCAAACATTCGCCTCAGTTTGTGTATTAATGTAAATTCTAAACTTTGGTTATCATTTTGTTGTGCTTACGCAGAGTTATATAACAAAAACGCTTTTGCATCAACTAAGCTACCTACCAATTAGTTAAACATGAATTCGTAACGTCGTGAGGTTATATAAGACTGCTAGCAAAAATTACTTTTATCCATCAGGTAGATTTCGTACAAATTAAACCTTAGTGTGTTCACAAATTTTGGAACGAACTATAGTAATTCTAGTTAATAAAACAAGATGCTTTTAATAAAGTGTCTAAATGCGACAGATTGATTTTATTTAACCTGGTTGCCACATATATCTCCGTATCTTTCGACAGAAATTCAGAGAGTGTGGCATAAAGCACGAACTCTGTAGTTCCGGTAACAATCCTATAGATCTCAGGAAAAATTACACATGTGACTCGATCTTGATTCGAACTGAAAACATTCAGAATCACATGTAACGTCTTAATCACTTCAATATAGAGATCCTCCATCTTTCATTAGTTGTATCTTGTATAGAACTCCGGATTGGAACCCACAACCGCCCGTGTGTTACTGGGTCCAGCAAGGGGAGTAAAGAATAGTAACAGTGTGACCTACAAGACATAACATAAGAGGCGACTAAGGTAGTGGCATAGGGAAGTTACGATATTAAGTAAAAATCTTCGCAGAAATCGGGTATGCTGACCTACTTGTAGGTACATAACAGGCACAACGTACAATCGCTCTTAGTTTGAGATCACATACAAAACACACAGAGTGGTTAACAAGAGTGGTCGATGTGAAGCGTTTGTAGAAGAAGAAGAAGAACGCACAACCTTCAGATTCACAATCAAACATTTTAATCACTTCACTATAGTAACTTTCTTTATTCATTATATCTTGTCTAAATCTCTGGATTCGAACGCACAACATTTAGAACCACAGTCAAACGTTTCTACCACTTCACCATAGTAGTCCTCTTTATTCAGTATATCTTGTCTAAATCTCGGAGTTCGAACCCACAATATTTAGAACCACAGACAGCTTCAGCATAGTAACCCTCTTTATTCATTATATCTTGTCTAAATCTTCACTCAGAAAAAGTTGCCATTTCATTCTAGACACCGCCCACTCTCCATTTTGCCAGTTTTCTATTTCCCCAGAAGCCAGGTTTGGGCCTGAAGATAGCGTTTCTTAAGTTGACAGGTAATAGCTTTGGAAACAAAACATTGTGGTGCTGCTATTCTGGGACATTCTCAAGACTCGTTGACTTTTATCCAAATATTGTGTTTCATTTGTGGACCTGGCTTGTTTTGTTTTTTTAACTTGTCCTACGAGGTGGTAACAGCAGAGATTCTGTATTATTACGTTTTTACACAGAATATATATTTTGTCCTTTTTTTTTAGATTGCGTTCTAGCAAAAGTTAGTTTTTTATTCATATACTTTGTGTTTTATCTGTGGTTTTTGTAATTCTGTATGTTTTTTTTTCTATTTATTCTATGAATGTGGAAAAACATATATGTGCTTTTGAATATAAGTGCTACAGAAGAGTACTCGTTACATCATGGACAGAGAAGAGAACAAATAGATGTATACAGAAGAAAGAACTCAACAAATCAAAGATAAATTGCGGATGCTACAAACAAGAAAGACAAGATTGAGATATTTTGGACATATAAAAAGATACGAAGGGCTGGAGAAGACCATGATGAAAGGAGGCATACCGGCAAAGAGAAGAAGAGGAAGACCACGGAGAAGATGGATTCAGGATGTAACTGATGGTTTGAACATGATAGCTGTAGAGGCAGAACATCTGTTCTATGAGAGAAAGAAATTCCGGAGTACTATTGGGGTGGCAAAGTTCTAGGACAAGCTATTTGATGATGATCAACTCTATGATTTCATCGCATATGGTGGATGGATGATTGAGGACAGATCGGAAGTGTTCTGCCTAGTTGTTTAGTATCTGAGGTTTGTCAGTTAGCATCCTTGCTCCATCTTCATCGAGTACAGGGTTAAATTTCTATACTATCTATTACTTAACAGGGTTAAATTTCTATACTATTATTTCTCTATATTATCTATCTAACTATCTTACTATGGTTGTGAGACATGGACCATTGACATAACGGCGGAGAAAATCAATAATGTCTTTGAATACAAATGCTACAAAAAAGTACTTGAATCGAGTATCTTTGGAATAAGATATGAGCACCTACCCTCTACGCCACAGAAACCTTTCAAAACAGATTTAAATGAAAATAATAGGTTTCGTACGAGACGCTCTCAATATGTCTTATTGTCTAGTCTAGGCTACATGTATTAACAATTTTCGTACGAGACGCTATCTATATGTCTTATTGTCTAGTCTAGGATACATGTAATAAGAGTTTTCGTACGAGACGCTCTGTATATGTCTTATTGTCTAGTCTAGGCTACATGTAATAAGAGTTTTCGTACGAGATGCTCTCTATATGTCTTATTGTCTAGTCTAGGCTACATGTATTAACTGTTTTTGAACGAGACGCTCTCTATATGTCTTATTGTCTAGTCTAGGATACATGTATATAATGGTTTGTTTACTTCGTAAGTGAATAACATCTGATGACGTCATTGATCCATGCTTTTTTTATGTCGATGAATGGCTTTCAATACGAAGGTCAATGTCGTGCGAGTGAGTTTGCAAGTTCATTGTGACTGCACTAATTATAGTGATATTTGAGATGAGATTCTATGAGGACAGATGCATGCTGAGAGTTCTCATACATAACTGTCTCATGATGATGATGATGATGATGATGATGGCTCAACCAATTAGGTGAAAGGAATTATGAAATAACTAATGGAATTGTTATGTTATGCGGTCGGCGTCATGGTACATTGGGTATTCCCGTGCGTGCTCTGTTCTCCTCAGCAGCAGACATACCAAAACACGCTTGTTAAACGTACCCATGAGAAGTAGATTAGTATATCTTCTCTCTGTACCACGAAGATGACACTGTCTGACATGTCCAAACTTAACGTCTAATTCTCTAACTCGTTCCAGTGTCTGAGACTAGCCCATATCACATAAATGAGATCGTATCGCATTGATGACATCGACTCTGTCCGTGCTTCTGCCCGCTTGAGCCGGGGCATTGTTTGCAGGAACGTCAGAACATTCTTTACCCTGCACTCCAGCATGTCCAGGTGTACACTACCAAGTTAATGTCTTCAGATGTGACCTCCGAATTCTGTCCGCTCATTCCGCGCACAGACTTTCAGATTCAACCTTTTGCATTCCTATGCTCTATTTTCTTTTTGACATAGAAAACTAATATATATTTCTGTAATACATGGTCAATTTTCAAATGATTATATGCATGAAGTAGAAAATTGATTTTAAAATGTATCATGTAAGACGAGCATAAGATGAATTAAAATGCAGAATTCAAATTTTAAATGATTATTCAATCGCAAAATCACGAAAATAATTTATTTTAAAATATTTATGATTAATTTCTTCTTTAAGGCGCCACTGATCCCTATTGCCTGAACCCCCTTAAATTCCTCTGAACACACTATCGTCCCCCAAGAACGCTTTAGCGCCCACTGGGGCGGTACCGCCCACTTTGGGAAACGCTGTTCTTAGATAAGACGATTCGTCAACATGGACTTCATCTTCTCCTCTGTTGGTGTTCAAGGTAAACATCTACTCCTCTGTCGGTCTTCAAGGTAAACATTTTCTCCTCTGTCGGTGTTCAAGGCAATAAAACTGAAAATAAAATATACAGAGCGGTTGAAAGTTATCTTCTGAAAGCTGTTAGCATTTGGTAGGTAACGTATGTACAATTTGACAAGTGTTACGAGCTGCCATGTTATGTACTCGTGAAATGATATCCATTTAAAACTAAAGAGGTTCGAGAAATATCATACGGTTTTTCTAAAGAACGCATTCTCTTTGTATTGCAAGAGAAATGGTACAAATAGTTGTTGACGAAAATATGTATATTTAGTAATAAAAATACTATCGTTACTGCTTGTACTATCACTATTTAGGGCTGTGTAGGACAGGTGGGACGGGAGACTAAGGAATTTAATAGTCGCATGGCTAGTGCAGTCGTTGCGAAGTTGTTCACGTTAGGATTTTTCATTTATGCCTACAACAGAAAAATATCCTTGTCCTTACCGTGAATTGAACACGAGTCTCCCGTATTGGAGCAGCGCTCTAATCCATTCGGTCAGACGCTCCCTTAAGCTATTACCAAATGTAATTAACAACAATGAAAATTGTACAAAAGAAGTTAGAACAAGACTAGCCATGGCTTTCCAAAGGTTGGTCAGTATGAAGAACTATCACACAACACAAGCAAAGAAACAAAAGTAAGACTTCTGAGAACATGCATAGGTGGCAACATCAGGATGGAAATCGGGGACTATAACACACAATATTAAAGAAGAAAATTGAAGCTTTTGAAACATCCTGGACAGAGAAGAGAAAAAAAGAACAAAGACATCCAGAAGACATTGCATATCAAAGGAGCATTGGCTCATAAATAACATGATATCTTGGAAGATGAAATATTTTTGCCATGTTAAACGTCACAGTGGTTTGGAGAGAGCGGTAATGGAAGGAATATTTCATGGAGTAAGAGACAACGGAAGGACGAAGATGAGGGTGGCAGCAGGACATCAACGAAGCTTTGAACATGACGCTGGGGTAGGCGGAAGAACATGCTAGAGACAGAGAGTTTATCAGACGGGCTGTGATGAAAACGACGTTCCGCAAGGGACACACTACTACTTGAATCGAATGTGAAAAAAGAAATAAAAACTGGAAATGATCATAATACGTTCACGTCAATTTAATGCTAATTTGACATTGTAATAAATCATGGCATAGTCTACTGCTCATAACAAAACAAGACAGACAAACGGGCGCACGCTGCGGTATTTAACAGGTTAATGTGTTAGGTAATAAAACACTAAAGGTAACACTGTAAACGAAAGGTAAACACAGGTAGATGGATGTGAAAAATATCTCTTAGAATAGATCATCAAAGAAAGAGATAAATGTTGAAGCATTTCAAGATAAGTTTTTCCCTAGAAGTCGACCTATGTTCTGATGTTATACTAGAATATGTGGGTTAACAAAGCATTCATCATCATCATAACTAAGCTGAGGGAGATGCGATGTTGTGAAGGACGACAGTGGTGGTTTTGCCGTGACTAAAAGCAGTCTCACTATAAAAATTATCATCTTCAACGTTCACCCCTAGGAAGGCATGGGTCCGCGTCAAGGGTCTTCCAAGTCCTCCTATCTAATGCTGTGCTTCTTGACAGACCAAATTAGATGTTCCAAGCAGGTGGCACTATTTGAGAGTAGTACTGTGTCGTTTGAGTACCTTAATTCTGGAATCATATTTCTCATGATTGTAAATGGGTACAACAATTTACAGTTTTCGTCATTCTTAACATTTCGCATTATATGTTTACATAGATGTTGAATAAATATGGAGAGAGTATGTATCCTTGTCTTATAATATGTTCTGTACATAGATGTTGAATAAATATGGAGAGAGTATGTATCCTTGTCTTATAATATGTTCTGTACATAGATGTTGAATAAATATGGAGAGAGTATGTATCCTTGTCTTATAATATGTTCTGTACATAGATGTTGAATAAATATGGAGAGAGTATGTATCCTTGTCTTATAATAAGTTCTACATAGATGTTGAATAAATATGGAGAGAGTATGTATCCTTGTCTTATAATAAGTTCTACATAGATGTTGAATAAATATGGAGAGAGTATGTATCCTTGTCTTATAATATGTTCTGTACATAGATGTTGAATAAATATGGAGAGAGTATGTATCCTTGTCTTATAATAAGTTCTACATAGATGTTGAATAAATATGGGGAGAGTATGTATCCTTGTCTTACGCCCTTTTGCATTTCCAACGATTCTGATGTTTCTCCTGCTATTCTGACTGTGACTTGTTGTTCGTGATAACATGTCTCTATTAGATGTATCAAATGTGATGGGAACCCCATGCCTTTCATATTGTTCCATAAGGTCTGATGTTGTACATAGTTGAACATTTTTGTTTAGTCTACGAAATATACGGTCAATTAATTATCTGCGAGAAATGTGTTAAAAGAAAATGCATTCAAATTAGAACAAAAATCTTTTAAGATTATAAATATTTTCCAATATTTTGTGCCTAATAACAAAAATTACATTATAATATATAATGATCAGCGAGAAAATAAACTCTAATATCTAAAAAAAAAAATTAGCTGCGATGAAATAGTGGTTAGTACACTCTATATGTTAATGTGTTGTCCAAGTTCAATCACACCGCGAGTGTTGCATTTTTTTTTCCCCTCGTAACGGCACACTTATGAGAAGAATTCAGAAGTGATGAAATCAGAGAAATGTCTGGTCAACCACTAGTAACAACTGTTATAAGAAGGAGAAGATAGAGACATGCTGGACACACCTTTGAGAAGAAATGTCTGATCAACCACTAGTAGCAACTGCTATGAGAAGAAGAAGATGGAGATATGGTGGGCATACCTTTAGAAGAAATGATCAAAGAATTACAAAGCAGTCACTGAAGGTGAAAACAAAGGGTTCAAGACAGAGAGAGAGAGAGCGCCCTAGCGAAACCTTGAAACGAGCTTTGCTGAAAGAGAGGCAAGATATATAGGACTCAATTTCATGGTAGACATTGGAGGAGTTTCACAGGATAGAGCGGTATGGAGAAATTACTTGCAGACCATATGTAACGTGAAACGATACAAGAGGAATGTACTATATATATATATATATATATATATATATATATATATATATATAACGGCACACTTATGTACTAGACAAGAACTGCGACGCAAGTGCGGCTGGCGTGATATTGCCCACATCAACCATCGTGTACATATGATCTGTGAAATATAGGGACATAGCACCGTATTTTTTAAAAAACTTCATGGTATGAAACAAGGTTCCCAAAACAAATTAAGAGAAGAAAAATATGTTTAATATCTGAAACACTTCCAGGACTGAGACTACACACTAATATCTACAAACTATCTATCTATCTACAAACTATCATATTTGATAGAAATCTCAAAAAGAATCAGAAAAGAAAAACATCGAGTAATATCAGAAAGAACCATCACAACAAACGAAAGGTTACCATCAATCACAGATAATCACATGCAGGTCTCACCTTGTCTTATTCCAATTCCCAGACGTTCTATTGGTAATCTAGTTGTCAATCATCCGCTCTAACAGTCTAAACTTTCTCTAAATGTCTGCCTGTGTCCAAGATGGAATTCTTGCAGAATTTTGGAAAATAAAATGGAAGTTGCACATACAGTGGACATTATAACCAGGGCTGTGTGGTATATTTTCTTACTATGATGCAAGTCTTCGAAATGCTGACCCTCAAATGGTTTTTTTCTTCTTAAAATAACCTTCAATTGTATTTGTGTTTTGGTTGCTTAAGCCGCCCCTCTTACTGTCCCGCCTGATGCGGCCACCTCTCTGCACCATAGTACGGCACGGCCTGATTATAGCTTGCAGTTAAACATGTCCTTGTCATTTTGGTGTCAACACTTTAAACATTTATTTCTCAGTGAAGTGTCAACTGTTAAACCGTGTTATTTATCATTATAGTAACAACAGTTAAACCGTTCATTTACCATTTGAGTATCAACAGTTAAACCTTCATAGCATCAACAGTTAAATGCATTGTTGTCATTTAATCTTTCGTTGCCAGTTTAACCGTTTGTTGTTAGTTAAACCGTCAGCTGCTTGTTAAACATGTCGTTGTCAGGTAAACCTTCAATTGCCAGTTTACCCTTTCATTGTTAGTTAAACCTTCAGTGATCTATTAAACCTTTCGTTATTCTTTAAACCTACCAGTATCAGGTAAATCTTCCATAATCTTCAATTAAGCATCATGTGCTGTCTCCACATCGAAAGTTGACTGCAATGAATCTCCAGCATCCTCTGTCATTCGCCCTGGTGTTGCACACTGCCAGACTGTAACCTGTCCATTTCTTAAAGTTTCCCTCCCACTTATCTCTCGGTCTTCCTCTTGCTCTTCCCCCTCAACTTTCCCCTCTAGTAAATGTTTTATCATGGTGTCATGTCTTTTTATGTACCCAAAATACTTTACTTGTCTGAATGTATTTCTCTTAATAATTGTTTCTTCATGCCTAGTTTTCCTAAAACTTGTTTATTTGTCTGTGTTTGCGTATTCGTCTATATATCCACATCTGAAATGCGTCAATTCTGTCTTCTAAATGCTTGTTCTATGCTTGTGTGTGTGTGTTTAATCTGAGGGTTTCATCCTTTTGTTCTTCATTGTTCTTTCACATCTCCTTGACCACAAACACCTCCCATTGTTCTTTCACATCTCCTTGACCACAAATACATCCCATTGTTCTTTCACATCTCCTTGACCACAAACACCTCCCATTGTTCTTTCACATCTCCTTGATCACAAACACCTCCCATTGTTCTTTCACATCCTCTTGACCACAAACACCTCCCATTATTCTTTCACATCTCCTTGACCACAAACACCTCCCATTGTTCTTTCACATCCTCTGGACCACAAACACCTCCCATTGTTCTTTCACATCCTCTGGACCACAAACACCTCCCATTGTTCTTTCACATCCTCTTGACCACAAACACCTCCCATTGTTCTTTCACTTCCTCTTGATCACAAACACCTCCCATTGTTCTTTCACATCCTCTGGACCATAAACACCTCCCATTGTTCTTTCACATCTCCTTGATCACAAACACCTCCCATTGTTCTTTCACATCCTCTTGACCACAAACACCTCCCATTATTCTTTCACATCTCCTTGACCACAAACACCTCCCATTGTTCTTTCACATCCTCTGGACCACAAACACCTCCCATTGTTCTTTCACATCCTCTGGACCACAAACACCTCCCATTGTTCTTTCACATCCTCTTGACCACAAACACCTCCCATTGTTCTTTCACTTCCTCTTGATCACAAACACCTCCCATTGTTCTTTCACATCCTCTGGACCATAAACACCTCAAATTGTTCTTTCACATCCTCTTGACCACAAACACCTCCCATTGTTCTTTCACTTCCACTTGACCACAAACACCTCCCATTGTTCTTTCACATCCTCTGGACCACAAACACCTCCCATTGTTCTTTCACATCCTCTGGACCATAAACACCTCCCATTGTTCTTTCACATCCTCTGGACCACAAACACCTCCCATTGTTCTTTCACATCCTCTGGACCACAAACACCTCCCATTGTTCTTTCACATCCTCTGGACCACAAACACCTCCCATTGTTCTTTCACATCCTCTGGACCACAAACACCTCCCATTGTTCTTTCACATCCTCTTGACCACAAATACATTCCATTGTTTAAACAATTTTATCACCAGCCAAGCAAACCTACTTTTCTTTCATGTAATCTACCAGCTTTGTTCCACTTACTTATACTTGACTACCAGCAGTCAGACAACTTACAAGACAGACCCGATGCTCAAATAATTTAATCAGGGTCATGGCAAACTACGGGATTAAATCACATTTACTGAAAAAACATTTCGGTTGTGGTACAATTTAACTTGATTCTTTCCCATTTTGTGTGAATAATTTAACTGTAGATAGTGAAGACTAACTCAGGATAAATGTTATAACATAGTCTGGCCCATGTTGTGTTAGGGCTCGTAAGGGGAGCAAAGAATATCACCACTGCGACTTACAAGACATGTCGTAAGAGTGATTGATGTAGAATCTACGGAAGCTTCCTAGTAAATAAAAAGCGTTGCAGAAATCGGATGTGCTGGCCTACTTGTAGGCGCATAACTGGCACAAAGTACAATTGCTCTTAGGCTCAGCTTCCATGCAAATCACATTTATTGGTTAACAAGTAGTCGATATGGAGCGTTTGAAGAAGAAGAAGATTCTCCAGCATAACCCCAAGATGACTCTGATAAGATGATCAAATCTAACTGAGGATATCTCTGATAAGATGGTCAAATCTAACTGAGGATATCTCTGATAAGATGGTCAAATCTAACTGAGGATAGCTCTGATAAGATAGTCAAATCTAACTGAGGATATCTCTGATAAGATGGTCAAATCTAACTGAGGATAGCTCTGATAAGATGGTCAAATCTAACTGAGGATAGCTCTGATAAGATGGTCGTCTAACTAAGGATAGCTCTAAGATCGTAAAGTCTAACTCTCTCTCTTTCTCTCTCTCTCTCTCTCTCTCTCTCGCGATCGTTCTTTTTCAGCCATGTTTATCACTCTTATTGTGATATATACACAGCCTTTGCCAAGAATGCAATTTTACGTCACATCGTTCAGTACCATTTGGAGCTCTAGTGCTTATCCTTCGGTGAAGTGTCCGATTTCAACCAGCGTTTACTAGGTTCGCTCTCCATTAGCCTTTTGCTGTCAGCCAACCTTCAAGGCAGTAGGTTGCTATTTTCTTTTAGGGTAGCAACCCTTAGACGACCTACCCTCCCGGGATGTTGAGCGTCATCTGCCTAGAAAACCTGTCTTTTCTGGACTACTTGGTTTTCTTGCCGTCCAGTTTTGTATACAGTTTACTCCGCTAATCTTTGATTGTCCTCAATCAAACTACACGGCAGCAGTAGTTTCCATCAAGTGAAAACGTGCATTGGATTCAACCTCTGCTGGGCTTTCCAGTTTTTTCGCACATTTTGGTGGCCCACTCATCCTCACACCTGCCACGCCCTCTCTTCGCTGCACCATCGGCGCCTTGCACGTCTGCCCACCGGTGGGCTTACCCATGCATCGTCCGCATGCCTGCTTGCTCTGCCCTGGTGCCTACCAGTGCCTATCAGTTCTCACCATGCTCACATTTACCTCTGCGCTATCCGGACCCGGGGCTTAACTCGGGCCCCCACCTCAGGGCTCCGTGTTTTGCCCTATGTGGGCCTCAGTGCAACTAAACTCGAGGCCGGCACATATAGAGGCTCCGAGTTTCGCCCAACGTGGGCCCACGTCTCTTCTCTGGATGAACTTCTCATCCTATGTGTTTATTTGTTCGGACCCCACCTTCGAACTCCGAGCTTCGTCTCTTGTGGACCCACAACTCTTCTCTAGATGCACCCCTCATCCCTTGATCTTTATGCGTCCAGTCTTTCCCATCGACCGGGAGAGACGAGCATTACTAGTCACTCTGGGATTCCGCTCGTCTGTGTTGCAAGCGGATCCCATCCAGCGTACTACGTCGGCATCTCTACATACACCAGAAGTAGCTCCGCCTCGATCCCTACCCGCTTAGCCAGACATGAACCAATGTCTGTTACCAAGGTCACCACGTGGAGGTGGGGTAGGATCTTGATTAGTGCCAACTCACTAATCCTGGCGCGGCGTTGTCCCCATGCGCCTTTTACCTCAAAGTCTATCTCAAGATTTCTCTGACAAGATATTCAAGTCTAACTCAGGAAATCTCTGGCAAGATAGCCCAGTCTCAGTTTAATCAGATTTTGTCGATCTACAAATGAAAACTTGAAGAGTTTTGAAACTATTCACCGCCGGCGTAGACGGACCATGTTTCTGTAACATTTTTATTTAACATCACTTCTGTCTGAAATCTATTTCTGGAACAAATCTTCAAAGACACCCACACTCGAAACTGTTCTTTGATTCTTCTGTCATTTTCCAGAGTTCTTTGCCAGTATAGTAATCTGATTATTTCCAAGTATCCACTCCAAGTATAAGAATGCTGGGATGTTGTGAATCTTCTGGGAGAGTGAGTGAGTGATGGAGGGCGTGGCCGAGGGATATGGCTAGCGATCTGTAAGTCGTGATGACGCAAGTTCAAATCCCCAGTAGTGACTTTGATTATGTTGTTTCTTTAGAGCACAACTATCGATACAAGAAAAAACTGTAGTAAAACTATGTAGCAATGGCGAAAAACGTACATGCAAAGTACTGTAGTTTTACAAAATACAAAAACAATAGCAATACACAGCAACGTTTCGACCAATAGGCCTTTATCAAGTAAACAATACAACAGAAGTGAAGAAATTCACGTCTTACACAAAACACTATATATAGAATCATAAACTACTAGAATCCTAACCTATCAGTGGCGGCTCGTCATTAAAGGCCACTGGAGCCGGGCCCCACCACAAATAATGTATAACGTGTATTTATTATTTCATAAATTAAAACATAACAACCCAAAACCATGATTTTTCTGAAAAATGTATGTCTGGCCCAACCAACAAAAATGATCACGAGCCGCCACTGTAACCTATGCTTAACGTGGATGGAGAGAAGATATGAAGGTTGTGAGATGTGGATGTACAAAAGACTAGGGCGAGTGTCATGAAAAGAAGGATATTTTATGAAGGAAGAGAAAATAGAAAATGTGAACAGCTTTAAATAAATATGTTTACTGTTAACAACAGATGGAAATGTTCACTACTAACAACAGATGGAAATGTTCACTACTAACAACAGATGGAAATGTTCACTACTAACAACAGATGGAAATGTTCACTACTAACAACAGATGGAAATGTTCACTACTAACAACAGATGGAAATGTTCACTACTAACAACAGATGGAAATGTTCACTACTAACAACAGATGGAAATGTTCACTACTAACAACAGATGGAAATGTTCACTACTAACAACAGATGGAAATGTTCACTACTAACAACAGATGGAAATGTTCACTACTAACAACAGATGGAAATGTTCACTACTAACAACAGATGGAAATGTTCACTACTAACAACAGATGGAAATGTTCACTACTAACAACAGATGGAAATGTTCACTACTAACAACAGATGGAAATGTTCACTACTAACAACAGATGGAAATGTTCACTACTAACAACAGATGGAAATGTTCACTACTAACAACAGATGGAAATGTTCACTACTAACAACAGATGGAAATGTTCACTACTAACAACAGATGGAAATGTTCACTACTAACAACAGATGGAAATGTTCACTACTAACAACAGATGGAAATGTTCACTACTAACAACAGATGGAAATGTTCACTACTAACAACAGATGGAAATGTTCACTACTAACAACAGATGGAAATGTTCACTACTAACAACAGATGGAAATGTTAACTACTAACAACAGATGGAAATGTTCACTACTAACAACAGATGGAAATGGAAAGAAGGAACTGTTAAAGAAGAAGAAACATAGCCTTACCAAAAATTAAACAACTAACAACGGTAAGGAATGGAACTGATAAGAAAACAAAGATCAGAATACTAAGAGCATGCATATTCCCAGTGGCAACGTATGGGTGTGAAGCATGGACATTTAATAAAGCAGTGGAACAACATATGTGCTTTTGAATATAAGTGTTACAGAAGAGTCCTTCGTATATCATGGACAGAGAAGAGAACAAATAGATCTATCCAGAAAGAACTCAAGATTAAGGAAAACTGGATGATGCTACAAATAAGAATGGAACAATCGAGGTATCTTGGACACAAAAAGGCACGAAGACTTGGATAAGATCATTATGGAAGAAGACATCTCTGCACTGAAGTGAAGTGGAAGACCACGGAGAAGATGGATTCAGGATGTTAATAATGATATTATCACGACGGAAGCAAAATTGGGACATCTGGCCTATGAGAGATCCATTCTGACCTGATTATTCTGTGTTCTACAACCGACGCTGTTTATAAAAGACATGAATGAAGCTCTTTTTTTATTAGAGCTAACCGGTTGTCTTCCTAAAAACGCTCGTCTGTGGGACTCATTTATAACCGACATAAGAAACGACAAACATGACAATTGTTTCTAGATCCTCAACATAGACCATTCGGTGTCAGTAATTACTTTCTTTCTTCCATTCATGTTGTCTCTGATCCTTTTGTTTAATTGACTGATTGATTGATTGATTGATTGCTAGGACCATCATCATTGCACTTTAGTGTGTAACCATGTGTGCTACTATCGCTTTCTTACACAGGAAAATCTCAGCTACAGTACACGAACTACATAACACCGTCGAGGGTCACTGATGTAATTTTGAAAATGGTGAAGATATTTTTGTAAGGATTTTATTTTAAATCTTTTCTAGTGAATTTTGCCCAGGCAGCGGCTTTCCAGCCTGCTCTTTTTGATTTTAAACTGCCAATGGCTCTTTTACGTGCTAGAATTGAACACGGAGATAAACTTTTATCGTCCATCTCCGATAGGAGTAGGAACTCGATCTCATCTACACTGAAAACAGGGATCTCTGGAAAAATATCAAGATGGCTTTAAGAGGGAGTGAACCTGGTACCCTTGGCACTAGAGACAAGCACGTAACCTCAAAGAGCACTCTTTGATCTTTAGAAACAAGATTCTCACCTCATTATTGCTTGTACTTAGTCCCTCGTATATACAATAACCCATGGATACCATTTATCTCTCTTACACTATGTTTTAATTTATCTCTCTTACACTATGTTTTACACATTTTCTCAGTAGATAAGCGTTTGACAGTAAATGTTTCTAATTAAATATCTGGTTTTTTGTCGAATCTTATACGCATTTTTTGTTGTTTTCCTTCACCGGCTAGAAATTCAATCTTTGTCAATGCGCTTAATATGGCGCCTCTGACTAATTTTTTGCGTGAAGGCTTGTCTTATTTATCACCAGTGTTCCTACCTATTCAGGCAAGACTTACTACAGCTTCAAATGCACTTGTAATTTAGATTTCCAAGAAAATAATCAGGGTCTTTTGTAGAATTCCAACCTTGTACCGTGTGCAAGTCTTGTACCGTGTGCAAGTCTTGGTGTGCAAGTCTTGGTGTGCAAGTCTTGGTGTGCAAGTCTTGGTGTGCAAGTCTTGGTGTGCAAGTCTTGGTGTGCAAGTCTTGTACCGTGTGCAAGTCTTGGTATCGTTATATATATATGGATATATAGGAGAGGAAACAACCACACAGACACAAAGCCTACACACACACACACACACACACACACACACAACATACACCACACACACAACACACAACACACACACACAACACACACACAACATACGCAGATAGCAGAAGTCTCTGTGACTATGTGTTTGCACATTTTGCTTCTGTTCAGAATGTCGTAAATTCAAATCCCAAGCTTTACCGTTCTGTTTACTAGTGCAGTATTTTTCCCAGAGATGCCCAGAATTGTTGCCTAAGTTGCAGTGTTCATGCTTTATGTATTACTTCTGGCAGGTGGCGTGTCATTTCTGCAGCGTGGGGCTGAGCTATATGAGACAAACCTGGTGCAAAGAAGTTAATCCTTCAGCTTCAGTCTTTTTAGAATGCTTTAACTTTTGGAACATACAAATAACTAGTTCTAGGAACTTAAGGGTTAACACGGATGCTGCCAAACGATCATGATAGGGTTAACACGGATGCTGCCAAACGATCATGATAATAAGTAGTAAGTAGTCGAGCAAGCTTAACTAGTACTACGAGTCTGTGCTTGCTTGAGCTAACACTGTGAAAACTTGACATGATTTCCCATGTTGTGTTGTAATTTCCGTTAAGATTTCTCTTGGGATCCCCCAAATTAAATATTTACTAAGACTACACGGGAACGTTGTTAGAACGACTTGAAGAAGTAGACGCATGGCCTCGTCCTAGTTTGCAGTGTCTTCATGTGACAGTCAGTAGTTGATGCGCAGCCGCAACTGCAGTATTCCCGTATAGTCTGTACCTATTACTATTTTTGACAACCTTTCACAATCGAATCTTCCTACACACTTTCTCTCTCTCTCTCTCTATCTATCTATCTATCTAGCTATATCTTTATCTCTCTCTTGTGACATTTTAGCACCGGTTGGGGCATAGGCCCTCAACTAACCCATGTCAATTCTTCCTGTCTTTACCTGCCAACCTTGCCCATAGTAAATTTCCTACACACTCTCCCTCTTTCTTTTCTCTCTCTCTCTATCTCTCTCCCTCTTGTGCAATGTTAACCACATTTGGGGCATAGTCACTCAACCAATTCATCACACTGCTACCGGGCTATTCCCCAGTGTCGTCACACTGCTACCGGGCTATTCCCCAGTGTCGTCACACTGCTACCGGGTTGTTGCCCAGTGTCGTCACACTGCTACCGGGCTATTGCCCAGTGTCGTCACACTGCTACCGGGCTATTCCCCAGTGTCGTCACACTGCTACCGGGTTGTTGCCCAGTGTCGTCACACTGCTACCGGGCTATTCCCCAGTGTCGTCACACTGCTACCGGGTTGTTGCCCAGTGTCGTCACACTGCTACCGGGCTGTTCCCCAGTGTCGTCACACTGCTACCGGGTTGTTGCCCAGTGTCGTCACACTACTACCGGGCTATTCCCAGTGTCGTCACACTGCTACCGGGTTGTTCCCAGTGTCGTCACACTGCTACCGGTGGTTCCCAATGTGTTTTTTCTGTTTTCTGCAGTTTGTATAAAAGGCTACGGAAATGTTCATTGATTTGATTGATTGATTGATTGATTGATAAGACTTATCATTGCACTTCGGTGAGTAACCATGTGTGCTCCGATCTCTTTCTAATACATGAAGATCTCAGCTGCAGTTCACGAACTCCGTAGCACCAGCGAAAATCCCCAAATGTAATTTTGAAGACGGTGAAGATATTTTTGTAGCAGTTTTATTTATTAATCTTTTCTTATGCATTTTGCCAGTCCAGCGGCTTTCCAGCTTGCTCTTCTCGATTTTGAACTGCCAAGGGTTCTTTTACGTTCTCAAATTGAACAAGAACCTACGTTTTATCTTCCGTCTCGGTTAAGACTAGGAACTCGATCTCACCTATACTGAGACTGAGGGTGTCTGAAAAAATTTCCAGATAGCTAAACGAAGAAGCGAACCTGGTACATTTGGCACGAGAAACGAACACGTAGTCTCTACGCCACAGAGAGCCCTAGTTGATTTAAAGAGATGAAGATAACTCTTAGCATGATCAGATCAGATCAGCTAATCGATAGATCAATAACATGACAAGACGATCTCATATACTTCATGTAAAGGTTAGGTCATTTCTGCTTAGCTTGACCACTGGTCAGATATTAAAAGACAAGTTCAGCTCATATCAGACTGGTTCAGATGTGGACGGTACGTGGGTCTGGCCTGGGGAGATTTAACCCCGAGATAAGACGTAATAAGAAAGAGGATCGTCTCCCTTTCCAAGGGACACAAATGTTAATCGGACATCATACTGAATCCAGTCTATTTTTCTATCTCTATTTCTATTCCACTTTTTTTCTCTCTCTCTCTGTCTCTCTCTCTTTTCCTCTTTCTTTCTCTCTCTCTCTCTCTCTCTCTCTCTCTCTCTCTTCTCTGGCTTTTTTAACATCAAACTAAGTCCAGTCTATTTTTCATCATTTTTATTTCATTTCTCTCTCTCTGTCTTCTCTCTGTCTCTCTCTGTCCCTCTCTCGGTATCTATGTCTCTCTCTGTCTCTGTCTCTATTTCTCGCTGTCTCTTTCTCTCTCTCTCTCTCTCTGTGCTATTTACATCCAACCAAGTCCAGTCTATTTTTCATCTATATTTTTATTTCACTTCTCTCGCTGTCTCTCTGTCACTCTCTCTCTCTCTCTCCCTCTCATTCCTCCTTTCTCTCTTTCTCTCTTTTTCTCTCTGTTTTCGAACGTCGCACTACGTCCAGGTTATTTTTCATCTTTCTATTTCCCTTGTCTTTCCTTTTCTTTCGCCCTTTCTCGAGACGATCAGGCTGGAAAAACGCTCTCTGGGCAAAATCCCTTAGAGATATTTGTAAAATAAAATTCTAACAAATAGTTTCAACTTCTTCTAAATTAGATCGAGGATCCATGCCGGTGCTACAGAGTTCTTGCACTGCCGCTGAAATCTTTCTGTGTAAGAAAGTGATCGGAGCACACATGGTTACTCGCCGAAGTGCAATGATGATGGTCCTGCTATTCAATCAATCAATCAATCAATCAATGTGTATGACCTACTGACTGACCAGCCCGATTTGTGTATGGAAAAGGAATATGGATATTGGACACACGATTATTTCTGAAGATTGAGATCCCAGCTCGAAGAACAGTTTAGCCTGTTCTCTAGTCTCAGCGTAGTTTTTTCGCATGATGTTGCGAATTTCCGCAGAGATATGGGTCAAACAGAGCGAGCATGTGTGGTCAACAATCTCCCATATGTTGGGGCAATAATACCAAATTCTTTTAATGAGATTTTCATCGTGCATTTCAAAACTTTCTTTTGACCACCCTGAGAGCATGTGCCTATTTGATCTCTGAAATGCTTCGATATAGACAATACGTGCTGGGAATCCCTTGCGCAAGATCGCCAAATGTGGCGCTGTAACAACAAAAGAGGAACCCGAATAGCTGAGAATCATCGTATTGTTGAGTCACAGAGAAAACGAGCAGCGCGAAAAGACAGAGCACACAACACGCACATGTCTAACCTTGATCATGTATGCCCCACCTGTGGTCGGGGATTCTGTTCTAGGATTGGACTCTACAGTCACCTCCGCACACACCAGAGAGGTGCAACAGTACACGTCTGAGATTGTTGTCATCATCGCTTGCGATGGACGGCTATTAGTTAGGGTGACTGTACTAGAGTATGAATGACTGTACAATAGTGCAGGTGACTCTACTTGAACATAGATGACTGTAATATAGCAAGGATGACTACTAAAGTACGGATGACTTTACTATAGTATTGATAACTGTACTATAGCATGGATGGATGTACAATGGAATGGATGACTGTACTAGAGCATGGGTGAAGTACAAAAACACAGCTGAAAGTACTAAAAAATAAAAAATAGCAGGAATGTTCACAGTTCTTTAACCGTAGAACGAATACCTGATGCAGTTTTCCCAAGTTCATGTTGTTTAGCAGGACAGCTCGGCTCTTCACAACTTCATCTCTTACAACTTCACAATTAGAAAGTGACGCAAGTGCATTAAAATCACGTTACTTGTCCTGTTTTCTGGCACTTTATAGATTTGCCCCAGAAATAAACCAATGCTAGCTTCGGCCTGTAACGAGTGCCAAGACATTTTCCAAATCTAAGGCAAAACAAAACAAAAGGTTGCTCGAGTGAGACATGGCCGAGTCTAAGGTAAAGGTTTAATTTTGCATGAATGAGTCAAAGGGAAATAACTTTGCTACATTCCCGAAATGGGGATAACTGCAATCTACAATTTTACCTACTAAATGTATTGATTGATTGATAAGAACATCATCATTGCACTTCGGTGAGTAACCATGTGTGCCCCGATCTCTTTCTTACACAGAAAGATTTCAGCGGCAGTGCAAGAACTCTGTAGCACCGGCAAGAGTCACCAAAGTAAAATTGAAGATGGTGAAGATATTTTTGTATACATTTTTTTACAAATTATTTCTGATTAAATTTTCCCTGGCAGCGGCTTTCCAGCCTGCTCTTCTGGATTTTGAACTACCAGGTGTGTTTTTACGTTCTCAAGTTGAACATGGGAGTTACGTTTTCTCTTCCGTCTTTGATAGGACTAGGAACTCGATCTCCCCTACACTAAGATCAGAGATCTCTGAAAGAATATCCAGATGGCTCCACGAGGGAGCGAACCTGGTACCTTGGCACGAGAGACGAGTCCTTTACCTCTACATCACAAAGACCCCAAAATGTATATGGAATACTAAGAAGAGGATCCTGGTGCCGTAAGGCATAAAGGTTCATAGTTCATATGTTCATAGTTCATATGTTCATAGTTCATATGCACGGTTCCAACTTCACTGCAACGGGTCACCCCATAATTGCTCCATTCCTGTACCAACGAAAATCACACGAAATGCTAACAACTGTCTCCTGTGTGAACTAATTCCAGAATGAAGACAAATGTATGTAGTTTAAATACTGTGTTTAGTAATCAGTTGGTTTTTCGGAATCCCCTAATACTTCTTCACTGTCTATTTATTGATCCTATTCGTTGGCTTCGGTGCTTCCCCTTAAGGTTCTTTAAGCCTCTTATTCTGATCTTACAATAAACTTGAAGCTACCTATGAATCATGTGTGTATGTATGTTATATGTGTATACATGTGTGTAGGTATGTTGTTTCGTCTCAAATACACAATCACAATAGACTTATCGCACGTGTTTGTGCAAACGCTGTTCGATCGAATCTGACCGGATTATTCTGTGTTTAACAAACGACGCTGTTTATAAAAGACACGGCTTAGTGAAGCTATTTTTTTGGAGATTTAGCTGGTTGTGTTTTTTAAAACGCACGTGCGTAGTGCTAGACAGTCGGTGTTGTAGGAAATAAAGTTTGTGGTTCAAATCTTGTGTTTAGTCTTCTTTCTTTTCTTGAATCCTGTTTGCCTCACAGCGTCAGGTCAAGAAGAGATTTCTAAAACGGGTCCTTGTATGCACTTCGTAGGTAGTGTCTTTCGTCGCCTCTGTTATCTCTGAGGTCCATCTTTTGCGTGGCCGGCCTTTTGCTTTGTACCCATTGTATCGGAGCAGCATTGCTATTTAGGGTGTACTGTCGGTTGGTAATCTGCTTACGTGGCCGAACCATTTAATTTGTTGTTTCTTGATGAAGTCTAGTACTGATGTTGTACCCATTTCTTTCCTGATGTCTTCATTTCTCAACCGGTCTCTTCTTGTTACACCTAGCATTCTGTAACAAGAAGAAACCGGTTGTGTTTAGTAATTTGTTTAAATGCTGATGACGCTTTAACAATTCATAACATAATCGCCTGAGTGATTACCGGGACCCAAATTTGGGGTGTAAAGAATAGTACCACTGCTACCTGTCACGCATGTCGTAAGAGGCGACTAAGGAGGTTTGACTGAAATCGGATGCACATGTCCTAAAAGTGTAGAAGTCTATGCGTTTAGGGGCCTACCAAACCAATGTGCAACGTATACACGTTCTTGACAAAGATCAAACATATCACAAAGAGTGATTAAAATTGATCGTAAAGAACAAACGCAAAGAAGAAGAAGCATAACATAATTTCTTTAATTTTATTTCCTTTGCAATCACAATTGTCACACAAATAATAAGTGAACTGCTTTGTTATTGAAAAAACATAACTGTAACACTAACTTTTTTGTATGTGGTTAATCATCAAATAGCTTTTACAGATCAGAATGTTGCCATTCTAACAGTCCTTTCAAAAAATGTTTCCATAGTCCAGATGTCCCGCATCTGGAGCCATGCTCCTCAAATCTAAACATCAGCGACATCCTTAAAACATCTTATCAGTAATATTCCTTTTCTCATCGTTATCGTAATACCTCCTTAAATAAAGGTCTTCTCCCAAACCCCTTCGTGTGTCTTTTTTAAAATGAAAATCGTATCATCTTCTTCTTCTTTGCGTTCGTTCTTTACAAACAATTTTAATCACTCTTTGTGATATGTTTGATCTTTGCCAAGAACATGTATACGTTGCATATTGGTTTAGTGGGCCCCTAAACGCATAGACTTCTACACGTTTAGGACACATGAATCCGATTTCAGCCAAACCTCCTTTGCGGCCTCTTACGACATGCGTGGAGGGGAAACAGTGATTCTATTCTTCACACCCCAAATGTGGGCCACGATAACCTCTCGGGCTAAAAATCGTGTCTTATCCTTTACAGGACTTATCCATCAACGTAAGCGCGTCGTCGATTTTCTAGACACTAATTATACTTTTAGTAGTTTGCCATTGCTTTCTGAACGGTTGTGTCTACGTTTACCGTTCGTAAAAATCCACAGACACGAATTTGCTTTCAAATTGCCTGACGCGAAGTTTGAACCAGGTACCTTCGGGTGTGATCGATCTCTCTACCGCTACAGACGTTTAATCTGCAGTCTTGTCTCTTTATTGATACAAAATACTTCAATTTTCTCATTTTTATTTGTAGCGTCGGCCAGTTTTCATTGATTTCGAGTTATTTCTGGATAAATCTTGTCGTCCTCTTCTCAGTGATTGTACACCGCGTCTCAACAACACATATACCAATAATTGTAAACTTCAGATCGTTTTCGCCTTTTTTGTTTTATTTCTTTCTGCGAATGTCGGTAAATCTAGTCTGGAAGGTCATTCAACGAGAGGAAGGTTTCCTTCAGGGGCGTGTGAATCCGTAGGGTTAAAGTCATTTGAATATGTCAGATCGAGGGTACACACAGAATTTTAAACAGACATTTTAAATTGGAAGTTTGTCTATTTATTTTTTGGTATCTCTGCAGGGAGGTGCAATGTGCTGTGTGCACTGTATTGTGTGCACTGTACTATGTGTACTGAGCTATCTGCACTGCGTTATGTGTACTATGCTGTGTGTATTGTGCGATGTGCACTGTGCTATATGTACTGAGCTATGCGTACTGTGCTGTGTGCATTGTGATATGTGTACTGTGCCGTGTACTGTGATGTGTGCACTGTGGTATGTACACTGAGCTTTGTGTACTAGTACTACTACCACTAAACTTTCGTGTTTCCTGTAGAGGAGGTTTATGTGACTAAGTGGTATAGCCAACCGCCTTGCTTTCCGAATGGAGTAAAACACGACGCAATAAAGTTAATCTTTCGATGTTAGACGCTTTAAGACGATTCATTAAAAAAAAATCGTATCTGCTAAAGCAACAATTTCCAAATTTGACGATATCATCCGCTTCCTCGTATTTACAATTATAAACAGATGTTTTTACCGAAACTAAGCACCTATAGGTCCTCCCGAAGAAATATATCACTACTTGTTTTATTGATACCAATCCACGTCAACTACTAGATTACAAGAGCCATGATTGAAGATATTAGTGACTAGGAAAGGACAACAGAACCTGTATATCAATAAGTTTATCAATCAATATCGAAGTGGTACGGTTAGTTGCTGAGAACCGTAGTAGTGTAGTTGTTAGTGAACTTGCTTCGTAGACTTGTGTTCCAGGTTCAATTCCACAAGTGGACGTAGAATTTTGTCTGACCTTATCGGCTCTCAGGTCGACCCAGCCTCAATTTGGTTCCAGGAAATGCCCGAGTGGTTACCGGGGCCCAGATTTGGGGTGTAAAGAATGGAATCACTGTTACCTGCCACGCATGTCGTAAGAGGCGACTAGGAGGTTAGGCTGAAATCGTATGCATGTGTCCTAAACGTGTAGAAGTCTATGCATTTAGGGGCCTACCAAACCAATGTGCAACGTATACACGTTCTTGGCAAAGATCAAACATATCACAAAGAGTGATTAAAATTGGTTGTAAGAACGAACGCGAAGAAGAAGAAGAAGAAGAAAGGTTCCAGGAAAAACACTAAGTAAAGGTAACCGACGTAATGTTGACCACACCACCCATCGTGTGCCGACGGTCAATGACAAATACGGGTCTAACACTGTATTATCCTATATACCGCACTGTATAACAAAGACGGTTAGGCGCTGGTCGCTTGGAGATATTGTGAAGGTAATCGGAGCATCTATGGACATGTCTGGAGTGTAATAAAGATATTCCAAACTAAGGTAATCGGAGCATCTATGGACATGTCTGGAGTGTAATAAAGATATTCCAAACTAAGGTAATCGGAGCATCTATGGACATGTCTGGAGTGTAATAAAGATATTCCAAACTAAGGTAATCGGAGCATCTATGGACATGTCTGGAGTGTAATAAAGATATTCCAAACTAAGGTAATCGGAGCATCTATGGACATGTCTGGAGTGTAATAAAGATATTCCAAACTGAAACTATAATATATATTTCAACCAGTAAATGATAAAGTTAGAAGAACAGTCGGAACAGCAACTGCTATTAGATTCATTGAAAAACAGACTCAAATGGTTTGGTCACTTGGTGAGAATGAACCTGAATACACAAGTTACAAGCGCGTACAACCTGAAAATGGAATCATTAAGAGGAAGGGGCAGATCAAGAAAAAGTAGGAATTATGGAGTTAAAGACATCTTAAAATTTCACAATACCACAGCATGCCAAGCGACCGAGCGTGCGCTATCTCAGAAACCGACCATCAGTTAAACCTGCTATGCCTGCACTATCTCAGAAACCGATCATCAGTTAAACCTGCTATGCCTGCTCTATCTCAGAAACCGATCATCAGTTAAACCTGCTATGCCTGCTCTATCTCAGAAACCGATCATCAGTTAAACCTGCTATGCCTGCACTATCTCAGAAACCGATCATCAGTTAAACCTACTATGCCTGCTCTATCTCAGAAACCGATCATCAGTTAAACCTACTATGCCTGCACTATCTCAGAAACCGATCATCAGTTAAACCTGCTATGCCTGCTCTATCTCAGAAACCGATCATCAGTTAAACCTGCTATGCCTTCTCTATCTCAGAAACCGATCATCAGTTAAACCTACTATGCCTGCACTATCTCAGAAACCGATCATCAGTTAAACCTACTATGCCTGCACTATCTCAGAAACCGATCATCAGTTAAACCTACTATGCCTGCTCTATCTCAGAAACCGATCATCAGTTAAACCTGCTATGCCTGCACTATCTCAGAAACCGATCATCAGTTAAACCTGCTATGCCTGCTCTATCTCAGAAACCGATCATCAGTTAAACCTGCTATGCCTGCTCTATCTCAGAAACCGATCATCAGTTAAACCTGCTATGCCTGCTCTATCTCAGAAACCGATCATCAGTTAAACCTGCTATGCCTGCTCTATCTCAGAAACCGATCATCAGTTAAACCTGCTATGCCTGCTCTATCTCAGAAACCGATCATCAGTTAAACCTACTATGCCTGCTCTATCTCAGAAACCGATCATCAGTTAAACCTGCTATGCCTGCTCTATCTCAGAAACCGATCATCAGTTAAACCTGCTATGCCTGCTCTATCTCAGAAACCGATCATCAGTTAAACCTGCTATGCCTGCACTATCTCAGAAACCGATCATCAGTTAAACCTGCTATGCCTGCTCTATCTCAGAAACCGATCATCAGTTAAACCTGCTATGCCTGCTCTATCTCAGAAACCGATCATCAGTTAAACCTGCTATGCCTGCTCTATCTCAGAAACCGATCATCAGTTAAACCTACTATGCCTGCTCTATCTCAGAAACCGATCATCAGTTAAACCTGCTATGCCTGCACTATCTCAGAAACCGATCATCAGTTAAACCTGCTATGTCTAACGACAAAAAAAGCAGAGAAGGACAAAAGAAAATAATCAATAAACAACACTGCATGATCGAAATTTGCCAGACACAGTTCAAGCTTAGCATTGATGTTCAAAACCATATTCTACACGTCTGTGAACATATTGACTCCCACTCAAAAACATATATCTTTAACATCTGTACCAGTTATGCAAACTTGTTTTTTTATGCTATTCTCTTCACTTAAACATGCACAGTTTTTGCACATCAAAATGTAGTCAACTGTCATTGTTTTTGTAACTGTTTTCTTCTTTATGTAAGTTTAGAATAGTGCAACGGTAGATTGAACTGCTCGTTAAGTGTTGTGTGTTTTTGAAGAATTTTCCCACAAAAATGTGGAATCTCTTTTACAGTGACTTGTTTTATTTACTGTTAGTATTGTTGTTATTGTTGGTGCTGTCGTTGCTTCTGTCGTTGATGCTGCTGATGTTGTCGCTGCTATTGTTGCTGTTAGTTGCTGCTGGTTCTGTCGCTGTTGTTACTGCTGCTCTTGCTGTTGTTGCTGCTACTGCTGTTGTTGTTTTACTGTTCTTCTATTTACTATTGTTGTTGCAGCTGTTCTTGCAGCAGCTGCTGCTTCTACTTCGGCACGCAACTATCATCATTGCCGTCGTCATCACTGTATCCGCCGTCGTTGTACTTGCAGAATGTTACTCAAGACAGATCAGCATGACACACACTTCGTCGACACGGTTCTTCGACCTGCGAGGGTAGAACAGCACGGATGGAACAAAAACGTCAAAATAGAAAGGCAGTAAAACTTCCCACAAGTGCAACTATACCTTGCCCACACTGTACAAGAACATTTCAAGCCAGCATCGGGCTCACTAGTCATCTACGCACACACAGACAAACATTACGCAACTACATTCCATTGGATGAAAACTGTGTGGTCATCATCACCCGTGATGGACGAGCATCATCATCACTTGTAATTAACTTGATAAAGGCCTTTTGGTCGAAACGTTGCTGTGTATTGTTATTGTTTCTTTTATTGTGTAAAACTACAATACTTTGTTTTTACGTGTTTCGTAATGAATATTTATAACTATTATTATTACTAATATTATTATTGTTATTAGTATAGTTTTTATTGTCATATCTCAGTTATATGAGGACTATCATCATAGCACTCCGGACATGTCCATAGCTGCTACATTTCCCGACTCAACAAATCCAGCAGCGTCCAGTGACCCAGCACGCCAGTTCGATGTTGATTAATCAATCTTTTTGCATATTTGGTATGTCGTTCTTTTCGGGCTGCACCAATATCGACACCCATCTCTCTCAATCTGGCCAGCGAATGTGATTAACAACCCTAATAAACCTCTCTACGGAAAAACTCTCTCAATCCGTTAGGAATGTCATTTCGGTACATTGCAGATACTTCTGATATCGTAGCCATGCCAGCCAATCTATCAGTTCGTTTATCACCCGGACTCATGCATGGCTAGGAAGGGAAAAAAGGGTGACTTTTCTGATCCCCGTCTGTGCCAAGGTTATTGGTTATTGGTTACTATACTGATGTCATTGCATTCCGGGCAGACCCATAGGTGCTCAGTTTCCTTCAACAGATATTGAAGAGTATGCATACTGGTGGTTTCGCTGGTTAAACACAATTCTCACTCTGCCCCTTAGGCATCCATTTCTACCTGTACAACAGGTAACTCCAAACTGCTAATTTCTTGGTAGAAATGGAACGGAGCATTTGGGAGCTTGCGATATCCAGGTCACAGCCATCCGTTCATGTTCTTCTGATAATCAAAGTCGATTTGCTCTAGATAATCGTGTTATATTTTTATATGGTACCTTGCGATCTCATGGACTCAACGCTCTACATTCCTATGCTTTTCAGTATTCTCTCTTCTCATGCTCCAAATTCTATATGTGTATATGTTAAATGTATAAATGTTATGTACACATTTGATTACTATTGCTTCATCTTCTTTTTACCATGTCTAGTTTATTCACATTTATTTGTGGATTTTTTGTATTTTTAGTCACGTGTTTTCATTTTAAGGGGAGACAGCACAAACGGTTGCTAACTTTTTTATTTCTCTGTCAAATGAGAAACTATTTATCAGGTAGTACCAGGGTGGTCTGAGATAAAATTATATATCACTTTTACATTAATTACTTGTCGGGTTGCCATGGAAATGGCGGCCGTGTTGGATTATAAACACTGTCGTAAAAAAAGTAAATACTCACAACTAGTTCATATTAATCTTTTTTTTAAACTGAAATACTTAAATAAGCCAGTTCTAGTTGCCTAGCAACTTTAAATTGTTCTGGAACAGATAACAAGCGACAGACGTGCAAGGAAAAGACACGCACAATTTTACTAAAAGTAAGGACATTTGGTTTTTTTAAATACTGTGTTTTAAAACATATTTGTCAAAACATGTATTTCTATATCTGAATACCCACAGTATTGATAGATGTATGTGTGTGCCAAATGTCATATTGATATCTTGAAATGTTACTGAGACTAACCTACTAAACACTTCCTGTATGAGTGAGCATCACAATTGTGAGAAAACTGCAATTTAAAAATAGTTTTGGTGAAATATAAAAAGATTCCCAGCTTACCAAATAATCTCTACATAAATCGCTTATATGATTGACAGAACATCCATCCCGTATAGTTATATGTTAAATCTACCTGCATTATATGTGTCTCCTTCCTTCTGAGCTATCTCATGCATCTTGATGTAGAGCATGAGAGAACTACCATTTTTTTATATAGTCAAACACTGATATAGACTAATGAGAGAACTGTTTTTTAGCTATGCGATAGATAAAATCTTCCTTTACAGTTTGAATATCATAGTTGGAAAATTTATTTGCCTCTACAAAAGCTTCGGAATCTCCCACAGAGCATCCGGCAATAAACAAGTTCTCTCTTTCTCACAGACCTGGCAAAAATATGTTTTGCGGCTTCAGCTTCCATAGAAATGGGTGAACCCTCAAAATTTGTCTCACACTGCCACTTTACAAAGATATATAATTCAATATGTCTTATAGAATAGACATGCCCATCACTAAGTACCAACCAAACTGTATTTCTAGACATTGCCTCTTAAAAAACACGTTAAATCTCCGAGACGGTGGGCTGTTTAAAAACTCATTTTCAGATGATTTTTTTTTATAATCACAATTTTTTTCGATTTCAATTCTAGAGATATAAAACTAACAGAATAAAACACATTTGGAAAATCGATATTTTAAAGAAAGTATGTCATTTCGTGAGTCCTGATTACGATTGTTTTGTCTTCTTTTTTCCGTGTCTAGTTTTTTCACATTTTTTAGGGATTTATGTTTGTTTTTAGTCACGTGTTTTCATTTTAAGGCCGTTAGGGATTTATTGTCTGATTCTATATGTGATGTCTGACGTGTAGAAATCTGCATTTATTCAGTTCTGGTGTCTCCTTTCATTGAAAAAAGACTTTTGGTCGAAACGTCGCTGAATATTGTAAAGAAAAGGGGGGAATCTGGCGGTATTTCCTACATTACGCCGCTTGAATGAATTCTTATAAAATATTCTCTACACATTTTGCTGCTACTAGTGCTGCCTCTAGTTTTTTTCTTTTTCTTCCAACGCTCTATATCGGCCACTTGTTAACCATTCTTTGTGATTTCTATGTGATCCGAGCCTAAGAGCGATTGTACATTGTGTCAGCCAGTTATGCGCTTACAAGTAGGCCAGCACATCCGATTTCTGCAAAGCTTTTTATTTACTAGGGTAGCTTTTCTAGGTTCCTACCTCAGTCGCTTCTTAAGAGATGCTTTGTATGTCGCAGTGCTTCTATTCTTTGCTCCCCTTGAGAGACCCGGCAACACACGGGAGGCTGTTTCAAATGCTTCTAGTGCTGCTTCTAGTGCTGCTTCTGAGTGCTACTTCTAGTGCTACTTCTAGTGCTACTGCTAGTGCTACTTCTAGTGCTACTGCTAGTGCTACTTCTAGTGCTACTTCTAGTGCTACTTCTAGTGCTACTTCTAGGTGCTGCTTCTAGTGCTACTTCTAGTGCTACTTCTAGTGCTACTTCTAGTGCTACTTCTAGTGCTACTTCTAGTGCTACTTCTAGTGCTACTTCTAATGCTACCTCTAATGCTACCTTTCTAGTGCTACTTCTAGATGTACTCTACTCTATGCTCTCTAGTGCTAGCTTCTAGTGCTTTAGCTATCTACAGTGCTACTTCTAGTGCTACATCTAGTGCTACTTCTAGTGCTACATCTAGTGCTACATCTAATGCTACCTCTAGTGCTACCTTCTAATGCTCACCTCTAGTGCTACTTCCAGTGCTACATCTAGTGCTATCAACTTTAATGCTACCTCTAGTGCTACCTCAGTGCTACATCTAGTGCTACATCTAGTGCTACCTCAGTGCTACATCTAGTGCTACATCTAATGCTACCTCTATGTGCTACCTCTAGTGCTACATCTAGTGCTACATCATATAGTGCTACTTCTAGTGCTACCTCTAGTGCTACATCTAGTGCTACATCTAGTGCTACCTCTAATGCTACATCTAGTGCTACCTCTAGTGCTACATCTAGTGCTACATCTAGTGCTACATCTAGTGCTACCTCTAGTGCTACATCTAGTGCTACATCTAGTGCTACCTCTAGTGCTACCTCTAGTGCTACATCTAGTGCTACATCTAGTGCTACATCTAGTGCTACCTCTAATGCTACCTCTAGTGCTACATCTAGTGCTACATCTAGTGCTACATCTAGTGCTACCTCTAATGCTACCTCTAGTGCTACATCTAGTGCTACATCTAGTGCTACATCTAGTGCTACCTCTAATGCTGCCTCTAATGCTACATCTAGTGCTACCTCTAGTGCTACATCTAGTGCTACATCTAGTGCTACCTCTAGTGCTACCTCTAGTGCTACATCTAGTGCTACCTTTAATGCTACCTCTAGTGCTGCCTCTAATGCTACCTCTAGTGCTACCTCTAGTGCTACCTCTAGTGCTACCTCTAGTGCTACCTCTAGTGCTACCTCTTCTTCTTCTACTGCTGCATTTAATCTACTTCTAATGCTGCTTCTAATGCTGCTTCTAATCTACTTCAAATGCTGTTTCTAATCTACTTCAAATGCTGTTTCTAATCTACTTCAAATGCTGCTTCTAATGCTGCTTCTAGTGCTACTTCTAATGCTGCTTCTAATGCTGCTTCTAATGTTGCTTCTAATGTTGCTTCTAATACTTCTTCTAGTCTACTTCTAATGCTGCTTCTAATGCTGCATCTAATGCTGCTTCTAATGCTGCTTCTAATCTACTTCTAATGCTGCTTCTAATGCTGCTTCTAATGCTGTTTCTAATGCTGCTTCCAGTGCTGCAAAGAAGCATTGGCTATCACTGCAGTTGACAACATCGATAATCTCTTGCTGTTTGTGATAGCATTCAGAGGAAGAGCTTGCACGATTTTCTGGTGTCAGTAACTTGGCAGAAAACTTCCAACTTGCTTCAGATCTTTCATCAGATTACATTGTACTAACGCAATGTCTTCCTGTTGACTGGTTTCTGAGTCCACTGAGCTGTTTGACTCGGTGTAATGGTGGAACTAGTGTCCCGATCTGGTCCATAGAATCTTCTCTCTCACCGTTTCAATTTAGCTTATGCTTCCTCACACTTTTTTCAGTTGCACTCTCCATACATCTTAAGTCTCTCTTTGACACTGCTTGTATCATTCTCTCCCTTCCTCCCCTGTCTCTCTTTTATACACTGTTCCTCTCTCTCTCTCTTTCTCTCTCTCTCTTCTCTCTTTCTCTCTCTTTCTCTCTCTCTCTCTCTCTCTCCCTCTCTCTCTCCCACACAATTTTCTCTTTCACATTTTCCCTTTTCTTATAACAATTTCTCCTTTATTCTCACTTTTTTCTGCACTTCGTTCTGCCTCTCTCTCTCTGTCTCTCTCCCTCTCTCTCTCTCTCCCTCTCCCTCTCTGTGCCTCTCTCTCTCCTCTCTAAATCTCTATCTCCATCTCCCTCTCTCTCTCTCTCTCCCTCTCTCTCTCTCCCTCTCTCTCTCCCTCTTTCTCTCCCTCTCTCTCCCTCTCTCTCTCCCTCTCTCTCTCCCCACTCTCTCTCTTCCTCTCTCTCTCCCTCTCTCTCTCTCTCTCTCCCTCTCTCTCCCCCCACTCTCTCCCTCCCTCACTCTCTCTCTCTCTCCCTCTCTCTCTCCCTCTCTCTCTCTCTCTCTCTCTCTCCCCTCTCTCTCTCTCCCACACAATTTTCTCTTCCACATTTTCCCTTTTCTTATAACAATTTCTCCTTTATTCTCACTTTTTTCTGCACTTCGTTCTGCCTCTCTCTCTCTGTCTCTCTCCCTCTCTCCCTCTCTCTCTATCTCTCTCTCCCTCTCTCTCTCTCTCTATATATATATATATATATATATGCAGGCTGTCTCTGTGGCTAAGTAGTTTAGCCCTTGCCTTGCGAGTCGAAGGTCATGGGTCCGGACCGCATCATTCTGTTCACAAGTGCATTTATTCCAGATACCCATATGATTGTTGCTGGATCTACGGAGCTCGTGCTTTGTGCAATACTCTCGACTGGTGACGTGTCATTTCTGCGGATAGGGACCGATCCATTTTGGGTAAAACCCGGTGCACTAAAGTCAATCCGTCGTCTTTAAAACATCTATAAATATATAAATAAATGTATATATATATATATATATGTGTGGGCGCGAGGGCATGTGGGTATGTAAACTTTAATCACCATGGTCATGTCTGTTCTCGTTACCCCATCATTATAATTGTTCAGATGCTGGTGTCACATTCCTGCGTGTCAGCCCTGGACCATCATGGAAATCCCTCACCTTCAATTTATTGTTCTCCGGAGGAAGAGTTTAAATATATTTTACTGTTTTTTTAAGCACCTGGAATTTTTGCAACACCTGCAATTTTATTTCATGGTTCTAACACTCTGTTCACCTGTCGTGCTAAATATGTTTGAATACCTGAACTTTAGGATTCACTTTATTTGTGATTAATCTTGCCATTAGTATTCTAATCTTGACGTTTTGATAAATTGTTTATTAATTCTTGGTTATTGGTTACTAAACTGCGGTTAATGCACTTCGGGCAGACCCATAGGTGCTCAGTCTCCCTCAACAGATATCGAAGAGTTTGAATACTGATAGTTCCGTGGTTCGCTGGTTAAAGACACTATTCTATGCACTCTGCCCATCCAGTTCTACTTGTGCATAAGTAAAAGTAAAAGTAAAGGAACCCTTTCATACCTCGTGGTATATAGGTCAATACAGTGTTAGGCTTGTATTTTTCATTGACCGTCGGCACACGATGGGTGATGTGGTCAGCATCACGCCGGCCGCCTTTACTTTCCCAGAGCATGTCTGGTACCCAGTTGAGGCTGGGTCGACCTAAGAGCCGTCGTGGTCGGGAAAATTCCACGCACATTGCGGGAGCTGAACCCAGACCACCAGCCTTGCGAAGCGAGTTCACTAACAACTACGCTACAGCGGCTCTCACTTGTGCATAAGGGTAACTCAAAAATGCTTAAATATTTTAATATCTCCTAAATTGTTGATGTTTGGAAAAGTTGTTTATTAAATGTTAATTTTTTCTTTATTTTTGATGTGTGGACAAGTTGTTAATTAACATTTCATTATTTTATGATTCTTGATGTCTGGACAAATTATTCAATAATATGTATATATAGGCACCTTCAGTCGCCTCTTACGACATGCCTTGTAGGTTGCAGGTTTACTGTTCTTTGCTCCCCTTGTGAGTCCCAATAACACACGGGCTAAATGTGCTCGTTCAACCATACTGGGTCCACTCGCTGTGGCATTGCCAGTTAGAGACACACGGGCTAAATTAGCTCGTTCAACCATACTGGGTCCACTCGCTGTGGCATTGCCAGGTAGAGACACAACAATCATCGAGTTCTACTCTTAACAGTTTTTCTCAGGACTGCTCAAAATCGAGAAGAGCAGGCTGGAAAGACGCTACCCGGGCACAGTTCATTAGAAAAATATTTAAAATAAAATTCATACAAAAATATCTTCACCATCTTTAAAATTACATCGGGGACCTCGCCGGTGCTACGGAGTTCGTGCACTGCAGCTGAGATCTTCCTGTGTAAGAAAGAAATCGGAGCACACATGGTTACTCACAGAAGTGCAATGATGATGGTCCTATCATTCAATCAGTCAATCACATGACTGATTGTAGGAGAGTTTTGACTTCTCCCACCTTACATTCTTCTCTTCTTCGCCAAGCGGTTTTTTTCCCCCTGGCCTCCACACTCTTATCTTCCCCTATGCGTTTCATTTCAGTGCGTGGCTTGTTATTCACTTTTCTGGAACCCCCAGGGAAAGAAAAGAATGGGGAAGTTAACGTTTTCATTTCCGTTCAGTATTTTGAGTTCCCTCTTCAAATTTGTATACGATATATTTGTGATATTATAAACGTCATTAGTATTACGTAATTTTTTAGTGTTTTCTGGAACCCACAGGTACAACGACAAAGAGGAAAATCTAGAAATACATGGAGAAGAGATTTATAGGCATAGAATAACGGTATACGGAACAATTGAAAGAAGATGCAAGGGATAGCTACTTGTTCTTTCTGCTTTTGTCGTCACACTGTTTACCGGGTTGTTGTCCAGTGTCGTGGTTTTCTGCTTTTGTTGGCACACTGTTACCGGGTTGTTGTTCAGTATCGTAGTTTTCTGCTTTTGTCGTAACACTGTTACCAGGTTGTTGCCCAGTGTCTTAGTTTTCTGCTTTTGTCGTGACACTGTTACCAGGTTGTTGCCCAGTGTCGTAGTTTTCTTCTTTTGTCGTGACACTGTTACCGGATTGTTGCCCAGTGTCGTGTTTTTCTTCTTTTGCCGTCATACTGTTACCGGGTTGTTGCCCAGTGTCGTAGTTCCCTGTTAGTTGTTTTTATTTACTTGTGCTGCTGTAGTGGCTTGGGTAATCGTTATTTTTTTCTTTCTGACATCTGATTAAGACAGAGGTGACATGAGTCTGATGAATTTAATATCCGCATCGCTTGTTACAGTCACCACGAAACTGTTCAGGTTATCATTTTTTCTGTATGTCCCCTAAGAAAAAAAAACATCTGAACTTATTGGGGATGAAACATGACTCTCTTGAATTGAAGCCAGCGCTCTAATCCATTCGTTCAGACTCTCCTCGTAAGTACACACTTTAAACCTAAGAGCGAGCCTTGTTTTAATTATTATATTAATTTATGTTGACCATAATAACGGGAAACACATCCATTATCTTCTTGTTAATAATTATCTAATTTGTAACATACACGATTATGAAGATGTTGAAGTAACAGGCAAATCTGCTGGACACTTGTAACAAATAAATAGAGGTAAGTTGAACAAACAATAAAATCTGCTGAACACTTGTAACAAATATATTGCTACAAGTTGAACAAACAAAATATGTAGAAACTATAATCTTTGTCAATATTATTTCTGTATTTATTACCTGAGATAATTTCCATTACGGTATTTGTTTTTATCTTTAGCCACAAGACGAGATTTGTATAACGAAGTTATACCTTTTTTCGCTTTATGACTTAGTTCTTTGAATCTTACACCTTGCCCGTGTGGTGCCGGGGCCCGCAAGAGAAGCAAAGAATAGTACCACTGTGACCTACAAGGCATGTCGTAAGAGGCGACTGATGTAGGAATTAGGGAAGCTACCTTAGTATATAAAATGTATCGTAGAAATCGGATGTGCTGACCTACTTGTAGACGCATAACTGGCACAACGTACAATCGCTCTTAGGCTCAGATCACATACAAATCACACAGAATGGTTAACGAATAGTCGATATGGAAGAAAAAAAAGAAGGAGAAGAATGAGAATAGAAGGAGAAGGAGAAGAATATTTTGAATAAGAAGAAGAAGAATCTTTCGCCATTAACTCTACATCTAAAAATAATTATTGTTAAATTGCTGACGTACTGTATTTTGTTCTGCAACTGATTGCTTGTTCCTTACTGAATTTATGTCACAGCCCTCTGGGCAGACCCATAGGTGCTCAGTCTCCCCTAACACATGTCGAAGTGTATGCATAATGGTGGTTCCTAATTGACTTTTATTTAAGGGAAGGAAATACGAGTCTATATGCATCCAGTATCGTGGTAGAAGATTGTGGTCGCTACATAAATCCAGTATCGTGGTAGAAGATTGTGGTCGTCACATACATCCAGTATCGTGGTAGAAGATTGTAGTCGTTACATACATCCAGTATCGTGATAGAAGATTGTGGTCGTCACATACATCCAGTATCGTGGTAGAAGATTGTAGTCGTTACATACATGCAGTATCGTGGTAGAAGGTTGTGGTCGTTACATACATCCAGTATCGTGGTAGAAGATTGTGGTTGTTACATACATGCAGTATCGTGGTAGAAGGTTCTGGTTGTCACATACATCCAGTATCGTGGTAGAAGGTTCTGGTTGTCACATACATGCAGTATCGTGGTAGAAGGTTGTGGTCGTTACATACATCCAGTATCGTGGTAGTAGATTGTGGTCGTCAGTGCTGTTGTCTGGTAACTGTGGGAGACTCGTTTAATAAATACAATTTCTCGTAGTGTTTTCAGAACATAGGGGATGAAGTACCTTTCTCTTCACATTTCTATACTCTTGTACACAGGAGGTAGAAGAGCTAAATCCTGTCCTCACGTGTGGAGCTTTGAGTGTGAGATTTAACCCCCAAACCCTCTTGTATCTGAGTCAATAGTCTGCCATAACTTACTCAGGAACAACTTCTATAGAGAAGTGATTGAGACGTTTGCTTGTCGCTCCGAAGCATGTGAGTTCGAAACCGGACCGAACCACATCCACAATTTGTTCTTATGATAGTTAGGATTGTTGCCCAAACTATTGAGCTCGTGCTTTGTGCAACACTCTCTCCATGCTGATGCATTACTCTAATCTATCCGGCGAGATTCTGTATACCGGCGAGATTATGTATACAGGCAAGAATCTATATACCGGCGAGATTATGTATACCGGCGAGATTATGTATACCGGCGAGATTCTGTATACCGGCGAGATTCTGTATACCGGCGAGATTCTGTATACCGGCGAGATTCCGTATACAGGCAAGACTCTGTATACCGGCGAGATTCTGTATACCGGCGAGATTCTGTATACTGGCAAGACTCTGTTTACTAGAACCTTATACGTAGTCAATGTTGATACTACGAGAGACTCCAAGTGGCAAGTTACTGTAGGAGTGGATGTCGTCTACCAGGGTTTTCTAATGTTTAGAATCTCACATGGCTAGATGGTACTGGTCAAGAATGGTGGAAGCAAGGGGTTGGGGTGTCTCCGTGACGAAGTAGTGGCCAAGCCGTGGTCTTGTGTTATGAAGATCGTGGATTCGAATCCGGGCCATGGGGTTCAGTTCATGGGGACATTTCCCAGTATATTCTTAGAACTGTTGCTTGCTTAAGCTACTGAGTTAGTACTGCGTGCAATACTCTCGGCAGGTGGCGTGCCATTTTTTCAGAAACGGATTAAGCCGCCTGAGAAACCCCGGTGCAATTAGGTCAGTACTTCGTCTTAAAAATGTCACCCCGTAACGGTTTTTCATCTCGGGAGCCTTTATTTTGCGACGGTATGCTAAATTAGCTAGTAGAAGGGAAATGCGTCATTAAAAAAAAAAATATGAGTAGGTACATCGGCTCGGAAGGGGGAATGGGTTAAACCTTTTCAAATGTAGTAGACGTGTAGCTTCTTGTGTTAACTCTTGGTATATCAATCAATCAATCAAGTGTCATGCCTGCCGGCATCAGCGATCATGTCTTTCTACAACTCTCTCTCTCCGTGGTGCAGTTAATCAGTTCTGACTTCGATCTTGTGTCGAACCGCGATGTCAGACCATACAACAGCCTCCTCCTTTGTCTTCCACATTCTCTCCTACCTTGAATTTTACCATTTGTCACAAAATGTTCGAAACCTCCTCTTTTCACTTTATATATCCTATCTATACATTCCTTATTTCGTCCCTGCTCTCTCTCTTTCCCTTTCTCTCTTTCTCGCTCAAAATTTAATCAATTTCATACTTAGTCATTTTTCTAACCTTCTCTCTCTCTCTCTCTCTCTCTTTTCTAAATAAAAAATTACATAATTTTCTTATCATTGCCTTCTCCGTATCTCCCACTCGGTTCGCATCTTCCTGATATCTTGTTTACTCGTTTTCATGAGCTAGCCTCCACCCCCAACCAATCACCACCAGAACAAATTCCTTTTATTATCATTTATCTTTTTATCTATGCCTTCTTATCTATGCCTTCTTATCTATGCCCTCTTATCTATGCCTTCTTATCTATGTCTTCTTATCTATGTCTTCTTATCTATGCCCTCTTATCTATGTCTTCTTATCTATGCCTTCTTTTCTATGCCCTCTTATCTATGCCTTCTTATCTATGCCTTCTTATCTATGCCCTCTTATCTATGCCCTCTTATCTATGCCCTCTTATCTATGCCTTCTTATCTATGCCCTCTTATCTATGCCCTCTTATCTATGCCTTCTTATCTATGCCCTCTTATCTATGCCCTCTTATCTATGCCCTCTTATCTATGCCCTCTTATCTATGCCCTCTTATCTATGCCCTCTTATCTATGCCTTCTTATCTATGCCTTCTTATCTATGTCTTCTTATCTATGTCTTTTTATCTATGCCCTCTTATCTATGCCTTCTTATATATGCCTTCTTATCTATGCCCTCTTATCTATGCCCTCTTATCTATGCCCTCTTATCTATGTCTTCTTATCTATGCCCTCTTATCTGTGTCTTCTTATCTATGTCTTCTTATCTATGCCCTCTTATCTATGCCTTCTTATCTATGCCCTCTTATCTATGCCTTCTTATCTATGCCCTCTTATCTATGTCTTCTTTTCTATGCCCTCTTATCTATGCCTTCTTATCTATGCCCTCTTATCTATGTCTTCTTTTCTATGCCCTCTTATCTATGCCCTCTTATCTATGACTTCTTATCTATGTCTTCTTATCTATGTCTTCTTATCTATGTCTTCTTATCTATGCCCTCTTATCTATGACTTCTTATCTATGTCTTCTTATCTATGCCTTCTTATCTATGCCCTCTTATCTATGACTTCTTATCTATGTCTTCTTATCTATGCCCTCTTATCTATGCCTTCTTATCTATGCCTTCTTATCTATGCCTTCTTATCTATGCCCTCTTATCTATGCCTTCTTATCTATGACTTCTTATCTATGACTTCTTATCTATGACTTCTTATCTATGACTTCTTATCTATGTCTTCTTATCTATGTCTTCTTATCTATGCCCTCTTATCTATGTCTTCTTATCTATGCCCTCTTATCTATGCCTTCTTATCTATGCCTTCTTATCTATGCCTTCTTATCTATGCCTTCTTATCTATGCCTTCTTATCTATGCCTTCTTATCTATGTCTTCTTATCTATGCCTTCTTATTTCAATCCCCTTTATTGTCGGTTTACTCTCGTTCATTCTACAATTTCTTTGCCATCTCATTATTTCCATCTACTTCTCCCTATCTCTGTCTCTTTCTCTACTATATTCTCTCTGTCCACACAACTCTTTCTTGAACATGAATTCACAGGAGTTCTCTCCTGCTATCTATCTCTTTTTACTCTCTCTCTCTCCCTCACTCTGTTTCCTGTTAATCTCTATTCTTCCCACTTTCCATCGCTACTAACCTCACCCACACTGTCTCTTTCTTTTCTCTCTTTACCTCTTCTAACCTCTGTTTCCTACACTTTCTCTCTCTTTACCTCTCTATCTTCTTCTCTCTGCAGCTCTTAACCTCTTTCTCATACCATGTGTCTCTCTTTCCCTCTGTCTCTCCTTCCCTTTGTATATCATTATATATTTATAACTACCTCTATTTTCGTTAACTCTCTCTATCACCTTATGTCTGGCATTTCTTCTCTCTATCACCTTATGTCTGGCATTTCTTCTCTCTATCACCTTATGTCTGGTATTTCTTCTCTCTATCGAACCCTCCTTTTGCCTCTTTCTACCTTCTACTGTCTTTCTTTACATTTCTCTACCTCCTGCTACCTCTTTCTTTCATACACTCTCCCGCTCTCTCTATCACACACTCTCCCGCTCTCTCTATCACACACTCTCCCGCTCTCTCTATCACACACTCTCCCGTTCACTCTATCACACACTCTCCCGTTCTCTCTATCACACACTCTCCCGCTCTCTCTATCACACACTCTCCCGCTCTCTCTATCACACACTCTCCCGCTCTCTCTATCACACACTCTCCCGCTCTCTCTATCACACACTCTCCTGCTCTCTCTATCACACACTCTCCCATTCTCTCTATCACACTCTCCTGCTCTCTCTATCACACACTCTCCCGCTCTCTCCATTTCTCACTTCTTCCTTCTCTTCGACATTTTTCCTCTATTTTAACATCTCTCTAACTTCCTCTGTCGATCTTTGCCTATCCATTGGACACTCACCCTCTTAATGTCTCTCGTTATCTCCCTCAACCTCTTCCTATCTCACAACCGACCTCCTCATGCTACCTCTCCTTCACTCTCCTCTATCTCTTTCTCCTACCTCTCCCATACTCTATCCTCCTATTACTTTCTCCCTCTCCCTTTCTATCTCTCAACTAGTATCTAGTCTATTCTATCACTCTCTCCTTCATTTCAATCTTTTACTTTTCCAACATTCTCACACTGAAAGAGTAAATTCCATATTTCTCACTACACCCGTCCACTAATTTTTATCAAATTTAACTAAACATTATTCCGTGGCGTAATCTTTAAACGTTCTCAGTTTTTTAAAAACTCGTCCATCATTTTTAATGAACCGCAAATTGAAATTTAAAATACTGAAGTTAGAAATGATATATTTTAGGAAAATAAATTTGAGAAAATATTTGAAAGACAAATTGATTATTATATTAATCTTAATCTCCATCTTTTTCGTTAGTTTCAAATCAACAATTTGTGAAATTATTCTTTGCGGTTGGCTAGTGATGTGGGCGTTATATTGCGAGTTCGGTGTGCAAGTTAGGCGTCTACGGATCGCACGCCAGTACATCCGGTTTCTGCATGTTGTTTTGTTCTGGTTACTATCCCTACGTAAGACCAAAATAAACTGGCCCAGGTGCGTCCATTAAAGAAGCCTCGTCAGCCTTTTAATTGTGGTCTTCCTCTTCTCCTCTTTGCTGGGGTGCCACATTCTACAGGGTGTTCAACTTAAAAGCAGCCTATGAATGGAGCTAATCTGACATATATGTATGGAAATGATAAGGTTCAGTTATGACGTAGTATAGGTCAAGGTTGTGTGACGGTGTGTAATTGTAGTGCGGGAAGGGGCGATGAACAAATGTGACGTAGGACGAGCTAGTGAGAACCGGTTTAAATAGTAAATAAACACATCGCGATAGGTTATCTGGCAACTTTCGATTTGTCAATGGGGCTGCTTTTATCTTGAACACCCTGTATAATAGTTGTTTTGTCTTTTAATATATCAAAAATTACTTCAATTTTCTCATTCTCATTTGACACATCAGCCAGTTTCTTTGATTTTGAATTCTTTCTTTGGTAGATCTGTTTTTGTTTTCTTCTCTGTCCTTGATATACGGATGATTCTTCTGTGAGACTTATATTCTTCTTGTTCTTTCTCGTTTGTTTGTATACCTCTGCTGGTAATAGCAGGATGCAGTCCGGAGAACGGGTTCAGAGTGAGCTGTTGTATCCGCTCCTTTGGATCCGACTTCACTATAGCATTTTTCTGTATACTTGGTTATGTTCTCTCTCTTCGATCTCCATAAACCGCCAGCCCAGAGTGTTCGTATCGCGTTGGACGACTGGTGACAAGCCCTCTGTGAGTGCGGATTCAATTCCACAACCTTTCAGAAAAAGCAACAGATTTTCGGTATTTTTCCCGAAGGTTACGATGTCCATGGCACCGAACCGAAGGGTTACGATGTCCATGGCACCGAACCGAAGGGTTACGATGTCCATGGCATCGAACCGAAGGGTTACGATGTCCATGGCACCGAACCGAAGGGTTACGATGTCCTTGGCATCGAACCGAAAGGTTACGATGTCCATGGCACCGAGCCGAAGGGTTACGATGTCCATGGCACCGAGCCGAAGGGTTACGATGTCCATGGCACCGAACCAAAGGGTTACGATGTCCATAGCACCGAACCGAAGAGCTGAAAGCTCAAGTACATCTGGATCGAAAAGAAAAAAATCACCATAAACTTAGCCAGACTTCTTGATATATTTCTGTTGTTTCGAGCCGACACAGGGAGACGTAGTGGAGTATTGATCAGCTTTGTTCTTACGCTTACCCTTACGTTAGCCGTGGCTTTGACTTGCTGACTGCTACAAGTCCATATAGCTTGTGTATTTGCCCCCACATATATTCAAAAACAAATATATGTTTTCCCACTGCTTTGTTAATGTCCATGTTTCACACCCATACGTTCTCAGATATTCAACCATTAATTATGTTGTTCTTTGTTAACGGATGTCTTCAACGGATTCTCAGACTGAGATGGTTTAACAGAGTTACAAACACTGACTTGTGTATAAGAAACGGGACAGGAACCCATAATGAACCAGGTTTAGAAAAGAAAATGTCGATGGATCAAGCATAAACTAAGGAAGAAACAGACGTGTGTCACTAGACAAGCACTTGAGCGGAACCCGCAATGAAAACGAAATAGAGGACGTCCTAAACAGACCTGAAGACGAACTCTTCTTGAGGAACTGAAGGGTACTGGACTATCCTGTGAGACCATAAAGAACACAACAAGAGATGGGTAAAGTCTCGAACAATTGTTGAGGCCCTATGCTCCACGAGGAGCGGAGAGAAATATCAATTATGTTATTATGCTCATGTAGTGTTCTATATCAGATTATAGTAGTGTATCTCTTGCTATCTTCAATCTTTTCTTTGATAAAGTCCTTTTGGTCGAAACGACGCGATAGCTTGTTTTTGTGTTTTTTTTTGCAATTTGTAAAAAATACTTTAAGCTCATGGTCTAATTTATGACGGCAAAATTTGAGGAGTTTTACCGTAGTAATAATTACGTGTTTGCAGGTTTGTGTGGCAAACGAAGATTTGTAGCGTGCGACCTGCCTTGAAATATGTTGAATAATCTTTCTTTTTATCTTAATATTACAAAATAGAGAGAAAATGGAGGAGAGGAAGAAATTAATAGATTGTGTCTTTCCATGTGCGTGCGTGCGTGCGTGCGTGCGTGCGTGCGCGCTTATAGAAGGGGAAGAAACAGACTTGCAGATATTGCTAATGGGTTCTTACAAGGGAGATAACAGATAATATCTTTCTTTGTTCTGTATACAAGATTGTCAGAGTAGAACAAAGGGAACAAGAAATAAGAAAAATATGTTACAAGCTAGAAATACTTAGTGGGGATGTCCCACTCTTCTTCTTCTTCTTCTTCTTCTTCTTCTTCTTCTTTTACTGGCACATAAGTAAGTAACGTTGCTTCATAAGAATTTATTCTTAAGCTGGAACTCTTTATGTCAAAGAGCCCGTGATAGAAAGCTAATTGAATATTTTTTTTGATGCTAATTGAGTGTTCCTAAGAGCTGTAAAATATACAGAATTAAATTATCCACAAGAAATTGGCTGTGAGATTTTTTGTGGGTTTTTATAGCTGGCATATCCAGATGTAACCTAAATTAACTCAAATTTAGGTCGAAATTGACGTGCCTAGACTCAGAATTGTAGCATATCATTAACAGAACGTAGTCATCAACCACAGTAAATGAGTCGTCGATTTGCTAGGCACCAGTAAGACGTTCAGTAGTTTGTCATTGCTTTCTGAACGGTGAGGTCTATGTTTACCGTTCGTAAAAATGAAATGGAATGAATTTGATCCCAAACTTGTCCGCCTCCAAGTTTGAACCAGGTATTCTTGGGTTGTGATCGAGCTCACTACTCTTAAGCTGCAAACGCTCACTAGACGTCTAGACTTAACCCAATCCATGACAAATTGTCACTAGACGTCTAGACTTAACCCAATCCATGACAAATTGTCACTAGACGTCTAGACTTAACCCAATCCATGACAAATTGTCACTAGACTTCTAGACTTAACCCAATCCATGACAAATTGTCACTAGACGTCTAGACTTAACACAATCCATGAAAAATTGTCACTAGACGTCTAGACAACACAATCCATGAAAAATTGTCACTAGACGTCTAGACTTAACCCAATCCATGACAAATTGTCACTAGACTTCTAGACTTAACCCAATCCATGACAAATTGTCACTAGACGTCTAGACTTAACACAATCCATGAAAAATTGTCACTAGACGTCTAGACAACACAATCCATGAAAAATTGTCACTAGACGTCTAGACTTAACACAATCCATGAAAAATTGTCACTAGAAGTCTAGACTTAACCCAATCCATGAAAAATTGTCACTAGACGTCTAGACAACACAATCCATGAAAAATTGTCACTAGACGTCTAGACTTAACACAATCCATGAAAAATTGTCACTAGAAGTCTAGACTTAACCCAATCCATGAAAAATTGTCACTAGACGTCTAGACTTAACCCAATCCATGAAAAATTGTCACTAGACGTCTAGACTTAACCCAATCCATGAAAAATTGTCACTAGACGTCTAGATTTAACCCAATCCATGAAAAATTGTCACTAGACGTCTAGACTTAACACAATCCATGAAAAATTGTTTAAAGCCGAAGGATTTACTTCATGGCACCGGGGTTTACCCCATATGACTCGGTCCCTTTCCGCAGAAATGGCCTGCCTTATGCCGAGAATCATGCACAAAGCACGAACTCCGTAGCTCTGGCATTAATCGTAGGGGTTTCTGGAAAAAAATGCACTCAAGAGTACACTGAACAAAAAGGCTTTTGTCAACAGCGTGATAATAGTTTGACGACAAACAAAAGAAGAGAGTGAGAGAGAGAGAGAGAGAGAGAGAGAGAGAAATATTCAAGGTTAAAGAGAGAAACATTAAAGATAAGATTTGTAAAAAGATGGAAGAGATGATATATTAGCGTAGCTTGCAATAAGTAAAATATATTTTTAGTGTAATGAAAAAAAAAATGAGTTATAAATAAAGAAAAACTCAGAAAACAGAGAAACAGACGGTACCAGTCTTCACTGGAAGCTAATGACATGTAGAACTCAGTTTGTGTGAACGAAGGAGTTTATGAATGACTCACAGAAAAACGTATGTTTATTCTAGGTATGTTGGAACTGGAAGAGGAAAAGAAAGAAATATAGAGAGAATGAGACATAGAGAGAACAAGAGATAACAATTGAAATAGCAGTTGGAATAGTAGTGGGAGTGGGGATGGGAGCGTGGGAGAAGACGAGGTAGTAGGGGGAGGTCGAGATCTTAAGATAAATGTGATGAATCATCGCTAACCTTGACCCATAAAATAAATCAGTTCTATTTGAAAGAGATAGTTCTACATTACCTGGTCTTAGATACAGTAAACATACCAATACTTGAAAGAGATATTTCTGCAGTACCTGGTCTTAGATACAGTAAACATACCAATACTTGAAAGAGATAGTTCTACAGTACCTGGTCTTAAATACAGTAAACATACCAATACTTGAAAGAGATAGTTTTACAGTACCTGGTCTTAGATACAGTAAACATACCAATACTTGAAAGAGATAGTTTTACAGTACCTGGTCTTAGATACAGTAAACATACCAATACTTGAAAGAGATAGTTCTACATTACCTGGTCTTAAATACAGTAAACATACCAATACTTGAAAGAGATAGTTCTACATTACCTGGTCTTAAATACGGTAAACATACCAATACTTGAAAGAGATAGTTCTACAGTACCTGGTCTTAGATACGGTAAACATACCAAAATATTAGTCCTTATTATATCCTCACATCATCATCCTTCTTCTTCTTTGAACGCTCCATATCGACCTCTTGATAAACTACTTTTTGTGATTTGTATGTGATCAGAGCCTAAGAGTGATTATACGGTGTGGCAGCTATGTGCTTATTATGTGCTTCCCTAGGAACCTAGCTCAGTCTCCTCTTACGACATGTCTTGTAGGTCACAGCGTTACTATTCTTTGCTCCCATTGAGAGCCCCAGCAACACAGGCAATCATCATCATCTAGTAGCTTGTCTTAAGCATAGCTTGGTCACTCTCAACAATCTTTAGAAATTTCTCCCATTAAAATCAAACAATAAAATGCCATGCTTGCCGGCGTGGGTGATCATATCTCTCAACAACTCTCTCTTCCTGGTGAAGTTAATCAGTGATGACGTCAATCTTTTGTCGAACCACATTGTCAGGTCATCCAACATCTTCTCCCTCTGTCTTTCACGATCTCTCCTTCCCCTGAATTTTACATGTAGTCACCAAATGTTCTAAACCTTCTCTTCACATTATATGCCCGAAGAACCTTGATTGTCGGATTCGTATTCTTTTGATAAGTTTTATTTGTGTGCAGGCCTGATTTAAACCCTCATCATTTGTTTTCCTCGCTGTCCATGGAACTTTCAGCTTTCTTCTGTAAAACCACATTAACACAGGAGGTATAAACCCGAAAGACTGACTTTATTGTGCCGGGGTTTACCCTATATAGCCGGTCCCATTCCGCAGAAATGGTACGTCATCTCACAAGAGTATTGCACAAAGCACGATCTCCGTAGCTCTGGAAACAATACTAGTGATCTCTTGAAAAAGTTCACTAGTAAACAGAACGGAGGCGGGGGTACGGATTCGAGCCTACGATATTTGGAACGCAAGACAAGGCTTAACCAATTAACCATAGAGACTCTCTATAGTCGATAAATTATATACAGATAGTCTCCATTATTGTAACATCTTCCTACCCATGATATATTATGCCAGTCAGCTTTAACATACTCATCATGACAGTCCGGTCACCGTCTCGCAACCATATCTTGCCAAAAGGAAAGTTCTTCGTTCTTTTGCTTGCGTCATGCCATCGTCTCTTAATGTCACCCAGATTTAATATATCTATCATGACAAAATGTATAAAATAAACTAACTAAAATTTTCCAATATTTACAGCCATTATATCCTGATTTTTGTCACCCCATTAGTTAGCAATGAAATTTCTCCCATGCTGCAACACTGTAAACGAACCAGCTCAATGTCGTTAGGTAATAGCACAGCTCTCATGGCTATAAAATTCCGTCACAAGAAATAATCCGTTTTAACAGCGCACATCTCTCTCTCTCTCTCTCTCTCTATTTCTCTCTTTCTCTCTCTTTCTCTCTCTAATACAATATTGTTTTTAAAATCCCCTTTACAGTAATAACATTGCGGCCAGATTATGTTGCGTCTCCAATTTCAAATTTTTGTTTCGAAGTGCGCTTTAGCTGATCCACATTTTTCTGTAACTAATTTACACCTGCTGTGTCTTCGCTAGACAATTTTCATTGTTATTGCCCTTGTATTCCATTTTCGAAGCATTGGCTTGTAATCTTGTTCATATATTTCTAAGCTGTATCTGTACTTATTTAGTGATTATAAATAATAACATGAATCTTGTGGTGTTGAAGGCAGACGTCAATGTCAACATTATTGAAAACTGTAATAGTTATTGGTTATTGGTTATTGGTTACTAAACTGACGTCATTGCACTCCGGGCAGACCCATAGGTGCTCAGTCTCCCCAACAGACATCGAAGAGTATGCATACTGATGGTTCATGTGGCTCGCTGATTAAACACACCTCTCACTCTGCCTCTCAGGCATCCAGTTCGACTTGAACAACGGGTAACTCCAAACTGCTTAAATCGCTTGATCGATTTAACATCGATTTTAGTGTCCTCATCCAACAGAGAGTCTCGAAGAGACCGAAGAATATCCCTTATCCATCTTCAACTCCCCAACAATCGATGCTGTTGATGCAAGCCTGTCCGCTCTCTCATTACCGTAAACACCCGCATGCCCAGGACAGTATATCCACGTAAGCCGCTGGAGGTTAGAAACTTCTACAGACGACATCCACTCATACCGAAACCTGCCCTTCTGGATCTTGTGAAGCATCGACTGAGAGTCAGATACAACAACTGCCCCAGTAAATGAAGTCCCAGAAATCCATGGAGGGCAGCAGTAACGGCCTTAACCTCCATCCTCATACTAGAAGTAGTTGTCCTGTATACCCCACTTCGCTCTGCAACAACCCTACCATGCGCATTAGCCAAGAAACCCCAGCCGGATTTCTCACCACGTTGAACCGACCCATCGGTATATACAACAACATCATCATCCCTTGCATTATCTTCTATCAGCTGCTTAACTGCGAGATCAGCCTTCATGTTGCCCCAATCTCTACATTCTCTTCCAAGAGTAATGATAACGTTGAAATAGTTCATCATGCTACCATCTGTTGGGATCCATTCTTCCCCTTTTGGTAGAGTCGCAACCGTAGTCACCTGGCCAATTGTTCTCTCAGCCTGGGCCATCCACGACATGCCACGCTTGATTCTCGTGCCCTTAACATCATTAGTGTTCCTGTGAAGTGGATGTCTCTTATCCGAAGTAACCCGCATATATGCCTTGGTTTGGGCGATTGCATGTCGGGAGCGTAGTGACAGAAGGCCAAGCATATATCTCATCTTCACAATGGGGATATCTCTAGTGCAGCCCAGAACTATACGCATACCTTCATTCTGAACCCGTTCGAGTCGTTCACATTGTGATCTTGATATCGTAAGAATTCCGAGTCCGTAATCTACCACTGACATTACCAGTCGATCGAACAAAAGGGCAAGTAGTCTCTGCTCAAGGTGTGCGGCCACCATAACTTTGAGAGCCGCAAGACCACGCTTGCACCGTTGTATCGTCTGTTCAATATGGTGTTTGAAAGATAGACTACGATCAAAGGTTATTCCAAGATAGCGCAGCCTGTCTCTGCGCTCGATGGTATGTTCATCAAAGATTACACAGGGTAGGTCAGCCTTGACGATGTAATTATTCAACGAGCACCACAACATACACGCTTTTTCAGGATTGACCTGAGAGCGAGACTCTCTACACCAACCCGAGATGGTATGCAATGCTTTCTGAATGTCGTCAACCATCTTTCGTCTATCTGACCCAGTCCTATATATTAAGATATCATCTGCAAATGTCAATGTCCGACCCAATCCGGTTGGCTGAATTTTAGCTACATTTGCTGTGTAAATATTAAACAACACGGGTGATAGAGGAGAACCCTGGGGTAATCCCGGGCATATACGTGTAGGATCCGATGTCCATGTTCCTAAACGGAGTGCAACGGTTCTCTCCATTAAAGAAGCAGCTATCCAGTTGGAATGTTCTTAGGGCTCAAGATAGTGATCATCTCCCTGCGTTGTTCTTCTTAATAAGGCCAATAATTTGCGACACAGAAGACCCAAATCTGTCTTTCAGTACACGCCATGCCACTCTGATCCAGAAAACCCATTACGTATACTGCGACAGACTGCCAGAAAGAAGACTGCTAGGACTCCTTTCCTGCAACCACCTTGGTGGAATGAAAATGTTGAAAAGCATGGCTGGAAAAAGAGGCTGCTACAAAGTCATGACAGAGAGCACGAAAGAAGCGACCTAGAAATATGTGTGATGTGGCTGAAAAGTCTGCTATTCGCCACAAAGCCACTGGGGATTTCAAAGTATCGGCTAGTGGGGCAAAGAGTGGGTTATGGGAGACTTTCATAACGCAAGTCTGTGGCGACAAGTCTCTATATCAATTCTGGCAGTTTCATCGCAAAATGAACAGGAGGAATACCAGCCAGTCGTTTCCTACTTTACGTGACTCGTCAGGATCCGTCTTGACAACAGATGCAGAAAAGGGCAGGGGTTCCTTCATCGTTTCGTGGAACAGACAGAAAAAAGTGATAAAACTGACCGCCATAATATCATAAGTGCTCTTCGTGTTATTACTAGCTCTGGAGAACCTTACATTGACTTAATAACAAAGGAGGATGCTGTTAATGCACTCAAGGCAAGCCACAGCACCGCTCCAGGGCCTGATGGTGTCCAATATCATCACATCAAACAGCTGGACGAGACTGTTATTAATGCAGTTGTGATGGATTTTAACAAAAGTGTACAGAATGCTGTGGTACCCGAGGATTGGCTTCATAGTTATTTACGACCGCTCCACAAACATGGGAAGGATCCTAAACTGCTCAGCAGCTACCGCATACTCACCTTGCAAAATGTATATGGCAAATTACTAAAGAAGATAGTGGCCAGAAAGGTAATGTGTCACTTGGAGAATGACCACATTCTTCCTGACACTTTGGGTAGCTACCGGCCAATGAAAGGGACATGGGACAATGCTGGCACGTTTGCATATGATGTTTATGAAGACTTCCAATCCAAGCAAGAGACTGTTGCTGTGGCCATCGACTTGGAGGATGCTTATAACAATATGAATTTTTCAATAATGGTGCGCTCTTTGATTAAATGTAAAGTTAATCCTTGGCTGGTAAACTGGAAAACTGTAATAAAAGTGACGTTGTGATTTACGAATTGGCTGATAAACAACATACTATACAGAAAAATTACATACTTTGGTCACATCAAGCGTCACGATGGCCTGGAAAGAACAATACTAGAGGGCAGGGTCCCAGGACGCAGACCAAGAAGAAGATGGCTACAAGATATTAAAGAAACCATGAACATGACCATCGACGAAGTGGGTGAACTGGCAAGATACAGAGTGAATTTCAGATGTGCTGCAAAGAGAGCAACGTCCTATAAAGGATACGCACCTTGATGATGATGATGTGATTTACACGATGGATCGGTAGTTCGTCCCTCCCCTTGAGATCCCCGTCAACACAGGGGCGACAGCAGACAATAAAAAGAGATCAGGCACTAGAGCCAATGGAAGACCAAGAAAAAGATGGATAGACAATATCATGACCGCACTAATTAGACAGGGATATAACACAACAAGTCGACTCATCTGGCTCTGAAACGTAAATTTAAGCTCCCACCTCTACGCTTAACGGTAAGAGTGAGCAACTAATTCCATCATCCACCTGCGGAATGATAATAGACAATAGATAAACTATTTTCACATAGTTATAAGCAGTGGCGGCTCATGTTCATTTTTGTTGGTGGGGCCAGACATAAATTTTCGGAAAAATCATGATTTTAGGTTAGGTTATATTTTAATTTCTAAAATAATAAATACACATTATTTTTGGTGGGGCCCGAACCCACTGACCCTTAATAACGAGCCGCCACTGGTCATAAGTGTATCACATATTGGCAAATATCTTATCAGTTAACCCGTTTTCAACCCCCAGTGTTGCATATGTTTATTTTCACATTTTCGTTTTTTAACTAAATTATCTGTTTCGGCTGAATTGCACTTATTTTTTCACTTTCTTCAAGCAGTCTTTCTTTTCAAATTTATTTCGTGCTTTTTTTCTCTTTATCTTCTCGTCAGTATGTAATAAGCTGCTATTTTCTGTCATTCGGTTCATTTAACATCTGTTAATACAATTATTCTGCCAGTCCTGGTTTATCGTAATAGAGTTCAGCAGGATATTTCATTCTAGCGCATAAAACTGATGGTACACCGCAGCAATAAAATATTAACAAAAATGGAAGTGACGGTGCTAAAAATAGATAATCCATGAATATGTCCACATAATTATTTTTTCAAATTTCTGTAATTTTTTTATGGCATATTTTGTATTTAGGGTGTCCTTGACATTTCTAGAATATAAAAATTTGGTATTTAAGATTTTTTTGTTTAATGGTGTATTTTGGTGATAGGAAACAAATATCGATTTTGGTTATCGATCACCGCCCAGAGCGATATCGTCCTAAATTCTATTCATGTGGAAATCTCATTCATGCAGCCTTAGCATTGATGTGTTTTACGTCACATCTTCAGCACCATTTGGAGCTCTGATGCTTATCCTTTGGCGATGTGTCCGGTTTCAGCCAGCGTTTACTCGGTTCGCTCTCCGTTCTGTAGCGATCTAGTGTTTTTATGCTGTGGGAGCTAGCCCCACGACAAAGCTTCTTAGTCGCCTCTTACGACAAGTATTACAGGTAACAGTGGTTCTATTCTTTACATCCTAATTTGGGCCCCGGTAACTACTCGGTTGGATGTTGGTTATGAAATGATGACGTTTAAAGCACATGCAACAATGGAGCTTCTTTAGAAATAGTTTGGACTCTGTAGCGCAGAAGTTAGGTTAACGCCTCTCAAAATAGTTTGGACTCTGTAGCGCAGAAGTTAGGTTAACGCCTCTCAAAATAGTTTGGACTCTGTAGCGCAGAAGTTAGGTTAACGCCTCTCAAAATAGTTTGGACTCTGTGACGCAGAAGTTAGGTTAACGCCTCTCAAAATAGTTTGGACTCTGTAGCGCAGAAGTTAGGTTAACGCCTCTCAAAATAGTTTGGACTCTGTAGCGCAGAAGTTAGGTTAACGCCTCTCAAAATAGTTTGGACTCTGTAGCGCAGAAGTTAGGTTAACGCCTCTCAAAATAGTTTGGACTCTGTAGCGCAGAAGTTAGGTTAACGCCTCTCAAAATAGTTTGGACTCTGTAGCGCAGAAGTTAGGTTAACGCCTCTCAAAATAGTTTGGACTCTGTAGCGCAGAAGTTAGGTTAACGCCTCTCAAAATAGTTTGGACTCTGTAGCGCAGAAGTTAGGTTAACGCCTCTCAAAATAGTTTGGACTCTGTAGCGCAGAAGTTAGGTTAACGCCTCTCAAAATAGTTTGGACTCTGTAGCGCAGAAGTTAGGTTAACGCCTCTCAAAATAGTTTGGACTCTGTAGCGCAGAAGTTAGGTTAACGCCTCTCAAAATAGTTTGGACTCTGTAGCGCAGAAGTTAGGTTAACGCCTCTCAAAATAGTTTGGACTCTGTGACGCAGAAGTTAGGTTATCGCCTCTCAACAAAAAATTCCTACAAAATATCTTTACTATCTTCTAAATTACATCGGGAACTCTCCCGGTGCTACGTCATTCGTGCCCTGTCACTGAGATCTTCATGTTTAATTAAGAAAGAGATCGGGGCACACATAGTTACTCACCGAAGTGCAATGATGATAGTTTAAATAAATAAATCAATCAATCAATCAGTTCACGTACGTATTTCTTAAATAATGTTTAACAATACTCAAGATTAACTGTGTACATTTCTCATTCGCAGGTCGATGGATGTTTGGTCTACTGCTGTGTGACTTTTTTGTCACATCTGATGTCCTGATGTGCACCTCCAGTATCCTACACCTCTGCACAATCTCGCTAGAACGATATATAGGTATTCGATACCCATTATGGACTAAGAATAAATCGAAACGTATCGTCCTGCTCAAGATTGTGCTAGTATGGACTATAGCTTTTGCAATTTCAAGTCCGATTACGATTCTTGGAGTCGTCAAAGAAGACAATGTATTAGTAGGCGGAACTTGTGTTTTGAATAATGAGTACTTTATTATATATGGGTCATTATTTGCGTTCTATATACCGCTTGCCATTATGGTATTAATGTATGCTCTCACGGTCAGAATGTTGAATAAGCAAGCACGACTTTGTCACAGTCGTCCAGCTGAACAGGGAGAGGGCCAACCAATGATCAGGCGGTCAACTAGCAGACGTAACTGGCAGACGAGGAGAAAGTTTTACGGACGAGAAGCTTTGAGTGACAATTCGTATTGTGGAACACAGTTAGTTGAAGGGGGTATTACAGGAGTGCTTGCCCCCTTTCAGCAAAGGTACCGGACGACAGGAGTGAAGCGTAACAACACAATACCAATGTGTTACCACCACAGCAACCACCATACAGATGTTGGTGATACTACTAGTAATACTGCAAACATGAATCTTGCTAGTAGCATACAGAGAATGGGCAGTCACAATAGTGCAGCTGTCGTGAATAACAACAACAAAAATAAAAACAGCAACACATATATCAACAGCAACGGAAGACGCAACAGATTTGGTAATCAGAACGGATCCGACAGTACGCTCTACCGTGGTCTCAAACAGGTCGCAGAACTGTCATATTGCAACGGGCGTCCGGAAAAGATATCTACAGATCCTCCGTCAGATCCACAAAACAGTTCTATTTCTCGATTATCATCATCATCATCATCACCATCCCCAACTTCCGCCGCCAAACCTAAACGTCTACGCGACCTGGTCAGAAAACATCACGTAGCGGTCAAGGCTGCCAATATATTACTCATGAAACGTGATAGCCCGGTTCAAGGTCAAAATTCTGCTCTAACCCCTTCCTCGAACTCAGCCAGTGTCCGGAGAGATAACTCTGTTAGGACAGAACAAAAAGCTTCGAAAGTTCTTGGAGTTGTCTTCATGATATTTGTCGTTTGTTGGGCGCCATTTTTTACTGTTAATATCCTCACAGCTGTTTGTACTTCATGCAAGTTTGAACCAACCCTCATCACCGCCTTCGTCTGGTTGGGCTACGTCTCATCCACACTCAACCCTATCATCTACACCATCTTCAACAACATCTTTCGGATTACCTTCATCAAGCTCATCTGCTGCAGATACCACCTCTTGCACAGAGCCAGAAGAAACAGTAACCTACCAGGGATCAGAAACGGTCTATTAAACTGTACAGCTTTCTGTCCAGCGCCTCTGACAGCAACAGCAACTATGAACACAACCTGTACATTTTTAGAAGAGTCGCAATGTTAACATGACAAGTCTGCTAAAATAAATTATAAGTCCTAACGTGAATATGACAAGTCTGCTAAAATAACTTTATAAGTCACAATGTTAACATGACACGTCTGCTAAAATAACTTTATAAGTCACAATGTTACAAGACAAGTCTGTTAAAATAACTTTAGAAGTCACAATGTTAACATGACACGTCTGCTAAAATAACTTTATAAGTCACAGTGTTAACAAAACAAATATGCTAACATAACTATATAAATCACAATGTTAACAAAACAAATATGCTAAAATAACTTAAAGTTCACAATGTTAACAAAACAAATATACTAACATAACTTACAAGTCACAATGTTAACAAAATAAATGTGCTTAAATAACTATATAAATCACAATGTTAACAAAACTAATATGCTAAAATAACTATATAAGTCACAATGTTAACAAAACAAATATGCTAAAATAACTATATAAATCACAATGTTAACAAAACTAATATGCGAAAATAACTATATAAGTCACAATGTTAACAAAACAAATATGCTAAAATAAATTATAAGTAATAATCTTCATAAAACACATTTGCTAAAATGACTTATATTGAGTCAGTATGATACCAATAAAAATGTGATTGAAACCATTTTGATCGCGTCACAATGTTAGCAGCAGTCCTGTTAAAATAAGATTATGGAGTCACATTGTTTGCACTCGAGACTTGCTAAAATAATATATATTGAGTCACATGTTAGCAGCAGAGACGCTAAAATATACTGAGTACAATGTTAGCAGTAGGACTTGCTAAAATAATATATATTGAGTCATATTGTTTACAGTATAGATATCTGCTAATAAAAAATATTGAGTCATAATGATAACAATACAGATTGCTCAGATCACATATCGATTCCCAATAAATATAACAAGCAGCTTGTATCAAGTCATAACAAGTCATCAATGCGGTACGCTCTCAATTGTGTGACATGGGCGGGTCTCAGACACTGGAACGAGTTCGAGAATTAGGCGTTAAGTTTGGACATGCCAGACAGTGTCGTCTTCGTGGTAGAGAGAGAAGATATAGTAATCAACTTCTCATGGGTACTGTGAGCAAATGGACTTTGCGATGGCTGCTGCAACGGAGGACAGAGCACGAATGGGAATGCCCAATGTACCATGACGTCAATCGCATAACATAACATAACATAACATAACATAAGCAGCTTGTAGGTTCACAGTGTTAATAATAGATGTATTAAACCTGTTTGGTGAAAATAAAAATGTGAAATTATTTCCAGCTTTAATGAAATTAACTTCTAACATTGAAATTATTTCCAGTTTCAACTCCTAACATGGAAATTATTTCAAGTTTCAACCAATAATAGAGAAATTATTTCTAGTTTCAACCAATAATAGAGAAATCATTTCAAGTTTCAACCAATAATAGAGAAATTATTTCTAGTTTCAACCAATAATAGAGAAATCATTTCTAGTTTCAACCAATAATAGAGAAATTATTTCTAGTTTCAACCAATAATAGAGAAATTATTTCCAGTTTCAACCAATAATAGAGAAATTATTTCCAGTTTCAACCAATAATAGAGAAATTATTTCAAGTTTCAACCAATAATAGAGAAATCATTTCAAGTTTCAACCAATAATAGAGAAATTATTTCTAGTTTCAACCAATAATAGAGAAATTATTTCAAGTTTCAACCAATAATAGAGAAATTATTTCAAGTTTCAACCAATAATAGAGAAATTATTTCCAGTTTCAACCAATAATAGAGAAATTATTTCAAGTTTCAACCAATAATAGAGAAATCATTTCAAGTTTCAACCAATAATAGAGAAATTATTTCCAGTTTCAACCAATAATAGAGAAATTATTTCAAGTTTCAACTACTAACATGGAAATTATATCAAGTTTCAATGAAATTAACCACTAACATTAAATTTTGTTCTGAAACATAAAAGAAAACAGAAAAAAAAAAGTTTTCAGTGACATGTCATAAGTTTTGTTTAAAATTTTGAATGTCTTTGATGCTCATGTGGATTTCAATATTAATGTGGACACGACTTGAAGATATTAGAAATTAGAATTATATTCAAAATGTATGTCATGATTTTGAAAGAGATATTTTCTATCTGTCAAATAGCCTAAGGTCGAAGAATTGACTTCATTGCATCAGATTTTACCCACTATGGCTCCGTCCCTTTCTGCATAATGGTCACTCCACCTGCTGAGAGTATTGCACAAAGCATAAACTAAGTACAACTTCAGTGGCGTAGTTGTTAGTGAGCTTCTTAAGCTCGTGGTCGGGGTTTATTTCTCCAGTAGAATATTTTTCCAACCGTAACGACGCTCATGTTGACACAGCCTAAACTGGGTACCAAGAAAAGTTCTAGAAAGTAAAGGTGGTCGGCGTGATGTTGATCACATTACCCATCGTGTACCGAAAATCAGTGAAACATACAGGAATAAACACTGTATTACTCAATATACCTAGAGGTATACATAAGGTTACCTTTACTTTTTTACCTTTACAAACTCCGTAGCTCCTGTAACAATCTTAGGAGTCTCTGGAAAAAATGCAAACATGAACAGAAGGCTCTGTCTGGATTCAAACCTAACACCTTCAGAACAAGCCCTTCAAGGCAAGCGATTAACCACTTAGCCACAGACACCCACATTTTGTTTACACTTCGTTGTTTTGATAATTGAAAGTTTTCATTTTAAAATATTAATTCTATGTTTTACACATTTTTATTATTGTCTGTAGTAACTGGTGTGTTCTGTGTGTTTCTTCTTCTTCTTCTTCGGCGATCTATGGTCATGCGTTTAGTTTACTGTGGACCACAAACTGAGCAGTCAGCTTTAGGTCTGTCAGGTTTCCTTCTTCAGTGATCTCTGGTCATGCGCTTAGTTTACTTTGGACCACAAACTGGGCAGTCAGCTTCAGGTCTGTCAGGTTTCACCAAGCTTAGTTTTTATGTCGACTGGGTGTGGCCACATGTTGCTTCTCAGCCCACACAGGAGAGGACAGTCTTGCCGGACATGCTCCGGTGTCTGTTCCGCCTGCTGACACTGGCCGAGAGCTGTTTGACCTATTTCTAGTCTATGTAAGTGTCGGTTCAGTCTGCAGTGTCCATTCATCCTCAAATAGCTTGTCCTGATCAGAACTTTGTTACCTTAACAGTCCTTCATAATTTCTCTCTCACGTAGATCCAATGTGCCGCCTCTGCATCTGCCATGTTCAAACCATCAGTTACATCCTAAATCCATCTTCTCCATGGTTTTCCTCTTCTCCTATTTGCTGGAAAGACTCCTTCCATGATGATCTTCTCCAGCCTTTCGTGTCTCTTTATCTGTTCAAATACTTTAATTTTCTCCTTCTTATTTGTAGCATCAGCCAGTTTTCTTTGAGTGCTTTACGTCTTGTAATATAATGACATGGTGTGTCCAGCTTAGGTCTTTGGGGGAAGTGTTTTTCATAATCATATCCAGTCTTCTAGCCTACTGCAGTAATATCTTCTGGGTACATTACTCACCTTTATCTTACCCATTGTAACCGTGGGTAGATATAGATCCAATCAGTTAACAGTTATATGAGGACTATCATCATAGCACTTCGGTCATGTTCATATGTGCTCTTATCCCAGCCTCAATAAATCCTGCAGCCCAACACGCCAGTTCGATGTTGGTTAATTAATATTTCTGAATATTAACGTTGTTTAGATCACAATCTGGGGAGAGCTAGCTAATTATGCTATGAAAAACATTTGTCTGCAGGGCTAGGCATTGCGTGCTTGTTCGTCTGCATGGTTAGGCAATGTGTGCCTGTTCGTTTGAATGGCTAGGCAATGTGTGCCTGTTCGTCTGCAGGACTAGGCATTGTGTGCTTGTTTGTCTGCAGGGTAAGGCAATGTGTGCCTGTTCGTTTGAATGGCTAGGCAATGTGTGCCTGTTCGTCTGCAGGGTTATGCAATGGTTCATCTGCAGGGCTAGACAATGTGTGCAGGTTCGTATGCAATACTAGACAATGTGTGCAGGTTCGTCCGCAGGTCTAGGCAATGGTTCGTCTGTAGGGTTAGGCAATGGTTCGTCTGCAGGGCTAGGCAATGGTTTGTCTGCATGGCTAGGCAATGTGTGCCGTAAGGTTGAGGTTCGGATCCTGTGGTTGGTCAATTGCTTTTTCCTGAAGCAATTAATACTTATTTACTGTCTAGTTATTTAATCTATATTCATAAATACTACTATTTATTTCTTGCATCAATTCTGTTAGTTTATGTTTCAGCCAATACTACTGTGTTATCTACATATCTGAGATTCTTCATTATGATCTGATAAGTAGTGTGTATAACCAACCAGACATAGGAACCATCAGCATGCACGTCCTACTGATGGTAGACTACTTCTTTTTTCATGATTCAGCAACATTTAAGCTCTTGTCCTTTAACCTAATTGCATCTAGTTGTAGCATTTGTCTTTCTCTTCTTCTCTTTCACAATTTATCTCGTATAAAAGCGTTGGTGGCGGGAGAAGGATGTAGTGATCGTGTGTGTTCTTGTTCTAAGGCACTTTGTAAGCTGTTATTCATTTTCTTGATGCAGTCGCTTCATCTTTTGTGTGGTCCTCCTCTTGCTGTGTACTCGTTACACTTTTTCAGTGACTCTCTGTGGTAGACAGTACCAGGCCATTCTTGTCAGGTGTCCATTTAATCTGTTGTTCTTTTATGAATCACATGACTGGTTTTCACATCCAGTCTTCTGATTTATTCCTTTCTAATTTTGTCTCGTATTGTGAATTAAAGTCATATATTTTTGTGAAGACTACTTCCCTACTGACCACAACAAATAAAGAAATTGTAATGAACTGACAGACTGTAGTAGGCTATTGAAGATAGACTGTAGTAGGCTATTGAAGATAGGATGCAAATATGTGATCAATCTGAATCACATTAACGAAATGAACAAGCTTAACAAAGAGATTAGAACACCATTTGTTGACTTTGAATCAAACAAATACCACTTAGGTTCTCTGTGGCGTAGAGGTTATGTGCTGGCCTCTCATTACATATATACTAGGTTCGCTTCCTCATGGAGCCATCTGGATATTGCTTCAGACATCCCTGATCTCAGTGTAGGTGAGATCGAGTTCCTAGTCCTATCAGAGACGAACGATCAAAAATAGATCTAGCGTTCAAGTTGAGCATGTAAAAGACACATTGGCAGTTCAACATCTGGAAGAGCAGGCTGGAAAGCCGCTGTCCGGGCATAATTCATCAGAAAGATTATAAGATCTACAAAATATTGTCACCATCTTTTAAATTACATTAGGGACCCTCGCCGGTGCTACGGAGTTCATGCACTGCCGTCGAGATCTTCCTGTGTAAGAAAGAGACCGGAGCCCACATGGTTACTCACTGAAGTGCAATGATGATGGTCAAATCAATCAATCAATCAAGTGTCACTGAATTCTAACCATGATTGTTTTACCACTTAACACTTTATCACAAAAATGTGTTGGATCTACGTGTTTTGCAATTGAAATCACAACATACATCACTCAACATACTATTTTTATAAATATATTTATTCATTTTATTTATTATTTATAGCTACGATACAATCATGGAAGATTTAATACAAACAAAAAGAAAGAAATTGTTCAATGTGAAAAGCCTCCAAAGGGGCTTGTGGTGTAATTGGCACACATTTCTATGCCACTATAGTTGTTTCTGGTGTGTAATGAGTTAATAAAAAAGATATACATTCTTAATGTATACGTAATGTGTTGATAATAAAGATCTGAATAAATTATAGTAATAATAGATCATTAAATAAACCATAAATTTATGCATAAATTTATGTAGATATATATCTCTAAACTTATGCATATTTATTTTGTCATCATCATATGCTCTAAATGAAGTCGGAGTTATATGTGTTGTGCTTCGGTTTGAAATATCTTCAGTGCACTCCGGACATGTCCATTGGTGCTTCCCCGATCTCCTTCGCAATATCCTTAAGAGTTCATCGACTAACCGTACCTGTCTGATGTTGATTGATTTTAAAACTCATGCGACTGTTCTGCTGTGTTGTTTTGTTTCTAAACACTTCAACCTTCAATCCACGCTCTTGCAATCTTGCTGCTGTTGACGTGGATTGGTTTGGTTTAAAGTCTTTTTTTACGGCGAAACTCTACAAGGGCATTCAGAATGTCAGATCGATCGATTTGCTGAACACCCACCCTGATATAGGGGCAGAGTCAGCAGGCGTGTCTGCTATATCATTGCCGCAGACACTCATATACCTCAGAAAGAAGATTAATGTAACTGCAAATTGTTGACCTTTGTAAGTCGGTCAGTCTATTGTGTGCTCTCTGATTCATAGCTCCACCTTCCATACCACACTCAATGAATCACTCAGAATGGATGCATGAGTATGTGAGTTTTGTTACCCATAAATATGTTTTATAACTAGATTATTCTGTACATATATCTCATCTGTTGTCATTATCATCATCTTGTAGTTTCTTTAATAAACTCAACAGTTTGTACAATTTAATGTGCATCTCTGGTTCATGTTACCTTGGTTTAAAAGAAACATTCTATCTGAAGATTTCAACGAGGAAGATAACGGGTTTCCTCTATCCCAACTGTCAAATGCTAACTACCCAAAGAGAACATAGTTACAGAAATCAAAAACAAATTGTTTAACACTAACTCCAGTCTCGGAAGGACTAGAGCTTCATGCTGGAGACAGATGATGCGCAGCAGCCACACCCAAAAAAAAGCTGATGTGCTGATGACCCTGTTTCGGCAGAAGACAACAAAAATAAAGGTTCCCAAGTTCATTTCGCAGAAAAAGTCCATGGTTGTAGGGATGTGGAATGTCAGGACTCTGCTAGAGACATGCAGATGTGCACAAGTGGTGAAAGAGATGCAACACAACAAGCTCACAGTGCTGGACTTAGAGACGAGGTCTTCATGAGGAACTAAAGAATGCTCGACTATCCTGGAAACCATAAAGAAATCAGCCGGTGCCGAGAAAAGTGGCGAACAACTTTTGGACGTCCTATGCTCCACGAGGAGCCGAGAGGAATAAGTAACTGGAAACTTGGCATGCCGACTGGTGCTACAAGATGGGAAAATCATTTGAGAAACTGCAGTAGATACATCTGTAGCAGTGGGCTTGATGAAGATTAATACTCTCTTTTTTTCTATCCTATCTCTATCTGTTTGGCCACTGCACCACCGGTAATTACACCGGACTAAAGATGATTGCAGTTTTCTTGAAAAGTTATCTTTCTGCTGCTGTAAGATCTAGAAAATCATTCTCACCAGAAATCAATTCACAATTGCCAACATCTCAAATGAAAGTTAATCAAATTTTAATTTCTCTCTGCAAACCTTGCTGAGAACTTCATCATTCTATTTTTTACATGAAATTAAAACAACAATTCAACTAAATCAACATATCTCTAGAGATCCCTTGGCTCGACCGAAAAATGTACACTGTCTTAACTATCTGCGTAGGCCTACCAGAACTAAAATCCCTACTGGTCCATCGAGTCTTCCATGACCACTGGATCTCTATAAATTCTCTATAAATCACAGGGTCCGCTCTGTACGAGCCCCTTCCACAACAACACTTGCCCCATTCCATCCCCCAGTATTTATACCAGGCTGGCATTGCCCAATCTATATCCCCCCGAAAGATCTAGATATAGATGTTTATTTCGAAAATACTACTCGCATTATAACTTTGTCTGTTTATTTCAACCTACCAATAATTTTCTCCGCTTGTTTACCAGACTGCACAGTACAATCGTGTCAATCTGTTCTGGAACATGGTTCTAGTAAATATGGAATTTTCCTATCTGTCTTTAATGCATCGTCATTTCCAAAATTGCTTTGTGTTACCAACCCTTCAAGCAGTACATCGTTGAATAATACCCCGGATATCATGTGATGTTTACTACACAATACATTTCCAAATTGCATCCAATTTTCTTAGGTACACTTTTTTTTTCTTTCTCCTGGACTTGCTAAGATTTTATTATATAGCCTGTTCATTCCTTCCTTGCTTGCATTTTACTAGAAATATATCTTTATTTATCATTATCTCCTGGTATAAATAACCTCACTACTACACATCAACCAGCATCAAACAACAGTTGTGAGTCTAAACACACTGAAAACCATGCTTAACTAAACTAACAGAAGTTGTATATCTTCAGATAAAGTAACAAACGTTGTATATCTTCAGACAACTAAACTAACAAGTTTATATCTTCAGATAAAGTAACAAACGTTGTATATCTTCAGATAAAGTAACAAAAGTTGTATATCTTCAGATAACTAAAGTAACAAAAGTTGTATATCTTCAGATAACTAAAGTAACAAAAGTTGTATATCTTCAGATAACTAAAGTAACAAACGTTGTATATCTTCAGACAACTAAAGTAACAAAAGTTGTATATCTTCAGATAACTAAAGTAACAAACGTTGTATATCTTCAGACAACTAAAGTAACAAAAGTTGTATATCTTCAGACAACTAAAGTAACAAACGTTGTATATCTTCAGATAAAGTAACAAAAGTTGTATATCTTCAGACAACTAAAGTAACAAAAGTTGTATATCTTCAGATAAAGTAACAAATGTTGTATATCTTCAGACAACTAAAGTAACAAAAGTTGTATATCTTCAGACAACTAAAGTAACAAACGTTGTATATCTTCAGACAACTAAAGTAACAAAAGTTGTATATCTTCAGACAACTAAAGTAACAAACGTTGTATATCTTCAGATAAAGTAACAAAAGTTGTATATCTTCAGACAACTAAAGTAACAAAAGTTGTATATCTTCAGATAAAGTAACAAATGTTGTATATCTTCAGACAACTAAAGTAATAAAGTTGTATATCTTCAGACAACTAAAGTAACAAAAGTTGTATATCTTCAGATAAAGTAACAAAAGTTGTATATCTTCAGATAAAGTAACAAAAGTTGTATATCTTCAGATAAAGTAACAAAAGTTGTATATCTTCAGATAAAGTAACAAAAGTTGTATATCTTCAGATAACTAAAGTAACAAAAGTTGTATATCTTCAGATAAAGTAACAAATGTTGTATATCTTCAGATAAAGTAACAAAAGTTGTATATCTTCAGACAACTAAAGTAACAAAAGTTGTATATCTTCAGACAACTAAAGTAACAAAAGTTGTATATCTTCAGATAAAGTAACAAACGTTGTATATCTTCAGATAACTAAAGTAACAAAGTTGTATATCTTCAGAAACTAAAGTAACAAAGTTGTATATCTTCAGATAACTAAAGTAACAAAAGTTGTATATCTTCAGATAAAGTAACAAAAGTTGTATATCTTCAGATAAAGTAACAAAAGTTGTATATCTTCAGATAACTAAGTAATAAAGTTGTATATCTTCAGATAAAGTAACAAAAGTTGTATATCTTCAGACAACTAAAGTAACAAAAGTTGTATATCTTCAGATAACTAAAGTAACAAAAGTTGTATATCTTCAGATAAAGTAACAAAAGTTGTATATCTTCAGATAACTAAAGTAACAAAAGTTGTATATCTTCAGACAACTAAAGTAACAAAAGTTATATATCTTCAGACAACTAAACTAACAAAAGTTGTATATCTTCAGACAACTAAACTAACAAAAGTTGTATATCTTCAGATAAAGTAACAAACGTTGTATATCTTCAGACAACTAAACTAACAAAAGTTGTATATCTTCAGATAACTAAAGTAACAAAAGTTGTATATCTTCAGACAACTAAAGTAACAAAAGTTGTATATCTTCAGACAACTAAACTAACAAAAGTTGTATATCTTCAGACAACTAAACTAACAAAAGTTGTATATCTTCAGATAAAGTAACAAACGTTGTATATCTTCAGACAACTAAACTAACAAAAGTTGTATATCTTCAGACAACTAAACTAACAAAAGTTGTATATCTTCAGATAAAGTAACAAACGTTGTATATCTTCAGACAACTAAACTAACAAAAGTTGTATATCTTCAGATAACTAAAGTAAGGAAAGTGTAAATGGAACAACAAGGGAATACAAATCTAGAAGATACAATAACTAGGAGATACACAGAAACAGGCATATAAAAGATAAATTTCTATATATAAATAAACAAATGGATAAAAAACACGAAATAAAATTGGATTATAACTTGAAACACAAAAACACAACCGATAATTACAGTTAATATTTTGTGGGTTCTGTGTAACGCTCTGTTAAATTGCCACTCTCATGTGTTGTCGAGACTCACAAGGGGAGCAAAGATTAGTAACACTGTGACCTACAGAGTATGTCGTATGAGGAGACTGAAGTAGGGAGTTCGCAAGGGGAGAAAATAATACTAACACTGTGACCTACAGGGTATGTCATATGAGAAGACTAAAGTAGGGGGTTCGCAGGAGGAGCAAAGAATAGAAACACTGTCAGCTATAAGGCATGTAGTTAGAGGAGACTGAGGTAAGGGTCTGCCCGTGTTTTACTAGGGCCCGCAAGGGGACGAAAGAATAGTAGCACTGCGATCTACAAGGCATGTCGTAAGAGGCGGCTGAGGTAGGAGCCTAGGGAAGATATCCTAGTAAATAAAAAGTGTCGAGTATGTCCGATGTGCTGGCTTACTTGTAGGCGCATAACTGGTACAACGTACAATCGCTCTAAGGCTCAGATCACATACAAATCATAAAGAGTGGTTTAACAAGTGGTCGATATGAAGCGTTTGAGGAAAAAGATTTAAAATGTCATACAATTCAACTATCAACACACACACAAATGACAAGAAATATGACATTCAGATTTCAATCAATCAATCAATCAATCAATCAAGTGCCATGCCTGCTGATGTAGGCGATCATGTCTCTCCACAACTCTCTCTGCTTGGTACATGTAATCAGTTCTGACGTCGATTTTGTGTCGAGCCATGATGTCATGCCATCCAACATCTTCTCCCTCTGTCTTCCACGATCTCTCTTTCCCTGAATTTTACTTGTTATCACCAAATGTTCTAAACCTTCTCTTCGCATTATATGCCCTAATAACCTTGATTGTCGGATTCTTATTCTTTTGATAAGGTTTCTTTGTGTGCAGACCTGATTTAAAACCTCCACATTTGTTTTCTTCGCTGTCCATGGAATTTTCAACATTCCTCTGTAAACCACATCTCTGTGTCTTCCAATGATCGTATTGATTGTATATTCATTGTCCATGATTCGCTGCCATACAGAAGTATCGGATCAATATAGCACTGGAGTATTCGTTTTCTCAGTGTCATTCAGCTTCAGTGCAGTAACAACAACAACAAAATGTGATAAACGGTAATAACTATGTTGTTTATGAATAAGTCAATCGCCCGAGTGGTTACCGGGGCCCAAATTTTGGGTGTAAAGAATAGAACCACTGTTACCTGCCATGCATGTCGTAAGAGGCGACTAAGGAGGTTTGGCTGAAATCGGATGCACATGTCCTAAACGTGTACAAGTCTGTGCGTTTAGGGGCCTACCAAACCAATGTGCAACGTATACACGTTCTTGGCAAAGATCAAACATATCACAGAGTGATTAAGATTGGTCGTAAAGAACGAACGCAAAGAAGAAGAAGAATAAGTCAAGCAATTAATCGCTATGTATGACAATGCAGACAATCCACTAACACAGTAGAAGAGTGTTGTACAATACATTCTTTCTCTCAACATTATGCTAACAGTGCCACACCTGGGCCCTGATATCAAATGATAAAAGAAAACTAGTTCCCACAAAGATGAAGTGTCTACGCAGAATGCTGGGAGTATCAAGAAGAGACTGGTTGAGAAATGAAGACATCAGGAACAAAGTGTGTACTGACTTTCAGTACTGACCTTCATCAAGAAACAACAAATTAAATGGATCGGCCACATAAGCAGATTACCAACAGACAGTACACCTCAAAGAGCAATGTTACTTTCGATACAGCGGATACAAGGTAAAAGGTGGACCCTGCAAAAGGTGAACCTCAGAGATAACAGAAGACAAAAACACTGTTTATGAAGCGTACACAAAAGCCTGCACTAGAAATAACAAAATAAAACTTGCACAAAATAAACTTTTTCTGAGTAATTCTTGGAAAAAATAACACTTCTCAGAAACTCATCCTGGAAACACTTCCTTCTATATGTTCAATATCAATGATGTCTCAAATAAAAAATGAAACCCAGGCAAAGGCCAGAAGATAACCACCGTAGGGTGTGATATTCCTGATGAATGTTGCCTTTGCTGTTAATGCATGGAAGTAGATGGAGCCACAGAACAAGCATATTCCAGATGTCAGAAGAGAACCAGTCTGAAATATAACAAGTTTATCAAATGTTAATGCAGTAAATCATGGACGTAAACAAAATTAAATAACTAAAATCGGTATGGAATGGGAGATAAGAACAAGGAGTTTTTTGCAAGAACACCAGAGGAAGAAGCAACGGAAGTAACGAATATGATCAACAAATAAACAATGTACATGTATTAAGAGCTTCCGAAAATACAAATAGACAAACACGGGACTCGAACCACTTACTCTCATTTCTTACGACATTCATCGTCTAGCCTAGCAATACGAGCGTCCTTACGAACACAACCAATGAGCCATTCTAAAAAAATGACTCACGGGGAGTGTCTTTCTCAAACGCTTCGTTACAACTAGACACAGAATAATCAGGTAAGGTTCGATCTAACAGTGTTTGCACAAACACATGCCATAAGATTATTGTGCTTGTATATATTTGAGACGAGACAATATCATACATACATACATGTATACACATATAACAAACATGAATACATCATTCAAAATAGCTTCAAATTTATTATAAGATGAGAACAAGGAGTGGTTCAAATCCAGTGTTTGTCTATTTTTTTTTTTTTCAGAAGCCCTTATATGGAAAGGAACTGATTATCAAGTAGTATCATGTCCCTTGCGGAATGTTCCTTTCATCACAGCCTGTCTGAAAATATCTGTCTCTAGCAAGTTCTCCCGACTCCTTCAGCGTCTTGTTCAACAATTCTTTGATGTCCTGCTGCCACCTTTGTTTTGCTCATCCCCTGCCTCTTTCTCCACGAACCATGCCTTCCATTACCGTTCTCTCCAAATTACTGTGATGTTTAATGTGGCCAAAATATTTCAACTTCCAAGACAAGATGCTAGTTATTAGCCAATACTCTTCGATATGCAGATCTTGTAGGATGTCTTTGTTTTTTTTCTCTTCTGGAACTGATAGGTAAAAAATATCAGAATACTAAGAGCATGCCACCCGAGTAGTTACCGGGACCCAAATTTGGGGTGTAAAGAATAGAACCACTGTTACCTGCCACGCATGTCGTAAGAGGCGACTAAGGAGGTTTTACTGAAATCGGAGTCATGTGTCATTAAACGTGTAGAAGTCTACGCGTTTAGGGCCTACCAAACCAATGTGCAACGTATACAGAAATTTAGGTTGGTCGAAACGTTGCTGTTTATCGTCACTGTTTCTGTATTTTGTAAAACTGTAGTACTTTGTTTGTACGTATTTCACTATGCAACGTATACACGTTCTTGACAAAGATCAAACATAGCACAAAGAGTGATTAAAATTGGTCGTAAAGAACGAACGCAAAGAAGAAGGAGAAGACTAAGAGCATGCATATTATGAGTGATAACATAAGGGTGTGAAGCTTGGATATTCAGCAAGGCAGTGGAAAAACTAATGCTTTTGAATAAGTGTTACAGAATAGTCCCCTGTGTATTTCATGGACAGGGAAGAGAACAAATAGATCAATCCAGAAAGAACTTGAAATCACAGAAAACTGGTCATGTTACAAATAAGAAAATGGGAGTTAGTTAGTTAGTCTTAGTTAGTCTTTCCTCTTGGGCCTGTGGGCGGCGCATAGGGCAGAGGTCATAGCTCTCCATGTCTCGCGGTTCGTTGCTATCTGTTTTAGGTCTTTAATGTTTACTAGGCCCATCGTTGAGCCTTCTCTGATGATGGTTCTACGCAGAGTCTCTCTTGGTCTTCCTCGTTTTCTTTTTCCCTCTGGTGTCCATATGAGGGATTGGTAAGGAGTCTTCTCTCATCCATTCTAAGTGTGTGGCCGATGTAGTTCCAGCGGCGCTTTCTTATAAAATTTGATACATTTTCTTGCTTGGTCTCTTGTCTTATTTGTGTATTAGGTCTGAAATCTGACCATTTGAGGTTCAGTATTCTTCTAAGACATTTATTCTCAAAGTTATCTAATTTTCTTTCTAGAGCTTTGTTGCTTTCCAACTCTCGCATCCATAAGTTAATACTGGAATCACACAAGAGTTGGAAATGGGAGTATTTTGAACATTTAAAAAGATACGAAGTTTTGGAGAAGACCATTATGGACATGCTGGCAAAGAGGAGATGACAACGGGGAAGATCGATTCAGGGTGTAACTGACGAATTTAACATAACGACTGCAAATTTCATCTGGTCTATGAGAGAGAGAAATTCTGAAGGACTGTTAGGGTGGTAACATTCTGTTCAGGACAAGCTAGTTGATGATGTGTAAATCTTAGAAGCAATTTCGAGAGGTTAGAACACCAATTTTAGTTGATGTACTATCTCCCTTTTTAAATGGATGGGTTGTACGTGTAGTGCCTGGGCCCTCAAGAGAAGCACAGAATAGTACCACTGCGACCTGCAATGCATCTTGTAAGAGGCGACTGATTTAGACCCTAAAGTAGCTGCCCTAGTAAATAAAAAACGTCGCACAAATCGGATGTTCTAACTTACGTGTAGGCGCATAACTGGCACATAGTACAATCGCTCTTAGGCTCAGATCACATACAAATCACACAGTGGTTGACAAGTGGTTGATATGGAGCGTGCGAAGAAGAAGTAGAAACGGATGGGTAATTAACATATTCCCTCCCCCGATCTGGAGGACCAGGAGAGCACATTTAGTCTGGACAGGAACCCATGATGACCCAGGTTAAGAGGAGAAAAAAGCAATTTGTCAGGCATACCCTGCAGAAAACACAGTAGAGTGTCACTAGACACGCTCTTGAGTGGAACCCACAAGGAAAACGGAAAAGGGGACGTACTAAGCAGACCTTGATACAGAGTCTTTCTGGTGAACACTTTCTTCCATTTAACCGCTAAGAATTCAGATGTAGTCATAGTGCATTACATGGTATCTCTGACTGATTTTTGCGTGAAGAATTGCTTTCTTTATAACCAGTGTCTCTCGCCATTCAGACGAGCCTCACTTCAATTTCAGAAGTACTTGTAATTTAGTAAATGATTCTTGAGGAACTGAAGCAGGCTGGGATGTCCTGGGTAGCTGAAGCATGCTGGGATGTCCTGGGTAGCTGAAGCATGCTGGGATGTCCTGGGTAGCTGAAGCATGCTGGGATGTCCTGGGTAGCTGAAGCATGCTGGGATGTCCTGGGTAGCTGAAGCATGCTGGGATGTCCTGGGTAGCTGAAGCATGCTGGGATGTCCTGGGTAGCTGAAGCATGCTGGGATGTCCTGGGTAGCTGAAGCACGCTGGGATGCCCTGGGTAGCTGAAGCATGCTGGGATGTCCTGGGTAGCTGAAGCATGCTGGGATGTCCTGGGTAGCTGAAGCATGCTGGGATGTCCTGGGTAGCTGAAGCATGCTGGGATATCCTGGGTAGCTGAAGCATGCTGGGATGTCCTGGGTAGCTGAAGCATGCTGGGATGTCCTGGGTAGCTGAAGCACGCTGGGATGTCCTGGGTAGCTGAAGCACGCTGGGATGCCCTGGGTAGCTGAAGCATGCTGGGATGTCCTGGGTAGCTGAAGCATGCTGGGATGTCCTGGGTAGCTGAAGCATGCTGGGATGTCCTGGGTAGCTGAAGCATGCTGGGATATCCTGGGTAGCCATAAATAAAAACATCCAGAGATCAGGAAAAGTGGAGAACAACTGTTGAGGCCCTATGCATTACGAGAAGTGGAGAGAAATAAGTCAGAATACAGACATCTCAACAAGGAGGATGTGAGTTCAACACCAGGCAGGAAAGTTATTCGCATACTAATCCTTCGAAAATGATGATGTAGATACAATATGGAGTGGGGGTGGGGGTGGGGGGGGAGAGAAGGGTGTTGTTGTTAAGTAATTTGTACATATTTACTTATCCTCTGAGTAATGAGCAGTGTCTGATGAAATGGATTTGAGTGCGGCTCCCATACGGTAGACCGGTTCAGTCCTAGTAAGGTGAAGTTTTTTTTTCTGTCGGGGCATATAGAAAAAATCCTAACCTTAACAATTTTACAGTGCCTGCCACTAGCCATTAATTTCCACTGGAACATGTTCCCTCTGCCCTAAATCACATAAAAAGTGCTGTTAGATGCAGTAACGAGATCGTCTGACCGAATGGATTAGAAAGCGGCTCCCATGCGCGAGACCCATGTACAATCCAAGGTAAGGACAATGATGTTTTTCTGTCGTGGGCATAAAAGAAAAATCCAAACATAAACAACTTTGCGGCGACTGCACTAACCATGTGGCCATTAAATTCCTCAGGCTCTCGTCCCACCTGCCTTACATCTCACTAAAACGCGGTACTAGCGGTAGTAATAATAGTTTGGTTTTGTTTGGTGTTTGTAACGAGTTTCAAGCGTTTTATTTACACAATTTTCTCTAGTTGGCTGGTCCTACAGATAAAAAAAAAATCATTGATTCTGATAAAAGAAAAAAAACACTCACCAAAATTGGTCTTTTTGTCATTGGTACCACGAGAAGAGCCAATGTGTTCATAAAATGATATTTATTAGCAATATCAAATATCTGGGGAAAGATTAAATAATTTAAAAAGATATGATCAATGCTTCCTGTCACTAATACTAGCATATATTAATAAGTTAATTATATCATGTAATACACTAACTACCAAATGCAGCAGCTTGCACCAGTATGTATGCCTCATTTGGCCATGTGCCACAGACTGTGACATGATTTGTTTCATTGTCAAATTAACTCAAAATGTTACCTTAAAATATTCTCATCAATATTTTATATATACATATTCGGGATCAAAGGTTCATGAAGTCATAGTGGTAACATGAGCCAGGGTTAGCTAGGGGGCGCGTTAACCAAGACCCTGCCTCCGACGTGCACGTGGTGACCCTGGAAACAGACTTAGGTTCCGGTCTGGCTAAGGGGGACAGGGATCGGGGAGAGCTACTCTGGTGCAAGTAGAGATGTAAAGGTAGTCATGCCTGATGGGATCCGCTCGCACTTAGACGAGCGAACTCCCAGAGTGACTATCAATTCTCAACTCTCCCGGACGAATCAAAACCATCGAATGGAAATTGACCCGCGTGCGGTGAAATTCGGAACCCACGCATGCTCTCTCTTGAGTCACTACTCTCTCTCTCTCTCTCTCTCTCTCTCTCTCTCTCTTGCGTTCCCACGGAGGCACTGCTCAAGGGCCGATGAGTATGCCAGGAGTCGAATCGATTTGCACAAGGTCATCAAGGGGCAAACTCGGCTTTGCCCCGTCGAAGCAGAAAAGCCCAGTTGGAATTGACGGAAATGGTGAGGTAGGCACCAGTGCAGAAAGAGCACGATAGTGGGCCCCATCGAGGGCGGACCGGCAAGGCAAGCGATGCAGCAGCGAGCATGGCAGGCAAGAGGGTGTGCGTCCCACCCATATGAGCAGAACTGGGAAGCCCGGCAGAGGCAAACCAGTGCAAGCGCGGCAGCGTTGCAGCGGGTGTGCGTCCCACCCAAGTATGCAGAACTTCCAATTTCTGCAATGTTTTTTATTTACTAGGGTAGCTTCCCTAGCTCCTATATCAGTCGAATCTTACGACATGCCTTGTAGGTCGCAGTGGTACTATTCTTTGCTTCCCTTGCGACCCTAGCACCCCGCTGGCGAAAAGTACAGCTTAATTTGTACATACATTTGTAAGGTCAACAACAAGGAGAAAAGTTAATTTGGCCATAGCATGTTTACCAATAGTGACCCAGATCATGAGAAGAAAATGAATGTGGATCGGGAATACCCTGAGAAAGACACAGTCAAGTGTTACTAGACAAACACTTGAGGGGAACCAGCAAGGGAAAGGACATGGGAAATGTTCTAATGATGGAGACATAAAGATGGAGTCTTCTTGAGGAACTGAAGGATTCTGGACGACTGGGGATGCCATAAATAAAATGGCTAGAGAATGAGAAAATTGGAAGACAACTGTTGCGAACCTATTTTCCACCGACTGAAGTTTCTAACCTCCAGAGGCTTACGTGGATATACTGTCCTGGGCATGCAAGTGTTTACGGTAATGAGAGAACGGACAGCTTGCATCAACAGCATCGATTTTTGGGGTGTTGAAGATGGATAAGGGGGATGTTCTTCGGTCTCTTCACGACTGTCTGTTAGATGACAACACTAAAATAGATGTTGAATCGATCCAGCAATTTACACAGTTTGGAGTTACCCGTTGTACAAGTCGAACTGGATGCCTGAGAGGTAGAGTGAGAGGTGTGTTTAATTAGCGAGCCATGTGAACCATCAGTATGCATACTCTTCGATATATGTTGGACGAGACTGAGCACCTATAGGTCTGCCCGGAGTGCAATGACGTCAGTTCAATAATCAATAACCAACATTCTCCACTAGTAGCTCGGATCACATACAATCAGAAAGAGTGGTTAATAAGAAGTCGATATGGAGTTTTCCAAGAAGAAGACCACAGAATGGAACAAGTGAATTGGAACAAATAAAAAATGAAATGAATAAGTTCCTATTATATGTCCATATCCTCTTCATGTCACATTTGACACAAGCAACTGTCCAGCGTGTTCGTAGCGCGTTGGACTACGGGTGACTATCCCTTTGTGTGTGCGGGTTCAATTCCGCGGGATGGCAGAAAAAGCCACAGATTCCCCAGATTTACGGTGTTCGTGGCACCGAACCGAAGGATTACGATGTCCATGGCACCGAGCCGAAGAGCTGAAAAGCTCAAGTGCTTCTGGATCGAAACAAAAAAAAAAAAATACCCAGTGGTACATATGGTGTTAGGTCCATATTTTTATTGAGCTTCGGAACACGATGAGTGATGTGGTCAATATTACATCGATCATCTTTACTTTCCAGAGTTTTTCCTGGTACGCAATTGAGGATGGGTCGACCGGTCAGAACGTTGAGCCGTTACGGTCGGATAAACTCCAAGCCTACAGGGGAACTGAACATGGACCATCAGTCTAAGAAGTGAGTTCACTAACAACTATGCTGCTCTGGCTCTCATTTTGCACAAGGCTTCCACAACAGATTTCCATTGCTGTTGTTCTGTCGAATGTCTACCAATGTTACTCTTTTTCCCCAGTTCTTCTCGATGTTTTTCTTGGATGCCCAGGTCTTCTTTTACCATTCGCCATACATTAGAGATCATTCCTAGCCATTGCCCCTACTGGCGCATAACTTTACACGCTCATTCCATCTTCATCTTCATATTCCAATGAGCACAGCTTGTTACTTTTTTTAAGCTCTTCTGTTGTACTCGTATTTGGCTGGAATATTTGCAGAATGTTTTATAAATATTGTATTTGAAATGTCCAAAAAATTGTTTATGACTTTGTGCAAGAGTCTTTATGACTACGTGGTTACGCCGGTGATTTGTGTTCCGTGGGTAGCTGGTTTTAATTTGGACCACATACTAGTGATGTGTACAGCTAGATAACTTTAGCATGCAAATTACCCTCAGAGCTATACGAACAGGAGTTATGTGCTCCGGGCAGGTTTAACCAGGGCGGAGAGGTCTTGATGAGAGAAGACAGGCTAAATTAGCACTCCAGTCCTTCAGGTTGGAGGTTGGACAATGACTTGATAATTCATTCCTCTTTTAATAAATATATAAATATAGAAACAAGCACAAGAAAAACGGTGATGTCCTCATCAGCATCATCTAGATGCGTATCCTTTATAGGACGTTGCTTTCTTTGCAGCACATCTGAAATTCACTCTGTCTCTTGCCAGTTCACCCACTTCGTCGATGGTCATATTCATGGTTTATTTAATATCTTGTAGCCATCTTCTTCTTGGTCTGCCTTTGCGTCCTGGAACCCTGCCTTCTAGTATTGTTCTTTCCAAACCATCGTGACGCTTGATGTGACCAAAGTATGTCATTTTTTAATGGGTGAAGTAAATGTAAAATATTGAACAATTTGACCCCATGATAAAGATGAAAAATACCACCAAAAAATAATGAAACATTATGTTATCCAAAAGTAACTTACGTCTTTGAGTTTATTGTTTACCTCATTCTTTTTTTGGAAATCTGCAATTGGAAAATGACTAAAGATGTATAAAGCAAGTTGAATGCATTTGAAAATAGATGTCTGCGAAAAATAATGAATATAAAATGGAACGAATTCAGGAGAAGTGATGAAATCAGAGACATGTCTGGTCAACCACTAGTGACAACTGTTATAAGAAAGAGAAGATGGAGATATGTTGGGACACCTTGAGGAGAAATGATCAACGAATATCAAAGCAGGCATTGAAGTGGGATGCAAAGGGTTCAAGAAAGAGAGGTCGACCTAAGGAGACCCTGAAGCGAACTTTGCTGAGATAGGCAGGAATATCGGTCTCAGTTCCATGGAGGAGATTGAGCGAGTTGCCCAGGATAGAGCGGTATGGAGAAATTACTTGCAGGCCCTATGTAACGTATAACGGTACGAGAGGAATTATTATTAAAAGAAGATTTGAATTAGATGACAATATAAATAAGATAAATACAAATTGATTTATTGAAGTTTATCGTGTATCACCATCATCATCATGCCTTGTCAGATCTAACGTAAGGCAAAGATAAGAATATCCACTCAACTCAATCTTGTGCCTTTCTTTCTATCTCAATCCTAGTCATATGCATGTCTTACCATTCTGCTTCAAACGTTCTCCTTCATATGCTCCTAGGTTTCCCTGTTTTTCACTGTCCCTGCAGTGTCTAATGAAATTGCATCTCTTGACCGTCTTTCTTTTTTTTCTTCATGAGAACATGTCTAATCCATCACCTTGTCTCTTTTGTATCTCTTTATTTCTGTCTTCAATACCTCACTGACAACTGTTCCTTCCCTACCAGTTCGGCATCAGGATCTTCATGAGCAGATGGGTTTTTTGTTTCTGTAGCTGTTTGGGTCGCTGAGCCCACACTAAATCTCTCTTAGCCACATTTTACAATATGCTTTGAGAGGAGACAGTGACGCTACTTCTGAAACCACACGGGGTATGATCAAACTCTTTACACCAGATTGATTGATTAATTTATTGTCATCTTAATCTATGACTAGTTCACTAATCATTCTTTCTTAACACTTTCACTCCGTAATTTTTATTTAGACACAGGACGCATTTGAGAGCCGCTGTAGCGTACTTGTTAATGAACTCGCTTCGCAAGGCTGGTGGTCTGGGTTCAGCTCCGCAATGCGCGTGGAATTTTTCCCGACCACGACGGCTCTCAGGTCGACCCAGCCTCAACTGGGTACCAGACATGCTCTGGGAAAGTAAAGGCGGCCGGCGTGATGCTGACCACATCACCCATCGAGTGCCGACGGTCAATGAAAAATACAGGCCAAACACTGTATTGACCTATATACCACGAGGTATGAAAGGGTTCCTTTACTTTTACTTTTTTACAGGACGCATTTATATTGCAATGATTACGGAAATAGCCAGTATACTGGTTTTGTGTCATCTTAAAGAGTACTGTGAACCACTACATCGGCTCAAAAGGGTGAAAGGGTTAACACTTTCAAAGAATAGTAAAAGAAAAATATACAAACCACCATGATAGTGAAAACCATAGGCTCCCAGAGCAACTGCCAATGTTCCTGACAATCCAGCAACGCGGATAAATATTTCTGGATCTACTGGAATACTAAATATTGCAGTGCCTTTAGCTATAACCTCTTGCATCTTCGTCGTAGTTAGTGGTTGTAGTGCTAACAGCAAAGACTTGCAACAGCTATTAGTACTAATATTTGAATAGATTCACTGACATGACATTTATGAAGCCACCTGCTGCCATAGGGGTTACGTAGTGTTATGGTTTTATGTGACTAGTCCAAAATGTTCAACGAATCGGAATGACACCAACGACATCCACGGTTATCAGCTTGCTTTCTCATCATCAAATACTTTGTCCTGAGCAGAACTTTGCCACCCCAACAGTCCTTCGGAATTTCTCTCTCTCATAGACCAGATGTCCTGCCTCTGCAGCCGTCATGTTCAAGCCATTAGTTCGTTACGCCCGAATGGCTACCTGGGCCCAAATTTGAGGTGTAAAGAATAGAACCACTGTTACCAGCCACGCATGTCGTAAGGAGGTTTGGCTGAAATCGGATGAATGTGTCCTAAACGTGTAGAAGTCTATTGAGTTTAGGGGCCTACCAAACCAATGTATACACGTTCTTGGCAAAGATCAAACATCACAAAGAGTGATTAAAATTGGTCGTAAAGAACGAACACAAAGAAGAAGAAGAAGAAGCCATTAGTTACATCTTGAATCCATCTTCTCCATGATCTAACTCTACTCCTCTTTGCTGGTATGCCTCCTTTCATGACGGTCTTCTCCAGCCCTTCATTTCTTTTTATATATCCAAAATATATCAATTTTCTCTTTTTTATTTGTAGCATTAGCCAGTTTTCTTTGAGTTCTTTCTAGATAGATCTGCTTGCTTTCTAAGTTAGTTACTTGTACCAATCAGTGGCGGCTCGTGATATTTTTGTTGGTGGGGCCAGGCACAAATGTTCGGGAAAATCATGGTTTTGGATTAAGTTATATTTTAATTTATTAAATAATAAATCTACGTTACACATTATTTTTGATGGGACCTGGCACCACTGACTCTTAATGACGAGCCGCCACTGGTACCAATATTATAAGCCGAAAGCTCAATACTAACTTAAGGCTGTTATTATTGAATTTTTCTAGTCTATTGTCTTTCCCCAGGTGGATGATGGAGTTGGTTGTCCACTCTTGCCGTTAAGCGTAGGAGTTGGAGCTTTAATTTGAGTTCCAGATCAGTCACCCTTGTTGTATTATATCCGTGTTTATTTAGCGTGATCTGGATTTTGTCTATCCATCTTTTTCTTAGTCTTCCTTTGGCTCTAGTACATGATCTCTTTTTATTTTATGATGTTATTGTTGGTTGGTTGTCATTCATTCTCATTAAATGTCCAAACCACTGCATTTCTTGTCTTTCACGGTGTATTAATGTATTGTATTACTAGTATTAGTTTTCAGCGAATGAAATAAGTTATGCCCACTCTGCGCTTCTGATGTCCTTTTTTCGATCCAGAAGCACTTGAACTTTCCAGCTCTTCGGCTCGGTACCATGGACATCGTAACCCTTCGGTTCGGTGCCACGAACACCGTAAATCTGGGGAATCTGTGACTTATCTGCTCATCCCGCGGAATTAAACCTGCACACACAGAGGGATAGTCACCCGTAGTCCAACGCGCTACGAACACGCTGGGCAGACGGGCATTCTGATGTCCTCGTTTCGTAGTCTTTCCTGTTGCTGTTCTAGTATCGGCACAAAAACCATCTAATCTACACTTCCAGTTACAACTACTGTACAACCAACCATCTAACCTACACTTCCAGTTACAACTACTGTACAACCAACCATCTAACCTACACTTCCAGTTACAACTACTGTACAACCAACCATCTAACCTACACTTCCAGTTACAACTACTGTACAACCAACCATCTAACCTACACTTCCAGTTACAACTACTGTACAACCAACCATCTAACCTACACTTCCAGTTACAACTACTGTACAACCAACCATCTAACCTACACTTCCAGTTACAACTACTGTACAACCAACCATCTAACCTACACTTCCAGTTACAACTACTGTACAACCAACCATCTAACCTACACTTCCAGTTACAACTACTGTACAACCAAATGACAAATCAACAATCAACAAGTAAAGGTCAGTGTAGGTCATTTGCGTTTAGAATGATGAATTCTGAAAGTTATATTCTGAAACAGTTCGTCCCTAAATTGAGATTCAATAATTATTCGAGAAGTTTCCCTTCCTCAATGGTCTAAGCCCGATAGATTAAACTTATTTTACCGGGTTTTATCTGGATATTTCTCGGTCTCTCTCAGCAGAAGTGATGGGAGACTGTTAGTTTCCGAATGTTGTTGCCTAGTAAATTCTCTTCAAACAACGAAGGTCTACCCTGGACAAAATAATCTATAGTGCTGATGTGGTGGTGCTGTAAGAGACTGTAATTGATTGATCAATAATCATAAACAGTTCCTATATCATTTATTTTCGAACTAGATCATGAGGGCGGGAAGAAGGAAGGAGCAAGCAGATAGACTGGCTGACACAGCAGTGATCGAAGGAGTGATCGAAGGAGTGATCGAAGGAGTGATCGAATGAAAAACTAGCACTTTACAAGTAAGGAAAACGAAAAGAGGACGTTCTAAACAGACTTGGAGACGAAGTCTTCTTGGGGAACTGAAGAGTGTCCGAATATCCTGGGAGACCATAAAGAAAACAGCCAGAGACAGAAAAGAGTGGCGAACAACTGTTGAGAAGAGTGGCGAACAACTGTTGAGAAGAGTGGCGAACAACTGTTGAGAAGAGTGGTGAACAACTGTTGAGGCCCTATGCTCCACGAGGAACGGAGAGTAATAAGAATGTAAGTTACAAGTCAGACATTATCAATGCCAACAGTGGTGGCTCGTCATTAAGGGCCAGTAGAGCCGGAACCATCAAAATAATGTGTAATGTATATTTATTATTTTATAAATTAAAATATAACCTAACCTAAAACCATGATTTTTCCGAAAATTTGTGTCTGTCCCCACCAACAAAATTGAGCACGAGCCGCCACTGAATGCCAAAGAGAAGCAGGCAGAATCGATTATTTGTTTACAGACACATATGGATTCTCATCCCTTTTTAGAATGAAGGAGATGAGACTGGAATTGAGAACTGCCAGACATGAACACTTTGCTAGTGGTATAAGACTTTATAACATAAAACTGAAGTGATCAGTCACCTTACGTTGATAAAAATGTTGATGGGTAGATCTCAACACACCTGTCCAAGGTATAGCGATGATGATCCTCTCTAATCCCTAAAGATATGCGAATACTCATTGTTTGTTCATTGAACCGCCCTCACTCCGTCCCATCCCCTACCTCACCCTCCTTCCCTTATTGTATGGTCTTCCATGATTCTGTTCTCAGACACCTGGTTCTGCTTGTTGAACGTGTAATTTCATACTCCCTAAATTGTGGAATAATCAATATTTCAGTGCCTTTGTCCACAGCCAACTATAGATAACTAGGCCAGACAACTGAATGGGGGTTCCCTGACCTAGATCAGAAAAAGGGACCAGAAAATATAGATGTTTGATAGAACACTGCAAGCTTTTTATGCAATTTTACTCAATTATGTGAGTCTATGGTTATTTATTGGTGAAAAATATTCCTTATACTGATATTCCTTATTGTTAAATTTAACGTTTTGCATAATATAACTTGGATTTAGCATTTTGTGTTGATTTTAAAATGAATTCGTCTATATACACTAATACTGGGAATGCGAGGTCACGTGTTGTAGCTGTGGTCTCCATTTCCAATAATTCTTACCTGAGTCTGAAAGCCCATAATTTTATAGCTGGCGCTGCTTCATCGAAGAGTCGATCGCCGAGAAACCGAAGACTGTCTCCTTTATCCATCTTCAACTCCCCGATAATCAATGCTGTTGACGCTAGCCTGTCCACCGTCTCATTGACGCCAGCACCGGTATGCCCACGACAGTAGATCAAAGTTAGCCTCTGGACGTTAGAAACCTCGATATATGAAAATCAAAAATGTATACACATAGAAGATATATGTGAGCGTTGATCAAATTACAGTAGTGATCAGTAATTTAATGAGAAAAGAGCTCAGAAAGAGATGCTGTCGATGGATAAGACACACATTGAGAAGACCAGAAGGAAGCATTGCAAGACAGGCATTGTTTTGGAACCCGCAGAAAAAAAGGAGATGGGGAAGGCCTAGAAATACATAAAGAAGAGAGTTGGAGACTAATAATAAAAGGACAGGAAAGATGTGGAAAGAATTGGAAAGGGATGTCAAGAGAGAGAGAAAGAGCTGGATTCGGTTCGTTTCATACTGGAGGCATTGGAATATTTCTTCAGAGATTCCTGATCGCAGTATAGGAGAGATTCAGTTCCTGGTCCTATGGCAAACGGACGATAACCCGTGTTTGCCACGTTCATGTTCAGCACGTAAAAGAACCCTTGCCTATTCAAAATCGAGAAGAACAGGCTGAAAAACCGCTGCCCGAACAAAATTTATTCGAAAGATTTTTTTTTTAAATTGCTATAAAATAGTTTCACCATCATCTACATTACATCTGGGCCCCTCCCCTCTTGTCGGTGCTCGTGCACTTCCACTGAGATTTTCCTATGTGAGAAAGAGATCGAAGCACACATGGTTACTCACCGAAGTGTAATGATGATGGTACTATGAAATCACTTAATCCATCAAAGAAAGAGCTGGAAAAAGTTTGTTGAAGATTTGTGCTCCTAGGGAGTTTTATGTTTTCAGAAGAACAACCTATTGTTATTGCTGGCGACGCCACCTGTTTATAAAACGTCATCTATTGTTATTGCTGGCGACGCCACCTGTTTATAAAACGTCATCTATTGTTATTGCTGGCGACGCCACCTGTTTATAAAACCTCGTCTATTGTTATTGCTGGCGACACCACCTGCTTATAAAACGTCATCTATTGTTATTGCTGGCGACGCCACCTGTTTATAAAACCTCGTCTATTGTTATTGCTGGCGACGCCACCTGTTTATAAAACGTCATCTATTGTTATTGCTGGCGACACCACCTGCTTATAAAACGTCATCTATTGTTATTGCTGGCGACACCACCTGCTTATAAAACGTCATCTATTGTTATTGCTGGCGACGCCACCTGTTTATAAAACCTCGTCTATTGTTATTGCTGGCGACACCACCTGTTTATAAAACGTCATCTATTGTTATTGCTGGCGACGTCACCTGCTTATAAAACGTCATCTATTGTTATTGCTGGCGACACCACCTGTTTATAAAACGTCATCTATTGTTATTGCTGGCGACGTCACTTGTTTATAAAACGTCATCTATTGTTATTGCTGGCGAAGCCACTTGTTTATAAAACCTCATTAGTACACATTGCTACTAAAATTGAATTGAAATCTGACATAATTAGTTATTGGTTATTGAACCGACGTCATTACACTCTGAACAGACCCATAGCATAGATATTATGTCTCCCCTAACAAGTGTCAAAGGGTACGCATACTGATGGTCCCTGTGACTCGCTGGCTAAATAAACTACTCACTCTGTCTCTCAGGTATCCTTTTCTACTTGTTCATAGTTCATATGTACGGTTCCAACTTCACTGCAGCGGGTCACCCCATAATTGCTCCGTTCCTGTGCCAACGAAAATCACACGAAATTATACCGTCTCCTGTGTCGTGAACTAATTCTAAAATGAAACAGCCGTACCGCCACAAAAAGCAACCAGCACCGCATAAATGCATATGGCCGTGGCTAAAGTGTCAACACAAAACTGTTCATCACTTGAATTGCAATTTCTATTTGTACAATGGGTAGCTCAAATTGCTTAACTCGCTGGATCTTTGTAGTGTCGTCATCAAGCAGGCAGTCATGAAGAGACAGAACAACATTTCCCTTATCCGTCTTTACCTCTCCAACAATCAATGATGTTGACGCAAGCCTGCCCGCTCTCAAAATGCCGCAAACAACTGCATGCCCAGGACGATAGATCCACGTAAACCTCTGGAGGATGAAAACGTCAATAGACGTACCCTTATACCGCAACCTTCCGAAGCATCAACTGAGAGTCAGATACAAAAACAGTTCAGTAAATGAAGTCCCAGAGAGCCAATGCTTATTGGGATGAGGGGGCAACAGGAACGGCCTCAACTTCATTCCTATGTTCCACTTGATGATGATGATAATATACAGAAGTATTCTCTAAGAAAATATTAATATATCTCTCTGACAGGAGACAAAATGTGTCTACATACATTATTCTGACGGACTGTGTTATATATCAAACTGAATGCCAGAGGGGCAGAATCATAGACGTCCTTAAGTATTGGTAAGAGAAAAGTAATGGTAACAAATAAGGGTACACAATTCGGGAATAAAATAAATGAATAAAATGGTTTTGAATTATGTTGTTATCGCCCCTATATAGTATGGGAAGATAATTACAAATGTTCAATCAGCAGTTATATTATCTTGATCTTATCTTATCTTAACCACATTTGCCGTGAAGCGTCGTGGGGAGATTTAGTTTCTATCTTGTGCCAGGTGTGTTGCACTTGACGTTGTCAGTCCATACTTTCGCAGGGACTCTGAGATGTTATCTATCCATTGTGTTCTTTGCCTGCCTCGTGCTCTGCGCCCTGAGTGTCGATTATTGTAGGCACGTGATGGTAGTAAATGTGGTTCCATTCTTATTAGATGGCCGAACCACTAGATTTTTGCTTCTCGATGTACTGTATGCATGGTATAGTACCAACGATGCTTCTGATATTCTCGTTTCTCACTCTATCTCTCCTTGTAACGCTGACAGCTTTTCGTAGAGATCTCATTTCACATGTTGTAATCTTTCTTTCTTGTGTCTTAGTCAGGGGCCATGTTTGGCCCTGATTATCTTGATACTGTAGTTTATTTTTCTGGTTCTATTTCACGTCATATTGTTGTTACTTACTTAGCAGTATTTCTCTTCCCACATGGTAACAATGTGTGTCGTATGTTTAACTTTCTTTTTTTTAGTCCAGATGCACTTGAGCTGAAAGCTTTTCGGCTCGTGTCATGGACATCGTAACCCTTCGGCTCGGTGCCACGAACACCGTAAATCTGGGAACCTGTAGCTTTTCTGCCAGTCGGAGTTGAATCCGCACTTACAGAGGACAAGTCACCCGTTGTTCAACGCGCTACGAACATGCTGGGCACGCGGGCATGTTTAACTTTTAAATACCCGGGTCTCATGTGTCCAGATAAGAGGTCAGACTAAATGTGACCTTCAGGTCCTCCAGGTTGGTAGTCGTGCGATAGGCTCACTACCCATTCAAATAAAAAAGACGTAGCTACAGAAACTAAAAACAAGTTGTTCTAATTCAATCTTAAATATATGTGAAATGTGAGGACTAAGCTAGAGACAGGGAGACGCGAACAAGTTGTTCTAATCCAATCTTAAATATATGTGAAATGTGAGGACTAAGCTAGAGACAGGGAGACGAGAACAAGTTGTTCTAATCCAATCTTAAATATATGTAAAATGTGAGGACAAAGCTAGAGACAGGGAGACGAGAACAAGTTGTTCTAATCCAATCTTAAATATATGTAAAATGTGAGGACTAAGCTAGAGACAGGGAGACGAGAACAAGTTGTTCTAATCCAATCTTAAATATATGTGAAATGTGAGGACAAAGCTAGAGACAGGGAGACGAGAACAAGTTGTTCTAATCCAATCTTAAATATATGTAAAATGTGAGGACTAAGCTAGAGACAGGGAGACGAGAACAAGTTGTTCTAATCCAATCTTAAATATATGTAAAATGTGAGGACAAAGCTAGAGACAGGGAGACGAGAACAAGTTGTTCTAATCCAATCTTAAATATATGTGAAATGTGAGGACTAAGCTAGAGACAGGGAGACGAGAACAAGTTGTTCTAATCCAATCTTAAATATATGTAAAATGTGAGGACTAAGCTAGAGACAGGGAGACGAGAACAAGTTGTTCTAATCCAATCTTAAATATATGTGAAATGTGAGGACTAAGCTAGAGACAGGGAGACGAGAACAAGTTGTTCTAATCCAATCTTAAATATATGTAAAATGTGAGGACAAAGCTAGAGACAGGGAGACGAGAACAAGTTGTTCTAATCCAATCTTAAATATATGTAAAATGTGAGGACTAAGCTAGAGACAGGGAGACGAGAACAAGTTGTTCTAATCCAATCTTAAATATATGTGAAATGTGAGGACTAAGCTAGAGACAGGGAGACGAGAACAAGTTGTTCTAATCCAATCTTAAATATATGTAAAATGTGAGGACAAAGCTAGAGACAGGGAGACGAGAACAAGTTGTTCTAATCCAATCTTAAATATATGTGAAATGTGAGGACAAAGCTAGAGACAGGGAGACGAGAACAAGTTGTTCTAATCCAATCTTAAATATATGTAAAATGTGAGGACAAAGCTAGAGACAGGGAGACGAGAACAAGTTGTTCTAATCCAATCTTAAATATATGTGAAATGTGAGGACAAAGCTAGAGACAGGGAGACGAGAACAAGTTGTTCTAATCCAATCTTAAATATATGTAAAATGTGAGGACAAAGCTAGAGACAGGGAGACGAGAACAAGTTGTTCTAATCCAATCTTAAATATATGTGAAATGTGAGGACAAAGCTAGAGACAGGGAGACGAGAACAAGTTGTTCTAATCCAATCTTAAATATATGTAAAATGTGAGGACAAAGCTAGAGACAGGGAGACGAGAACAAGTTGTTCTAATCCAATCTTAAATATATGTAAAATGTGAGGACAAAGCTAGAGACAGGGAGACGAGAACAAGTTGTTCTAATCCAATCTTAAATATATGTAAAATGTGAGGACAAAGCTAGAGACAGGAGAGCGAGAACAAGTTGTTCTAATCCAATCTTAAATATATGTAAAATGTGAGGACTAAGCTAGAGACAGGGAGACGAGAACAAGTTGTTCTAATCCAATCTTAAATATATGTAAAATGTGAGGACTAAGCTAGAGACAGGGAGACGAGAACAAGTTGTTCTAATCCAATCTTAAATATATGTAAAATGTGAGGACAAAGCTAGAGACAGGGAGACGAGAACAAGTTGTTCTAATCCAATCTTAAATATATGTAAAATGTGAGGACAAAGCTAGAGACAGGGAGACGAGAACAAGTTGTTCTAATCCAATCTTAAATATATGTAAAATGTGAGGACTAAGCTAGAGACAGGGAGACGAGAACAAGTTGTTCTAATCCAATCTTAAATATATGTAAAATGTGAGGACAAAGCTAGAGACAGGGAGACGAGAACAAGTTGTTCTAATCCAATCTTAAATATATGTGAAATGTGAGGACAAAGCTAGAGACAGGGAGACGAGAACAAGTGGTGAAAGAGATGCATCACTACAAGCTCACAGTACTGGGATTATATGAAACAAGATGGAACACTTTTCATGAAACAAGAAAGACATGTTGTAGTTTCTCCTCTTTTGTTGTTGCTGGTGGTTGGTTGGTTGCTGGGAGTAGAAGTCCTTATTAGTAGGTTACTCTCTCTTTCGTTTGGCTAGTGGTATATTTTATACATTAGTGATAGTGCTTTCGTTTGGCTAGTGGTATATTTTATACATTAGTGATAGTGCTTTCGTTTGGCTAGTGGTATATTTTATACATTAGTGATAGTGCTTTCGTTTGGCTAGTGGTATATTTTATACATTAGTGATAGTGCTTTCGTTTGGCTAGTGGTATATTTTATACATTAGTGATAGTGGTCCATTTCCTAATTCGTTACAGTTCTGATGTTATTATTATGTTCTCATTTTAGTTCTGATTGCTGACATTCCAAATTATGTTGATAGTGTATTCTTTTGTACAACGTCCCTTTCATATAATTTATAATATATTGAACGACTATGGATTCAATTCTTATATCTTTATTGATGGTTATTACATGATAGACCAAGATCAACACACGTCCATCCATGGTCAATGTTTGTGTATGTCTCTCTTATGTTTACTACTGTTTCTATTCGTCACTACACAACACTACGTCGATTGGTTTTTGCTACGTCAATGTCTCATTTAGTGTTACCATTCTGCTTAGAGAGTGTCATGGCTTGCAAACACTAAGTCTCTACTAATAAAACACCTACAAATTACAAACTTCAAGCTAAAACTACTTGTCTGGTCCCCTGACTGCCACCTGGGGCTGGGACTGACTGCATGCCTTCTACACACCCCGGGCGACTTCGCCGTTGTCCCAACGGCGAAATCTAGCCTGATGTGCACAGGTATGTTTCATCATGGCCATTAGTGTTGCCGAAGCTGAATGGGAACAAGTCACCACACGTTGCTAAACGTGGCTCAACAACAACTAATCTACAACAGCCGGCCATGGTCGAAAAGAAAGGAAAATCCTGATAGGATCTCAGGAGGACTCAGTTGAATGAGCTAAATGGGAACTAGTCACCACACGTCGTTGAACGTGACTCATCAACTGGTCATAGGTGACCATGGTCAACTTCAAAGTAAACCCTCTGTGCTCTGTGCTGAAACAAATTATTAATGAAAAACCATTCAGCCGTATATATGGGATAATTAGAATGTAGGTGAAATCCAACAGCATATTATCGCCCCAGGCAGTGACAACAACTGGTGAGGTGGCTGTACAACGACATCCTATCCTCACATGTCGTAGGATGAACGAGGGCCGTCTCACACTAACTATCATGTCACTATGTCACCCTTGTTTGTCAGAGTCTTGTCTTGCAATCTGAAACTCACCAAAAAAAAACAAGTTACAAACCGAACATGTCATGAAAAACATATCTATATACTGTTTAAATTATCACAGTATATGGCCTCCATGAGGTAATATTAACCAAACCCCCAACCCCAGAGGAAAAATGAATTCCCAAGGCCCAACATTGCTCATCATTTGTCAATTTGTCTCAGCAATAAAATTTGCAATGATAATGTCTCATTTAGTGTTACCATTCTGCTTAGAGAGTGTCATGGCTTGTAAACACTAAGTCTCTACTAATAAAACACCTACAACTTACAAACTACAAACTAAAACTACTTGTCTGGTCCCCTGGCTGCCACCTGGGACTGGGACTAACTGCATGCCTTCTACAGACAGAAACGCACGATGAACAAGAAGGACAGAAACGTACTATGAACAAGAAGGACAGAAACGTACTATGAACAAGAAGGACAGAAACGCACTATGAACAAGAAGGACAGAAACGCACGATGAACAAGAAGGACAGAAACGCACGATGAACAAGAAGGACAGAAACGTACTATGAACAAGAAGGACAGAAACGCACGATGAACAAGAAGGACAGAAACGCACTATGAACAAGAAGGACAGAAACGTACTATGAACAAGAAGGACAGAAACGCACTATGAACAAGAAGGACAGAAATGCACGATGAACAAGAAGGACAGAAACGCACTATGAACAAGAAGGACAGAAACGCACGATGAACAAGAAGGACAGAAACGCACGATGAACAAGAAGGACAGAAACGTACCATGAACAAGAAGGACAGAAACGCACGATGAACAAGAAGGACAGAAACGCACGATGACAAAGGTTAAGAGGAGAGAATAGAGATGAGTCGGGCATACCCTGTGGAAAACACAGTCAAGAATCTCTAGACAAGTATATGAGTGGAACCCGCAAGGAAAAAGGAAAATGGGACATTCAAAGCCTACCTGGAGATACTCTCTCTTTCTCTCTCGCGATCCCGACCTAGACTGATGAACCAACTTTTTCATGAATTTTACCGTGTTTTTAAGGGACTCCGTTCCTCCGTACAACTTCTCGCAAGCTCTGTGTTTTGGGGCCAGGTTTCTTTTCTTATACCTGCTATCAGTTGACAATCTTGCAGAACATGTTCTGCCGTCATGTCCGCCTTTTTGCAGGGGCACAGGCTAGTTGTGCCAATTTTAAATTTGTGAAACATGTGGGCGCGGAGTTTGTTGTGGTCGGTACTGAGGTGAAGTATGACAACTTGTTCAGTACGAGACAGACCATAGTATCCGTCGCTGTTGTTAGCCTGAGGATGGTCTTTTGTCAATTTGTCTCTGTTGTGCCGGCTGATGGTTGTTCTGGCTTCCTCATAACGGATCTCGTGATCAGTCTGAGGTAGTCGCCCGCCTTCTTTAGCTAGTTTGTCGGCTTGTGCGTTTCCGATTAAGTTACATTGTGATGGTATCCACTGATTGACGGTGTGTTTGAGAGAGCGCGCTATTTCATCGAGGGTCGCTTTGAGCTCATTCAGCTCTGTTTTGCCTACACTTTCCAGTGCCGTGATGACCGATAGAGCATCGGTGAATATCACGACTTTGTTGCGAGAGGTGTCTCTTCTCTCTATGATCATTTCGGCCGCTATTCTTATTGCCACTGTCTCTGTCCGGTAGTTATTTGAGTATTTGCCTGTGACAATCGTTTTTGCGACCGTCACTCTCTTTGAGAGTTTAAGCACTATTCCTCCTTCACCGTCGCTGATTGCGTTCCTAGCCGATCCGTCAGTATAGACGTGTAACCACTTATTTTTCAGGGTACTCTGTCTCTATGTATTTTTCTGTGACCGCTCTTCTTTCGAAGTTTTCTTGCTGGCCTTTTTTAGTATGCCTGGGATTGTTTCCATTAGTTCTGGCATTTTGGTTTTCCACGGCGGGCACTTATCGGTTGCCGGGATTGATTTGGCTTTGCAGTTTGTTAGGACCGGATGGTCTGCGATCAGTGCTTTCGCGTTTTTTGCGAAACTGGTCCTCTGTATTCTGTCCCTTTTGAATCCGTTCATTCTTTCGTACATAGGGTAGGAATCGAGCCGTTTAAGTTTTTCCGCCAATACCAAGACTTTTCTGTCCCTTCGATCTGCCATTGGTTGGCTGCATGTGATTGTTTCCATCTCCTTGATAGGAGTGGACTTCATGGCTCCTGTGATAATGCACATTGCACGGTTCTGACTATTGCTCACTTTGACGAATTGTTTGTTGGATGCACTGCTCCACGCTGCAATGCCGTACTCCAGGACCGGTTGCACTCTTCCAGAGTGGAGTGTTTTGAGGACTCTGGTGTTTGCTCCCCACGTGGAGCCTGCGAGTTTGCACATCATCGTGAGCCTGTGTCTTGCTTTTGCCGTAGCATTTTCGATTTGGGACACCAAGTCAGTTTTCGGTCGAGTGTGACTCCAAGGTACGTTGGGGTCTTGCTTTCTGGAAGATCTTGCCCATTGGCTTTAAGCTTAATACTGTGATTCTGGTTGTTCTGGGAGAACACAGTGTAGGTTGTTTTTGAAGGATTTATATTCATATTCCACCACACTTCCAGGTTATTTAGGGTTTGGTTTCTTGCAGTCGATTTGTTGCTATGGGCATTGCCTCTGCCCTCGCCCATATTGCCAGGTCGTCGGCAAACATGGCAGAGTGTACTCGCTTTGGTAGGTACGTTGCTATGTCATTGACAAAGATTAGAAAGAGGGTTGGTTAGAGCACTCCTCCTTGGGGAGAGCACTCCTCCTTGGGACGAGCACTCCTCCTTGGGGAGAGCACTCCTCCTGGAGATACAGGTCCGTGAGTTAATTTTCTCAGTATGATGCAAGTTTTACAAATAATATCTTCACGCTTAGATCAAAAGTCTTTAGGCGCAAACGCTCGCCAAGAATGAACATGCATCAGAAACCAAAATCAAAGGATACGAAATCGCGTAGACAGAGGCGTGCGATAAATCATAAATTGTATACACCAGTATCGGAATAACATACACCAATATAGATAAGCGTTGCGTAAAGAATTGTAATTATTGAATGGTTCAAAATGTATTTTGATTTCGTAACTTACTCGCCCCCTTACGAAACCGCCTCTCTTTATCATAGCACGACGCCGCCCCTGTAGAGATATTCTTCTTAAGTAACTGAAGGATGTTGAACTAATCTGAAAGAGTAAAGAATACAACAAGAGACCGGAAAAAGTGGCGAACAATTGTTGAAGCCCTATGTTCCACGAGGAAGTAAGCATGTGTCCAGCTAAGCATTATCTACAGGGTGTTCAACTTAAAAGCAGCCTGTGAATGGAGCTAATCTGGCATATATGTATGGAAATGAAAAGGTTCAGTTATGATGTAGTATAGGTCAAAGTTGTGTGATGGTGTGTAATTGTAGTGCAGGAAGGGGCGATGAACAAATGTGACGTAGGACGAGCTAGTGAGAACCGGTTTAAATAGTAAATAAACACATCGCGATAGGTTATCTGGCAACTTTCGATTTGTCAATGGGGCTGCTTTTAAGTTGAACACCCTGTATAAGACCGAGTAGGTAAATTGCTAAGAACATACTACATTACAGGGTCCACTTTATTTATCTTCAGAAATATCTGCTGGGGAAGACTGAGCACCTATGGGTCTGCCAGGAGCGCAATGGCGTTCGTTCAGTAACCAATAACAAATAGAGAGGGAAAAGACACGAACAACACAAAATATATATATTTCAACAATGCAGATTTGTATATTTCAATATTTGAATACAACAGGTTAGTACTATCTTCTTTTGCGTTTGCTTCGTTTGAGTGTCAGTCACATTACTAAATATAGAAATTTGGATGTAGTATGTGCAGGATTCATAATACAGTACACCGGATGGTACTTATGCTACATTACGTTATGATATGTTATGTTATGTTATGCTACATTATGCTATGCTATGCTATGCTATGCTATGCTATGTTATGTTATGTTATGTTATGTTATGTTATGTTATGTTATGTTATGTTATGTTATGTTATGTTATGTTATGGGCGTAATTGCACATTCGTCATCCGCTGCATCAGCCACCCCAAAGTCTAACTGCTCACCGTACCCATGAGATGTTGATTAGTATATCTTTTCTCTCGACCACGAAGACGACGCTTTCTGGTATGCCCAGACTTAACTCTTAATTCTTGCAGTAGTTCCAGTATCTAAGACTCGTCCATATCCAATAACTAAGGGTAATACAGCATTACTGATATCATCTGTGTCCATACTTCTGCCAGTTTGAGTAGATGCATTATTTGCAACACAACCTGCACTTTCCTTGCCATGCACACTAGCATGTCCTGTTGGGTACATCCATGCCAGGGTCTTGAAATGTGGCCCCCGAAAGATGTCCCCACATTCCGCGCACAGACTTTGATAATCAATTCTTTGAAAAATATTAAAGAGTCTGATATGATAATCGCATGGCGAAAAGGGTGGGGGTGGGGGGTTGTCTGTTGCTCAGCCACATGCAAGGGGGACCTGAAGGCAGTGGTCTCCACCATAGCCATACGTATGTTACATAATGCGATCGCCAAATGTAGTGCTGCAAAAGTACAAAACAAACTCTTACAGCTGAGAATCATCGTATTGTTGAACCGCAGGAGAGAGAGAGAAAGAGAGAGAGAGAGAGAGAGAGAGAGAGAGAGATTTGCGCTAAAAGAAAGAACACACAACATCCACACGTCCAACCTTGATCATGCACACGTCCAACCTTGATCATCCACACGTCCAACCTTGATCATCCACACGTCCAACCTTGATCATCCACACGTCCAACCTTGATCATCCACACGTCCAACCTTGATCATGTATACCCAACCTGTGGAAGGACACTGTGTTCCCGAATTTTACTACCCTCACTACCACATACAATAGGGAGGTGCAACGACACACGTCTGAGAATGTTGTCATCTTCGCTTGCGATGGAAAATTATTATTATTATTATTACATAATACGGTGTGATTAACTGAGATATAATACGTTGTCTTCTTCTTCTTCTTTGCGTTCGTTCTTTACGACCAATTCTAATCACTCTTTGTGATATGTTTGATCTTTGCCAAGAACGTGTATACGTTGCACATTGGTTTGGTAGGCCCCTAAGCGCATAGACTTCTACACATTTAGGACACGTGCATCCGATTTCAGCCACACCTCCTAGTCGCCTCTTACGACATGCGTGGCAGGTAACAGTGGTTCTATTCTTTACACCCTAAATTTGGGCCCCGGTAACCAATCGGGCATAATACGATGGGGGACTAATATTATTACATAATATGGTGTGATTAACTGAGATATAATACTTTGTATTTTCCAAATAATTTTAAATGGCTCTTCGGTAAACCTCCAAAATTGTTAAAACTAAGCAGCTCCGAGTGGAGGAACAATAGACTATACAAACATTTTTTTACGATCCAGAAGCACTTGAGCTTTCAGCTCTTCGGCTCAGTGCCATGGACATCGTAACCCTTCGGTTCGGTGCCACGAACACCGTGAATATGGGGAACCTGTGGCTTTTCTGCCAGCCCGTGGAATTGAACCCGCACACACAGAGGGCTAGTCACCCGCAGTCCAGCGCGCTACGAACACGCTGGGCAGACGGGCAACATTTTATTTACTTTTGTTGTAATTTAATAGAAAGTATCCAGTACTTGCTTTTAGAAATATATATATATATGTTGCAGAAATGTGCAAATTATTACTGTGGTCATAATGGTAATGAAGGATTATTTGTGTTAGTTCGTGAGAAGGTAGCTCTGGTGTTTTCAATCTGGGAACGATGGCTGGTCTTGAGTGTTGAAGATCTCGTTCGGAAACTGGATTGTCGCGGATTGACAAGCTAGCACAGGTAGGTCTTATTTTGGAGTTCAAATAACAATTGGGGTCATAGGCGCATAGGGACAATGTAGTGCCAGGATTAGTCAGCTGGTACTAATCAAGACCCTGCCCCACCTCCTCGTGGTGACCCTGGTAACAGACATTGGTTCCGGTCTGGTTAAGAAAAGGATCGAGGGAGAGCTACTCTAGTGGGGGTAGAGATGCGGAAGTAGTCACGCTGGATGGGACCCACTCGCAACAAAGACGGGCGGAACCCCAGAGTGATTATTAATGCTTGTCTCTGCCGACCGATGGGAAAAGCTGGAAGGATAAACATATAGGATGAGATGTGCATTCGGAAAAGAGTCGTCAGCCCACATGGGGCGAAACTCCGAGTCCAAAAGTGGCGCCCCGAGTATGAGTTGCACCCGCCGAAACTCCGGGCCCTAAGTGGGAGACCGACCGAACAAACAAACCTACAGAATGAGAGGTGCACCCAATGAAGAGACATGGACACGCGTGGGGCGAAACTCGGAGCCCGTATATGCTCTCTCTCACTCTCTCGTCCCCCTAGAGCTCGAATATGCTGGGTCCCGAGTTGAGTTGCCCGCGGGCCCACATATGGCGAAACTCGGGCCAAAATCTCAGGGGTGGGGACCCGATTTAAGCCCCAAGGTCCAGACAGCCTAGAGGCAAATGTGAGCACGGCGAGAACTGACGGAGATAGTGAGGCAGGCACCAGGTGTCAGAGAGACTAGAATATACGATACAGAATACGTACAAGAACATAACAACTTACCAATCTCCATGCCCGTCTGCCCATCGTGTTCGTAGCGCGTTGGACTGCGGGTGACAAGTCCTCTGTGAGTGCCGATTCAATTCCGCGGACTGGCAGAAAAGCTACAGATTTCCCAGATTAACGGTGTTCGTGGCACCGAACCGAAGGGTTACGATGTCCATGACACCGAGCCGAAGAGCTTTCAGCTCAAGTGCTTCTGGATCCACACAAAAAAAAAACACCAATCTCTGTCAATGTACTTGATCAGAATGATTATTTACTGCTTCTACAACTACAGATATAAATACAACTTTATCGCTGACACGTTTACAATAATAATCATGAGATCAAAATATCAACAGTCAATCAAAATTGACATATACAGGCATATACGTTTTGTTAATTGCTAGAGATTACATTCTGATGTTAGTGCGACATTATCAAATCACAGAACATATGTCAACAAATATTGATTTATTGGTATATTTAATTTCATTATTCATATAGACAAGATGGCAGAAGACTTAAAAAACACATTTCCGCTGCTCTTAATTAATCAGATGGTTATACAAACAAATAATTTCCGATATATAATGTTAGTGGGCACAAGCTTGCAAAATACAAATTGTGTCGCTATGGCCAAATGATTTATTTGTTAACGAGATGAAAGTAGAATGACATGCACAAGTTATTATGATTCTATATCTGTCTATGTCTTTGTAGGTGAAATCTCCAACTGATTATAATATCAAATCTTCAGCTGGTTATACGAGGAAATCTACAGGTGGTTATAATATGAAATCTACAGGTGGTTGGTTAAATTATGAAATTTTTCTTCTTCTGTCGTCACACTGCTACCGGGTTGTTGCCCATTGTCGTCGTTTTCTGTTTCTGTCTTGTGCTGTTCTGGTGGCTTGTGTGATTGTTATATTTGCTCTTTCACAGGATACTGCTACGCCATCTAACCATCTTTTCCGTGGTCTTTCTCTTGCCTTCTTTCCAGATGTTCTGTTGTAGAAGATTATGTATACTGTGGAGTTTGGATGCATTCTTATTAAGTGGCTAAACCACTTCATTCTTTGTTCTCTATGTAATTCAAGCACGGTTTTGTGCCAACTTTCTTTCTTATGTTGATGTTAGTGATTCTGTCTTTTCCTGTGTTGTTGGTAACTTTTCGCAGGCAACGCATTTCACATCTAGTTATTTTTTGTGACTGCGCTTTGCTCATTGTCCATGTTTGGCGCTGGTAACACAAAGTAGGTATAAAAATGCTGTTGATCATCTGTTGCTTAGCTGTCTGTGAAATTTGTGGGTGCCTTAACAATGGGGCTAGCTGGTAGGTTACAACATTTGCTTTTTGTATTCTAGCCTCTATCTCTCTATCTAGTCTTCCGTCTTCTGTGAATATGCTTCCTAAGTATTTGAATTCTTTTACTTGGTTTATTTTAGTGTCATTGACATGGATGTCTAGTTTATTATTGTTCAATCTTCCAACACTATCCTTTGGTGACGTACAGACGGGACAGAAGTCTTAAGGATATGTTGGTTCACAGTCGCCTCAAGCCTAATATCCAGAGTCATTTTGGCACCATCCAGTGTGGCCGTCGGCGCTGCAATACGTGTGCTTATGTAATACAGACCCGCACTGTGTCTTTTCCAAAAGTCACGTACGTTATTGAAGACAGTTTCACGTGCGAGTCCCGTAATATTATCTATGCCATTATCAACAAGGCTTATATTGGGGAAACCGGCAGGAGACTCAGTGACCGATTCGCCCAACACTTGCGCGATATACGCCAATGCTCTGTGACCCTGTAGCTACCCATTTCAATGATACTGGCCATTCAGGAGCTTGCGATGTCCAGGTCACAGCCATCCGATCATGTTCCTCTGATGATCGTAGTCGATTTGCTCTGGAGAACCGTTTTATTTCGTTATATGGTACCTTGCAGCCTCTTGGACTCAACGCATTACATTCCTATGCTTCTTAGTACTTTCTCATCTCATGCCTAGTAATCTATATGTGTATTTGCTTTATATATATAATTTATATTTTCACTTGATTGTATATTGTTTCTCTTCTTTTCCACTTCTAGTTTTGTGTTGCACTAATTTCGTTATTCGTTTTTATTCCCAGTTAATTAGATACATTTGCATGTTTCCGTTATCGTCCATTTGTAAGTGTTCTCTATAATTCGTCAGTCCTGTTGTGTCGTTTGCTTGATAAAGGCCTTTTGGTCGAAACGTTGCTGTTTATCGTCACTGTTTCTGTATTTTGTAAAACTATAGTACTTTGTTTGTACGTGTTTCGCTAGTTTATTATTGAAATATTTAACTGGATTTAATAGGAAATCTACATCTGGTTATACTCTCTCTCTCTCTCTCTCTCTCTTCTGATCTCAGCCTAGACTGATGAAACAACTTTTATCATGAATTTTACCGTGGTTTTAAGGGACTCCGTGCAGCTTCTCGCGAATCTCTGTGGTTTTTGTCCACGTTTCTTTTCTTATTCCTGCTATCACTTGACATTCTTGCAGTACGTGATCTGCCGTCATGTCCGCCTTTTCGCAGGGGCACAGGCTAGTTGTGTCAATTTTAATTTTGTTAAACATGTGGACGCGGAGCTTGTTGTGGCCGGTACGGAGGCGGAGGAAGGTAACTTGTTCCCTACGAGCCAGACCATAGTACCCGTCGCTGTTGTTATATTGAGGATGGTCTTTTGACCATTTGTCTTTATAGTGCCAGTCGATGGTTGTTCTGGCTTCCTCATAATTGATCTCGAGATCAGTCTGAGGTAGTCGAACGCCTTCTTTAGCTAGCTTGTCGGAATGCATTGCCGCTTATGTTGCAGTGTGATGGTATCCACTGAATGACGGTGCGTTTAAGTGAGTACACTAGTGCATCGAGGGTTGCTTTAAGCTCATTTAGCTCTGTTTTGCCTACGCCTTTGAGTGCCGTGATGACCGATAGAGCATCGGTGAATATCACGACTTTGTTGCGAGAGGTGTCTCTTCCTTCTATGATCATTTCCGCCGCTGTTCGTATTGCCTCTACCTCTACTGGAAGTTATTTGAGTATTTACCTGTGCAATCGCTTTTGTAACCATCATTTTCTGTGAGAGTTTAAGCACTATTCCTCCTCCGCCATCGCTGATTGCGTTCCTTGTCGATCCGTCAGTGTATACATGTATCCACTCACTTTCAGGGTACTCGGCTGCTATGTGTTTTTCTGTGACTACTTTTCTTTCCAAGTTTTTTGTTGCCCTTTTTAGTATGCCTGGGATTCATTCCCTTAGTTCCGGCATTTTGATTTTCCACGGCGGGCACTTATCGGTTGATGGGATTGATTTCATTTTACATTTTGCTAGGACCGGATGGTCTGCAGTCAGTGCTTTGACATTTTTTGTGAAGCTGGTTCTCTTTATTCTGCCCATTCCGAATCCGTTCATTCTTTCGTACATAGGGTGAGAATCGAGCCTTTTGTTTTTCCACTAAAATCAAGAATTTTCTGTCCCTTCGATCTGCCATTGGTTGGATGCCTGTGATTGTTTCCATCTCTTTGATAGGAGTGGACTTCATGGCTCCTGTGATAATGCACATTGCACGGTTCTGACTATTGCTCACTTTGGCGAATTGCTTGTTGGATGTACTACTCCACGCTGCAATGCCGTACTCCAGGACCGGTCGCACTCTTCCAGAGTTGAGTGTTTTGAGGACTCTGGTGTTTTCTCCCCACGTGGAGCCTGCGAGTTTGTGCATCATCGTGAGCCTGTGTCTTGCTTTTGTTGTTGCATTTTCAATTTGGGGGCACCAAGTCAGCTTTCGGTCGAGTGTGACTCCCAGGTATGTTGGGGTCTTGCTTTCTGGAAGATCTTGCCCGTTGACTTTAAGCTTAATATTGTAATTCTGGTTGTTCTGGGAGAACACAGTGTATGTGGTTTTAGAAGCGTTAATGTTCATATTTCACTTTTTTTACCAGACTTCCATCTTATTTAGCGTATCTTGCAGTCGATTTGATGCTATGGGCATTGACTCTTCTCTCGCGCATATTACCAGATCGTCGGCATACATGGCAGAGTGTACTCGCTTTGGTAGGCATGTGGCTATGTCATTGACAAAGGTTAGAAAGATATTTTGTGAAAGCACTCCTCCTTTGGAGGACTCCTTGTTCTAATGTTGCCTTCATACTTGTGTACCACTGAACTTGAACCCTTGCTGTTTTGTTCTCTAGGTATCTATCAAGCCATTTGTACATTCTTCCTTTTATACCGAGGGTGAGAAGTTTCAGTCTTATCCCTCTTTCCAGACTGTGTCAAACGCCTTCTCCATATCTACCATGACTTCCAGTGTCTGTTTCTTTTCTTGGAAACCATCCTCGATTTCCTGGGCGATATAGGTTACCTGATCTTTCTAGATCGGTACTTCCGAAAGCCTCCTGTTGTACCATGAGAAGCCCTTTGCTTTCCAAGTGCCAAAATAGCCGTTTATTCACCATGCGTTCCATAAGTTTACCCGTGCAGCTTAGGAGGCTTATTGGTCTGTAACTCGCCGGGTCGAGATGGTTTTTTCCTGGTTTTAGAATGCGTACCATGATCGCCTTCTTCCATTCTCTTGGTACTATGCCTGTCCTCCACGACATATTTAGGACGGCTAGTAGAGCTGTCTTTGCTCTAGCACCCTAGTTTTTCAGCATTTAATTTGTGATCCCATCCTTTCCGGGCGACTTTCGGAGCTTAAGCTCCCTTAGTGCCTATTCCAACTCGTTGCTGGTGAATGTATCCGTTAGGTGACTATCGACTTTTCTTGGCTCGCCTTGGAGGGCTAGCGCTTTTCTCTTTGTGTCATCATTTTTGTCTTTTGTTATGCTGACTCTGTTGACTTCGACATTTTTTTTTCTTAGAATATTTGCAGATTCCCTTCCTGAGCAAATCTTTTTATCTTGTTCCAGGACTATTGGGGGTCGGCTGGTGTTTTCATCACTCAGAGCTTTTGCCAGCTTCCACAACTTATGACCGTCCCTATCAAGGTTCAGGGATTCGGTCTTATCAACCCAGCTCTGTCGTGCTGATCGTTTGACCTCCCGTTTGTACTTGGCCGCTGCCGCCTTGTAAGCAGTATTGGTCGTTACTGTCTGTGCCTGTTCTGCCTCTCTCCTTGCCACCTCAAAATCATTTTCAAGCTTCAGAACCTCTGCTGTCCAGTATGGCTTGTAATCCTTTCGTGCGCCTCTAGCGATGGTTTCCCGTGCCGCTTTCAGGATTGCTTGTAGAGTTCCCTGCACGGATCGCATCTGTTTGTTTTCATGCATGTTGAGCTGCTCAACATTGGCATCTGTCAGTGCCGCGTACTATTTCCAATTTGCTTTTTGTAGTTCCACCGTGGCAACCACATTTTGGGCTCAGGTACAAACTTTAGGTCTACTTGCAGCTTGACGGGGCTATGGTCACTATCTCCGAGCTGCTTTGTGATCGTACGTACTGTTTTTGTGGAGAGGTCGCTTGTTGCGAAAGCCAGATCAGGGGTGTTGGTCGTATGCCACCTTCTCGAGTAGAGGGTTGGCGTGTCGTCTGGAGCATTGATGAGGAACAGGTTGTTCTCTATCTCCCAGTCTTCCACTTCTACGCCTCTGCTGTTTGTTTCGAGGTAACCCCATCTTTCTGAGTGACTGTTGAAATCACCAACCACCATGCATGTTGTATCATTGATACTCATTTCCTCAAGCGACAGCGGGATGTTACTTGGACAGTATAAGTTATACAGAAGAAGCTGCATTTCATTACATGTAATGAGGACGTATACGATCTCTGCTGCGCCAGGGCCTCTAGTGTACATTTCCATTTGCTTAGCAGGAATGCCGTTTCGTACTAGGGTGAGGACTCCACCCTTGTGCCCTTCTCGGTCTAATCTGAAAGTTTGGTAACCTCTGATCGCGAATCTATGTTGGGAATTTAGATGGGTCTCTTGTATGCACGCAACATCAATTTCGTCTTCTGCAAGTCTTATTGCGAGTGCTTGCTTTTTGTGATGAAGACCTTCGGCATTCCCTTGCATAATGTTTAAACGTCTCTGGCTAGTACTTGGCCGTATCGGTCCAGTGCCTTTTTCCCGTGGGCCTCGCTTGCTGCTTTGCCGAGTTGAAGGGCGGGGACCGTCGGTAGCAAAAAACGGACCCCTTCGAGGTATGGGGCCCGGCACTCGTCCTGCCCGACGGATCTCCACAGGCGTAGCACCATATCGAGATTCTATACTAAACATATTCATGATAAAATTTGGTCCATGCAGCCTTAGCATGGGTAGCTACGTCACAACTTTCAGTCCCATTTGGAGCTCAGGTACTTATCTTTCGGCCGTGGGTCCGATTTCAACCAACGTTTACTAGGCTCGCTCTCCGTTAGCCTTTTGCTGTCCCCAGCCAAAACCTACAAGGCAGCAGGTTGCTATTTTCTTTCAGGGCAGCGACCCGTAGACGACCTGCCCTCCCGGGCTGATGAGCGTCATCTTCTCAGCTATACCAGTTTTGTTAACGGACTGCTTGGTTTGCCTACTGTTCAGTTTTGTTTACGGCTTACTCCGCTAGCTTTTGATTGTCCCCAATCAAAACTACAAGGCAGCAGTGGTCCCCTGCGAAGAGAACAGAGTTCTGGGACGCTTTATGGACGTTCGGGTCAGCACTGGGCAATTTGTATTTGCTCTGAAATATCCTTTGTTCCGGGAAACCCTAGGCTGGGGTTCCGCGCATCGTAATGTATGGGTCGTTTCATTCAGCGCTATCTTTTGATTTTGCACTCGCGGTCATCACCCGCCCTGATATTTCCGGGGATGTTAATTGCGTGAGCAATCGTACCCTGCCCGGCTGTCTCAGGGAGGACAGTTTCGTAAGGCGCTAGAACGTAACTTTGGGGTTTACCCTCGGCCAACTTTACTCAGTATCTTAATCCGTGCTTGGCCTCATATACGGAGTTTTATCGCAGTCTTCCCTTGTGGCACCGTCACCTGATGTACCACATTTACCGTGTATCGGGAGTGATCTGGCAAGCTGCCTAACTTGCGCTCATGACTCCGAGTTTCGCTCCATTCAGGATGTACCTCTCATCACTTCCCATCTGCTGGAATGCTGATAAGACAAACATGTTCACACATCTGCCGTTTCATGTACGGTGCCTCGGGACTGCTCGGCTTCATGTCTCTGCTTTTGGGATGCACCTCTCTTCCATTAAATTCGGTCATTTACTCCGGGATGGGGGTTTGTTCGCGGACGCTCGTACTCTGCTATTCCGTATTTTTGAACTTGTGCACATTTTAGCGGTCTTCGGCCAAGAAATGTATGAGTTGTTCGAGGATTTCCGGCCCCTGCATTTCTTTTCCGTATTTGCACTACCACCACTGTTTTGTTCACGGACACCACTGTTTTGTTCACGGACACCACTGTTTTGTTCACGGACACCACTGTTTTGTTCACGGACACCACTGTTTTGTTCACGGACACCACTGTTTTGTTCACGGACACCACTGTTTTGTTCACGGACACCACTGTTTTGTTCACGACACACTGTTTTGTTCACGGACACCACTGTTTTGTTCACGGACACCACTGTTTTGTTCACGGACACCACTGTTTTGTTCACGGACACCACTGTTTTGTTCACGGACACCACTGTTTTGTTCACGGACACCACTGTTTTGTTCACGGACACCACTGTTTTGTTCACGGACACCACTGTTTTGTTCACGGACACCACTGTTTTGTTCACGGACACCACTGTTTTGTTCACGGACACCACTGTTTTGTTCACGGACACCACTGTTTTGTTCACGGACACCACTGTTTTGTTCACGGACACCACTGTTTTGTTCACGGACGCAAGTACTCTATTGTTTCATACTTATTTTTGAACTTGGGCATATTTTATCGGACATCGGCCAGGAGATGCGTGCTTGTTCGGGAATTTTCGGTCCCTGCATTGCTTTTCCGTGCTTGCACTACTACCACTACCTGTAGGTCTCCCCGATCCATGCCTCCCTTAGCCAGACCGGAACCAGAGTCTGTTTCCAGAGTCACCACTTAGAGGTGGGGAGCAGAGTCTTGATTAGCGCCGCCTCTTCGCTAACCTTGGCACATGTTGCCTCCATGCGCCTTTCACCCCCTCTGATTATATTAAGAATTAAACAACTACTTATAATGCTAAACGTGTCTTTCATCATAGGCATGCTCAGCAGTAGACGACTAAGATGGCTAGGAGATGTGAGAACAATGGACAATTGCCGCAAACAAAACATATTTTATTCTGTAAACTTTTGGAGGGGAAGATGCGTTAAGGCAGTCCACTGCTCAGATATAAAGATGTCTGCAAGACCTCAATATATAACTTTTTTGTTAGTTCCAGAAGAAGAGTAAAACTATCTGATGACTGAGTTATGTTGAACAACATTTCGCCAAGACGCAGAATCTTTTTAAAAGAGACTTAGACAAGAGAGCTGAGCTGAAAGACAAGAGAGTCAAGCGAAAATTCAGAATTAGTCACAGTAAAACAATTGCCAACTGACCGTTTGTAAAGACGAAAAAGGCCATATATAGATTTAATATGTTGCTAAATAAGAGGAAACCAGACAATAATAAACTAGTATAAATGCACCCAGAGAAGATGGAGATATGTTGGACACACCTTGAGGAGAAATGATCAACGAATATCAAAGCAGGCATTGAAGTGGGATGCAAAGGGTTCAAGAAAGAGAGGTCGATCTAAGGAGACCCTGAAGAGAACTTTGATGAGAGAGGCAGGAAATATCGGTCTCAGTTCCATGGAGGAGATTGAGCGAGTTGCCCAGGATAGAGCGGTATGGAGAAATTACTTGCAGACCCTATGTAACGTATAACGGTACGAGAGGAATTATTATTATTATTATTATTTATCAATGCACCCAGTTAAAAATCACTTTCAGGCATGATGTATTGTATATGAAATATATTACTATAAAACTTCTATCATTCTTCTAACATGACTATTATCTCTGAACAATATGCACTATAATATAACTTTCTAACTTGACTACTGTCTCTGAACAATATGTACTATAATATAACTTTCTAACTTGACTACTGTCTCTGAACAATGGATATTTTAAACAAACCCAAAGAGAATAAGATGTTCATAAATGAAATTACAAAGCTGTTCATCCAAAATAAATCTTTTGAGAATTTGAGACCTTACTTTTGTGAATTTAAAACCTTACTTTTGTGAATTTAAGACCTTACTTTTGAGAATTGTATGTGCATGTTTTGTACCATCCTCGTTGATCACTCAATGCTATTCTGACAAATAATGTAAGGGGCATTTGGGAGGTGGTAGGAGATATGGACGATACTGTGTGTATCTTATCATTTCGGAGGTGGTAGGAGATATGGACAATACTGTGTGTATCTTATCATGGAACTAAGTGGACAGTGGGTCGAAAAAGTTGGGAACCCATGTCTAAACCATCACTGTAGACACACATTCTTCAACGCATCTATTGGTGGTCATCTCATCCTCATGTTCTGAAGTCGACATGCTTACTAAGTTAACACGATATAGAATCATAATAACTTGTGCATGTCATTCTACTTTCATCTCATTAACAAATAAATCATTTGGCCGTAGCGACATAATTTGTATTTTGCAAGCTTGCATACACCTGTGCCCACTACCATTATATATCGGAAATTATATGTTTGTATAACCATCTGATTAATTAAGAGCAGCGGAAATGTGTTTTTTAAGTCTTCTGCCATCTTGTCTATATGAATAATGAAATTAAATATACCAATAAATCAATATTTGTTGACATATGTTCTGTGATTTGATAATGTCGCACTAACATCAGAATGTCATCTCTAGCAATTAACAAAACGTATATGCCTGTATATGTCAATTTTGATTGACTGTTGATCTTTTGATCTCATAGTTATTATTGTAAACGTGTCAGCGATAAAGTTGTATTTATATCTGTAGTTGTAGAAGCAGTAGATAATCATTCTGATCAAGTACATTGACAGAGATTGGTAAGTTGTTATGTTCTTGTACGTGTTCTGTATCCTATATTCTAGTCTCACGAGGGCATGTTTGTAAATTCAGTTTCAAGAGGGCATTTTGGCACATGATGAAGGAGAGCTGTCGGATGCCTTCAATGCCACCAACGGCGTCAAACAAGGCTGTGTACTGGCCTTAACACTCTTCAGCATGATGTTTGCTGCCATGCTCATGAATGTCTTTTGTGAAGGCAATGTGCATGGGGTACAGATTAGATACAGGACAGATGGTAATCTATTCAATCTTCGGAGGTTAAAATCCTCCACCAAGGTAAAAGAATCAACTATCTCAAACCTGTTGTTTGATGATGACTGCGCCCTCGCTACCAACTCTGAGGAAGAAATGCAGACTTACATGGACAAGTTCTCAATGGCCTGTGATATGTTTAGTCTTTCCATTAACACCAAGAAAACAGAGGTCATGTTCCAGCCCGCCCCTAGAGAGCAGTACTACAATCCAGTCATCAACATTAAACAGCAGTATCTCCTATCAGCGGACAACTTTGCCTATCTTGGCAGCATCCTTTTCAGATAGGTAAACATAGAATATGAGGTCAATAACAGGATATCCAAAGCCAGTGGTGCGTTTGGAAAGCTATTGGGAAGGTGGAGGGGCGGAAAGAGATAAGCGTGGCCACAAAGCTGAAAGTTTACCGGGCCATAGTGCTAACCACGCCAGCGAGAGAAAGACAGTGCTTAAAAGACTCGCAAAAAAACTAAACCACTTCCACACAAGCTGTCTACGTAGAATAATTAAAATAATGATCTAGCAAGACAACATTCCAGACAGCGAAGTCCTCACAAGAGCAAAGATCCCTAGCGTCAACACCCTGTTGCAGAAGGCCCAAATGAGATGGGTCGGTCACGTTGCTCGGATGTCTGATAAACTCATCCCAAAACAGTTGATGCATGGCGAGCTTGAAGGGCGCAGACGTTCAGCTAGTGGACAGAAAAAACTCTTTAAATAAACTCTTAAAGTGTTTCTGAATTGCTTCGGGGTCAAAGACTCATGGTGGCAACATGTGCCAGGGTTAGCAAAGGGGCGCGCTAACCAGGACCCTGCCCCCTACCTCCAAGTGGTGATCCTGGAAACAGACTCAGGTTCCGGTCTGGTTAAGTGGGCAGGGATCGGGTAGACTTACAGGTGTATTCTCACAGACTAACTATTGTCTGTTACTATTGGGAAACGCTGATCTATACAATACATCTTGCAGATGTTAGAAACTTGTTGTTGGATGCATGTGTGTATTACAGAAGAAGTTTTATGATGACTAGCTATAGTTGTTGCTCTCACATACTATTTTAGTTTAATTTTATACAGAATACTTAGAGTAATTTATATATGATTACTATTGTACTTACATCAGCTTATGGTAGTCTCTCATCAGTTATCCATGAATAAGTAAGCCACAAGTTTTCACATCACCACAGCTTGATTAGCACATAAACTAACATCAGCTTATGGTAGTCTCTTATCAGTAATCCATGAATAAGTAAGTCACAAGTTTGTACAACACCAACTTTTGTTACATTATTTCGAAGGAGATCAATAGTCTACATGACAACTTTTGTTACATTATGTCGAAGGAGATCAATAGTCTAAATAACAATTTCTGTTACATTATGTCGAAGATCAATTGTCTACATGACAACTTTTGTTACATTATGTCCGAAGGAGATCAGTTGTCTACATGACAACTTTTGTTACATTATGTCCTAAGAGATCACTAGTGATACAGGATAACAAGTGAAAACAAAATGATGTGCCAATCAATTTTCATCCAGTATAAGTCTGTGGTATAGGTTAGTAAATATCCTGAAACATCATCAATTCAGTGACTAACATCCCACTGTGACGGGCCCGGCAAGCCGACAGTGTGTAATATTGCTAAATTAATTCTTTTTATTCAAGGAGAAACAATGACAAGAACCAGAACAGCAACAATAAATATATGTGGCCTTGGAGACAAAACATCTGATCTAATAAATTTCATGGAAAACAAAAACATACATATTTTAGGTATTGCAGACACTAGGAAAAAAGGATACAATATGAAAGAAGTATTTAATAAATACATTCTAATATGGAGCGGGTAGATAAAATGCAAGAGCAAAACATAGCGTCGGCTTTCTAATAAAACAACACAAAGCCAAACTCATAACTAATGTCGACTATATATCAGAGAGAATAATAAGCATACAGATAATGGAGAACGAGAAAATAACAACATACATTCAAGTATACGCCCCATGTAACGACAATAACATACATTCAAGTATATGCCCCATGTAACGACAACAACATACATTCAAGTATATGCCCCATGTAACGACAACAACATACATTCAAGTATATGCCCCATGTAACGACAATAACAACATACATTCAAGTATATGCTCCATGTAACGACAACAACAACATACATTCAAGTATATGCCCCATGTAACAACAATAACAACATACATTCAAGTATATGTCCCATGTAACGACAATAACAACATACATTCAAGTATATGTCCCATGTAACGACAATAACAACGAAGAAGAACGAAAAGATTTCTTTGAAAGTCTCTCTATCACTTTAAATAACATCAAAAGCAAAGAAGAGATCTATGTAATGGGAGATTTGAACGGAAGAGTAATGAAGAAAACAAATGATCATGAACACTGTTTAGGACAATTTGGAGACACATCAACAGAACGAAACAACAATGGGGAGGAGCTAATAAATCGATGTTTAGAACACAGTCTAATAATAACAAACACATTTTATCAACATAGACAGAGCCAGCCGTGGAAAACAAAATGCCGGAACTAAGGGAATCAATCCCAGGCATACTAAAAAAGGGCAGCAAGAGAACTTAGAAAGAAGAGCGGCCACAGAAAAATACATAGCGATCGAATATCCTGAAAATAAGTGGACACACGTGTATACTGATGGATCGGCTAGGAACGCAATCAGCGATGGTTGAGGAGGAATAATGGTTAAACTATCAAAGAAAGTGACGATCACAAAAGCGATTGCCACAGGTAAATACTCAAATAACTACAGGGCAGATGCAGAGGCAATAAGAACAGCGGTCGAAATGATCATAGAAAGAATAGACACCTCTCGCAACAAAGTCGTGATATTCACCGATGCTCTATCGGTCATCATGGCACTCAAAAGCGTAGGCAAAACAGAGTTAAATGAGCTTAAAGCGACCCACGATGCACTAGTGTACGCACCCAAACGCACCGTCATTCAGTGGATCCCATCACACTGCAACATAAGCGGAAATGAACACGCCGACAAGCTAGCTAAAGAAGGTGGGTGACTACCGCAGATCGATCTCGAGATCAGTTATGAGGAAGCCAGAACCATCGGCTGGCACTACAGAGACAAATGGACAAAGAACATCCTCAGCACAACAGCGACGGATACTATGGTCTGTCTCGTAGTGAAGAAGTTGCCAAACTTCGCCTCCGTACTGGCCACAACAAGCTCCGCGCCCACATGTTTCACAAATTTAAAATTGGCACAACTAGCCTGTGCCCCTGCAAAAGGCGGACATGACGGCAGAACACGTTCTGCAAGATTGTCAACTGATAGCAGGCATAAGAAAAGAAACCTGGCCCCAAAACACAGAGCTTTTCGAGAAGCTGTACGGAGGAACGGAGTCCCTTAAAAACACGGTCAAATTCATGATAAAATTTGGTTCATCAGTCTAGGCCGGGATCGCGAGAGAGAGAAAGAGAGAGATTACATACTTGTAAGATACAGGCAGAAGAGATATATCACAGATGCCAGAGTTATACCAAACATTAACATACATACCGACCATCGACCTGTCGTAGTAACTGTAAGATACAGGCAGAAGAGATATATCACAGACGCCAGAGTTATACCAAACATTAACATACATACCGACCATCGACCTGTCGTAGTAACTGTAAGATACAGACAGAAGGGATATATCACAGACGCCAGAGTTATACCAAACATTAACATACATACCGACCATCGACCTGTCGTAGTAACTGTAAGATACAGGCAGAAGGGATATATCACAGACGCCAGAGTTATACCAAACATTAACATACATACCGACCATCGACCTGTCGTAGTAACTGTAAGATACAGGCAGAAGAGATATATCACAGACGCCAGAGTTATACCAAACATTAACATACATACCGACCATCGACCTGTCGTAGTAACTGAAAGATACAGGCAGAAGGGATATATCACAGACGCCAGAGTTATACCAAACATTAACATACATACCGACCATCGACCTGTCGTAGTAACTGTAAGATACAGGCAGAAGAGATATATCACAGACGCCAGAGTTATACCAAACATTAACATACATACCGACCATCGACCTGTCGTAGTAACTGAAAGATACAGGCAGAAGGGATATATCACAGACGCCAGAGTTATACCAAACATTAACATACATACCGACCATCGACCTGTCGTAGTAACTGTAAGATACAGGCAGAAGGGATATATCACAGACGCCAGAGTTATACCAAACATTAACATACATACCGACCATCGACCTGTCGTAGTAACTGTAAGATACAGGCAGAAGGGATATATCACAGACGCCAGAGTTATACCAAACATTAACATACATACCGACCATCGACCTGTCGTAGTAACTGTAAGATACAGGCAGAAGGGATATATCACAGACGCCAGCGTTATACCAAACATTAACATACATACCGACCATCGACCTGTCGTAGTAACTGTAAGATACAGGCAGAAGAGATATATCACAGACGCCAGAGTTATACCAAACATTAACATACATACCGACCATCGACCTGTCGTAGTAACTGAAAGATACAGACAGAAGGGATATATCACAGACGCCAGAGTTATACCAAACATTAACATACATACCGACCATCGACCTGTCGTAGTAACTGTAAGATACAGGCAGAAGGGATAGATACCGACCATCGACCTGTCGTAGTAACTGAAAGATACAGGCAGAAGGGATATATCACAGACGCCAGAGTTATACCAAACATTAACATACATACCGACCATCGACCTGTCGTAGTAACTGTAAGATACAGGCAGAAGGGATATATCACAGACGCCAGAGTTATACCAAACATTAACATACATACCGACCATCGACCTGTCGTAGTAACTGTAAGATACAGGCAGAAGGGATATATCACAGATGCCAGAGTTATACCAAACATTAACATACATACCGACCATCGACCTGTCGTAGTAACTGTAAGATACAGGCAGAAGGGATATATCACAGACACCAGAGTTATACCAAACATTAACATACATACCGACCATCGACCTGTCGTAGTAACTGTAAGATACAGACAGAAGGGATATATCACAGACGCCACAGTTATACCAAACATTAACATACATACCAACCATCGACCTGTCGTAGTAACTGAAAGAAGACAATCGCTGAGACCGAAAGACGAAACTGAAACAAAACATTGGAAAGAACCTGTTATAAACTTTAAAAAGTTGGAGGAAGAAACAACCAGAGACGAGTTATATCAAGAAATGAACCAGATCTACAACACCTTACCCAAGAGAATTGATAACATCGAGAAGGAATGGAAAGTATTTAAACCTCCATATCAAACAATTTACTAAAAGTATGTGGCACAAGAGGACCAGCCAAAGCTCATCAAAAACAGCATGGTGGAGTGAAGAGATACAAACAACCATACACAGAAAGAAACATTGTTTCCAAACATTGTTGAAATCTAAAAACCATAACGACTATGTACAATACCGTCTAGTCAGGAGAGAGGTGACAAGAATAGTCAAGAAAGAGAAAGAACACTCTTGATGCAAATATGGAGAACATCTAACAGACTTATGTAGGATAAAACCAAGAGAATTTTTAAGAGTGTCAAGGCAATGAGAGTGAGAGACGATAGCTACAACCCTACCACTATCATTAACAATAAGGAAGGAACACCATTACTCAACAGACAAGATAGAATGACCAGATGGAAGGAATATTTTCAAGAACTTTACAACCCTATTAAAATTAACAGAATATATATACACAACAAAGGAAAGTGAACAAATAGAACCATATATATTAATCCACGAAATTGAAACAGCAATAAAGAACAGCCCGAACAACAAATCACCAGGTGCAGATGGCATACCCAACGAAGCAATTAAAGCATGCAAAGAAATAGGTGTAAAATGGTTAAATAGAATATTTACAGCAGCTTGGACAGAAAGAAAAGTTCCTGATGATTGGCAAAAATCAGTAATAGTCCCATTATGGAAAAATAAAGGCAATAAAAGAAAATGCGAAACATACACAGGCATTTCACTATTAAGCCACACTGGTAAAATATACGCAAAAATATTAGAACAGCGCATAAGACACATCGCTGACCCACAAATAAGCTCCTCACAGTTTGGATTTAGAAGAGGAGTGGGAGGCACAAACGCTCTATTCACTCTGCATCTGAGACAACTGGTGAAAAAGCAATAGAATATAACAAAGAGCTACACTTATTATTCATCGATCAAGAAAAGGCATTCGACAGAATAGATAGAAGTATTCTGTGGGAAACACTAGAAAATAATGGGATCAAGGGACTACTGCTAGACAATATCAGAGCAATATACACAAATAGCCACAGTGGGGTAAGAACAACAGACGGAATGACAGACTCATTCGAAACAAAATCAGGAGTAAGACAGGGTTGGGTGCTCTCACCTCTTCTCTTCAACATATATATAGACAGAATAGTGAAAGAGGCACAGTGCGAAAAAGACCTTATTGACATAGACAATGATCACGACAACCAATTAAACAACCAAATCAACGAATTGCTTTTGCGGACGACCAAAGTTTAATCTATGAAGATCAGCTACAACATCACATAAATTCATTGCTAATAGCATGTAGAAAGTGCTACATAAAAATCAACAAACAAAAGACCGAGACCATGAAAATCAGCAGAACACAAAGCCAAGCAAACATACATATAGATACCACCAGAGTAAAGCAAGTTTCTGAATTCAAATATTTAGGCAGCATTTTCACAGAAGACGGAAAACTCTGAGAGACAATGTGTCAAAAGTAAATGCAGTGACCTACCAGCTGGCACCATTACTGCAACACCCAAAGATCAAGATGGAAGTGAAAAGACAGATGATAAAAAGTATTTTCCTACCAACACTTTGTTACCAGTGCCAAACATGGTCTCTTACAGAAACACATCACATAAAGCTCACCACGTGTGAAAAGCTTACCACGTGTGAAATTAAATGCTTGAGGAAGGCAGTGGAGTCACCAGGAAAGACAGACTACGAAATGAGGACATCAGAAGCAGAGTGGACATAACTTCATGCACCGAATACATCGAAAGACAACAAATGCAGTGGTTTGGACATTTAATGAGAATGAAATACAACCAATCACCAATAACAGAATACAATAAAAAGAGATCGGGTACTAGAGCTAAGGAAAGACCAAGAAAAGATGGATAGACAATATCAAGACCACACTACATAAACACGGATACAACATAACAAGGGCGCCTCATCTGACCCTAGAACGCAAATTAAAGCTTCCATCCCTACACTTAACGGGAAGAGTGGACAGCCAACTACATCTTCCACCTGGGAATAGACAATAGATAATAATTCAGTGCAGTTTTAACATAAATTTCATCCATCTGAATCACTACAGCTTGATGAGCACATAACTAAACAGTATTACACAAATATATTTATCTACTACTGAATTCGTAATTTGATCTACATTTTGGTACACATTATTTACTAGCTAGACATCGTTATTTTGTTGTTATGTTTGCAACACTGACAACAGTTATGTTTACTGAAGAAGGTACTTGTTAAATTAACTTATATTATACATATATAATTATAATCGTAATTTGATCTATATTTTGGTACACATCACTTACTAGGCATCGTTATTTTGTTATGTTTACTAAAGAAGTCCGTTTGAGTCCGTATGGTTACTAAACACATTTGAATACTCCGCCTCACCCACCGATCTAATTTGTTCGACGTGCAGTGATGGTGATCCGACGACTAAACTAAACTAAACTAAACCCACCGATCTTGAAAAATCGTTCGAAGTGGCCAATATAGAGAAGGTCGTGGCATAACACAGAGCACCGAGAGTACTGAAGCCACACGTGTAGAGGAAAAGTTGAGGAAAACCTAATTAACACTTTCTAGTGTTAGATTGCCAGAATTAAGAATTAAGTTTGGACATGCCAGACAGTGTCGTCTTCGTGGTAGAGAGAGAAGATATACTAATCAACTTTTCATGGGTACAAGTTTGGACATGCCAGACAGTGTCGTCTTCGTGGTAGAGAGAGAAGATATACTAATCAACTTCTCATGGGTACAAGTTTGGACATGCCAGACAGTGTTGTCTTTATGGTAGAGAGAGAAAGTATACTAATCAACTTCTCATGGGTACGGTGAGCAAGTGGACTTTGGGATGGCTGCTCCAGCAGAGAACAGAGCACGCATGGGAATGCTCAATTGTGTCATGACGTCGATCGTATAACATAACATAACATAACATAACATAACATAACATAACATAACCGTTCATAGAAGAATAATTTGAATTTTGAAATTCGTTGATAAATCATTGATTGATTATCTTAGATTGATTACATAATGGATCGCGAGAGAGAAAGAGATCGATTACATATTAACTATATTATCATATTGTTTTTATTGCTTGTTTGATTTTAGATTCAAAGAAATAGTTGCAACTTGTTGATAAGTCTTATTTGATGTAATTGCAGATAATTGAGAACTGATAACTGGAATGAAAGGTACAGCAATCTTGACCGTCTTTACAGTCGGTATTTTTTTTTCGATTTGGCTAAACCCGGTTTGCGGCCATGTTCGACTAATTCAACCGACAGGAAGAAGTACTTTGTGGATATTCGGTGCCAAAACACCGATTAACCGTCATGACAATGAACTAAACTGTGGAGGTTTTGCGGTAGGTGTCTTTGCGTCTGTTGCGTCTTGTTGTCCACTTGCAGGAGACGCTGGTGTTTAATAGTGATGACTGGATCAGGAAAGGGTACGAGGGGCCGAAACATAACCATAGTATTCAGGGTGTTAATGGTAAGTTAGAACACATTATCTATCATAGCAAGGTGGACGTCGGAGATAATAAAGGCGACTAAAACACTGCGACTGAAGCGCATACAAAAGCCCCTTTCTTGAAATCCCTTCTTATCCTGATGCTGTGAGGAAAAACAGGATTAGAGTAACTAGAGTTACTCTATTTGGCTTGCGAAACTAGAATCCAGCAAGCCAACAACATTACATACCAGCTTACCCCAATTTTGAAACACCCAGCTATTCCAGTAGTGACTAAAAGACAGATTATAAATTCAATCTTTCTACCAACACTGTGCTACCAGAGCCAAACATGGGCACTGACAAAAGAACAAGAAAGGAAAATTACCACATGCAAAATGAGATGCCTGAGGAAAGCAGTAAATAAAACAAGAAGAGACCATATAAGAAATGAGGAAATTAGAAGAACAGTCGGAACAACACCTGCTATTAGATTTATTGAAAAACAGAGACTCAAATGGTTTGGCCACTTGGTCAGAATGAACCCGAATACACCAGTTGCAAGAGCGTACAACCTGAAAATTGAATCATCAAGAGGAAGGGGCAGACCAAGAAAAAGATGGGTTGATGGAGTTACAGACATCTTAAAACTCCACAATACCACACCATATCAAGCGACCGAGCGTGCATTATCTCGGAAACCGATCATCAGTTAAACCTGCTACGCCTAGCGGCAAAAAAGCAGAGAAGGACAAAAAAAAAAAAAAAAAAAAAACCACTACTACTGAAGCGCATACAAAGCCCTTTCTTGAAATCCCTTCTTATCCTGATGTTGTGAGCAAAAACAGGATTAGAGAAGCGCATACAAAAGCCCGTTCTTGAAATCCCTTCTTATCTTGATGCTGTGAGGAAAAATACGATTAGAGAAGCGCATACAAAAGCCCGTTCTTGAAATCCCTTCTTATCTTGATGCTGTGAGGAAAACAGGATTAGAGAAGCGCATACAAAAGCCCGTTCTTGAAATCCCTTCTTATCTTGATGCTGTGAGGAAAACAGGATTAGAGAAGCGCATACAAAAGCCCGTTCTTGAAATCCCTTCTTATCTTGATGCTGTGAGGAAAACAGGATTAGAGAAGCGCATACAAAAGCCCGTTCTAGAAATCCCTTCTTATCTTGATGTTGTGAGACAAAACAGGATTAGGGGGTGGGAGGGGGAGATTATAAAAGGAGTCCATTTAGGTAGGCATATCTTCCTCAGTTAGTAGCAGCGAGGGCGCAGTCATCAGCAAATTGGTAGCGAGGGCGCAGTCATCAGCAAATTGGTAGCGAGGGCGCAGTCATCAGCAAATTGGTAGCGAGGCGCAGTCATCAGCAAATTGGTAGCGAGGGCGCAGTCATGAGCAAATTGGTAGCGAGGGTGCAGTCATCAGCATACAACAGGTTTGAGATGGTTGATCATTTTACCTCGGTGGAAGATTTTAAATTCCTGAGATTGAACAGGTTACCGTCTGTCATGTATCTAATCTTTACCCCACGTTGATCACATTCCCAAATCAACATCAATAGGATGACAGAAAACATCATGATGAAAGGCCTCCGACAGTTCCCTACCTTCAAGTACATTCTCCACCATGCCCTCCAGAAACTATTTGACGGTCTTAATGAATTTGACTGGACATTCAAATTTCCCCTGATCTTCCACAAATCCGATCTGGTTACGATGTCAAAACTCCTCTACAAAGATCCAATAAGATTGCATTGCTGCTCCTGATATTTCTCCTGTAATGTGTATATACTTCTTAAGTGAATACAGTAGATGAATTTGTTAAATACATGCTTCAGCTGTGCACATGATGATGATATGAGACAAAGGGTTCTGGTGTACAACTTAAGAAAGTTATAAGGAACTATGTTGAAGTATCACTTTTTATTTTAACGAACAGCTCGTAAACACATCGTTTTAGTACGCCTATTATTATATTTCCCTCGAGCTGATATACGCTACATAGGCCTGCAATCAATTTCAAATCTCTCCATACCGCTCTATACTGGGAAACTTGTTCAATCTTATGTATGGAATTTAACCCGATATTTCTCGCCTCTCTCAGTAAAGTTACCCATATCTTCTGAATTCATCCCACTTTATGTTCATGTTTTTTCCCGCATATATTTATTTTCAAATGCATTCAACTTACTTTCTAGACGTTTAGTCATTTTCCAACTCTCGCTGGCATTTGATAATTTTGAAAAAATAGGAGACTGAAAACTTGTAATTTAGTTTTAATACTATATAATAGGAGGCTCCATATTTGATTTAGTTTTTTAAAATGTTGATGTTGCTTTGATAATTCGTAGAATCTTGTCTTTTTTATTATTTTCCCCGCGCGTATCTCTGTGGGCTTATTCTATTAGTTAAAGTTAATCAAAAACGTAGCTTGAGTAGGGGTATACCAGACGTTGAAGCTGATAAATGTTTTGTTATTTCAGCATCAAGTCAGCCTTGGCTACAAATGTGGTGTTTGTGGTGACCCTTACGATGGAGTACGAGAAAACGAGGCCGGTGGCAAGTACGCAACAGGACTAATTAGTCATAGATATAAGCAAGGACATCAAGTGATGTTCCATGTTTATCTTACAGACAATCGTAAAGGTACTGCTGTAGCTTTGTTAAATACATACATACTGGACATACATACCGGACATACATACATACTGGACATACATACATACTGGACATACATACTGGACATACACAGACTGAGAATTGATATACGTAAATAGATAAGACAGAAAGGTGGACAAACGGACTGAATGAGAGAATAGACAAGACGGTAGACAGACAGGCATGCATATGTAACAATCATGAAATAGCTTGTCCTGAGCAGAACTTTGCCACCCCAACAGTCCTTCGGAATTTCTCTCATAATCTAGATGCCCCAGCCTCTGCAGCCAATAATGCTCAAATCATCAGTTACATCCTGAATCCATCTTCTCCGTGGTCTTCCTCTTCTCCTCTTTGCCAGGATGCATTATTCCATAATGGTTTTCTCCTACTCGTCCTGTCTCTTTATATGTTCAAAATACTTCAATTTTCTCATTCTAATTTTTACAGAGAGTATTTTCAGGACTGCTGTCATGGGAGTCAAGTACCGGAAGGGACAAGCCACTTGATGATGATGATACGTGTGCAACATCAGCCTGTTTCCTCGGATTTTGAATTCTGTTTGGATAGATCAATTTGTTCTATTCTCTGTTCGTGATTTACGAAATACTGTTCTGTAACACCTATATTCAAAGGAACATAAAATGTCTTCATTGCACCGGGATTTACCCCATAGAGCTCAGTCCCTCTATGCAAAAAGGGCACACCATCTGCAGAGAGTATTGCACAAAACGCAAACTCCGTGGCTCCGACAACCATCCTAGGGATCTCTGAAGAAAAATCACCCATAAACAGAACGGCTCGATCCTGGTCATGCAAAGTTTGCTATTGATTTTTATTATTTTAATAGTATCAATGAGGTTAGTTAATTAGCTATATAAATAATTTGGTAAAACATACAAATTGAGCATGTTCTTATCTTTATTCCATGCAGGATTTTTTGAGTTCAAAGTTTGTCCTACCAACAATTATACAGTCAAAGAAACTCAGAAATGCTTTGATCGTTATCCACTGACATTGGCCGACGGTTCTGGCACCAAATTTTACGTAAACAGCAATACTGAAATGTTAACCCCTACGTTAAATCTACCTCCTGATCTTGTTTGTAACTTCTGTGTTGTGCAGTTTCGTTATCACACAGGTATGTAGTTTACACCATTCTAGAAGATAGCTTCGTTATCACACAGGTATGTAGTTTATACCATTCTAGAAGATAGCTTCGTTATCACACAGGTATGTAGTTTACACCATTCTAGAAGATAGTATGATCCCAGAAAATGGAAGACGCATTTAAGAAATGTTACAGTTGACTGATTTATTGATTGATTTCTTCTTCTTCTTCTTCTTCGACAGCTCCATATCGACCACTTGTTAACTACTCTTTGTGATATGTATGTGATCCGAGCCTAAGAGTGATTGTACGTTGTGCCAGTTATGCGTATACAAGTAGGCCAGCATATCCGATGTCTGCAATGCTTTATATTTACTAGGGTAGCTGCCATAGGTCCTACATCAGTCAACTCTTACGACAAGCCTTGTAGGTCGCAGTATTGCTTGCTTTACTTACGGGCCCTGGCACCACGCGGACTCAAAGATTGATATGATAATCATCATTACACTATATGGAATAATCATGTTTGTCCCTATCTCTTTCTTACATAGAATTATCTCAGCAGCGTTGCATGAAGGGCGTAGCACCGGATGTGGTCTTTTGTGAGGCTCTTCAGCAGTAAATGTTTCCTGTTGTGACGATACGTGCAAACGCAATAGTATTCTACACCTCTTGATGTTTTCTTTCCACTAAAAAAATGCAGTCTTTCTCATTCTACTGAAGTGTGACGCGTAATGTTGTCTTAATCTAAAACTGAATCTAGTAACGTATTACTACACATTATACACACACTCACACACATACACACGTTGACACATACACTGACACATAAATACACACACATAAAATAGCTACCTACTGACCCTACTGACTAGCAGAAAGAAACTGTGCACTTATGACACGGTCTCAGTGCATAAAGCTCGATTCTATGCAATTATCCCAGTTTGATCATAAGTAGTCATGAACATAACGCCTCGATTCATGCAGTTATCCAGTTTGTCTATAAGTGACCGTGAACACAGTGTCTTGATTCTATCCAGTTTGACTATAAGTAATAATGAGCTTGAAGTTTCGAATCTATGCAATTATCCAGTTTGACTTTAAGTAGTCATGAACATGACGCCTCGATTCATGCAGTTATCCAGTTTGTCTATAAGCAGTCATTAAGACGTGATGTGATATATTACTATTCTCTTTCCTCCAGGAAACAAATGGGGTACAAACCCTGACGGATGGTCATGCCTAGGATGCGGACAGCAAGAAGAGTTCTATGCATGTGCGGATATCCAAATCGCGCCTGGTGACTTCCCAAAACCCAACAGTATTCAAGACACTGCTCAAAGCGCTGAAGAAAAACCTACTGTCCCAAGCACAGACTGTAACGTAGATAATTCTTCTAATGTTGATACTAACAGCAATGCTGACAGTGCCAAGACACCTAACAGTTCTGGAGCCTCAACCAGTCAAACAGCAGATGTAGCCGATGCTATTAGAGATCAGATTATCTGTATCGGTGTTAACGGACAAAATAGGAAGGATGTATGGTGTCAGCAGAATTGCCAGATGGGAAACTGTCCAGCAACTGAATGTGAATGCACCAAGGGACAGTACATACAGACAAGTGAAAGACCGTCAGGATGCAGAGCAGCTGGTGGCTATTATACCGTTCCAGGTTTTGACCTGTGGTGTAAGCAGAACTGTGCTGTTGGCAACTGCCCTACTGATTTATGTGTCTGTTAGAACCTTATTAGTCATTGTTTATACCTATGTCTTTGATCTCAGAGTAGACGTAGGCATTGTTTATAACTATGTCTTTGATCTCAGAGTAGACGTAGGCATTGTTTATAACTATGTCTTTAATCTCAGAGAAGACGTAGGCATTGTTTATAACTATGTCTTTGATCTCAGAGTAGACGTAGGCATTGTTTATAACTATGTCTTTAATCTCAGAGAAGACGTAGGCATTGTTTATAACTATGTCTTTGATCTCAGAGAAGACGTAGGCATTGTTCGATATTTTAAATTATCCGATTACTAATTTTACTGTTTGTGTGTGTTTATTAAAATGTTTATTTTATTTCGCTCACACCAGTCACTCTATGATACGCTTCCATGTGTACTTCTAAGGCAGAGAGTACATTATCAATTATGACAATAAACACATGACTTTCAAATTTTTATTTATGTGTTTGATTTTCTACAACTTCGTTGAGCGTAGTAGAGCCACTGAAATCGTCGTACTTAGTATTTCGCTTGCGTCGTCTTGAAGCTTGTTGCTGATATTCTTGACAGTCAGTCAGGATTTTGGCTTTAGCCTCAATATCTGAAAATGTAGGCCGCATTGCTTGAACGTACCCGTGTAACGATTCATTAAGGGCATATCCCGTGTTAACGTCTTGACCAGGTGACTGTAATGAAGGTCATGTTCCAGCCCGCCCCTAGAGAACAGTATTACGATCCAGTCATCAACATTAAACACCAGCGTCTCCAGTCAACGGACAACTTTGCTTATCTTGGCAGCCTCCTATCCAGATCGGCAAACATAGATTCTGAGGTCCACAATAGGATATCCAAAGCCAGTGCTGCGTTCGGAAGGTTACGTGTCACTGTGTGGGAACGGAAGGGGATAAGCATAGTCACAAAGCTGAAAGTTTACCAGGCCATAGTGCTAACAACGCTGCTGTACGCAAGCGAGACATGGACAGTGTATAGCAGACACGCAAGAAAATTAAACCACTTCCACACAAGCTGTCTACGCAGAATACTAAAAATAAACTGGCAGGACAAAATTCCAGACAGCGAAGTCCTCACAAGAGCAAAGATCCCAAGCGTCAACACCCTGTTGCAGAAGGCCCAACTGAGATGGGTCTGTCACGTTGCTCGAATGCCTGATAAACGCATCCCAAAACAGTTGATGTATGGCGAGCTTGAAGGGGCAGACGTTTAGCTGGTGGACAGAAAAACGCTTTAAAGACACTCTTAAAGTGTCTCTGAAATGCTTCGATATAGACAATACGTGCTGGGAATCCTTGCGCAAGATCGCCAAATGTGGCGCTGTAACAACAAAAGAGGAACCCGAATAGCTGAGAATCATCGTATTGTTGAGTCACAGAGAAAACGAGCAGCGCGAAAAGACAGAGCACACAACACGCACATGTCTAACCTTGATCATGTATGCCCCACCTGTGGTCGGGGATTCTGTTCTAGGATTTGACTCTACAATCACCTCCGCACACACCAGAGAGGTGCAACAGTACACGTCTGAGATTGTTGTCATCATCGCTTGCGATGGACGGCTATTATGAATGAAGCGCTAGACGCTTGCAAGCGTTCTAGAATTCCGTTCCATAAAATGGTCACTATTCCCGTTTCCAACTTACTCATCTCCAAAACTAGCCTATACGCCTTATTACGACACTCTATCTTTTGATCTGTGTTCTTTGAGATGTCATTCAAAACTTGTTTGAGACTTTGTCGCATCAGCTCAGGCAGACCACCTGGTGTCCGACAGTCTTTTCAAAGTCGGGAGTTTTGAACCTGTATCTTTCAGTGCTTTTGTAAGAATGCCCCATCGATAGGTAGAAGAGGAAAAGAATGTATAGAGGCTTTCAAAAAAATCGAAAATCGGATGCTTTCTTTACAACATTCTGCAGCACACTTAGCAACCAAATTCGGTGAATGTGCAAAGCAGGGAATGTATTCTGCGTACGTATTTATCTCCTTAATGCGTGCTTGTAAACCGTGACATTTTCCACTCTTGTTGCTGGCATTGTCATAGCTATGACCACGACAGTCTTTGATATCAATGCCATTTTTCTTTAACAAAGCAAGTAAACTTTGGGCGAGTTGCTCAGTAGTATGACCTTCCATATCCAAGAACCTCACAAACCTTTCTACTAGTCCAGATGGTAACACATAGCGCACTATTAGAGTGAGTTGGTCCACATGCGAAATATCTGGAGTAGAGTCCAGTGATACTGAATAGTACTTGCATCTCTTAATTTCGCAAATAATATGACCCAGTAAGCTTGATGCAATTAGATGGATCAATTCCTCGCATGTTGCTTTTGATAAGTATGATGTATGTCCCTTTCCTTTATTTGCAAAAGTATTTATATGCTGAGCCAAAAAAATGTCAAATTTGGCTATTAATTCCAACAAACTTAATTAATTTCCATTATTAGGTGAACCAATAGTTTCATCACTACCCAGAAATGCAAGACCTCGTTCTGCTAAAAATTGGATAACTGAAGTAATTCGCTCCAAAAGTGTCCTCCAATGTTTATTCGGTTTCAATTTGGCTTACAAGTTGAGAATCGACACGCACATCCTTCTTTTTGCAAACTAACAACGAAATTATCGCTTGTCTATGGGAGGTACTTTCTTCATGTCTTTTCAACAAATTATTTGCGTTTTTCCAGTCGTCAAATCATTCTTTCGTAAACCGTGATGAACAGCCTGAATCAGTAACTTTGCAAACAAAACAGAAAAGTTGTCATTTAGTTTCTGAATAACACAACCAATCTCTCACATGAGTTTTGTTTGTTGGTTTATGTGTATATGTGGAAAAACGACTTTCGACAAAATCGCGGATTGTTTTCTTTATCGTAAGTTTTTTGGGGTTTTTTTTTTTGAAGACAAGAAATAACTGTTCATATATTGCACTTCGCTACTTCATTTCGCAATCTAATAATCTCGATTGAAGTTGCTTGGCCATTCACCAATATCTTTGGAGTACATGTTACTTTCGTTGTGTTTTTGACTTGTAGGAGGTGTTGCTACATGGAAGCATGTGCTGTGCTTTCTGCCTCTCGTTGACTTGGAGATGATGTGGCTAAATTGGGACGACTTGCTGTACATTCGACTTCAGTTTGTCTTGTGAAAAAAGTGGCTAAATCGTGAAGAGTTGCTGATCTTAATGGTAATATTGGTGATGATGATTCTTCTATAGCACTGCCTTCACATACTACACAGTGAGACGAGACTTCTGTATTTTCTGCTTCGATTTCTTTGGATTCATCACCATCACACACGACATTAAAAAATTCAGACAGCTTGCGTGATTTTGATATCACATTTTGGTTATTTTCTTTCCTTTTCAACTCTGTCACATAGGCGCGGGGCCCCCAGAAGCGCGAGGCCAGTAGCATTTGCTACTTCTGCTACTAGGCTAATCCGGCGCTGACTGTCTGATCTACAAAACTCTGAAGGAATCCCAGCCCCTTTTCTGCATATGTTGTCTATATGATGAGTCACGTTTAGCATTATGTTTTCTGCCATGCTGGCAGATGCATTCAGAGATGGTAACATAGGTGTCAACATCAAGTATCGTACAAATGGAAAACTCTTCAATCCAAGGAGACTTCATGCAAAAACAAAAGTAAAGTCTGATACCATCAGAGATCTCTAATTTGCTGACGACTGCGCCCTCACTGCCAACACTAAGGCAGATCTCCAGACTAGCATGACCAGATTCTCACAAGCCTGCTCCAACTTTGGTCTTACCATCAATACCGAGAAATCTGAAGTCATGTACCAACCAGCTCCTGGAAAAGTATATGCCGAACCAAATATTACAACAAGCGGCAGGAAACTGAAAGTAGTGGACAGATTTACTTATCTTGGAAGCACACTGTCCCAAAATGTCACCATAGATGATGAAATAAATACCAGAATCTCTAAAGCTAGCAGCACCTTTGGCAGACTACATAGAAATGTCTGGCACAGATGTGGTATTGGTCAAGCCACAAAACTGAAGGTATATCAAGCTGTCATGCTCCCAGTCCTTCTTCACACATGCGAAACTTGGACTGTATATCAGAGACACTCAAGGAAGCTAAACCACTTTCACACAGTCTGCCTTAGGAAAATAATGAACATCAAATGGCATGACATGATCCCAGATACAGAGGTCTTAAAAGAGCTGCTCTCCCCAGCATCTACACAATCTTGATGCAGTCCCAGACAAGATGGGCAGGACATGTGGCTCGAATGCCAGATTGCAGAATACCCAAACGACTCTTTTATGGTGAGCTGCAAAGTGGTAAACGCTCACAGGGGGGCCAGAAAAGCGATTCAAAGATACACTCAAGAACTCGATGAAATCTTTGGCATAGATGTCAACAACTGGGAGAATGCTGCTCAAGACAGATCAGCCTGGCACACACTTCTTCGACACGGTTCCTCGGCCTGCGAGGCAGATAGAACAGCACGGATGAAGCAAAGACGTCAAAACAGAAAGGCAGTAAAACTTCCCACAAGTGCAAGTATACCTTGCTCACACTGTACACGAACATTTCAAGCCCGTATCGGGCTCACTAGTCATCTACGCACACACAGACAAACATAGCGCAACTACATTCCCTTGGATGAAAATTTGTGTGGTCATCATCACCCGTGATGGACGAGCATCACATGATGAGTCACGTAAACTAGGAAAAGACTGGCTGGTAGTCCTTCTGTTCATTCTGTGATGAAACTGCCAGAATTGATGCAGTGACCACCAAACTGTGTTATGAAAGATTAACATAAATCGATCTTTGCTTCTCTGGTCACTTCTTTGAAATCATTAGTGGCTTTGTGTCGGACAGTAGACTTCTCAGCCACATCGCACATATTTCTCGGTTTTCTTTTTCGTGTTCCTTCTGTTCTTCGGGAGCTTAAAGCAGTACATTTCGCCAACTATGCCTTTTCCAGCATTTCATTCCACCACGGCGGTTGTTCTAGGAAGGGTGTTCTATCAGTCTTCTTTCTGGCATTCTGCGGCAAAATACACAATGGATTGTCGTGATCACTATGAAATGTTGCATACTGAAAAACAAGTTTGGGCGTTCTGTACCGCATTGTGTTTTTCCTTGTCAAGAAGGACAATGCAAGGAGATAATCACATTCCTGCGTCCCAATGCATTACATCGAGCCAAATCAGATTCAAAGAATACAAAAGCAAGAGGGAACTTTATTGCATTGAGTAAGATATGGAAGGCAAGGGAGATCAAAACAACCAGAAAACTGAGAATTTTCCAGTCAAATGTGAAGTCAGTACTGTTCTATGGCTCGGAAACATGGAAGACCACAAAGGAAACTATCAGAAAACTGCAGACCTTCGTAAATGGATGTTTACGTAGGATAGAGTGATTGAGATGGTATGATAAAATTACAAACGAGGAACTCAGGGAGAGAACAAAGCAGATACCAGTGGAGAGAGAGCTCAGGAAGAGACGCTGGCGATGGATAGGACATACATTGAGAAGACCGACCGGAAGCTTCGCAAGACAGGCATTGTTTTGGAACCCGCAGGAAAAGAGGAGTAGGGGAAGGCCTAGGCAGACCTGGAGAAGAGAGCTGGAGGCGGATATAAAGAGGATAGGCAAAACATGGAAAGAATTGGAAGGGATAGCAAGAGAGAGGAAGAGATGGAAGAAGTTTGTTGAAGACCTGTGCTCCGATGGGAGTTGAAAGGTGATGATGATGATGATGATGAAATCAGATTCAGGAGATAATTGTCTGATCGATGACACCATCTGTGTCCTTGGGTCTGGACGGTACTCGAGTTGGGCGTTCGTCGTTCAAAATAGACAGGTCGGAGTTTAATATAGCATGACTCAAAGCGCTGTTCTGTCTGTTCTCGGTAACATGCCCCACTTTGTCGATCAAGCGTTGAAATAACCTTCCCTTCTATGAGAAACTTTGTGCCCGAAACATCTGAGAGTTCCTCAATAAAATCCCAGTTGCGTTCAACATGAAGTTGATCCACATGGGCGTACACATTATAGATTCGCCATACCTGATGATTCGCCACTATGTGTTACTTGAATCCCCTGTAATTCTCAGTCCTCAGGTAAGGAATCATGTGTATCAAGGCAGTTGTAAGGAAGAACATCATCATCATCATCATTAATCCTCTCCGCTCCTCGTGGAGCATAGGGCCTCAACAGTTGTTCGCCACTCTTCTCGGTCTCTGGCTGTTCTTTTTATGTTCATCCTTCACATAAATAACCAGTCCTCTTACTTCGTCAGGTTCTCTGGTAGTGGAGTAGCACTTAAAGCCTGGACACAGGATAACTATACTCTGCTACAAGTATGCCGTACTAACCTCAGTTATTAGATATGGGCGACTCTTGGACACTGGAATCATTGCAACAATTAAAAGTTAGGTCTGGACATGCCAAGAGTTTCATCTTCATGGTAGAGAGAGAAGATATACTAATCAACTTCTCATGGGTACGGTGAACAAGTAGACTTTGGAGGCTCATTTGATGAAAACAGGAAAGGCAGAAACCCATGAAGATCTACGTTTAAGAGGAGAAAATAGAGATGGGATGAACATACCCTGTGGAGAACACAGTCGTGTATCCCTAGACAAGTATTTGAGTGAAACCCGCACGTAAAACGGAAAATGTAAATTCTAAGCATACCTGGAGATATTCTTCTTTGGGAACTGAAGGATGCTGGAATATCCTCAGAAGCCATTAAAAAAAGCCAGAGATCAGGAAAAGTGATAGCATATGGTCAGACTCTATGCTCCACACGGAGCGGAGAGGAATAGTGACAGCAAATGGTCAGACTCTATGCTCCACACGGAGCGGAGAGGAATAGTGACAGCAAATGGTCAGACTCTATGCTCCACACGGAGCGGAGAGGAATAGTGACAGCAAATGGTCAGACTCTATGCTCCACACGGAGCGGAGAGGAATAGTGACAGCAAATGGTCAGACTCTATGCTCGACACGGAGCGGAGAGGAATAAGCAGGTAAACATCTTTCCAGATCGTCAATATCTATTAGGACTGTAAATTGCTAACACTTACGTACATTACAGGATCCCCTTTAATTATCGTTAGAAACATCTTTTGGAGGAGACTGAGCACCTATGGGTCTGCCCAGAATGCAATGGCGTTCGTTCAGTAACCAATAACGAATAGAGAGGGGAAAACACATGAACAAAACAAAATATATTTCAACAATACAGATTTTTTATTTCAATATTTGAATAAAACAGGTTAGTACTATTATCAAGGGTGAGGAGTGCAACATGAAAATAAATATAATAAAGACAGAGACAATGGCAATAAGTAGACAACCAGAAAACCTTACAATAAAACTCCAGAACGTAGACATAAAACAAACAATTGAGGCCAAATACTTAGGAGCAATTTTCACAGCAGAGGAAAGTATTGATAGCGAAATCAGCAATCGTTGCACAAAAGCTAACAAAGTACTGGGACAGTTAACACCACTGTTGTCACATAAAGAGACACCGCTAACAACTAAAGCAAATCTCATAAGAACGATTTTCTGGCCAACACTATGTTACCATTGTCAAACATGGCCAATAACAGCAGCTAATGAGCGGAAAATCATAACGACAGAGATGAGGTGTCTTAGAAGAGCTGTAGGTGTGACAATAAGAGACAAAATTAGAAATGAAGAAATCAGAAGGAGACTGGATGTGAAACCAGTTATGCAATTCATAAAAGAACAACAGATTAAATGGTTTGGACACCTGCCAGAATGTCCTGGTATAGCCACAGAGAGCCACACAGAAAAAGTATAATGAGTACAAAGCAAGAGGAAGACCACGCAAAAGATGGAGCGATGGCATCAAGAACAGCCTTACGAACATGAATATCAGCTTACAAAGTGCCTTAAAAAAGCACACACAAGATCACTACGTTTCACCCCAACACTTCTATAAGAAGTAAATGGTGGAAGAGAAGAAGAAGAACAAGCACACACAAGATCACTACGTTTCACCTCCAACACGTCTATAAAGAAATCAATGGTGGAAGAGAAGAACAAGCACACACAAGATCACTACGTTTCACCTCCAACACTTCTATAAAGAAGTAAATGGTGGAAGAGAAGAACAAGCACACACAAGATCACTACGTTTCACCTCCAACACTTCTATAAAGAAGTCAATGGTGGAAGAGAAGAAGAAGAACAAGCACACACAAGATCACTACGTTTCCCCACCAACACTTCCATAAAAAAAGTAAATGGTGGAAGAGAAGAAGGAGAAGTACTATCTTCTTTTTCGTTTCCTTCGTTTGCGTGTCGGTCACATTACTAAATATAGACATTTGGATGTAGTATGGGCAGGATTTATAATACAGTACACCGGATGGTACTTATGCTACATTACGTTATGCTATGCTATGTTATGTTATGTTATGTTATGTTACAGAAAACAGAAAGAACACTGATGTCCTGAAAGAACTGAACGTTAAAGACAATTGGCAGATAAACAACATATTGTACAGAAAAATTAGATACTTTGGTCACATCAAGCCTCACGATGGCCTGGAAAGATAGAGAGATAGAGAGAGAGAGATAGAGAGAGAGAGAGCTGGACTGCAAAGAGAGCAACGTCCTATAAAGGATACGCACCTTGATGATGATGTTATGCTATGTTATGATATGCTATGATGTGCTATGTTATGTTATGTTGTGTTATGTTATATTATGTTATGTTATCGACGTCAAGGCACATTGGTCATACATGTGCATGTTCCGTCATCCGCTGCATCAGCCACCCCGAAGTCTACCTGCTCACCGTACCCATGATAAGTTGATAAGTATATCTTCTCTCTCTACCACGAAGACGACACACTGTCTGACATGTGCAGACCTAACTATTATCTCTTCTCAGTAATTCAATGCGTCTTTCCCGGCTCTCTCTTGATTCTCTCTCTCTCTCGATCCCCGCCTAGACAGATGAACCAAATTTTATCATGAATATTACTGTTGCTTTTAGGGCCTCCGTCCCTCCGTACAACATTTCGCGAAGCTCTGTGTTATCGGGCCACGTTTCTTTTCTCAGGGCTGCTAACAGCTGGAAGTCTTGCAGTATGTGATCTGCTGTCATGTCTGCCTTTTCACAATGGCACAGGCTAGTTGTACCAATTCTGATTTTGTTAACCATGTAGACTCGGAGTCTGTTATGGCTGGTACGGAGGCGGAATATGGTAACTTGTTCTCTACGGGACAGATCATAGTACCCATCATTGCTGTTGTTTTGTGGGTGGTCTTTTGACCATTTTTTGTTGTACTACCAGCCGATTGTTGTTCTTGCCTCTTCATAGCTGATCTCGTAATCAGTCTGCGGTAGTCGCCTACCTGCTTTTGCTAGCTTGTCAGCTTCTTCATTACCCCTTATGTTGCAGTGTGATGGTATCCACAGAATGACAGTGCGTTTAAGTGAGTTTACTAGAACACCGAGGGTCGCTTTCAGTTCAGTGTGTTCTGTTTGGGTTGCGCTTTGTAGGGCTGTGATGACCGATAGAGCATCGGTGAATATCACGACTTTGTTGTGCGAGGCGCTTCTTTTCTATAGGATCATTTTGGCTGCTGTTCTTAGCGCCTCTGCCTCTGCCCGGTAGTTGTTTGAAAACTTGCCTGTGACAATCGATTTTATGACCTTCTCTTTTTTTGAGAGTTTAAGCACTATTCCTCCTCCGCCATCTCTGATTGCGTCCACTGCCGATCCATCGGTATACACGTGTCCACTCATTTTCAGGGTACTCACTCAGTCTCTATGAATTTTTCTCTTGATTTTAACCTTCTTGTTCTTTCCACCTCACTACATCATATGCCCCTAACTCACGTCACGTCCATTATCTAACGTATCATTTTATTTCTACTCATCACCCTATATTTCTGTTTCCCTGTTTGTCTGTTACAGTCTCTCATCTTTCCTCTTTCTCTCTGTCGTTATTTGAAACCATACAGGTTGTTGTTCTAACTTTAGTTATGATGGCGTCCGAAATATGTCTTTCCTAACTTTAGCTGTGGTAGCGTACATAAAATAAATTTATATTTTTTTTTCTGTATGAATTGTTTTTTTTTAAAGTTTTATTTACCTCCATTGACTATAATAACTACATGTGAAATACGATGTCTGTGAAATGCGATGTCTGTGAAATGCGATGTCTGTGAAATGCGATGTCATGGAAATGTGATGTCTGCGAAAAGTTACCAACAACATCAGAAAAGACAGTCACTAACATCAGCATTAGAAAGAAAGTTGGGACAGAACATTGCTTGAATTACATTGAGAAACAAAGAATGAAGTGGTTTTGCCACTTAATAAGAATGCATCCAAACTCACAGTACACAGAGTCTATTTCTACAATAGAAAAACAGGAAAGTAGGCGAGAGGAAGACCAAGAAATAGATAGTTAGATGGCATAGTAAAATCCTGTCAAAGAGTAAAAAGAATAATCACCCAAGCCACCAGAACAGCGTAAAACAAAAACAGAAAACCACGACACCGGGCAACAGCCCGGTAGCAGTGTGACGACAAAAGAAGAAGAAGATTTACCTCCACCCTCAGATTGAACCTAATATCAAAAACGTGTCCTTATGTTAAAAAGTTGGTGCTTCTGTTTAACAGAGCTTTAATTACCTCAAAAATAAATTAAAACAAATTCAGCGAAATAAAATAAACATGATAATAAAATCGGATAATTTAAAATGTCGAACAATGCCTACGTGTGCTCTGAGATCAAAGACATAGTTATAAACAATGCCTACGTCTACTCTGAGATTAAAGACATAGTTACAAACAATGCCTAAATGTTCTAACAGATACATAAACCAGTAGGGCAGTTGCCAACAGCACAGTTCTGCTTACACCACAGGTCAAAATCTGGAACGGTATAATAGGCACCAGATGCTCTGCATCCTGACGGTCTTTCACCTGTCTGTATGTACTGTCCCTTGGTGCATTCACATTCAGTTGCTGGACAGTTTCCCATCTGGCAATTCTGCTGACACCATACATCCTTCCTATTTTGTCCGTTAACACCGCTACAGATAATCTGATCTCTAATAGCATCGGCTACATCTGCTGTTTGAGTGATTGAGGTTTCAGAACTGTTAGGTGTCTCTGCACTGTCAGCATTGTTGTTAGTATCAACATTAGAATTATCTACGTCATTGTCTGTGTTTGTAACAATAGGTTCGTCTTCAGGGTTTTGAACAGTGTCTTGAATACTGTTGGGTTTCGAGAAGTCATCAGACAGGATTTTGATATCGGCACATCCATAGAACTCTTCTTGATTACCGCATCCTACGCATGACTTTCCGTCAGGGTCTGTACCCCAGCTGTTTCCTGGAGGAAAGAGAATAGTAATATATTACATCACGTCTTAATGACTGCTTATAGTCAAACTGGATAACTGCATAGATTCGAGACTTCAAGTTCATTATCACTTATAGTCAAACTGGATAGAATCAAGACACTGTGTTCACGGTCACTTATAGACAAACTGGATAACTGCATGAATCGAGGCGTTATGTTCATGACTACTTATGATCAAACTGGATAATTGCATAGAATCGAGCTTTATGCACTAAGGGCGTGTAATAAGTGCACAGTTTCTTTCTGCTAGTCCGTAGTGTCAGGAGGTAGCTATTTTCTGTGTGTGTATTTATGTGTCAGTATATGTGTCAACGTGTGTGTTTATATATATGTGTGTGTGAGTATGTGTGTAATGTGTAGTAATAAGTTACTAGATTAAGACAACATTACGCGTCACACTTCAGTAGAATTAGAAAGGCTGCATTTTTTAGTGGAAAGAAAACATCAAAAGGTGTAGAATACTATTGCGTTTGCACGTATCGTCACAACAGGAAACATTTACTGCTGAAGAGCCTCACAAAAGACCACATCCGGTGCTACGCCCTTCATGGAACGCTGCTGAGATAATTCTATGTAAGAAAGAGATAAGGACAAACATGATTATTCCATATAGTGTAATGATGATTATCATATCAATCTTTGCGTCCGCGTGGTGCCAGGGCCCGTAAGTAAAGCAAGCAATACTGCGACCTACAAGGCTTGTCGTAAGAGTTGACTGATGTAGGACCTATGGCAGCTACCCTAGTAAATAAAAGCATTGCAGACATCGGATATGCTGGCCTACTTGTATACGCATAACTGGCAGAACGTACAATCACTCTTAGGCTCGGATCACATACATATCACAAAGAGTAGTTAACAAGTGGTCGATATGGAGCGTTTGAAGAAGAAGAAGAAGAAGAAATCAATCAATAAATCAGTCAACTGTAACATTTCTTAAATGCACCTTCCATTTTCTGGGATCATACTATCTTCTAGAATGGTGTAAACTACATACCTGTGTGATAACGAAACTGCACAACACAGAAGTTACAAACAAGATCAGGAGGTAGATTTAACGTAGGGGTTAACATTCCAGTAGTGCTGTTTATGTAAAATTTGGTTCCAGAACCGTCGGCCAATGTCAGTGGATAACGATCAAAGCATTTCTGAGTTTCCTTGACTGTATGTTTGTTGGTAGGACAAACTTTGAACTCAAAAAATCCTGCATGGAATAAAGATAAGAACATGCTCAATTTGTATGTTTTACCAAATTATTTATATAGCTAACGAACTAACCTCATTGATACTTTTAAAATAATAAAAATCAATAGCAAACTTTGCATGACCAGGATCGAGCTGATTCTGTTTATGGGTGATTTTTCTTCAGAGATCCCTAGGATGGTTGTCGGAGCCACTGAGTTCGTGCTTTGTGCAATACTCTCTGCAAATGGTATGCCCTTTTTGCGGAGAGGGACTGAGATATATGGGGTAAGTCCCGGTGCAATGAAGACATATTGTGTGCCTTTGAATATAAGTTTTACAGAAGAGTCTTTCGTATATCACAAACAGAGAAATGAACAAATAGATCTTTGTATATCACGAACAGAGAAGTGAACAAATTGATCTTTGTATATCATGAACAGAGAAGTGAACAAATAGATCTTTGTATATCATGAACAGAGAAGTGAACAAATAGATCTTTGTATATCACGAACAGAGAAGTGAACAAATTGATCTTTGTATATCATGAACAGAGAAGTGAACAAATAGATCTTTGTATATCATGAACAGAGAAGTGAACAAATTGATATATAAAGAAAGAATTGAAAATCAAAAGAAACAGGCTGATGCTATACACTTATCATCATCATCAAGTGGCTTGCCGCTTCCGGTACTTGGCTCCCATGACAACAGTCCTGAAAAAACTCTCTGTATAAATTAGAATGAGAAAATTGAAGTATTTTGAACATATAAAGAGACAGGAAGAGTTGGAGAAGACCATTATGGAAGCAGGCATCCTGGCAAAGAGGAGAAGAGGAAGACCACGGAGAAGATGGATTCAGGATGTAACTGATGATTTGAGCATGACGGCTGCAGAGGCGGGACATCTAGATTATGAGAGAAATTCCGAAGTACTGTTGGGGTGGCAAAGTTCTGCTCAGGACAAGCTATTTCATGATTGTTATATCAGCGTGCCTGTCCGTCTACCGTCTTGTCTATTCTCTCATTCAGTCCGTTTGTCCACCTGTCTGTCTTATCTATTTACGTATATCGATTCTCAGTCTGTGTATGTGCGGTGTGTATGTCCGGTGTGTATGTCCGTTGTGTATGTCCAGTGTGTATGTCCAGTGTTTATATCCAGTGTGTATGTTTTTAAAAAAGCTACAGCAGTACCTTTATGATTGGCTGTAACATCAACCTTGAACTTCACTTGCTGTCCTTTTTTATATGTCCGAGCAATTATTCCTGTTGCGTACTTGCCACCGGCCTCGTTTTCTCGTACTCCATCGTAAGGGTCACCACAAAGACCACATTTGTAGCCAAGGTTGACCTGATGCTGAAATAACAAAACATTTTGATCAGCTTCAACGTCTAGTATACCCCTACTCAAGCTACGTTTTTGATTAACTTTAACTAATAGAATAAGCCCACAGAGATACGCGCAGAAGATAATAAAAAAGACAAGATTCTACCAATTATCAAAGCATCATCACCATTTAAAAAAACTAAATCAAATATAGAACTTTCTATTATATAGTTTTAAAACTAAATTACGAATTTTCTTTTTCCTATTTTTCCAAAATTATCATATTCCAGCGAGAGTTGGAAAATGACTAAACGTCTAGAAAGTAAGTTGAATGCATTTGAAAATAAATATATGCGGGAAAAAACATAAACATAAAGTGGGATGAATTCAGAAGATATGGGTAACTTTACTGAGAGAGGCGAGAAATATCGGGTTCAATTCCATACATAAGATTGAACAAGTTTCCCAGTATAGAGCGGTATGGAGAAATTTGAAATTGATTGCAGGTCTTATGTAGCGTATATCAGCTCGAGGGAAATATAATAATCTTATTTTATCTTAACCACATTTCCCGTTAAGCGTTATGGGGAGAGTTAGTTTTCTATCTTGTGCCAGATGTGTTGCGCTTGACGTTGTCAGTTCATGCTTTAGCAGGGACTCTGAGATGTTATCTATCCATCGTGTTCTTGGCCTGCCTCGTGCTCTGCGCCCTGAGCGTCGATTATTGTAGGCGCGTGATGGTAGTAAATGTGCTTCCATTCTCATTAAATGGCCGAACCACTTGATTCTTTGTTTCTCGATGTACTGTATGCATGGTATAGTACCAACGATGCTTCTGATATTCTCGTTTCTCACTCTATCTCTCCTTGTAACGTTGACAGCTTTTCGTAGACATCTCATTTTACATGTTGTAATCTTTCTTTCTTGTGTCTTAGTCAGGAGCCATGTTTGGCACTGATAGAAGATGGCTGGCCTACTAAATATAATAATAGGTCTACTAAAACTACTTTTGTACCAGCTGTTCGTTAAAATAAAACTATGGTGCTTCAACATAGTTCCTTATAACTTTCTTAAGTTGTACACCAGAACCCTTTGTCTCATATCATCATCATGTGCACAGCTGAAGCATGTATTTAACAAATTCATCTACTGTATTCTCTTAAGAAGCATATATAAATTACAGGAGAAATATCAGGAGCAGCAATGCAATCTTATTGGATCTTTGTCGATCTAAGGAGGAGTTTCGACACTCTAACCAGAGAGGATTTGTGGAAGATCAGGGGAAATTTGAATGTCGAGTCAAATTCATTAAGACCGTCAAATAGTTTCCGGAGGGTGTGGTGGAGAATGTACTTGAAGGTAGGAAACTGTCGGAGACCTTTCATCATGATGTTTTCTGTCATCCTATTGATGTTGTTTTGGGAATGTGATCAACGTGGGGTAAAGATTAGATACATGACAGACGGTAACCTGTTGAATCTCAGGAATTAAAAATCTTCCACCGAGGTAAAATGATCAACCATCTCAAACCTGTTGTTTGCTGATGACTGCGACCTCGCTACCAACTGGGGAAGATACGTCTACCTAAATGGACTCGTTTTATAATCTTTCCTCCCCCGCCCTAATCATGTTTCGCCTCACAGCATCAGGATCAGAAGAGATTTCTAGAACGGGCTGTTGTGTGCGCCTCAGTAGCAGTGTTTTAGTCGTCTTTATTATCTCCGACGTCCACCTTCCTATGACAGATGATGTGTTCGACCTTACAATTAACACGCAGAATACTATGGTTATGTTTCGGTCCCCACCCCCCACCCCTCATTCCCTTTCCTGATCCAGTAATCACTATTAAACACCAGCGTCTCCTGCAAGTAGACAACAAGACGCAACGGAAGAATAGACACCTACCGCAAAACCTCCACAGAATAGTTCATTGTCTTGATAGTTAATCGGTGTTATGAAACCGTATCTCCACATGGTACTTCTTCCAGGCGGTTCACTTAGTCGAACATGGCCGCAAACCGGGTTTAGCCAAATGGAAACAATACCGACTGTAAAGACGGTCAAGATTGCTGTACCTTTCATTCCAGTTATCAGTTCCCAATTATCTGCAATTACATCAAATCAGACTTATCAACAAGTTACAACTATTTCTTTGAATCTAAAATCAAACAAGCAACAAAAACAATATGATAATATAGTTAATATGCAATCGATCTCTTTCTCTCACGCGATCCATTATGTAATCAATCTAAGATAATCAATCAATGATATATCAACGAATTTCAAAATTCAAATTATTCTTCTATGAACGGTTATGTTATGTTATGTTATGTTATGTTATGTTATACGATCGAAGTCATGACACAATTGAGCATTCCCATGCGTGCTCCGTCTTCCGCTGCAGCAGCCATCCCAAAATCCAATTGCTCACCGTACCCATGAGAAGTTGATTAGTTTATCTTCTCTCTACCACGAAGACAACACTGTCTGGCATGTCCAAACTTGTACCCATGAGAAGTTGATTAGTATATCTTCTCTCTACCACGAAGACGACACTGTCTGGCATGTCCAAACTTAACTCCTAATTCTCGCAATCTAACACTAGAAAGTGTTAATTAGGTTTTCCTCAACTTTTCCCCTACACTTGTGGCTTCAGTACTCTCGGTGCTCTGTGTTATGCCACGACCTTCTCTATATTGGCCACTTCGCACGATTTTTCAAGATCGGTGGGTTTAGTTTACTTTAGTTTAGTCGTCGGATCACCATCACTGCACGTCGAACAAATTAGATCGGTGGGTGAGGTCTTCTATTCGTACAGGTATATATGTGATTACTGCAGCACTTCTTACAGGTCTATATGTGATTACAGCAGCACTTCTTACAGGTCTATATGTGATTACTGCAGCACTTCTTACAGGTCTATATGTGATTACTGCAGCACTTCTAGCAGGTATATATGTGATTACTGCAGCACTTCTTACAGGTCTATATGTGATTACTGCAGCACTTCTTACAGGTCTATATGTGATTACAGCAGCACTTTAGTAACTAAATCTTTACCACTGGAAAATGGTGTACATATGGTCACCACCGACATATACATATATATATCCTTCCCTTACTGTTATACGTTACATAGGGTCTGCAAGCAGTTTATCCTTACCGCTCAGTCCTGGGAAACTCATAAAACTCTTCTATGGAACTGACTCCAATATTTCTTGCCTCTCTCAGGAAAGTTCGTTTCAGGGTCTCTCTATGGCGTCCTCTCTTTCTTGAACCCTTTACCTCCTATTTCAATGCCTGCTTTGGTCAGTTCTTCTCAATGTATGCCTAACATATCTCCATTTTCTCTTTCTTTTAACAGTTGTTACTACCATCGACATAGTCGTTTTAAAAAAGCTTTAGTCTTGTCACTGGTCAGATTTACTAAACAAATCTCGAATATAACAGGTATGCTTGATTTTGTTTACAAATGTATGGATTAAATTAAGTTTGACTAATATCTAGCTAAACAGACTAGCTTCTCCTGGAATTTACTTTCCAGTAAAAAAAATTATATATTTCATTATATTTTAGAGAACAAATTTCAAACAAATGGATGTTTTGTGTCGCAGTTATCAGCTGGGCTGCGCTATTTGAGGCTTTTGGTTCGACACAGTGGCGGCTCGTCATTAGGGGCCACTGGGCCGGGCCCCACAAAAGATAATGTGTGACGTGTATTTATTATTTTATAAATTAAAACATAACAACCCAAAACCATGATTTTTCCGAAAAATGTATGTCTGGCCCCACCAACAAAAATGATCACGAGCCGCCACTGGTTCGGCATACAAATTGTTTAGAACGACATGTTTGTTTAGGGTTTGTCTGTCTTCTTCAATCTTTACGTTATTCCGATTGCATTGATGCGGCCTATCACAAGGACCACAACTTGGAGGTATAGTAGGGTCTTGGTTAGCTCTAGTTACCTAATTCTGATTATCTTTCTTTCGTCTAATTCACGGTGTATTCACGCCCCCTGCGCCAAAGTCAATCATGAAAATATAGAGATTAATATTCCGCTACGGGGGATCCCTCGGTCTTCTTCTTCTTTTGTCGTCACACTGCTACCGGGTTGTTGCCCAGTGTCGTGGTTTTCTGTTTTTGTCTTGCGCTGCTCTGGTGGCTTGTGTGATTGTTATCTTTGCTCTTTCACAGGATTCTGCTACGCCATCTAACCATCTTTTCCGTGATCTTCCTCTTGCCTTCTTTCCCGATGTTCTGTTGTAGAAGACTCTGTATACTGTGGAGTTTGATGCATTCTTATTAAGTGCCAAACCACTTCATTCTTTGTTTCTCTATGTAATTCAAGCACGGTTTTGTGCCAACTTTCTTTCTTATGCTGATGTTAGTGATTCTGTCTTTTCTTGTGTTATTGGTAACTTTTCGCAAGCAACGCATTTCACATGTAGTTATTTTTGTGACTGCGCTTTGCTCATTGTCCATGTTTGGCTCTGGTAACACAAAGTAGGTATACAAATGTTGTTTATCATCTGTTGCCCCGGTCTACCTTTCTAAAAAAAAGGATGTCTCTCTTTCTCGCGATCCCCCTTAGACTGATGTATCCGATTTCCCCATAAATCACATTCATGTCGAAACCTGATTCATGCAGCCTTAGCATGGGTGGGTTTTGTCACATTTGCAACGCCATTTGGTGCTCTGGTGCTTATCCTTCGGTGATGTGTCCGGTTTCAGCCAGAGTTTACTCGCCCAAGTGGTTACCGGACCCAAATTTGGGGTGTAAAGAATAAAACCACTGTTATCTGTCACGCATGTCGTAAGAGGCGACTAGGGACGTTTGGCTGAAATCGAATGCACGTGTCCTAAACGTGTAGAAGTCTGCGTTTAGGGGCCTACCAAACCAATGTGCAGCGTATACACCATAGATTCCCAAACTCTTTCGGCCCACCGCCCACTTTGCACAACATAAACTTTGTAACGCCCCCACCGCCCACTTTGCACAACATAAACTTTGTAACGCCCCCACCGCCCACTTTGCACAACATAAACTTTGTAACGCCCCCACCACCCACTTTGCACAACATAAACTTTGTAACGCCCCCACCGCCCACTTTGCACAACATAAACTTTGTAACGCCCCCACCGCCCACTTTGCACAACATAAACTTTGTAACGCCCCCACCACCCACTTTGCACAACATAAACTTTGTAACGCCCCCACCGCCCACTTTGCACAACATAAACTTTGTAACGCCCCCACAGCCCACTTTGCACAACATAAACTTTGTAACGCCCCCACCGCCCACTTTGCACAACATAAACTTTGTAACGCCCCCACCGCCCACTTTGCACAACATAAACTTTGTAACGCCCCCACCGCCCACTTTGCACAACATAAACTTTGTAACGCCCCCACCGCCCACTTTGCACAACATAAACTTTGTAACGCCCCCCACCGCCCACTTTGCACAACATAAACTTTGTAACGCCCCCACCGCCCACTTTGCACAACATAAACTTTGTAACGCCCCCACCGCCCACTTTGCACAACATAAACTTTGTAACGCCCCCACCGCCCACTTTGCACAACATAAACTTTGTAACGCCCCCACCCTCCATATTATAACAGTTTGTCAACACCCCGAACATATATTCATGCTATATTTTCTCTTTGACATAGAAAATTGATATATATTTCTGTAATTCATGGTCAATTTTTAAATGATTATATGCAGTAAATAGAAAATTGATGAAAAATTGGACAGTGTAAAACGGGCATAAGATGAATTAAAATGCAGAATTCAAATTTTAAATGATTATTCAATGGCAAAATAATTTATTTTTAAATATTTATGATTAATTTCTTCTTTAAGGAGCCACTGACCCCTAATCACCTGAACACCCCCAAATTCTTCTGAACCCACTATGGCCCCTAGAACGTTTCAGCGCCCACTGGGGAGGTACTCGCACTTTGGGAAACGCTAGTATACACGTTCTAGGTAAACATCAAACATACCACAAAGGGTGATTAAAATTGGTCGCAAAGAACGAACACAAAGAAGAAGAAGAAGCCAGCATTTACTGGGTTCGCTCTCCGTCAGCCTTTGGCTGTCCCAGCCGACCTGCAAGGCAGCAGGTTGCTATTTTCTTTTAGGGTAACTACCCTAGACAACCTTCCCTACCGGGATGTTGAGCATCATCTGACCATGTTACCAGTATTTTTTTTGGACTACTTGGTTTACCTGCCGTCCAGTTTTGTGTACGGTTTGCTCCGCTAGCCTTTGATTGTCCCCAATCTAATTACAAGGCAGTGGTAGTTCTCTACGATGAGAAACGCAACTATTGTTCTCTGGATGGAGATCCCATCTTCAAGGCTGCAATGGATTCAAGACTCTGCTGGGCCTCTTCCAGCCTTTCTGCACACTTGGGTGGTCTGCTCACCCCTTCATTTGCCACGTCCCTTCGTTGCTCCACCCTCAGCGCCGTGCATGTCTGCCCCACCGGTGAGCCCACCTGTGTGCCGTCCGTAAGCGTGTTCGCTCCACCCCGGTGCCTGCACACCGTATTTATCAGATTTCTCACCGTGCTCACACCCACCATGCCTCGAGACTGTCAGGACACGCAGCTCAACTCGGGCTCCCTCCTCAGTGCTTCGAGTCTCGCCCCATGTGGGCCCACGTGCAACTCAACTCGAAACCCCAACCCAAGGCCCGAGTTGCGTCCTGCGTGGGCCCACGTCTCCTCTCTGGATGCACCCCTCGGAGCTCATTCGGGCCCCTACCTCAGAGATCCGAGTATCGCCCTGTGTGGGCCCACGTGCAACTCAACTCGGGCACCCACCTCCAGGCCCGAGTTTCGCCACACGCGGGCCCACGTCTCCTCTCTGGATGCACCCCTCATTCCTTTATGTTTTTATTATTTCGCTTTTCCCATCGGCCGGGAGAGATGGGCAGAGACAGTCACTCGGAGATTCTTCTCGTCTATCTTGCGAGTAGATCTCGTATAGTGTAACTGCTCTTGCATCACTACTTAACCAGAGTAGCTCTCCCTTGATCTCTACCCACTTAGCCAGACAGTATCCTCTATCTGTTTCCAGGGTCAAAAGCGTGAAGGCGAGGTAGGATCTTGATTAGTGCTAGCTCACTAATCCTGGGACGCCGTTGTCCCTAGAATTGCGCCTTTGACCCCAAAGTCAGGATTTGACTTTCTGAACTAGGTTAGTATCGAAATAGTAGCGGGTAAAAATTAAGAATACTGAAAGTCCCTAAGCGCTAAGATCAAAGTCCCGCCCGAGTGGTTACCGGGGGCCAAATTTAGAGTGTAAAGAATAGAACCACTGTTACATGCCACGCATGTCGTAAGAGGCAACTAAGTAGGTTTGGCAAAAATCGGATGCACGTGTCCGCTAAGGAATGCTAACCCGAAACAAATGCTTGCAGAAAACGTATGCACCAGGCCGTAAGGCACATAACATGGTGCAACGACCCCTCACAATGAGGAGTGGGATAACGGATTCTACGGTCGCCAATCTGTCTCAGAGATTTAGCCACGCAGTAAGAATGTCAGACATTAAATCATGAGGGTTGCCAAAACTTACTGCGGGAATAAATCAGTACAAATAGGGAAGCAGAAATCATAGGAATTATATCCTACAGAGCTGCCTCGGTATGCAGATTTGAGAAGAAAGAGGTGGCGCACTTACACTAGCGTCCAAGACAAACTGTATGGCGTGGCTGATAATCTGAGGCAGATGGCTGCTTTATTAGAGAATCCGAAATCCCAATCTAGTGAGAACGCAGAAGAAGAAGAAGATCAAAGTCATGCACACTTAATTAGAAAAATTGGAAAAATAAAATTATTACACAATATTTTCTCCAACTTCTAAATTATATCGGGGGCCCTCGACACGGAGCTCGTGCACTGTCGTTTAGATCTTACTGTGTAAGAACGAGATCGGAGCACACATGGTTACTCACCGAAGTGCAATGATGATAGTCCTATCAATCAATCAATTAATCAGAGCATGTAGGACAACAAACATAAAAAATCAGAATTAGATAAGATTGAGATATCAATAAGACTGAATAAAATTATCCTATCGGTGAAACCACGAATTAAACAATGTCAACAGATAATAATTATGTTATCAAAGTTCTGATAAAAGAAAATAATTAAAATCATAACTCTCAAATATTTATGATATGCTAAAGGTTAAGTATGCATATTTTACAAATTAACAAATCTTACACTCGAAAGAATCCAGTACTCTTCAATTATCAGATGTGATTTAGTCTTGCTGTGCTTGAAACTTAAACCTTATTATAAACGACCTGGTCGACTAACACATCCTATAACTAACAAACTTGGACATTACAACAGATCCTCTTAAAATCTCCACTTAAGTGGGGTATATTTTATCAGGATATGACAAAAGCAAAATGTTTTATAGTATCACAGATGTTGCTTGAGTGCTTCGTGTTAAAGTTAGTGCTCATACATAACTTATGTTTGACAAGTGTGGCCATGATACAGACATTTGTGGTGAAGATGGTGATGATATATTAGCCGTACATCGCAAGCGATGATGATAACAAACTCAGACGTGTGCTGTTGCACCTCTCTGGTGTGTGCGGAGGTGACTGTAGAGTCCAATCCTAGAACAGAATCCCCGACCACAGGAGGGGCTTATATGATCAAGGTTAGACATGTGCGTGTTGTGTGCTCTGTCTTTTCGCGCTGCTCGTTTTCTCTGTGACTCAACAATACGATGATTCTCAGCTATTCGGGTTCCTCTTTTGTTGTTACAGCGCCACATTTGGCCATCTTGCGCAAGGGATTCTCAGCACGTATTCTCTATATCGAAGCATTGATGATAAAAGGTATCATTAAATGTCATGAATATGCTGCAGCATGATAATATCACTATCAATACCACCATCGCTACCACCATACAGTTTAGACAAAAATCCGTTACCATATTATGCAGTACAGCATTCCCCAAGCTGAGGTTCGTGGGGTGTTCAGAGGGAGTCGTCAAGCTCTTGAAGAAATATTATGATCTTTGACATTTCAAACAGAAAAATACATTTGTTAAACATATATAAATAAAACAGTGGCTAATTTGGCAATATCTGCGATATCAAAGGACCGGGACCAGACCGAAGTCTAAATGTCAGACAGGACAACATGAAAGATCATTTGAAGTTTCCCGCAGTCTGAGAAATTGGAGCCAGCTTGAGTGTTAGTGTGGTGTAACAATAACTCCATCTCTAGAAGATTTTCATATATAGAAACTGTTGCTGTCCGAGGGAAAACAAAATGTATTTAAAATGGGGTCCGCCGTAATGAAAAGTCTGGGAACCGCTGATCTAGTATATTGGGGGACTCCGTTGTAAAGTCCGTGAGTTATTTTAAAGTCGGTGCGTAATGAGTATTGAGGTCACCATCACGCTGGATTCCTACCATCCTTACTTAGAAGACATGTCAAACAAATAGGATATCATTTTGTTGTTGTTGGTCCTTCTCAAGTGATGATGACCATTCGCTTCATCGATTGTTTGTGTCAGAAGTAGGATCTGTGTGTGTGTGCGTAAGTGGACCGAGTCACACCTACAATTTTTTTACAGGCATCCCTAGGGGAGCTTGTGCTTTGAGAGGACCATTTCTTTCGAGAGGAGTTGGGTCATATGTTGAAATCTGGTACGATGGAGTCAATCATTCGCTTAAAACGACTGCAGACAGAGGATTGACTTCATTGCGTCTGGTTTAACCCATAATGCTCGGTCTCTCTCCGTGGAAATGGCACGCCACATGAACTCTACAGCTCCAAACACAATCCCTCTGGGGTCTCTGGAAATGTCACACCACCTGCTGAGATCATTGCACAACACATGAACTCTACAGCTCCCAGTACAATCCCTCTGGGGTCTCTGGAAATGGCACGCCACCTGCTGAGATCATTGCACAAAAGACGAACTCTACAGCTCCAAACACAATCCCTCTGAGGTCTCTGGAAATGGCACGGCACCTGCTGAGATCATTGCACAAAAGACGAACTCTACAGCTCCGAACACAATCCCTCTGAGGTCTCTGGAAATGGCACGGCACCTGCTGAGATCATTGCACAAAAGACGAACTCTACAGCTCCGAACACAATCCCTCTGGGGTCTCTTAAAAAAACCACTAGTGAGCAGAACGGCGGCGCGTTGTAGATTCGAAACCCCGATCTTCAGAAAGTAAAGCATAGACTTAACCACTTAACCACTTTTTTTTCGATCTAGAAGCACTTGAGCTTTTCAGCTCTTCGGCTCGGTGCCATGGACATCGTAACCCTTCGGTTCGGTGTCACGAACACCGTAAATCTGGGGAATCTGTGGCTTTTTCTGCCATCCCGCGGAATTGAACCCGCACACACAGAGGATAGTCACCCGTAGTCCAACGCGCTACGAACACGCTGGGCAGACGGGCACTTAACCACTTAACCACAAAGACCTCCTTCGCCTTTAGGTGACTAACGAAGCCAATTTTAGTTCGGAATGTTCTTAACCACTACTTCTTCTGCTGCCGCCCCCATTTACTTCTTTATAGAAGTGTTGAGAGGGGTGTAGTGATCTTGTGTGTGATTGTTCTAATGCACTTTGTAAGCTCTTATTCATTTTCTTTTCTTGATACCGTCGCTCCATCTTTTGCGTGGTCTTCCTCTTGCTTGCTCTGTACTCGTTAAATTGTGTGTGGTTCTCTGTGGTAGACGATACCAGCCACCAGTGGCGGCTCGTCATTAAGGGCCATTGGGGCCAGGCCCCACCAAAAATAAAGTGTAACGTGTACTTATTACTTTATAAATTAGAATATAACCTAACCCAAAACCATGATTTTTCCGAAAATGTATGTCTGGCTCCACCAACAAAAATGAGCACGAGCCGCCACTGCCAGCCACACTGAGTATGTAATGAGAATGATCTTAGCCATTATGAGTATGTAATCTTGGCCAGTACCACTTGAGGGTGTTTAATGCTTGGTTATTCCTGGCTTTGTCTTAGTTTTTCTTCTGCGTCAGTTCTAACTAACTCGCATGTCACTGTTCCTCCACGAAAAGTTGAAGGTCGAGCTGAAGGGTTCTCCCACGCCGGATTCCAACCATCCTCACTTAGAAAACGACATACCAATCAAATATGAAATAATTACGTTGTTGTTTGTCCTCCTCAAGTGACGATGCTTCATCCATTGTGTGGGTCAGAAGTAAAATCTGTGTGTACGTTGGTGGACCGAGTCACATGCGCAATTTTTTCCGGAGATCTCTAGAGGAGCTTGTACGTTGTGTTATTTCTTCCGAGAGCAGTGTTGACATATGTGGAAACCTGGTGTAAGGAAGTTAATCCTTCAACTAAAGTGTCTACAGACGGAGGAGAATATAACTTATATGAAAACCTGGTCGGAGGAGAATATAACTTATATGAAAACCTGGCTGGAGGAGAATATAACTTATATGGAAACCTGGTTGGAGGAGAATATAACTTATATGGAAACCTGGTTGGAGGAGAATATAACTTATATGGAAACCTGGCTGGAGGAGAATATAACTTATATGGAAACCTGGCTGGAGGAGAATATAACTTATATGAAAACATGGTCGGAGGAGAATATAACTTATATGGATGGAAACCTGGTTGGAGGAGAATATAACTTATATGAAAACATGGTCGGAGGAGAATATAACTTATATGAAAACCTGGTCGGAGGAGAATATAACTTATATGGATGGAAACCTGGCTGGAGGAGAATATAACTTATATGAAAACATGGTCGGAGGAGAATATAACTTATATGGATGGAAACCTGGTTGGAGGAGAATATAACTTATATGGAAACCTGGCTGGAGGAGAATATAACTTATATGGAAACCTGGCTGGAGGAGAATATAACTTATATGAAAACATGGTCGGAGGAGAATATAACTTATATGGATGGAAACCTGGTTGGAGGAGAATATAACTTATATGGAAACCTGACTGGAGGAGAATATAACTTATATGGAAACCTGGCTGGAGGAGAATATAACTTATATGGATGGAAACCTGGTTGGAGGAGAATATAACTTATATGAAAACCTGGCTGGAGGAGAATATAACTTATATGGAAACCTGGCTGGAGGAGAATATAACATATGGAAACATGGTCGGAGAAGAATATAACTTATATGGAAACCTGGCTGGAGGAGAATATAACTTATATGGAAACCTGGCTGGAGGAGAATATAACTTATATGGAAACCTGGCTGGAGGAGAATATAACTTATATGAAAACATGGTCGGAGGAGAATATAACTTATATGGAAACCTGGTTGGAGGAGAATATAACTTATATGGATGGAAACCTGGTTGGAGGAGAATATAACTTATATGGAAACCTGGCCGGAGGAGAATATAACTTATATGGAAACCTGGCTGGAGGAGAATATAACTTATATGGAAACCTGGTTGGAGGAGAATATAACTTATATGGAAACCTGGCTGGACGAGAATATAACTTATATGGAAACCTGGCTGGAGGAGAATATAACTTATATGGAAACCTGGCTGGAGGAGAATATAACTTATATGAAAACCTGGTCGGAGGAGAATATAACAAGAAACTCTCTTTTCTCAAACCTGCAGAAGAGATTTGGTGGAAGAAATGTTGTCGAAGAAATTAGCGGTATACGAAAGTGCTGGAAGGATCTGTAATAAAGCGTTACAGATAGGTAGACCCAGTGGCGGCTCGTCATTAGGGTTTAGTGGGGCCAGGCCCCACCAAACATAATGTGTAACGTGTATTTATTATTTTATAAATTAAAATATAACCTAACCCAAAAACATGATTTTTTCGAAAATGTGCGTCTGGCCCCACCAACAAAAATTATGACGAGCCGCCACTGGGTAGACCTGGCGTGAGTTGGTTGAAAGTCAATGTCCTGATCGGGCGTACAAAAGCACAAGAATGAGAGAGAGATGGAGAGAGAGAGAGAGACAGTGAAAGAGAGAGAGTGGATGTTTATGATTGACTAGTAACAAATAAATGGAAAAATAATAAACAACTTAAGATATGCAGATGACACAGTATTGGTAGCAGAAAATGAACAAGATCTACAAGAACTAGTGGACCAATTGGACAGAACTAGCAAGGAATATGGATTAGACATTAACATACAGAAATCAAAAACTATGGTAATCAACAAGGAAATGGAAAAACCTAAAATGAATATAAAAATACATGGAGAATTACTACATCAAGTAAAAAGCTTCTTATATCTTGGTCAGATGATAACAGATGATGGCAGATGTATAACAGAAATTAAAAAGAGAATAGGAATGGCCAAGGATAATTTCAATAGTATGAGAAAGTTACTGACATCCAAACAAATCACAAACAGGTTAAAAATGAGAATGATCAAATGCTATATATATCCTATATTAATGTATGGCTCGAAACATGGACAATGAACAAGCAGTTAGAAGACAGAATTGATGCATTTGAGATGTGGATATATAGAAGAATAGGCAGAGTTTCATGGACAGAAAAACAGACAAATAAACAAGTTTTAGGAAAACTAGGCATGAAGAAACAATTATTAAGAGAAATAAAATTCAGACAAGTAAAGTATTTTGGGCACATAAAAAGACATGCCACCATGATAAAACATTTACTAGAGGGGAAAGTTGAGGGGAGAAGAGCAAGAGGAAGACCGAGAGATAAGTGGAGGGAAACTTTAAGAAATGGACAGGTTACAGTCTGACAGTGTGCAACACCAAGGCGAAAGACAGAGGATGCTGGAGATTCATTGCAGCCAACCTTCGATGTGGAGACGGCACCAGATGATGATGAGTAAGAAATGCAGTACATTAGATATCGACAGTTAGTGGAATGGGTTTTTTTGTTTTTTTAAAAACAGAAATTGAAATTAAAATAGATTTGTACACGAATATTTAATTTTGTATATATAATTTTAACTCCTGCGGCGACACATAGCTGCGTCACATAGCTGCGTCACATAGCTGCGGCGTCACATAGCTGCGGCGTCACATAGCTGCTGCGTCACATAGCTGCGTCACTGACTTTAAACATATTACTTCCTTGTTACTCATCATAATGTATATCTGTTAAATCTTAATTATAAAACTAATTGTCTGCTTGTTTGTCCCAAGTAAAACTTGAGAATGTCTTCTTATTCTTCTTCTCTTCCACCATTTACTTATTATAGAAGTGTTGGGGAGGGGTGGTGTAGTGCTTGTTCTACGGCAGGCACTTTGTCAGCTGTTATTCATTTTCTTAGACTGTTCTTGATGCAGTCGCTCCATCTTTTACGAGATCTTCCTCTTGCTCTGTACTCGTTATATTTTTTCAGTGAAGCTCTCTGTGGTAGTCGATACCAGGGCATTTTTGTCAGGTGTCTAAACCATGAAATTTCGAAAACTTATTCCAGAAGAAATGTGTAGACCAACAGGGCAATTTAAACAACTTCAATCATCTTTTTTTTTTTTTAAACTGATTAACGAGTTAGTTAAGTTGGTTTAAAAGCGGTTATATTCCATAAGCGTGTTCATTCATTCTCTATTTCATTTAGCATTTTCAGAGCCGGTAAACGAAGTGAAAAAACAAAATTGTACCATTTCTGATGTTCTCCTTATGGTCTCCCAGGATAGTCGAACACTCTTTAGTTCCTCAAAAAGACTTCGTCTCCAGGTATGCTTAGAACCTCCCATTTTCCGTTTTCCTTGCGGGTTCCACTCAAGTGCTTGTATAGTGATACTCGACTGTGTCTTCTGTATGGTATGCCCAACCCATCGCCATTTTTTCCACTTAATCTAGGTCATCATGTGTTCTTGTCCTGATCTTATTGACAGGTCTGTGGTTTACAACTCTGCCATACCCATCTCAGTCTGAGAATAAGCCCAAGACATCTGTTGAAACGTGCTCTCCTGCTCTGTGTGTGTGTATGTGTGTTAGTGGATGATGAAGTGTGTCGCAAAATAGTCTAGATTCTTCTTTTTCTTCTGAGATCAAATTATTGTCTAAACAACGAGAAGAATTGCTTAAGATGTTAATTTTCTCACTTCTGTTGTATCTTTTGCTTGATAAAGGCCCTTTTGGTCGAAACGTTGTTGTGTATTGTTATCGTTTTTGTATTTTGTAAAACTATAGTACTTTGTTTTTACCGTTTCATCATAGCTGGTGGCCCCAAATTTATCATACAAATTTGTCTCTAGTGGCTCTGGATTTGAAATCTCAAGTTATTTAATAATGGGGGGATGTTTGAAGAATGTGTTCTGGAGTCTGAGATGGATTTCGGGTATGTGCATTGGTAAGTTTTAGAACCTCTAATTGTTTTGGAAGATTGGCTTGCAGTCTACAGTGTCCTATGCGGACCTTGAAGAGGGTATGTTGTTGTTGGGTTTTTTTGTGTTTAATTTTAGGATTTGTTATGTGTGAATTTGATATGGTTCTATCTCTCACTCTCTTTCTCTCTCTCTCTCTCTCTCTCTCTCTCTCTCATTGTCTCTAGCTTGTGATGCCCTTGGCACTTAGGTCAGCAACGATGTCACACAATTCTTCTCTATTCTTAGCTGTTATTTGTATTGTGTTTCATCTGCGAGGACCGAGTCATGTGTGATATATTTTCATAAGATACCTAGGATTGTTGCCGGAGGTACGGAGTTCGTGCTTTGTGCAACACTCAGTAGACGGCGTGCTATTTCTGCTAACAGGGACGGAGCCAAATGAAGAAACCTGGTGCAATGAAGTCAAGCATTCGTCTTTAAACCCTTAATTCAGAACAGGTAAGAAGAACAGGTAAGAAGAACAGGTAAGAAGAACAGGTAAGAAGAACAGGTAAGAAGAACAGGTAAGAAGAGAGATGATTCGAAAGTAATGCATTATGCATTTTTAATTCACAAACCATACCATCAATAGGAGTTGGAAAATGACTAATGATATAGAGAGTAAGTTGAATGCATTTCAAAATAGATGTCTGCAAAAAATAATGAACATAAAATTAAACGAATTCAGAAGTGATGAAATCAGAGATATGTCTGGTCAACCACTAGTAACAACTGTTATAAGAAAGAGAAGATGGAGATATGTTGGGCCCACCTTGAGAAGAAATGATCAACGAATATCAAAGCAGACAATGAAGTGAGATGCAAAGGGTTCAAGAAAGAAAGGACGACCTAAGGAGACCCTGAAACGAACTTTACTGAGAGAGGCAAGAAATATTGGTCTCAGCTCCATGGAGGAGATTGAGCGAGTTGCCCAGGATAGAGCGGTATGGAGAAATTACTTGCAGACCCTATGTAACATGTAACGGTAAGAGAGGAATTGTTATTATTATACCTGCACTATGAAGTAACTTTAGATTGCCTCACCTGTAACGATCTTTGGCAGAATAATCTCTCCCTCAGCACCGAAGCGCTCCAATATTCCAGGACAAATTAATTTCCTTTTAAATATATGCTCGTTTGAAAGACTTCAGTAAAACCCATCTTGCGCAAAATTTTCTAAATCTGAGCTTTGAAATTTAATAATCCTTGGTTGCTGAGTGATAACTACAACGCCAATTATTGTTTTGTAATGTGTTTATCGTCACGAATAACGACATCAGCGCGGTTCAACAAGTCTGGGCTGTTAGCCGTGGCAGAATGTCCAGAGGGCGGAAGAACATTCATCTCCCTCTTTTCACTTTCTGAAACTTTCTCTTTGCTAACAACTGACGGTGCTTCTATCGCCTGCACAATCTCCAAGCACAATACATAAACGTGTGTAAACATTCACCAATTTCTTGTTCCGCATCCAGAAATTATATTACAATTCACTGTTTGTAACGCCCGTTGTTTACACAAACTATTTATAATGGATTTCAATAGCTGTTCGGCTTGTCTAAATGCACTGAAATTTCATACACACAATGACGATATTCAAAATGTGATATAAATTCGTTCTTCTAGCTCTATTATTCCATGAGAAAATATATGTGGCACAATACTTTCTCACAGGCTCTCTTGTATATAACTGACACTGCATACTGTCTTGTGGTTAGTCTCTACCCCCTGTACCCTGTCTTGTGGTTGGTCTCTACCCCCTGTACCCTGTCTTGTGGTTGGTCTCTACCCCCTGTACCCTGTCTTGTGGTTGGTCTCTACCCCCTGTACCCTGTCTTGTGGTTGGATTATGTTCCACATGGTTGATGCAATACAATATGCTAGTTTGAGAAAATGTATTCATAAAACAAAGTGTACTCGAAACAGCTACTGACATAAAGGGTATTTAAAAACTTGAACTCGGAACAAGAATAGGTCATTGTGTAAGAAACGAGACTAGGTTTGAGAGCGTCATGTATGCGTGTGTGTGAGGCTTATAATTACTGATTAATGTGGAACCTTTACGCGATTTACCAGATAATATATCAGGATGTGAATTGTTCATTGATGTAAATAGAAAATGTGAACAGTTTTGAATATCTCAGTTCACTGCTAATGAAATATTGAAATGAGATGAAGGACATTAAAAGAACAAATATGGCCTTACAAAAAATTAAACAATTAAAACACTATGAAGTGAAACTGAAATGAAAACAAATATAGGATACTAAGAGCATGAATATTCTCAGTGGCAACGTAGGGGCGTGAAGCATGGACATTTAATTAGGCAATGGATAAATAAACAGATATGTGCTTTCGAATATTAAGTGTTACAGAAGAGTTCTCCGTATATCATGGACAGAGAAGAGAACAACTAGATATATCCAGAAAGAACTCAAAATCAAAGAAAACTGGTTGATGCTACAAATAATAAATGAGAAAATTGAGATATTTTGTAGATATAAAGAGACACGAAATGGTGGAGAAGACTATCATGGAAGGAGGCATCCCGGCAAAGATGAGAAGAGGAAAACCACGGAGAAGATGGATTCAGGATGTAACGGATGGTTTGAGCATGACCACTGCAAAGATGGGACATCTGACCTACGAGAGAGAGAAATTCCGAGGAACTGTTAGGATTACAAAGTTTTGCTCTTTGATGATGATGATGATGATGCTGATTTTTTATTATTTTCTTCAACTTTCCAAACATGTATTGTTCGTTTTTTTGTAAATATTACTTGTCTTCAGTCATCTCTGATCTTAGTTCTCTCTTAGTTCCAATTGTTTATTCCTTATATTTTTTGATCTAGCGTATTGTTATTTCTCCATTGTTTCCTTGGTCTACTCCATTTAATCAAATACGGAATGATTATATATGTTATGAGTGTATCTATTAAGAGAATTTTTGTTTCGGTCTTGCCTGAATGCACAATTTTATTTAACCCCAGGTCATGGTTCAGGTGTTCCACATAATAGGTTCACAGAATTATACCAACATCGGCGATACCAGCCCCTAAATTAGTTCCTGTATTATTCTCATACAAATTTATATCGTTGACTTGACAAAGGTGAATTAGGTATACTCGAATCTAAACATACACACATCTCATAATCAGATACATCTCAGGTTCTTTGTAATCGATTAAATTAAATTAAAAATATAGGTACACGCAATGTTGATTGTATTAGGCTCGTTAAGTAGGAGGGAGGGTCTCTGTTGGTAGAGTCATTGCCTCGTTTCATAGGTTCGCTTCCTCATCCCCCAATCTCGTTCACTTTGGAAAGAAATGCAGATCTAGAAATTGATTGATTGATTGATTGATTGATTGATTGATTGGATCATCATCATTGCACTTCGTGAGTAAGCAGGTGTGCTTCAATCTCTTTCTTACACAGTGATATCTCAGTGACAGTGCACGAACTCCATAGCAACGGCGATGGTCCCCGACCTGTTTCTCTTATGACATTGATGATGTCTGCACTATCCGTTGACTGTCCTTTCTCGATCACTGCTGTATCAGCCAGGTGATCCTTACGTGCATTGTCTGGTACTCCAGCATGACATAGTACACACATAAATGTTTAAAAGCTTCATTCAGGGTGTGCTCAATGGAACACGCCAATCCTATCTTATAAAACCAGTTTGAATTGTTTTCAGCATATTCAATGAGTCACTCAGTACACACGCATGGGGGAGTCCATACTTATGAATTGAATACTTTATGTTTATAAATAAACCACTCTGTCAGTCTATCTGTTTTACTTAGGCTACGGTTTACCATTAGTAAAAGTTGCATTAGGTTCCCAAATCCTCAATACACAAGTGTGTCTGTGTGTGACCAGTGTTTCCCAATATTTCAAACCATTTATAGTGTGTGTCTGTTTATATATATGTGTGCCCGCCTGCCCAGCGTGTTCGTTGCGCGTTGGACTACGAGTGACAAGTCCTCTGTGTGTGCGGGTTCAATTCCACGGACTGGCAGAAAAGCCACAGATTTACCCAGATTTACGGTGTTCGTGGCACCGAACCGAAGGGTTACGATGTCCATGACACCGAGCCGAAGAGCTTTCAGCTCAAGTGCTTCTGAATTAAAAAAAAAAATATATGTATATATATGTAAACGTGTGTGTCGTGCTGTAAGTAATGCAGATATGTCGCTCGATATTTAAAATAGCAGAGCATATCCCTTTATTTTGATAGCATGTTGATATGAACATAAAAAGAGCATTGTTCAACACAATCTTTCTCCCAACAGTATGCTATCAGTGCCAAACCTGGACGCTGATATCAAATGATAGAAGAGAACTAGTCACGACAGAGATGAAGTGTCTACGCAGAATGCTGGGAGTAACAAGAAGAGACCGGTTTAGAAATGAAGACATCAGGAAAAAAGTGGGTACATCATCGGTACCGAACTTCATCAAGAAACAACGAATTAAATGGTTCGGCTATATAAGCAGATGACCAACAGACAGTGCGCTTCTAAGAGCATTGTTACTCAGATACAGTGAATACAAAGCAAAAGGCCGTCTACACAAACGGTGGACCTCAGAGGTAACGGACGCGACGAAATACTTTATTTATTAAACTCATACAAAACCCTGTTTTAGAATTCTTTTCTTACCTGGCGCTGTGAGGCAAAGCAGGATTAGCGTAAAGAAAAGATATTTACGACATGTGAGATGCCAAAAAAAAGAATATATGCCACGAATCGTCAAAGTAGCATCAGATTTAAAGTATCGACAAAACAACCGTTTCAGAAACAAACACATAAAATAAAAAATTTATTTATATACACAATCCATTTGATGTTCTTGTTTATTGATCTTGTAGAATACAGCTGGTGAACTGAAATAAAGCGTTCAATTCTATATATATTGTTGTCTGAAATAGAGCGTTCAACTCTATATATATTGTTGTCTGAAATAGAACGTTCAACTCTATATATATATATTGTTGTCTGAAATATAGCGTTCAACTCTATATATATTGTTGTCTGAAATAGAACGTTCAACTCTATATATATTGTTGTCTGAAATAGAACGTTCAACTCTATATATATATATTGTTGTCTGAAATAGAGCGTTCAACTCCATATATATTGTTGTCTGAAATAGAGCGTTCAACTCTATATATATTGTTGTCTGAAATATAGCGTTCAATTCTATATATATTGTTGTCTGAAATAGAGCGTTCAACTCTATATATATTGTTGTCTGAAATAGAACGTTCAACTCTATATATATTGTTGTCTGAAATAGAGCGTTCAACTCTATATATATTGTTGTCTGAAATAGAGCGTTCAACTCCATATATATTGTTGTCTGAAATAGAGCGTTCAACTCCATATATATTGTTGTCTGAAATAGAGCGTTCAACTCCATATATATTGTTGTATGAAATAGTGCGTTCAACCATGTATATTGTGTTGCATGTAATAGTGCGTACAAGTTTGCAGATTCTAATCTATGATATTGTGCTCTGGTGCATAACATTAAAACAGTATATTTTGTTAAGAGTACTCTCAGTAAATACGGATGCGAGTGATGGACAGTAAACAAACAGATCGAAAAATCTCTGAGGGTCACGGAGATGTGGTTTTACAGAAGAATGATGAAAATCCCATGGACTGCTAAAATGACTAGTGTTGAGGTGTTGAATGAGGTCAAGACTCAGAAAAAGCGTATCATCATAATAAGAAAGAGGTGGTCATCATTTTTCGGGCATACGATAGGGAAGAGAGGTTTAGAACACATCGAGACAACCGGTAAAATCGAGGGTAGACGAGACAGAGGAAGACAGAGAGAGAAACGTTTAGATAGCCTGACTTTATGGCACGGTAGAGCGTCAACATCTGAGATAATAGCAAATACCAAAGACAGATATTTGTGGAATTCCATGATCGCCTACGCCTGCCGGCACGGCACCTAATGATGATGACTCTCAGTAAAGAATTATTAAACAACAGGGCATAGAAACGTTGTTCAACACGTGTAATGAGCACACGGAGTTTTTCTCAAGAACCCCAGAGGAAGAAACGAAAGTAACGAATATGATCAACAAATAAACATGGTACAGGTATTAAGAGCTTCCGAAAAAACAAATAGACAAACACGGGACTCGAACCACTTACCCTAGTCCTTACAACACCAATCGTCTAGCCTAGCAATACGAGCGTTTTTACGGACACAACCAATGAGCTATTCTTAAAAATGACTCACGGGGAAGTGTCTTTCTCAAACGCTCGTTATTAAACTAGACATAGAACAATCAGGTAAGGTTCGTTCCAACAATGTCTGCACAAACACATGCTGTAAGCTTATTGTGCTTGTATACATTTGAGACGAGATAATATCATACATACACACATGTATACACATATAACAAACATGCAAACATCATTCAAAGTAGCTTCAAATTTATTATAAGATGAGCACACGGAGTTGTTTTTTTTAAGAACCTCAGAGGAAGCAACGAAAGTAACGAATATGATCAACAAATAAACATGGTACAGGTATTAACACCTAAGAGGGAGAGAAATTCCGAAGGACTGTTAACGTGACAAAGTTCTGCTCAGGTCAAGCTATTTGACGATGATGATATTGATGATGATGATGAAACTAATAGTGACATATGTACTTTTGAAAATATGTGTTACAGACGACTCCTCCGTACATTATGAATAGAACCAAAGAAGAAATAGATTTATCCAGAATGAACTCAAAATCAAAGAACAGGACACTTGGCGACGGAAATGAGACTCTGTCTCTGCCACCATGTCAGAAGGTCAGCCAATGAATAGAGCTAACATTCTGAACGTCCACATAGAGTGGGGCCGCAAAGAGGATTTTCATTTAAACCAATCCACGTCAAATGGCTAGACTGCAAGAGTTTGGATTGGAGATTGGAATGGCTAGATTACAAGAGTTTGGATTGAAGATTGAAATGTTAGACTGCAAGAGTTTGGATTGGAGATTGGAATGGCTAGATTACAAGAGTTTGGATTGAAGATTGAAATGTTAGACTGCAAGAGTTTGGATTGGAGATTGGAATGGCTAGATTACAAGAGTTTGGATTGAAGATTGAAATGTTAGACTGCAAGAGTTTGGATTGGAGATTGGAATGGCTAGATTACAAGAGTTTGGATTGAAGATTGAAATGTTAGACTGCAGGAGTTTGGATTGAAGATTGGATTGGCTAGATTACAAGAGTTTGGATTGAAGATTGAAATGTTAGACTGCAAGAGTTTAGATTGAAGATTGAAATGGCTAGACTGCAAGAGTTTGGATTGGAGATTTTAGTAGTATAATGTGTGATTTATTTTATTTAAATCATTTCTTTTAGGATTAACGAAAGTAATCTTCGATTCGTTGTTTTCTTGTAGTTAAGACTTATCATAACAAGACTCACAGATCTTAGTATTGTTATGGCGTGAATTATTTTATACAAAATAATAACTGTCCCGGAAAATCGGGACAGGTGGCAAAAATGTTCCGAAAAAACGGACTTGTGACGAGAAGTGTCCCGGCTTCTTGGTTGCAACATCTGGCAATCCTATGAGCAGTGGCGGCTCGTCATTACGAGCCAGTTGGCCCCACCAAAAATAATGTGTAACGTGTATTTATTATTCCTTAAATTAATATATACCCTAACCTAAAACCATGATTTTTCTGAAAATGTGTGTCTAGCACCACCAACAAAAACGATCACGCGCCGCCACTGCCTATGAGTATCCACTTGTTTCCCCTGATGTCTTCTTAAACCGGTATCTTCTTGATACTCCCAGCATTCTGCGTAGATACTTCATCTCTGTCGTCCCTAATTTGGAGGTACCTTGCTAAAAACAAAATTGACTACGAATGTCTCACAAAATTTGGAAACATATTTTACATTGAGTTTGTTAGTTATAGGTAGGGGATGAAGCCTCTCTTTATGGCCGAGATTGAGTCTTGACAAATTCCAGATATCATTTTACAGATGATGGCAGATGTATAACTGAAATTAAAAGAGAATAGGAATGGCCAAGGATAATTTCAATAGTATGAGAAAGTTACTGACATCCAAACAAATCACAAACAGGCTAAAAATTAGAATGATCAAATGCTATATATATCCTATATTAATGTATGGCTCGGAAACATGGACAATGAACAAGCAGTTAGAAGACAGAATTGATGCATTTGAGATGTGGATATATAGAAGAATAAGCAGAGTTTCATGGACAGAAAAACAGACAAATAAACAAGTTTTAGGAAAACTAGGCATGAAGAAACAATTATTAAGAGAAATAAAATTCAGACAAGTAAAGTATTTTGGGCACATAAAAGGCATGACACCATGATAAAACATTTACTAGAGGGGAAAGTTGAGGGAGAAGAGCAAGAGGAAGACCGAGAGATAAGTGGGAGGGAAACTTTAAGAAATGGACAGGTTACAGTCTGGCAGTGTGCAACACCAAGGCGAAAGACAGAGGATGCTGGAGATTCATTGCAGCCAACCTTCGATGTGGAGACGGCACCTGATGATGATGATGATGAAGGGAAACTACTCTAATAATGTTTCTATCTCACGGACGACAGGTTGGAGAAACTAAGTTTCTGAATTCATTCTAAACTCAGATTTTTGACACTGACCTTCATTAGTTCATTGTTTCATCATTTTACTGTGCGGTCGTTGAAACTGAAGAGTAGACTAAACGGATATTGTTTCGGTACTATTAATAACATAATAGCAGATATAAGTTATATCAAAACAAGATTAAGTTCGTAACAATCACAAACGTATGGCTGATATCTTGGCCGACATTGGTAGTTCATTGAACAGCCTTTACAAGCTTTTGCCAAATATCCTACCACACACCAAGGAGATTGAGAAGGTTATAATTAAAGAGATTGCAATGTTTAGTATTCCACCAGGTTCGAGAATATTTATCCGCATTGCAGGACTGTCAGGAGCATTGGCTGTTGCTCTGGGAGCATACGGTTCTCATGGTGGGTATCTTTTATATCTTTACTTTTACTGAGCTTCAGCTTGGAAAGATTTGTTAGTGCAACTGTCATATTTTTATATGAGTTTAAATTCAAGTGTTTAAACCGTTCACCATACTTTATGAGTTTATATTACTGGGAGTGTCACCTGTGAACATACTATGATTAACGATCAGTCGTTTTAAGTCATGACCACAGCCGTACACTCACACACTGGTACACTATAATAAACTACATCTTATGGTATACTATACAGTGAGTGATCCCATTCAGAATAGTAAACTCCAACTAGTGACAGTAGTGCATACAACATTGTAAGTTGCAGTCTTCTAATATTTTGCTCACATTAAACTGTACAATGGTTTGGAGAAGGAAATAATGGTGGGCATGGTTCCTGGATGACAAGGCAGGAGACGACATTAGCGACAGGACATTATAGAAACCTTAAACATGACAATAGAGGTGATGGGAAAATTGGCAAGGGATCAAGAGTATCAGTATTTAGCCACTCCATTATCAGAGTGTTGCTCTGCAAAGGACATTCTACTTGAAGCGGCAGGTTTAAGAGTATGCATGGTTTGAATCAAACAATCCTCACTAACAAAGCAGCGTATCTACTGTATTGTACAAGACTGAATAGTAGTGACAGTGATATCAAGTGCCCTTCGGTGATCTTAGCTATTGAAATATTGTACAAGACTGAATAGCAGTGACAGAGATATCAAATGCACTTCGGTGGTCTTAGCTATTGAAATAAATAGCCACTGGGATTAAGTTCTTGAGGTGGGGGTTGCAGATAGTAAAAGTTGATAACACTTTATGCTAGTGACCACATACCGTGGAAATTCTGAGGTTACAGACCAGCTTGGGCACAAATAATCGTGGTGTGCACGTGGTTTGCAGTTTGACTAAAGGTTCCCTGATCCTTCTTTACTTGGGGATCTAAGTTACAGGTACCTCTGAAGTTGGAGTAAGACTTGACTGAAATGTGAGAGACATTGAAGATAATAAAAGCAAGCCTTCAGGCAGAAATCAAACACAGGCTGAGTCTGAATTCATAGATGGCAAATCAAAAAAAAAGTTCCTGCTGTGAAAATCAATAGAGATACTGTTAGAAGTAATCTCTGAGGTCACTTTATTCTATGTATGAAAGATGGTAGCGTCTAGTTGCTAGTTAACTTCTCCGAAGAATTTGTTTGAGTTTGTTGGGATACAAAAAATGAATACTGAGATCAACTGGCACACAGGATAGAGAGAGTGAGAGAGAAAGAAATCAAATGGTATTTTTCTCAGTAATATTCTTACATACTTCAAATTTTTTATTGCAGCGTTCCGGCCAAAAGAGGGGGATCAGAAACTTAAAGATGTAAGTGCTTTTTTAATATGCTACTTCTTCTTTATTATTTTAATTGTAGCTTGTCATCCATATCAGTGTTCCATAAGTTATATTCTTCTTCTTTGAACCCTCCATATCGACCACTTGTTAACCACTCTGTGTGATTTGTATGTATTTAGATGATTTGTACTAGTGTAGCTTCCCTAGGTCCTACATCAATCGCTGCTTACGACTTGCGTTGTAGGTCGCAGTGGTTCTATTCTTTGTTTCTCTTTCGGGGTCCAACACTACACGGGGGCATCAGTTATATGAGAACTATCATCATAGAAAACTGTACATATAGGCACTCCAACCCCTGCCTCAAAAAATCCATCAGTGTCCAGTGGCCCAACACACCAGTTTGATGTTGATTAATCAATCTTTATGCATATTTAGTATGTCATTCTTTTCAGGCTGTACCAGTATCGACACCCATTTATCTCAATCTGGTCAGTGACTGGGATTCACAACCCTGAAATGTCTCTGTTCTGAAAAACTCAATGCCATAAGAATGTCATTTCAGTCCATTACAACTCACTGTGATATCAGTAGCCATGCCAGCCAATTTATCAGCTCATTCATTACCCCGCAATGAATCATAACAAATCAAGATGAATCACAACAGACTCTGGAGCCACATGTACAAGACATTTAAGATTGGCAAGAGGGAGATCATGGTTTGGAGAAAAGGGTAATAAAAGGCATGGTTCCTGGAGTACGGGGCAGGGACAACCAAGACGAAGATGGCAGTGGGACATCAAAAAAACTTTGAATATGATGCTGGAGGAGATGGGAAAACTTGCTAGAAACCGAGTTTTTCAGGCAGACTGAGATAAAAGAGACTTTCTCAAGGGACCTGCTACTACTTGAGAGGGAGACCTAGCTGTAACCTACCAACTAGCCCCATTGTTAAGGCACCCAAACATCTCACTGACAGTTAAACAACAGATGATCAACATCATTTTCATGCCAATTCTTGTGTTACTCAGCGCCAAACATGAACAATGAGCAAAGCACAGTAACAAAAAATAACCTGTGCTACAGAGCTCATACACTGCCGTTGAGATATTCCGAGTAAGAAAGAAATCAAAGTTCACATGGTTATTCACCGAAGTGCATCGATGATGATCCAATCAATTGATGGACTTTGTGGCATGAGATTTCATTTTAAAATATTAATTTTAAATGATATAATGAACCTGTTGATGTACGATAACCTTTAGTGGTGGAATGATTTGTTCAAATATTTTTAAAGAAATGTGGTATTTATCCAGGTTTTTGACATTGCCAATAAGTACCAGTTCATCCACACTTTGGCACTTTTGGCAGTACCATTCACAAGAAAACCACTTTGGGTGAGTGATTTAAAAAAAAAATATGTCTATTTATTTTTGAGGAAAACCACTTTGGGTGAGGATTTTGTTAAAATATACGCCATTAATTTTTGTCTTTCGTAGTTTTTATTTTTATTTATAAGGTTTGCGGAGACAAATGAAAACAAAAAAGTAACAGTGTTTTGTCAAGGGTGTCGATAGCAAAGTCAGGAACATGCTTTGCTAGTAACCACATGTAGTGCCAACTCCAAGGTTTGAGGTTAACTTGGAACAAAAACCATTTCCTCTGTGTGCACTTGGACTGCAGGTTTCCTGATTATTTACTTAGGGATTCTCTCTCGCGATCCCACTTAGGGAATCTAAATTACAATACCTCAGAAGTTGAAGTAAGACTCACCTCTGTGTTGCCGGGGTTCGCAAGGGGAGCAAAGTATAGTAACACTGCAACCTACAAGGCAAGTTGTAATACACGACTGGTTGTAGAGGCCTAGGGAAGCTACCTTAGTAAATAAAAAGTGTCAAAAGTGTCGCAGAAATAGGATGTTCTGACCTACTTGTAGGTGCATAAATGGCACAATATAGTTACTTTTAAGCTCAGATCACATACAAATCACAATGAGCGGTTAGCAAGTGGTCGATATGGAGCATTTGAAGAAGAAGAAGGAATAGGATTTGACAAGGGACACTGATGATAAGAAAAACACACTTCCTCGAAGTTGAGATATCACAGTTCTAACTGCTCAAAACCACTTCTAAAATTTACTGTACAAACATAATTTAATGAACTTGTTTTATTTCAGACTGGCACACTTCTGACTGTTGGAATGTCCTTGTTCTGTGGCTCCTGTTACATCCATGCTTTCACAGCCAACCCAACATTCAGAAAGATCACTCCCTATGGAGGCTTCCTTCTGATCTTTGCCTGGACTTCAATGATAATTTGAGTCCTCATAGACATGGAATAAACAGGCTGGAATGTTTGCAGATTAATTTATGAATGTTTTGTATTTGTTTAAAGCATTACCTTAGAAGTAAGTTGATTTTTGTGTCAGCGATATAAGCAGCATTTTTCTCTTCTATAATTACTATTAATTCTTGTAACCTCTAATGGAATCTAGTCTTATCCTCCCAGCTATTCCCAGGTGTTCTTCAAAGAAGTTTTACCTCCAACATACTTTCTAATTTTCTTTTATAATTATTAAAATGGAATCATCAAGAGGAAAGGGCAACCAAGAAAAAGATGGATTGATGGAGTTACAGACATCTTAAAGCTCCACAATACCACACCATATCAAGCGACCGAGCGTGCATTATCTCCGAAACCGATCATCAGTTAAACCTGCTACGCCTAGCGGCAAAAAGCAGAGAAGGACAAAAGAAAGAAAGAATTATCAACAATATGACTGCAAATCGTGAACATTGCCAAAATTCTGTAATAACTTTTTGTACCTATTTTCTTTCTTAAAAGCTCATTTAACAAAATGAAAAACAGAATACTGAATGTCACAAATCTTTGATGTTTCTCAGAGCACTGAATGTGGCAAAATGTTAATGTTTCTCAGAGCACTGAATGTCACAGAATGTTGACATTATTAGAACCCTGAATGTTAATGAATGCTTGCTCAATCTGCAAACATTTTGTTTTTGCAAATTTGTCACATGATCATGGTGGCTATATTGAACCTGTGTTAGTAATTAGTATTACATAGAACCAATACTGACATACGGATGCGAGTCATGGACAGTAAACAAAAAGATAGAAAAATCTCTGAGGGATACAACGATGTGGTTTTACAGAAGAATGAAGAGAATCCTATGGACTGCTAAAATGACTAATGTGGAGGTGTTGAACGAAGTCAAGACACAGAAAAAGCTTGTCATCAATATAAGAAAGTGGCGGTTATCATTTTTTCGGAAATGTGATGAGAAGAGAAGGTTTAGAACACATTGTGACAATCAGTAAAATCTAAGGGAGACGAGACAGAGGAAGACAGAGAGAAAATTGTGGATAGCATGATGTTATGGCACAGAAGAACGTCAACATCTGAGATAATAGCAAACACCAGGGACAGAGATTTGTGGAGATCCATAATTGCCTACTCCAGCCCGCATGGCACCTGATGATGATAGTAATTATATAAATTTGCTGAGACTTCTAATCAGTTTGGAATAAATATTTAATGAAATCTATTTGAATGTCATTGCAGGGAAATATCAGTTTTAATGAAATGTCAATGATATTTGATGATAACAAATACAATAAAGTATTTTATTGTTTGACTTGGACAATTGACTGTATTATTCAATGGGAAAAGGAAAACAAACTGTGTTTCAAATGTGTATGTTGTTTGACTTTTGTTGCTCAATTAATTTTATTTTTTTAGCCCGCTTTGAATTCAAGTCGCCCGAGTGGTTACCAGGGCCCAAATTTGGGGTGTAAAGAATAGAACCACTGTTACCTGCCATGCATGTCGTAAGAGGCGACTAAGGCGGTTGGGCTGAAATCTGATGCATGTGTCCGCTAGGGAATGCTAACCCGAAACAAATGCTTGCAGAAAATGGATGCACCAGGCCGTAAGGCGTATAACATGGTGCAACGACCCTCACAATGAGGAATGGGATAACAGATTCTACGGTCGCCAATCTGCCTCGGAGATTTAGCCACGCAGTAAAAATGTCAGACCTACCATCACAAGGTAGCCAAAACTTACTGCAGGAAGAGGTCAGCACAAACGGGAAGCAGAAATCATAGGAAGTATATCCTACAGAACTGCCCCCAGTATGCAGACTTGAGAAGAAAGAGGTGGCCCACTTACACTAGTGTCCAAGACAAACTGTATGGCGTGGCTGATAATCTGAGGCAGACGGCTGCCTTTATTAGAGAATCAGAAATCCGAATCTAGTGAGAATGCAGAAGAAGAAGAAGAATTCAAGTGTAGTCAGAGAGCCTAATATGGCACTTCTGACTGATTGTTGCATGAAGGCTTGCTTTCCTTTTCCAATAAATATAGGAAGCACCGGAGTCAATGAATATAGGAAACACTGGAGTCAATGAATATAGGAAGCACCGGAGCCAATGAATATAGGAAGCACCGGAGCCAATAAATATAGGAAGCACCGGAGTCAATGAATATAGGAAGCACCGGAGTCAATGAATATAGGAAGCACCAGAGCCAATGAATATAGGAAGCACGAGAGCCAATGAATATAGGAAGCACCGGAGTCAATGAATATAGGAAGCACCGGAGCCAATGAATATAGGAAGCACCGGAGCCAATGAATATAGGAAGCACCGGAGCCAATGAATATAGGAAGCACCGGAGTCAATGAATATAGGAAGCACCGGAGCCAATAAATATAGGAAGCACCGGAGTCAATGAATATAGGAAGCACCGGAGCCAATAAATATAGGAAGCACCGGAGCCAATGAATATATGAAGCACCGAAGCCAATGAATATAGGAAGCACCGGAGCCAATAAATATAGGAAGCACCGGAGCCAATGAATATAGGAAGCACCGGAGTCAATGAATATAGGAAACACCGGAGCCAATGAATATAGGAAGCACCGGAGCCAATGAATATAGGAAGCACGAGCCAATGAATAAGGAAAGAGCTTGAGCCAATAGACGCAGTATAGGAAGCACGGAGCCAATGAATATAGGAAGCACCGGAGCCAATGAATATAGGAAGCACCGGAGCCAATGAATATAGGAAGCACTGGAGCCAATGAATATAGGAAGCACTGGAGCCAATGAATATAGGAAGCACCGGAGCCAATGAATATAGGAAGCACGGAGCCAATGAATATAGGAAGACACGGAGCAATGAATATAGGACACGAGCCAATGAATATAGGAAGCACCAGAGCCAATGAATATAGGAAGCACCGGAGCCAATGAATATAGAAGCACGGAGCCAATGAATATAGGAAGCACGAGCCAATGAATATAGGAAGCACCGAGCCAATGAATATAGGAAGCACCGAGCCAATGAATATAGGCACGAGCCAATGAATATAAGCACGAAGCCAATGAATATAGAAGCACGGAGCCAATGAATAAGGAGCACGAGCCAATGAATATAGGAAGCACGGAGCCAATGAATATAGAAGCACGAGCCAATGAATATAAAGCACCGGAGCCAATGAATATGAAAGCATCGAGTCAATGAATATAGGAAGCACTGGAGCCAATGAATATAGGAAGCACTGGAGCCAATGAATATGGAAAGCATCGGAGTCAATGAATATAGGAAGCACTGGAGCCAATGAATATAGGAAGCACTGGAGCCAATGAATATGGAAAGCATCGGAGTCAATGAATATGGAAAGCATCGGAGCCAATGAATATGGAAAGCATCGGAGCCAATGAATATAGGAAAGCATCGGAGTCAATGAATATGGAAAGCATCGGAGCCAATGAATATGGAAAGCATCGGAGCCAATTAATATGGAAAGCATCGGAGCCAATGAATATGGAAAGCATCGGAGTCAATGAATATAAGAAACATCGGAGTCGATGAATATGGAAAGCATCGGAGCCAAAGAATATGATCAATTAATAAACAATGAACAAGTATTGGGGCTTCTGGAAAAAAAATCGACCGTGTGGTGCCAGGGGAGCAAAGAATAGTACCACAGCGACCTACAAGGTATGTAGTGAGTGGCAACTAATGTTGGACCTAGGGACACTTCTTCTTCTTTCTCGAATCCTGTATGCCTCACAGCGTCAGGTCAGGAAGAGATTTCTAAAACGGGCCCTAGTATGCGCTTCGTAGATAGTCTCTTTCGTCGCCTCTGTTATCTCTGAGGTCCATCTTTGCGTGGCCGGCCTTTTGCTTTGTACCCATTGTATCGGAGCAGCATTGCTCTTTGGGGTGCACTGTCTGATGGTAATCTGCTTACGTGACCGAACCATTTAATTTGTTGTTTCTTGATGAAGTCTAGTACTGATGTTGTACCCACTTTTTCCTGATGTCTTCATTTCTCAACTGGTCTCTTCTTCTTACACCCAGCATTCTGCGTAGACACTTCATCTCTGTTGTGACTAGTTTTCTTCTATCGTTTGTTGTCAGCGTCCAGGTTTGGCACTGGTAACATAATGTGGGAGAAAGATTGTGTTGAACATTGCTCTTTTGTGTTCATGGTGACGTGTTTGCATCTTAAAATTGGCGCCATTTGCCCTGTCATTTGATTTGCTTTGTTGCATCTGTGTTGAATTTCATTAGTTATTCTTCCATTTGCTGAAAAAATGCTCCCCAGGTATGTGAAATCTTTTACTTGATTTAGTAGATGATTATCGATGGAGATGTTGGTAGTGTTTTCCTCTCTGGCGAATGTCATTACTTCTGTTTTGTCGATGTTAATTCTCATGTTGTATTCGTTACATGCTAACTGGAGTCTGTTGATGTGTTGTTGTAGCTGTTCTTCTGTTGTTGATATGATTGCCTGATCGTCTGCAAAAAGAAATTCATTTAAGAGTTCTCCGAGGTTGTTTCCTTCGCTGGTGTTAGCTATTTTACAAATGTGGTCAATGTACGTGATGAACCTAGGGACACTATCCTAGTAAATAAAAAGCATCGCAGAAATCGGATGTCCTGGCCTACTTGTAGACGTATAACTGGCACAACGTGCAATCGCTCATAGGCTCAGATCACATACAAATCCCACAGTGTGGTTAACAAGTGTTCGATATGGAGCGTTCGAAGCAGAAGAAGATATAAAAATAGAGCCAAATATATTTTTGGGAATACTTTGATCTTTCAGAGAATCAAACATTGATTACTTATGTGACGTCACGTTAGTATGAAGGTCAAAGTTCACACCTTTCATGTTGCTTCAGTTTTGACAGTAAGTCTAGTATAGACATTTATGAGCATCCACCTATTGACGAAAATATTTCAATAATATTCCATATTTTAGCACTTCGGTTTACTGCAAAAACAATGTCAAATATTAGGTAAAGTCACTTATATGTTTTATCAGTTAAGGGTCTCTGGGACTAAATGGTTAAACCGTTGCCTAACGTTTCGTAGGTCGTGGATTTGAATCCGGTTCGTTGTGTTCATGAGTGCATTTTTTCTGGCGACCCCCCATGATCGTTCTCGAGGCTACATAGCTCGTACTTTGTGCAATACATTTGGCAGGTAACTTAATTTCTTTCAGTTATTGTTCTACTGTTCTCCTCCAGGTCGTTTTGGATCATCCACGTTTTAGTTTACCCTCTGGTGTCCATATCGGTGCAGTTTTCTTGACAGAGTTTGTCTCCTTGCGTATCACATGGCCAGAGGTCAAAACCCTCATACAGAGAAAATCTGCAGTAGACTGGAAGACAAACACTGGATACGATTATGGAAAAGACTTCCTCAAAGACCTAAGCAGAACAGACCAGGTCATTATATTTCGACTACGCACCGGACACTGCAGACTAAACAAACATTTATATAGACTAGGAATAAGTTAAACAGCTCTCTGCCAGTGTCAGCAGGCGGAACAGACACCAGAACATGTCCTGCAAGACTGTCTTCTTCTGGGGGAGCTGAGAAGTAACATGTGGCCACACCCAGTCGACCTAAAAGCTAAGCTTTCTGGGAAATCTAACAGATCTGAAGTTGACTGCCCAGTTTGTAGTCCACAGTAAATTAAGCGCATGAACAGATATCGCTGAAGAAGGAAACCTGACAGATCTGAAGCTGACTGCCCAGTTTGTGGTCGCACAGTAAATTAAGCGCATGACCAGAGATCGCTGAAGCTGACTTCCCAGTTTGTTAGTTAGTTAGTCTTTCCTCTTGGGCCTGTGGGCGCGCATAGGGCAGAGGTCATAGCTCTCCATGTCTCGCGGTTCGTTGCTATTTGTTTTAAGTCTTTAATGTTTACTAGGCCCATCGTTGAGCCTTCTCTGGTGATGGTTCTACGCAGAGTCTCTCTTGGTCTTCCTCGTTTTCTTTTTCCTTCTGGTGTCCATATGAGTACACAGTATCCCAGTTTGTAGTACACAGTAAATTAAGCGTATGACCAGAGATCGCTGAAGAAGAAGATTTACTTAACAAAAGTGTCAGTGTTTAAATATTGATATTTTCTAACAATTTGTACTTTTCTCTAATCCTGTTTTGGCTCACATCTTCAGGATAAGAAGAGATTTCTAGAACGGGCTATTGTGTACGTTTCATAAACAGTGTCTTTCGTCGCCTCTGTTATCTCTGAGGCCCACCTTTTGCAAGATCGACCTTTTGCTTTGCATTTACTGTATCGGTGTAAGATTGGTCATTGTCTGTTGGTAATCTGCTTATGTGGAGGAACCATTTAGTTTGTTGTTTCTTGATGAAGTTCAGTTCTGATATTGTACCCAATTTTTACCTGTCTTCATTCCCTTACCGGTCTCTTCTTGTACAATTTATAGAAATTGTTATAAAATCGGTACACACGTTTTACAGTTTGGGAGTCTCTGTGGCTGAGTGGTTAAGCCCTTTGCCTTGCGAGTCGAAGGTCGTGGGTTCGAATCCGGACCGCGGCCTTCTGTTCACGAGTGCAGTTTTTCCAGAGACCCTAGGATTGTTGCCGGAGCTACGGAGTTCGTGCTTTGTGCAATACTCTCTGCAGGTGGCGTGCCATTTCTGCGGAGGGGACCGAGCCATATGGGGTAACCCGGTGCAATGAAGTCCATCCTTCGGCTTTTAAACCCTTTTTTTTTTTTTTACAGTTTGGGAACCACTTCATTGTGTCCTGGCGTACTGATTAAGCCGGATACTAGCTCCGTTCTCATAAACGCATGTCGCTTAATATCTATTATAATATCAACATTAATATACTGCAAAATAATCAATTAACTGAACACTGTACGAAGAGAGATCATTAAGTTTTTGGCTTTACTTGAACTCGTTGTAAATACTGATAGCTCAAGCTTTTACTGTCGTGTTCGTTCTAACATAACAAGTCTAATCCAGGTTTAATTTTAAATTAAAAATTAGTTATAGACTGTGAATATCTGTGAACAATGTTGATAAGAATCTGAAATAGAAATATGACAAAGAGAAAAAATAGAAATATCAAATTTATACTCAAATTCAAGATTGGAAAAGTTAAAAGTTTTCCGACAAACGCTTTCAAGAAACGAAATATTAAGAGTGCTAAAGAAATTAAAACGTGAGAGCCAGCTGGCTGTGTTCTTTAAAACGATCGTCTGTACGTTTCGGGCTGTACGTCTCAGGCTGTACGTCTCGGGCTGTACGTCTCGGGCTGTACGTCTCGGGCTGTACGTCTCGGGCTGTACGTCTCAGGCTGTACGTCTCAGGCTGTACGTCTCAGGCTGTACGTCTCAGGCTGTACGTCTCGGGCTGTACGTCTCAGGCTGTACGTCTCGGGAATGTGTGACTAATTGAGAAATAAGGTTTGTGGTTCCAATTCTGTGTTTGGTCATTTGGTTTTTTTCGGCAGCCCCCTTCCCCCGTGTCCCCTTCCCCCCCCCGTGTCTCTTCTCCTTCCCCCACCCACCTTGTTCACTGTCTATTCATTGATCGTATTCATTAATAATGTTTTGTAAGATGTAATATTTTCAATGAGCTCCAGCGGGTGCTACGGAGTTCGTGCACTGTCGTGTGATTCTCCAGCAGACCAAGCAAGAAAATGTTTGTATTCATTGGTTCCGGCGTAAAATTCAAGAAATAGTAATACAGAAACAAATCAGAGGAGAATAAATAGAAATAAATCGGAGGAGAATAAATAGAAATACATAGAAAGAAATAGAAATAAATCAGAGGAGAATAAATAGAAATAAATCGGAGGAGAATAAATAGAAATACATAGAAAGAAATAGAAATAAATCAGAGGAGAATAAATAGAAATAAATCAGAGGAGAATAAACAGAAACAAATCAGAGGAGAATAAACAGAAACAAATCAGAGGAGAATAAACAGAAATAAATCAGAGGAGAAATAACAGAAATAAATCAGAGGAGAATCAATAGAAATAAATAGAAATCAATCAGAGGAGAAATAACATAAATAAATCAGAGGAGAATAAATAGAAATAAAAAGAAAAATAAATAAATCAGAGGAGAAATAATGGAAATAAATCAGAGGAGAATAAATATAAATAATGCAGAGGAGAATAAACAGAAATAAATAGAAACAAATCAGAGGAGAATAAATCAGAGAAAAATAAATTGAAATAAATTAGAGGAGAATACATTGAAATAAATCAGAGGAGAATAAATATAAACGAATCAGAGGAGAATAAATAGAAATAAATTAGAGGATACTAAATAGAAATAAATCAGAGCAGAATAAATAGAAATACATAGAAATAAATCAGAGGAGAATAAACAGAATTAAATCAGAGGAGAATAAACAGAAATAAATCAGAGGAGAACAAATTGAACAAAAATGTTACTTCTTTGTTTGTTATCTTTCTTTTTTTCTTTTTTCCCTTCCTCCAATCCTGTTTTACCTCACATCGTCAGGATAAGAAGAAATTTCAAGAACGAGTCCTTGTGTGCGATTTAGATTATATTAGAGCGTGAAAACCAACAAACAGGAACAATGAGAATTAACTGCTTGCGGATGATAATAAAATATTACTCTTGACTAAACAAGTAATTTATACAGATTTTTATTTGATTTTTGTCAGGAATTCCCGCAGTTTTTAATGAAGAAAATCACGCGCACAGTCCCGCACAAATAGACATAAGAGATATTTGTAACAATGTCAGCGTTATTGAGAATGACAAACTCGCGACTGTGTTTGATATGCATTGTCATCGTCGCCAGCGTCTGGGTTTGCTTTTTTAATTTAAAATTTATAGCTGTAAGACTTAAAGAGTTTACTTCAAATACTGAGTTAGCAGACGCTAAAATGTGGAAACATTTTGGAATTGAAAGTAAATGTAAAACATTCATCAAGTATGATCCACACGGAACGAAACTTGATGATATTCAAGCTTATCGTTCGAATCTGCTCATTAGAAGACATCACCGTTTGACAGATTTGAAGGTAGGTTTTTATGCTATGCACACTTGTCTTACACATATAAACAGTTATAAATTGATGCTATACGCACAACTCTTGCACATGTACACGGCCATATGTTGATGCCAGTGGCGGCTCGTCATTAAGGGCCAGAAGGGCCGGGCCCCACCAAAATTAATATGTAACGTGTATTTATTATTTAAATAATAATAATAATTCCTCTCGTACCGTTATACGTTACATAGGGCCTGCAAGTAATTTCTCCATACCGCTCTATCCTGGGCAACTCGCTCAATCTCCTCCATGGAACTGAGACCGATATTTCCTGCCTCTCTCAGCAAAGTTCGCTTCAGGGTCTCCTTAGGTCGACCTCTTTCTTGAACCCTTTGCATCCCACTTCAATGCCTGCTTTGATATTCGTTGATCATTTCTCCTCAAGGTGTGCCCAACATATCTCCATCTTCTCTTTCTTATAACAGTTATCACTAGTGGTTGACCAGACATGTCTCTGATTTCATCACTTCTCCTGAATTCATTCCATTTTATATTCATTATTTTTCGCAGACATCTATTTTCAAATGCATTCAACTTGCTTTCTATATCTTTAGTCATTTTCCAACTCTCTCTAGCATATGTTAGGATTGATACAACATTTGAATTGAAAATTCGTAATTTAGTTTTAATACTATATAACTTGCAGTTCCATATTTTATTTAGACTTTTAAAAGCTGATGTTGCTTTGCCAATTCGTATCATAATTTATTTTTAACATTTCCTGTGCAATCAAAATTGCTACCTAAATAGGTGAACTGCTCTGTTATTTTTATCATTTTAGATTCCAGTGTGATATCTGCATTACTTGCCATAGGTGTCTTCATTATATTTGTTTTTCATAGCTTATCTGCAGTCCAACTTTTGATGCTATAGATGACAAGTTGTCTGTTTTTCTTTGCATATCTTGGCTGTTTCTACTTAACAAGGCAATATCATCTGCAAAATCCAAATCTTCTAGTTGACTATTTTCTACCCAATCGACGCCAGTTTCGCCCCTGCAACATTTTCGCATCACCCAGTCAATGGCCACTCCAAACAAAAGCAGAGATAGAATACAGCCTTGCTTTAACCTTTCTTTAAATATAAGTTAAAAATAAAAATGAGTGTCCTGCTGGTAACACAAGTCAACTCCACGTGTAGACCGAGAAACTTTGACCGCGACCTCAAAGTCTAACTGGGACCCGACACGCATAGGGCCTGGAATAGATTCCACTAGGCCTGGGTTTTTTTTCCCTTTGTAGGAATGCCAACTCGAATTTTTAAAATCATACATAAACCGTATGTGTTTGCCTGCCTAATGATGTGCAAGCGCCTACTATCACAACGAACTCGTGCTGTAAGGCGCAATTCATATGTTTTTGTGTTTGCTCCTTTCGTGCCAAAGGCGGCACATAGGGCAAAGGTTTTAGAGCTCCATGTGATGCTGTTCGTTGCTAGCAGTTGGAGATCTTGTATGGTTTTACATTCCAATAGTTTACTTTCTTGTTGGATGGTTCTTCGGAGAGTGGTCTTAGGTCTTCCCCATTGTCTTTCCCCAACTGGTGACCACATAAGGACTTGTCGATTTAGTCTCTTTTCGTCTGATCTAAGAACATGACCTAAATATTTCCACCTTCGTTTCCTTATAATATTTGATATGGGTTGTTCATATACCCAACTGTAAGTGTGGTTTTACAAGTGGTAGGCGATGGAACAAACGAAGAAGAGCAAGAAGTAGCAGAAGAAGAAGAAGAAGCAAGTCTCGATATACAAGTTGTTACAACAGGTTATTTTTCATGGCAAACAACGAAGATGAAGACACATTGAATGTTTACATGTCTTGCTTTGAACTTGTCTAATATTACTATACACTTTGTCCTGTATTGGTTTTTCAATGTGGCAGATTCGTTCTCTAAATCTGGACATCAATGGGTCTGACATATTGGTCATTCTCCACATACAAAAAACAGGTGGAACATACTTAGAAGACAATCTGGCACTAAACACAAACATTCAGCCACCAGTTCGATGTAAAGAAATGCCAGGAGTTTCAGATAGGTAAAAAGTTAAAGCCAACAAGATTTTTAATTAATTTCATACAGAGTATATCAACAATAGAGGGGGAATTAATTCCATAGATTGACTTGGAAAAGTGCACAAGATAATTGCATAAAAGTCACTTTTTAAAAAACATGTGTTTTGAAATACGAACAGCTAATATTGGTCTCTTGTGTAGATTCTTTTTGTTTTAGTTGATCGATTGAATTGATTTATTGACTGATTGGGGAATGTGTTGACGTGTTGAATTATGATTAGTTAGAATTGTGATTCATCTGTTGACTGGTTATATGTTTGGTTCGTTAAGTAGTTAATAGTTTGTTAATTAGCCAGTTAAGTATCTACTTGCTTAGTAAGTTAATTAGTTAGATATTTAGTAAAGTATTTAGTTGGTACATGGTTTAGCTAGTTTGTAGGTTTTTTAATTGATTAGTTAGTTAGTAATTTATTGAGTTATTCAGTTAGTTATTTAGTTAGCAAACAAGTCACATAACAATTTATTGAGTTATTCAGTTAGTTATTCAGTTAGCAAACAAGTCACATAACAATTTATTGAGTTATTCAGTTAATTATTCAGTTAGCAAACAAGTCACATAACAATTTATTGAGTTATTCAGTTAGTTATTCAGTTAGCAAACAAGTCACATAACAATTTATTGAGTTATTCAGTTAGTTATTCAGTTAGCAAACAAGTCACATAACAATTTATTGAGTTATTCAGTTAGTTATTCAGTTAGCAAACAAGTCACATAACAATTTATTGAGTTATTCAGTTAGTTATTTAGTTAGCAAACAAGTCACATAACAATTTATTGAGTTATTCAGTTAGTTATTCAGTTAGCAAACAAGTCACATAACAATTTATTGAGTTATTCAGTTAGTTATTTAGTTAGCAAACAAGTCACATAACAATTTATTGAGGTATTCAGTTAGTTATTCAGTTAGCAAACAAGTCACATAACAATTTTTTGAGTTATTCAGTTAGTTATTCAGTTAGCAAACAAGTCACATAACAATTTATTGAGTTATTCAGTTAGTTATTCAGTTAGCAAACAAGTCACATAACAATTTATTGAGTTATTCAGTTAGTTATTTAGTTAGCAAACAAGTCACATAACAATTTATTGAGTTATTCGGTTAGTTATTTAGTTAGCAAACAAGTCACATAACAATTTATTGAGTTATTCAGTTAGCAAACAAGTCACATAACAATTTATTGAGTTATTCAGTTAGTTATTTAGTTAGCAAACAAGTCACATAACAATTTATTGAGTTATTCAGTTAGTTATTTAGTTAGCAAACAAGTCACATAACAATTTATTGAGTTATTCAGTTAGTTATTTAGTTAGCAAACAATTCACATAACAATTTATTGAGTTATTCAGTTAGTTATTTAGTTAGCAAACAAGTCACATAACAATTTATTGAGTTATTCAGTTAGTTATTTAGTTAGCAAACAAGTCACATAACAATTTATTGAGTTATCCAGTTAGTTATTTAGTTAGCAAACAAGTCACATAACAATTTATTGAGTTATTCAGTTAGTTATTCAGTTAGCAAACAAGTCACATAACAATTTATTGAGTTATTCAGTTAGTTATTTAGTTAGCAAACAAGTCACATAACAATTTATTGAGTTATTCAGTTAGTTATTCAGTTAGCAAACAAGTCACATAACAATTTATTGAGTTATTCAGTTAGTTATTTAGTTAGCAAACAAGTCACATAACAATGGAGATACTTGTGGTAACTAAGGACCTCTTCTTCTTCTTTGCGTTCATTCTTTACGATCAATTTTAATCATTCCTTGTGATATGTTTGATCTTTGTCAAGAACGTGTATACGTTGCACATTGGTTTGGTAGGCCCCTAAACGCTTAGACTTCTACACGTTTAGGACACGTGCATACGATTTCAACCAAACCTCCTTAATCACCTCTTACGACATGCGTGGCAGGTAACAGTGGTTCTATTCTTTACACCCCAAATTTGGGCTCCGGTAACCACTCGGGCGACTAAGGCCCTACTCTGGCTGGAGTCATAGAACTATACTCATGAGTGCATTCTGAGTTTCTCATTGAGTATGATCCGGAAAGTGAAGGCTGGTTCGGTAAGCAGACAAGAGACAATCCCTACATGAGTCAACAATTTGAAGAATTATTTTCATCTTTATAGGGGCATATAGGAGTCGATGGTAATGAGAGAGCAGACATGCTGACTGGCACTGTCACCATATCGTGGGGTCAGCCAATGGATAGATTTGACATTCTGAACGCTCTCATAGAGTGTAACCACAAAGAGGACTTTCTTCTAAAACAATCCATGTCAACTGTTAGATTGCAAAAGTTGGGATTGAAGATTGGGGTGCCCAGAAAAGGGCAGCACAACAAACGTATGAGTAGGTTCGGCAATCAACATCGAATTGGTACGACGAGTCGCTGGACGCTGTTGGTGATATTGCAAAGAAGATCGGACCACCTATAGACATGTCCGGAGTACAATACCGATTTTCCAAACTTAAAACCCTGTGGTCTGTTAAAATAAATTTTGTTTTGAGCACACTCTACAGTTTACCTTACTGGTTTGCAATACTTGATTCATTTTTGGTTTTGTTCAACTTGGCCTGTTCCCTAATATAGAATCATGTGCGCATGTCTGAATGTCAACGGTCAAGACTGGATGTTGAATAGACACTGCACTGGTTGGGCTTGTGGGCTTCATCCAGGCTTTATGGAACTTACATCATGTGTTGATCGTTGGTTCTCTAACCAGGCTAATGAGAAGAGAAAGAGAAAGTAAGTAGGAATATGTAAGATCATAGACTACAAGGTCGTTGTTGATGTTGGTACCCGTCTATTTTATATAAATCTAAGTTTGTCCCGGAAACGACACCGTGAACTAGGAAGTAGTATTCACATAACGCACTGAGTTCTTCTTCTTCTCTTTCTTTTCTCTAATACTGTTTTGTCTCACAGTGTTAGGATAAGAAATGTATAGAACGGCTTTGTGTGTGCTTCATTGTGTTTTTCACCGCCTCTGTTATTTCTGAGGTCAACCTTTTGCGTGGACGGTATTTTGCTTTGTATCGACTGTATCTGAGTATCGTTGCTCCTTGAGATGAACTGTCTATTGATAATTTGCGTATGTGTCAGAACCATTTAATTTTGTTATAGCACAGTGTGTGCTGGTTAGCACGAATGTCCAATGATGCAGTGAGATTGCTACATTGGATGTCATGCTTGCATATTTTATACATTATTGAATGCCATTTAACCAGAGTCACTTTGATAGACAAGATCTCGATAGTAGACACCGCCTGACTATCTTCTGGTAAGCTTTGATCGCAGTGTCGGATGCACGTGTCCGCTACGGAATGCTAACCTGAAACAAATGCTTGCAGAAAACGTATGCACCAGGCCGTAAGGCGCATAACATGGTGCAACGACCCTCACAATGAGGAATGGGATAACGGATTCTACGGTCACCAATCTGCCTCGGAGATTTAGCCACGCTGCAAGAATGTCAGACCTACCATCACGAGGGTCGCCAAAACTTTCTTCGGGAAGAGGTCGGCACAAACGGGGAAGCAGAAATCATAGAAATTATATCCTACAGAACTGCCCCAGTATGCAGACTTGAGAAGAAAGAGGTAGCCCACTTACACTAGCGTCCAAGACAAACTGTATGGCGTGGCTGATAATCTGAGGCAGACGGCTGCCTTTATTAGAGAATCCGAAATCCCAATCTAGTGAGAACACAGAAGACAAACTGTATGGCGTGGCTGATAATCTGAGGCAGACGGCTGCCTTTATTAGAGAATCCGAAATCCCAATCTAGTGAGAACACAGAAGACAAACTGTATGGCGTGGCTGATAATCTGAGGCAGACGGCTGCCTTTATTAGAGAATCCGAAATCCCAATCTAGTGGGAACGCAGAAGAAGAGAAGAAGATGATCGCAGTGTATCTGACAAACATCAAGTTAAAAAAAGACACAGCACTGAACGAAATACATAATCGATATAAGGGAAGAATGCAGTAAAACTATATAGCAATGGCGAAATACGTAAACACAAAGTAATGTACGATTTTACAAATTACAAAAGCAATAACGAAACACAGCAACGTTTCGACCACAAGACCTTTATCATGGAAAAGATACAACAGAAGTGAAGACAATCACTACTTACATGGCACAGAACATATAGAAGAAGACTATATTTCTAACAGCCCTAAAATGAAAATCTGTGACTAAAAACGAATAACGAAATAAATGCAAAAACTAGAAGTGGAAAAAAGTAGATAAACAATAAAAATCAAATATATTTATAACATATATACATTTAACATATACACATATAGAATATGGAGCATGAGAAGAGAAAGTACTAAGAAACATAGGAATGTAGTGTGTTGAGTCCATGAGGTCGCAAGTTACCATATAAAGATGTAAAACGATTCCCTAAAGCAAATTGACTTCGATCATCAGAGGAGCATGATCGGATGGCAGTGACCTGGACATCGCGAGCTTCCAAATGGTCCGTTCGTTCCATTGAAATGAGTGGCTGCAGAGGTCACAGACCATTTGCGTATATCAAAACAAGAACTCCGTATATCTAGAAGCAATCATATGTGTCTGGGAAAAATGAACTTAATAAAAAAAAAAAAAACCAGCGCGATTCAGATAATATCCAAAAATCATACTGGTTCAGCTGGGGATTGAACCCAGGACCGGGGACTGCCTAGAGTAGTTGATAGTAGCTCGGCCTGCTAGATGTGAGACGCCTCATAGCTCGGGTTCGAACCTACTGTCCGGCATTTGTTCGATTCGAGTCCCCTGGTCTTACTCAGGACGATAACTGAGTACCTCTGAAGTCGGAGAAAATCTGCCTGTATGGCGAGGGAATACTAATTACGAGTACATTGAGCACACGGCTGCCAGTGTAAGTAATTTACAATGTGCACGCTGCTGCCATTGTAAGAAATTGGAAAACGGATTTTCACGCAAAAATCAGTTTCAGAGATGAAACTTCGTTTGAGTTGAAAGCGGACGAAAGAAAAAAAAAAAAAAGAACCCAGGACCTCTCGCGTGTGAGGCGAGCGTGATGACCACTACACTACTGAACCCGTTGATATAATATTCGATTTGTTTGTTTGTTTAGTGTTAGATAAAACCTCCATGTGGCCAAGGCACGTACATTCAACTTAAGATGGACGTATTTGTTGGTTATATTAGTGCATATTGACCTTTCTCTTGTGTGGCCTGGGACTAGTCCTAAAAGGAATTCAAAATTTAAAAAAATTTATTGTTATAAGATGAGAGCTTTCAAGATTGTATTTAACTTCATTGTCTCACAGTTATCACTACATCACAATGATGAGAGATCCAGTAACCAGGTTTATCAGTGAATGGTTGCATGTTAGAAGGGGCGCCACATGGAAAGAAAGCCAACTTTTATGCGATGGAACAGATGCAACTCTCCAAGAAGTTCCCTTCTGCTTCAAATTTGGATCCTGGAAGAACGTGAGCTTTGACGAGTTCATCAACTGTTCGTAAGTGTGAACTATTACCGTAGTGGTATTCTCCTTCTTATTCTACATTTGTTATAAAATATTCAATTGTTAACCGTCTGCCCAGCGTGTTCGTAGCGCGTTGGACTACGGGTGACTATCCTCTGTGTGTGCGGGTTCAATTCCGCGGGATGGTAGAAAAAGCCATAGATTCCCCAGATTTACGGTGTTCGTGACACAGAACCGAAGGGTTACGATGTCCATGGCACCGAGCCGAAGAGCTGAAAAGCTCAGTGCTTCTGGATCGGAAAAAAATTTTTTTTAACGATCCTGAGAGTTGGGTCAGAGGTAGCATAGCTGCTGGTAGAGTTTAACGTTATTTCAACGATCCCGAGAGTTGGGTCGGAGGTAGCATAGCTGCTGGTAGAGTTTATTTCAACGATCCCGAGAGTTGGGTCGGAGGTAGCATAGCTGCTGGTAGAGTTTAACGTTATTTCAGCGATCCCGAGAGTTGGGTTCGGAGGTAGCATAGCTGCTGGTAGAGTTTAACGTTATTTCAGCGATCCCGCGAGTTGGGTCGGAGATAGCATAGCTGCTGGTAGAGTTTATTTCAACGATCCCGAGAGTTGGGTTCGGAGATAGCATAGCTGCTGGTAGAGTTTAACGTTATTTCAGTGATCCCGCGAGTTGGGTCGGAGATAGCAAAGCTGCTGGTAGAGTTTAACCTTGGGGTCTCTGTGGCGTAAAGGCTAGGTGCTCGTCTCTCGTTCCAAAGGTACCAGGTTCGCTCCCTCGTGAAGCCATCTGTATATTTTTCCCAGATTTCCCTGATCTCAGTATAGGTGAGATCGGGTTCATAGTCTTATCGAAGACGGATGATAAAACGTAACTCTCGTGTTCAATTGAGCCCGTAAGAGAACCCCTGGCAGTTCAAATTGACAAGAGCAGGCTGGAATGTCGCTACCCTGACAAAATTTATTAGTAACATTTTACCAAATTTATACTAAATATTTTCACCATCTTCTAAATTACATCGGGCACCCTCACTGGTGCTACGGAGTTCGTGTACTGACGCTGAGATCATACTATGTAAGAAAGAGATCGGTAGCACACATGCTTACTCACCAAAGTGCACGGACGATAATCATACCAATCAATCAAGAAACTCGACGTGTCTTTTTTAATGCCCAAAATACTTCAATATTCTTGTTCTTATTAACATCAATGTTTAACTCATAACTTGAATATTTTTTTACAAATAACAAAATTAGACATAGTTGCATAAAGGCAGTGGCGGTTCGTGATCATTTTTGCTGGTGGGGCCAGACATTTTTTTTCCGGATAAATCCTGGTTTTGGGTTGATATATTTTAATTTATAAAATAATAAATACATGTTATACATTATTTTTGGTGGGGCCAGGCCCCACTGGCCCTTAATAACGAGCCGCCACTGCATAAATGTGTAATATTTCTTTAAATTGTATTTTCAGAAGCAATATGGCTTTCAATAGGCAGACCCGAATGCTGGCCAATCTAAGCCTTTCTGACTGCTACAGACTACAGTCTAACTTGTCACAAAATGAACGAGAAGAGATCATGCTACAAAGTGCTAAAGATAATCTTTCACGTTGGTTAACATTCTTTGGCATTGTAGAATACATTGAGGCAAGCCAAATTTTATTTGAAAAAACATTTATTGGCTTGAAGTTTAACAAAAATATGTCCAGAAAACAAAAGTCTTTTTCACACAGTGTTGCCGTTTTATCAGAAGCTATCTGGGCTCGAACCGTAGACAAAAACAGGTTGGATATAAGGTTGTACCAATACGCTAAAGATATCTTTCTGCAACGGTTAGCGATGGTCAACATAACGATACATAGACCAATCAATGACGCTGTGGATCTTCACGAGGGATTTACGTACATCCGAACACAAAATAATTAATTGTCATAAATGCAAGACCTTTAGTTTGAATTAAATGCATACTTCTGTCCATTGAGTTTTTGAATTTTCTTTCATATTATGGGAGGGGGTGTCTCTGTGGCATAGAAGCTAGATGCTCGTCTCTCGTTAGAGATGTTCTCGGTTCACTCCTTCGTGGAGACATCGGGATATTTTTCCAGAGATCCCTGATCTCAGTGTAGGTGAGATCGAGTTCCTAGTCATATCTCGGTGTAGGTGAGATCGAGTTCCTAGTCATATCTCAGTGTAGGTGAGATCGAGTTCCTAGTCATATCGAAGACGGACGAAAAGTGTAGGTCCTGTGTTCAAGTTGAGCAAGTAAAAGAACCCTTGGGAGTTGGTGCAGTGCTGCTAAGATCTTCCTGTGTAAGAACCCTTGGGAGTTCGTGCAGTGCTGCTGAGATCTTCCTGTGTAAGAACCCTTGGAAGTTGGTGCAGTGCTGCTAAGATCTTCCTGTGTAAGAACCCTTGAGAGTTCGTGCAGTGCTGCTAAGATCTTCCTGTGTAAGAAATAGATCGGAGCACACATGGTTACTCACCGAAGTATGTTAATGTTGGTCCTATCAATCATTGTATGTTATCTTATGCGATCGACGTCGTGCACAATTAGGCATTCCCGTTCGTGCTCTGTCCTCCGCTGCAGCAGACATCCCAAAGTCTATTTGCTCACCGTACCCATGAGAATGGTATTGAGAATGAGAATGGAACCACATTTACTACCATCACGGGCCTATAATAATCGACGCTCAGGGCGCAGATCACGAGGCAGACCACGAAGGATAGATAACATCTCAGAGTCCCTGCGAAAGCATGGGCTGACAACGTCAAGCGCAACACACCTGGCACAAGATAGAAAACTAACTCTCCCCCCGTCGCTTCACGGCAAATGTGGTTAAGATAAGACCCATGAGAAGTTGATTACTATATCTTCTCTCTCTACCCCGAAGACGACACTGTCTGGCATGTCCAAACTTAACGACTAATTCTCGAATAATCAATCATTGTATAGGGCTGTTGTCTCGCCCGTGTATCTTCGTACATTCGCTGTTCATCATATCTTCATATATCTTCCTCTATCCATATTTCACATATCTGCTCTATATCCATTGTTTTCACATATCTGCTCTCTATCCATATTTCACATATCTGCTCTCTATCCATATTTCACATATCTGCTCTCTATCCATATTTCACATATCTGCTCTATATCCATATTTCACATATCTGCTCTCTATCCATATTTCACATATCTGCTCTATATCCATATTTCACATATCTGCTCTATATCCATATTGCACATATCTGCTCTATATCCATTGTTTTCACATATCTGCTCTATATCCATATTTCACATATCTGCTCTATATCCATTGTTTTCACATATCTGCTCTATATCCATATTTCCCATATCTGCTCTATATCCATTGTTTTCACATATCTGCTCTCTATCCATTGTTTTCACATATCTGCTCTCTATCCATTGTTTTCACATATCTGCTCTCTATCCATATTTCACATATCTGCTCTCTATCCATATTTCACATATCTGCTCTCTATCCATTGTTTTCACATATCTGCTCTATATCCATATTTCACATATCTGCTCTCTATCCATATTTCACATATCTGCTCTCTATCCATATTTCACATATCTGCTCTATATCCATATTTCACATATCTGCTCTCTATCCATTGTTTTCACATATCTGCTCTATATCCATATTTCACATATCTGCTCTCTATCCATATTTCACATATCTGCTCTCTATCCATATTTCACATATCTTCTCTCTATCCATTGTTTTCACATATCTTCTCTCTATCCATATTTCACATATCTGCTCTCTATCCATATTTCACATATCTGCTCTCTATCCATATTTCACATATCTGCTCTCTATCCATATTTCACATATCTGCTCTCTATCCATATTTCACATATCTGCTCTCTATCCATATTTCACATATCTGCTCTCTATCCATATTTCACATATCTGCTCTCTATCCATATTTCACATATCTGCTCTCTATCCATATTTCACATATCTGCTCTCTATCCATATTTCACATATCTGCTCTATATCCATATTTCACATATCTTCTCTCTATCCATATTTCACATATCTGCTCTCTATCCATATTTCACATATCTGCTCTCTATCCATATTTCACATATCTGCTCTCTATCCATATTTCACATATCTGCTCTCTATCCATATTTCACATATCTTCTCTCTATCCATTGTTTTCACATATCTTCTCTCTATCCATATTTCACATATCTGCTCTCTATCCATATTTCACATATCTGCTCTCTATCCATATTTCACATATCTGCTCTCTATCCATATTTCACATATCTGCTCTCTATCCATATTTCACATATCTGCTCTCTATCCATATTTCACATATCTGCTCTCTATCCATATTTCACATATCTGCTCTCTATCCATATTTCACATATCTGCTCTCTATCCATATTTCACATATCTGCTCTCTATCCATATTTCACATATCTGCTCTATATCCATATTTCACATATCTTCTCTCTATCCATATTTCACATATCTGCTCTCTATCCATATTTCACATATCTGCTCTCTATCCATATTTCACATATCTGCTCTCTATCCATATTTCACATATCTGCTCTCTATCCATATTTCACATATCTGCTCTCTATCCATTGTTTTCACATATCTGCTCTCTATCCATTGTTTTCACATATCTGCTCTATATCCATATTTCACATATCTGCTCTCTATCCATTGTTTTCACATATCTGCTCTATATCCATATTTCACATATCTGCTCTCTATCCATATTTCACATATCTGCTCTCTATCCATATTTCACATATCTTCTCTCTATCCATTGTTTTCACATATCTTCTCTCTATCCATATTTCACATATCTGCTCTCTATCCATATTTCACATATCTGCTCTCTATCCATATTTCACATATCTTCTCTCTATCCATTGTTTTCACATATCTTCTCTCTATCCATATTTCACATATCTGCTCTCTATCCATATTTCACATATCTTCTCTCTATCCATATTTCACATATCTGCTCTCTATCCATATTTCACATATCTGCTCTCTATCCATTGTTTTCACATATCTTCTCTCTATCCATTGTTTTCACATATCTTCTCTCTATCCATATTTCACATATCTGCTCTCTATCCATATTTCACATATCTGCTCTCTATCCATATTTCACATATCTGCTCTCTATCCATGTGCCTTCACATATCTTCTCTCAATCCGTATGTCATCATGTACAAATGACAGCATTGTTTCTCATTCTTCCAGCATTCTCTCTCTCTCTCTCACACACACACATGTATACACACGTACTCAGGTGGGCGTCTGTTTCTTAGCGGTAGTGAGCTTGACCACAACCCAGAAGTACCTGGTTCTCTCTCGCGCCGATCACTGCCCAGACCCATGTACCAGATTTCCCATAAATTATATTCATGTGGAAATCTGATTCATGCAGCCTTAGCAGTGGTGTGTTTTACGTCACATCTTCAGCACCATTTGGAGCTCTGGTGCTTATCCTTCGGCGATGTGTCCGGTTTCAGCCAGCGTGTACTCGGTTCGCTCTCCGTTCTGTAGCCATCTAGTGTTTTTTACGGTGTGGGGTAGCTAGCTCTACGTCCACCCAACTTAAACGCCTCTTACGCCATGCGTGGCAGGTAACAGTGGTTCTATTCTTTACACCCCAATTTGGGCCCTGGCAACCACTCGGGAGGTACCTGGTTCAAACTCTGTGGGGGAGGGTGGAAGTTTGAATCAAATTTGTTCTTGTGAAATTATTACAAAATGTAAAATAGACCACACCGTTCAGAAAGCAATGGCAAACTACTGAACGTGTAAGTGGTGCCTAGAAAATTAACGACTCGTTTACTGTGGTTGATGACAATGTCCTGTAAAGGATATGCCACGATTTTCATTTTCACCCCTCACCAATTTTTGTTTCTCTTGTTTATTCCATATGTACAGTGAAGCGTTATGGGGAGTTTCAGTTTTCTATCCTGTGCCAGGTGTATTACATCTGCAGTTGTTAAGTCTATGATGTCGCAGGATATATGTGATATTATCTATCCATCGTCTTCTTGGTCTCTCTCTCTGGCTCTACGTTCAGGTTGCCGGTTGTTACAGCCACGAGATGGTAGTAGGGCTGGTTTCTAAGCGGAATAACTAAGCAAAGTTAGAAACCAAACAAAACACGACCCGTGCGGTGCCGGGTCCCGCAGAGCTGGTTTCTAAGCAGAATAACAAAGCAAAGTTAGAAATCAAACAAAACACGACCCGTGCGGTGCCGGGTCCCGCAAGGAAAATAAAGAATAGTACCACTGCGACCTACAATACATATCGTAAGACGTGACTGATGTAGGACCTAGGAAGCTACCCTAGTAAATAAAAAGCGTCGCAGAAATCAGATGCGCTGTCCTACTTGTAGACGCATAACTGGCACACGTACAATCGCTCTTAATCTCAGATCACATACAAATCACACAGAGTGGTTAACAAGTGGTTGATATGAAGCGTTTAAAGAAGAAAATAAAATCAACAAAAGCATCCAATTGTTTACACTCTTTTATTTCTGCTATCTCTCTGTTCAGAAACAATTGTTTTTATACATAATACCAGATTTTAAATACTTTTCGTTTTCTATAACTTCATTTCTTTGAGTCAATTACATTTTTTTCAGCATATTTAGCTACGGTTGTTGTACCTTGAATTTAACCCCTAAAAATGGAAGGCAGTAGGAGCGCAACTTACCCACTCCCGTCACGGGGAGGTAGGGACGAAAAATAACAATACGAGATTCTTTCGAGGCCCCGTATTTGGAATGAGTGTATTAAAACCCTTTCAAGAGGATCTTTTGGGAGGGCAAGTCTGGTGCCAGTAGCTGCGATAATTCCATCTCCAGTAGCGTATATTTAGTGAATGCGCCTATACCTCTCTCGTGTCCGATAAGGAATCAACGACGATGGATATTACAAATCTGACGCCCCTGCGTGGTTACCGGGGCCCGAAGTCGGGGTAAAGAATACAACTACTATTACCTACTGGTGAGTGTCTGTGCGGTAGTGAGCTCGATCACAAACCCAAGCGTACCTGGTTCAAACCCCACGGTGGGCATATTTGGAAGCAAATTTGTTTCCGTGGGATTTTTACAAAAGGTAAAAATAGACGACCTCACCGTTCAGAAAGCAATGGCAAACTACTGAACGTATAAGTAGTGCCTAGAAAATCAACGACTCGTTGACTGTGGTTGATGGCTACGTCCTTTGGGATATGTCATGATTTTCATTACCTACTACATGCTGTATACGACGAACGTGGTGGTTCGGGAAAGGGATTAGCTACCCCACCCTATACAAATACTTAGCTATAAAAACCGCAACCAAGCGCATGAGAGCTTTCAAGGCATTAGTTAAGGACCTATGTCTCCTTGGGGGCGAAGAAAAATGTTTCAGTCCAACATAAAAATATTTTTTCCAAAATTAAGTCTAAGGAAAATTGGCATCAACGAGGAAATTAAAAAGAGATAGAAGCGTGGTTGAGGCATACATTAAGAATGCAGAAGGCCAGATTGAGAGAGATGGGTGTCGATATTGGTGCAGCCGAAGAGAACGACATACCAAATATGCAAAAAGATTGATTAATCAACATTGAACTGGCATGTTGGGCCGCTGCTGGATTTGTCGAGGCGGAGCACCTATGGTCGTGTCCTGAGTGCTATGATAGTCGTCAGATAAAGAAAGCAGAAGGCCAGATACCACATCTAGCTTTGAAATGGAATCTCTGTCTCTCTCTCGCGATCACCGCCCAGACCGATGTACCAGATCTTCCCATAAATTCTATTCATGTGGAAATCTGATTCATGCAGCCTTAGCATTGGTGTGTTTTACGTCACATCTTCAGCATCATTTGGAGCTCTGTTGCTTATCCTTCAGCGATCTGTCCGGTTTCAGCCATCGTTTGCTCGGTTTGCTCTCCGTTCTGTAGCCATCTAGTGTTTTTACGGTATGGGGTAGCTAGCCCCACCTCCTTAATCGCCTCTTACGACATGCGTGGCAGGTAACAGTGGTTCTATTCTTTACGCCCCAATTTGGGCCCCGGTAACCCACTCGGGCGACAGAAATGGAATCTGGGATGCAAGAGATGTAGGGGACGACCTAGAGATGGACTGTAAACAGAGAAAGAGAAGAGGTGGGACGACCTAGAGATGGACTGTAAAGAGAGAAAGAGAAGAGGTGGGACGACCTAGAGATGAACTGTAAACAGAGAAAGAGAAGAGGTGGGACGACCTAGAGATGTACTGTAAACAGAGAAAGAGAAGAGGTGGGACGACCTAGAGATGGACTGTAAACAGAGAAAGAGAAGAGGTGGGACGACCTAGAGATGTACTGTAAACAGAGAAAGAGAAGAGGTGGGACGACCTAGAGATGTACTGTAAACAGAGAAAGAGAAGAGGTGGGACGACCTAGAGATGTACTGTAAACAGAGAAAGAGAAGAGGTGGGACGACCTAGAGATGTACTGTAAACAGAGAAAGAGAAGAGGTGGGACGACCTAGAGATGTACTGTAAACAGAGAAAGAGAAGAGGTGGGACGACCTAGAGATGAACTGTAAACAGAGAAAAAGAAGAGGTGGGAAAGACCTTAAATGAACTAAGCTGGTTTGCTCAAGACATAACTGGTTGCATATTCGTTAAATGTCTTATACTTCAATGGGAGTTGAGAGAAGGCGGCAAATATTTACTTGATGATGGAAAACATGGTTGAATGGATTAGAGTGTGGCTCCCTTGCAGGAGACCTGGGTTCACGCCAAGAAGTTTTTTTCTGTCGGGGGCATAAAGTAAAATCCAAATTTAAAATTTCGCTGTGACTGCACTACCTATTAATTTCCACAGGCACATACACCGCCCCTAAAACTGCCTTAAAAAACAGTACTACAAGCAGTAACGACAGTGTGATGTAAAACAAACACAAAACAGAAAATTAAGCTTAATATTTTTATAAATAAAATTTGCTTCAGATATAAACAGATGTCGGTAAAGCTATGTATAATTTTATCCAGTTGTCTATGTACGTAACGAAATAGACAAAACTATGTAGAAAATCTTGTATATTTTAATAAAAAATTTATGTCATCAAACTTTCAAAGTAAAACTACAGATGATTTTCTGCTATAGTCGATATTCTTTTCAAGAAAGTTTTCCTGGCAATAATCTCCTTCTTTTTATTGATCTTTTTACAAAAATTGATTTCAATTTTTCTTTACAAAAATGCATCTGTATGATACAACCTGGCATCTGTACCCTCACTCAATGGTTGGGTGGTGCAACGCTGTTTAAAAGGGAACCTTTGTTATAGAATAATACGGTGTTAGGCCTGTATTGTTCATTAACCGTCAGCACACGATGAGAGATGTGGACAACATCACGTTAGTCCCCTTTACTTTCCAGCACTTTCCCTGGTATCCAATTGTGGCTGGGTCAACCTGAGAACCGTTATGGTTTTAAAAAATCCACGCCCACTGTAGAATTGAACCCAAACCAGTAGCCTAAGAAACAAGTTCACAAACAACTGCGCTACTGCGGCTCTCTATACTCTTCAACTATCTCCTGAGATCAGACAGTCTACTAGATTCAACATAAACATAATAATTTAGCACATATAAATTGTCAATGGGAATATCTTCTCTGTAACATATTGGTGTTGTAAATATGATAAATACAACATTTTAAAAAATCTGTATAAATTAAATGCATTTCTTGATTAAATTTGTGAAAAAAACATGTTTTCAACACAGTTCTGACTAATATAACTCTATGTGCAAAGGTGGTTAAAGCAAGAAAATAAAGGTAAGGAAATCATTTTTATACCATGAGATGCCCGTCTGCCCAGCGTGTTCGTAGCGCATTGGACTACAGGTGACAAGCTCCTTGTGAGCGCGGGTTGAATTCGCGGGCTGGCAGAAAAGCCACAGGTTCATCAGATTCACGGTGTTCATGGCACCGAACTGAAGGGTTACAAAGTCCATGTCACAGAGCTGAAAGCTCAAGTGCTTCTGGATCGGTAAAAAAAAAAAAAAAACATGAGATATATTGTGAATATGGTGTGTGTACTCTGTGGCACAGAAGTTAGATGCTGGCTTCTCATTTCAAAGATACTCGGTTCGTAATCAGTTTATTTCTATCGCTTGATGTCAGCGTCCAGGTTTGGCAAGATAACATAATGTTGGGAGAAAGATTATGTTGTATAATGTTCATTTAGTGTTTATGGTGACATGTTGGGCAAAGGAATATATCACATGGTATCGAAATGAGTTCTTTACTACTACAACTTATGTGCCCATATCACTAATACACTAGACATTTATGTGCTCATATCACTAATGCACTAGAAGTGTATGTGCCCATATCACTAATGCACTAGAAAGTGTATGTGCCCATATCACTAATGCACTAGAAGTATAAGTGCACATGTGACTAATGCACTAGAAGTATATGTGCACATGTGACTAATGCACTAGAAGTATATGTGCACATGTGACTAAGTACCATACAAAGTGCAGAAAGACTAAAACAACACAAGCAAACATCTGTTTACAATGACTAGTGCTTACAAATTATATTTACAAATACAACAACTATGTTGCATGTCCCTAACAATAACAAATGTAATCCAACAATAAGTTAAGTTGTATAGCAATACTATTTCTTTGTTGTCCGTTAAAAGACTGCTGGATATGCTGTTCCGAAATTCAGATTCTGTTTCTTTCTACCCGAAATATGTGTTCGACACACCATTTCAGTAGTCATAGTTTGTCGTTCTTCTCTGACACATATTACCGCAGCAAGACTGCAGTCTATTACCAGGAGGAGCAGTTAGGGGTGCGTCTTAGTCAGCTCTGATTTACTGATTCTAGCCTATGACCTCATTTACTGTGTCTTGGGCCCCAACAATACTGAAGTCCTACATAAAAAACTCTTACAATACTCCTCGCCTCGCAAAAGATGGACCTCAGAGATAACAGAGGCGACGAAAGAGACTATCTACGAAGCGCATACTAGGGCCCGTTTTAGAAATCTCTTCCTGACCTGACGCTGTGAGGCATACAGGATTCGAGAAAGAAGAAGAATACTCCATCTCAAGTCCCCAGCAATACTTCTAGTCCAACAAATAATACTATTAGAATAATTTGTCTTGGGCACCAACAATACTTTAAGTGTTACATGTAATACTATTAAAATACTTTGACTGGGGTCTCGGTGGCTACATGGTTAAGTCATTGCCTTGTGTTCGAAGGTCATAGATTCGAATCCGACCACGCCGCTCTGTTCACAAGTGCATATTTTCCAGACACCTCTAGAACTGTTGCTGGAGCTATGAATTTTATGCAATACTCTTGGCAGGTGGGGTGCCATTTCTGCACAGAGGGACTGAGCCATATGGGTGGCATTTTGTTTTTATATAGTATGTGGGGTTGCAAGCCCCACTCAAAACATATCTTACTCATCTTTTACGACATGTGAGGGGAAAGAGTGGTTCTATTTACAGCTAAATTGGGAAAAACAAAAAGAAAGTAAAATCAAATATAAAAATCTGAAACAAATACATGCTGAAGATAGATGTTCTGGGTTGTTGAAAAAAAAACTGTCTTTACTGTCTGTGTTATCGCTTTTTAGGGCAGTTTAGGACAGGGGGGGACATGAGCCTTAAGAAGTTATCTATAAGTGGACCAGGGCAAATGCCATTTTTTTTACAAGCCATTTGTTTTTAGAAAAGAAAATGCCTTTTAGTGTGGCTACTGGTAAAATGGAATCTCACACAAAGCCTTGTAGCGTGGCATTTGGTCCACAAGGAGTTAATGGCTTGTGCAGCCACCGTGAAACTGCTCAGGTTAAGATTTTTTTCTTTATGCCCCCGACAGAAAAAAATCATTGTCTGTACCGGGGATCAAACCCTGGTCTCTCGATTGGGAGCCAGCACTCTAATCTATTCGACAAGGGAACTTCTGGTTCTGTGTTCGACAGTATCATATATAGTACAGCCTAAGCCACTCAACAAGAAGAAATACTATATGTTCTGTGTAAGAAATGAATCTCTTCACTTCTGTTGTATCCTTTGCTTGATAAAGACCTTTTAGTCAAACATTGCTACGTATTATTATTGTATTTTGTAAAAATACAGTACTTTGTTTTTACGTGTTTTTGCTATTGCTACATAGTTTTCCTGCAGTCTTCTCTTATACTGATAACAAGACTAGAACATCGAAGAATGACAGTCTCTAATGACAGCTACGGAATTAATAAACATCTCAAGTAGTGAAGTATTAACAGGGTTAAGGCTGCAAATCATATTTATCTTTACATGTCACATGATGATGATAGTGAATGTGACTAATTCCATAAATAAATATGATATAACAAGAATACACAAAGAATACATTCAAAACATTTTGTCCTGTATGTTACATACGAAATAAATACAATCAAAATTCTAGTATGCTGTATTATTTAATACTAACCAAATTTTTTTTTTTTTTTTCGATCCAGAAGCACTTGAGCTGAAAGCTCTTCGCTCGGTGTCATGGACATCGTAACCCTTCGGCTTGGTGCCACGAACACCGTAAATCTGGGGAACCTGTAGCTTTTCTGCCAGTCCGCGGAGTTGAACCCGCACTTACAGAGGACTAGTCACCCGTAGTCCAACGCGCTACGAACACGCTGGGCACACTAACCAAATAAATACTGTAAATATATATATATTTTTTTAAGCTATATCTTCACAATCTTCAAAATGATGTGACTCTTGCCGGTGCTACGGAGTTTGTACATTGTAGCTGAGATCTTCCGGTGCTGCGGAGTTTGTACATTGTAGCTGAGATCTTCCGGTGCTACGGAGTTTGTACATTGTAGCTGAGATCTTCCGGTGCTACGGAGTTTGTACATTGTAGCTGAGATCTTCCGGTGCTACGGAGTTTGTACATTGTAGCTGAGATCTTCCGGTGCTACGGAGTTTGTACATTGTAGCTGAGATCTTCCGGTGCTACGGAGTTTGTACATTGTAGCTGAGATCTTCCGGTGCTACGGAGTTTGTACATTGTAGCGAGATCTTCCGTGCTACGGAGTTTGTACATTGTAGCTGAGATCTTCCGGTGCTGCGGAGTTTGTACATTGTAGCTGAGATCTTCCGGTGCTACGGAGTTTGTACATTGTAGCTGAGATCTTCCGGTGCTACGGAGTTTGTACATTGTAGCTGAGATCTTCCGGTGCTACGGAGTTTGTACATTGTAGCTGAGATCTTCCGGTGCTACAGAGTTTGTACATTGTAGCTGAGATCTTCCGGTGCTACGGAGTTTGTACATTGTAGCTGAGATCTTCCGGTGCTACGGAGTTTGTACATTGTAGCTGAGATCTTCCGGTGCTACGGAGTTTGTACATTGTAGCTGAGATCTTCCGGTGCTCGGAGTTTGTACATTGTAGCTGAGATCTTCCGGTGCTACGGAGTTTGTACATTGTAGCTGAGATCTTCCGGTGCTACAGAGTTTGTACATTGTAGCTGAGATCTTCCGGTGCTACGGAGTTTGTACATTGTAGCTGAGATCTTCCTGTATAAGTAAGAGATCTGACTGAGCACACATGGTTACTCACGAAAGTGCTGTGATGATGGTCCTATCAATCAATATTAAGTTACTTTTAGATATCATCATCAAAGAACTTGTCCTGAGCAGAACTTTGCCATCCTAACAGTTCTTCTGAAGTTCTCTCTCTCATAGGTCTCTGTAGCCGTCATGATCAAATCATCAGGTACATCTTGAATCCATCTTTTCCGTGGTCTTCCTCTTCTACTTTTTGCTGAAATTCCTCCTTCTATCTCCTCTTCTTCTTTGCGTTCGTTCTTACGACCAATTTTAATCACTCTTTGTGATGTTTGATCTTTGCCAAGAACGTGTGTACATTGCACATTGGTTTGATAGGCCCCTAAACGCATAGTTCTACACGTTTAGGACACATGCATCCGATTTCAGCCAAACCTCCTAGTCGCCTCTTACGATATGCGTGGTAGGTAACAGTGGTCCTATTCTTTACACCCCAAATCTGGGCCCCGGTAACTACTCGGGCGCATCCTTCTATAATAGGTTACTCCAATAGTCATCTTTATGTGATCAAAATACTTCAATTTTCTTATTTGCAGCACCAACCAGTTTTCTTTGATTTTAAGTTATTTCTGGATGTATCTATTTGTTCTCTTCTCTGTCTATGATATACAGAGGACTCTTCTGTAACACTTATTTCCAAAAGCATATATATGTTTTCCCCACTGCCTTGTTAAATGTACATGTTTCACACCCATATGCTGCCACTGGAAATATGCATGCTCTTAGTATTCTAATCTTTCTTATTCTTCTTCTTCTTTTGTCGTCACACTGCTACCGGGTTGTTGCCCAGTGTCGTAGTTTTCTGTTTCTGTCTTGCTCTGTTCTGGTGGCTTGTGTGATTGTTATTTTTGCTCTTTCACAGTATTCTGCTATGCCATCTAACCATCCTTTTCGTGGTCTTCCTCTTGTCTTCTTTCCCGATGTTCTGTTGTAGACGACTGTATACTGTGGAGTTTGGATGCATTCTTATTAAGTGGCCAAACCACTTTGTTTCTCAATGTAATTCAAGTAAGGTTCTGTGCCAACTTTATTTCTTATGCTGATGTTGGTGACTATCTTTTCAGGTGTTGTTGGTAACTTTTCGCTGGGAATTTATTCACAGATTTTCATTTTAGGAACGTTATGATGTTTCTGTGACGATAAACAGCAACGTTTCGACCAAAAGGCCTTTGGTCGAAACGTTGCTGTTTATCGTCACTGTTTATGTATTTTGTAAAACTGTAGTACTTTGTTTTTACGTGTTCCAAGTTTTACTGCAGTCTCCACCCTTTTTCGATGTTTCTGTGGTAATCTATATGTAGTGTACTTTGATAGAATTGAAATTCATCACTCCTGTTGTATCGTTTGCTTGATAAAGACCTTTTGGTGGAAACGCTGCTGTGTGTTGTTTTTGTACCTTGTAAAAGTACAGTACTCAGTTATTACGTGTTTCGCCATTGCTACATAGATTTACACAACTCTTCCCTTATATCAATAATAACTTTCATATTACAAACTACCGAGTTACAAACTACCGAGTTACAAACCCGTACAACAAACTAAAATAACAAGTACAAAGTAAACATAAACAATAATGATTTGCAATATACAAAACCAAAAGTTTACAAATTATTCATCTCTTACATGTATATATTATTATATAAATTTAATATTTACTCATTCAGTTTAGAAAATGAGTATCAATTTACCCAGTTTTATTATGACTGATATTTGCTTGCATTCACATATTATAAAAAATATGGAAGGGAGCATTCATTGTAATTTTTAAATATAATGATATAACTATTTCATATGAGATATTTGGAATAGGGTGTGGTTTTAGAGCTACAGATATGATATGGATAACAAACAGGGAAGTCTGTTCTTTTTAAATAATAAATATAATAACAATTCCTATCGTACTGTTATACGTTACATAGGCGCTGCAAGCAATTTCTCCATACCACTCTATCCTGGGCAACTCCTGGAATAGGTTGTGGTTTTAGAGCTACAGATATGATATGGATAACAAACGCGGAAGTCTGTTTTTAAATAATCAATATAATAATAATTCACCTCGTACCATTATGTTACATAGGCCCTGCAAGCAATTTCTCCATACCATTCTATCCTGGGCAACTGGCACAATCTCCTCCATGGAACTGAGACCGATATTTGTTGCCTCTCAGCAAAGTAACCAATACACAAAGTTAAATTTTGAAGTATCTTCTTCGTCTTTGTTCGTTCGACACCAACCACTTGTTAAACCACTTTTGCTGTGCGAGTTGGGAACCTACAGGTCTAAACATTCGGTTTCTGCATGTTTTTTTTTTATTCAGGCTTGTCTCCCTATGTAGGAACCAGAAAAAACTGATGTAGGGAAGTCCATCCATTTGGCAAGTCAAAGCCCCCATTACACTTTGAAACCACTGTCAAAACTTTCTGATCTACACAACTGGGAGGTGGGGTTAGAATGGTTTATCAGTACATCCGCAGAATACTAATTTCCCTTTTCATCCTTCTTAAGAAAGATTAGCCAACCCCAACTCTGCTGGATGCAGAGCCAGGCGCAAAATAAATCTTGTAGACCCAAAGTATTTTTTACTCTAGAGAGCAGGATAGCATAGTGGCTAGAGTACTTCCTTCTTGGGCGAGTGGTCCGGTTCAATTCCACAGCGGAGGTGGATTTTTTCTGACTAAAACTGCTATCAGAACAACCCAGTCTCAATTTGGTACCAGAAAAGCACATGCCAACATGATGTTGACTACAACGCCTATTGTATTGGTCATTGGTTACTAAACTGACGTCATTGCACTCCGGGCAGACCCATAGGTGCTCAGTCTCCCCAACAGATATCGAAGAGTATGCATACTGATGGTTCCTGTGGCTCGCTGATTAAACACACCTCTCACTCTGCCTCTCAGGCATCCGGTTCGACTTGAACAACGGGTAACTCCAAACTACCTAAATCGCTTGATCGATTTCACCATCGATTTTAGTGTCCTCATCCATCAACAACAGACCTATTGTATGCCAATCCTCAATAGACCTCACTGTTCAGACAGCAATGGCAAACTACTGAACGTATAAGTTGTGCATAGAAAAATCAATGACTCGTTTACTGTGGTTGATGACGAGATCCTGTAAAGAATATGCCACGATTTTCATATATATATACACACACACACACACTGGTGCTATCAATGTCAGCCTTAATGTAAGATTCATTATATATACACACACGCTGGTGCTATCAATATCAGCCTTAATGTAAGATTCATTATATATACACACACGCTGGTGCTATCAATATCAGCCTTAATGTAAGATTCATTATATATACGCACATGCTGGTGCTATCAATGTCAGCCTTAATGTAAGATTCATTATATATACACACGCTGGTGCTATCAATGTCAGCCTTAATGTAAGATTCATTATATATACACACACGCTGGTGCTATCAATGTCAGCCTTAATGTAAGATTCATTATTTTAGCCTGAATTTTAAAAAGAAATATAGTACATAAATACTGTGGTTAGTTGAGAATTAATCTTTGTAGAAATGCGTTTAATCGTGGCTAAAAAAACAAGAAACAAAACCACAATTTTTAGTAATATATACCAGTCAATAAAGTAGATTGGACGTTTAGCTTCTTCTCGTTTGTCCGTTATGAATTCAGACAGTCAGTGCGGATAGTATGATGCTACTAACTGATTTTTGCATGAAGGCTAGCTTTCTTTATCCTCACTTTTCCTGACATTCAGGCAAGCCTTCTCCGACTTCAGAGGTATTGGGCATTTAGAATAGAAAACCTGAAATGTCAGAAGCCTTAAATTGTATTAAAATGTGTTTAAACACAATATTTCATTTTTTGATACAATTTTCATGATTACCGTTATTGTATTCTTAGGTTCAAAACATTACATATTTGTCATCTACTGGAAAGTTCCAGTCTGTTTAAGTAGTCAATGGTCACGGTTCCAACATCACGGCAACAGGTTGCCCCATAATTGCTCAGTTGCTGCGAACCTCACTCAAAATGCTCAGGATTGTCTCATGCAAACCTGTGAAGAAACAGAAATCCCGACAGAACACAGCAATTTGCACAATACGATCTGATACCATGTTACGGTATAACTCCAGATATGGTAATTTAAAGTGTGCTTTTTCTGTTTGTAAAATCTTACAAATATCCGTCTGTACAAACTTGTGTCCTGCTGGATAATATGCGTACACTTTGGCTAAAATATGGACGTCCTATACAACATGCCGTAGGGGCTTAACAGGGACACAACATACTAATGTTCATTACGCAAACCACAAAGATCACAAAAAGTGGTTAACTTGGCTTGATTTGAACAAATGCAAACAACAACAAATTTTAACAAAAATAAATTCAAGAAGTCTACGACTGAATTCAACAAATCATAAAAATGAATTCAAGAAATCCACCATTGAATTCAACAAATTATAAACAAACAAAATTCAAGAAATCCACCATTGAATTCAACAAATCATAAAAATGAATTCAAGAAATCCACCATTGAATTCAACAAATTATAAACAAACAAAAAAACATGAAATCCACTATTGAATTCAACAAGTTATAAACCAAAAAATTCAATACATCCAAAAATGAATTCAACAAATTATAAAACATAAAAAATCAATGATTAAATTCAACAAATCTTCTTTAACAGACAAATCAAACATTGAACTTCAAACAGTTTGCAATTTATTAAATTTCTCTGAATGGCAGCATAAAAAAAAAAAAGATTATGCCGCATATTGCACTCCGTTTCTTAAAAGGACTCACGGTTCTTAGAATATCAGGAAATAATACATATTGTTCATGCTACAGTTTATTTCACAATAAACACTAGATTTGATATTGGTAAAAACAAAATTAAATGCACGCTCAGTATCAAACTGCAGTTGTTATCAAATGCAATCTCTATTTCAAAAAGTGGCTGTTACGTATCTCCAATGTTTTGACTTCTTGTTTCATAATACTACAACTATATCACCATTCTTGGTCCCCAGGGAATAATGACTGAAAATGTTGATCTCCCCTTAATTATATTCTGAACAATTTTCTCAATCTTCCCAAGAGTCTCCAATCTCTTATTCTGCTGTTCTTCGCTAGGTAATTTTTGTCACCTTCCTACTTATCCACTGCTCTGTTGGTTCTAGTAAAGAGCATGTCTGACTATGTTCTACAGATGTTTTTTAAGTTCTAAATTGTTGTGGGTTCGAACCCAGACAGAGTAACTTGTGCAATTTTTCCATGAGACCCTAGATTGTTTCTGGAACTACAGAGTTCATACTTTGTGCGACACTCTCGGCAGATGGCGTGAAATTTATGCAGACGGACAGAACCATAAGGGGAAACACTGTGCAATGAAGTCAATCATTTGCCTTTAGACTTCCCAACAGAAGTCCAATCCATCACTACATTTCTGTAATCTCCAGTTGTATAAGTTTCTTTTTTCTTCTCTTTCACAGTACTCTGTTTTATTCTCTTCCACAGGATTCTATTTGTTATCACTTCTGTTGTATTCTCTTCCACAGGATTCTATTTGTTATCACTTCTGTTGTATTCTCTTTCACAGGACTCTATTTGTTATCACTTCTGTTGTATTCTCTTCCACAGGACTCACCAGAGGAAATGGTGGAAACCCTCCCATTAAATGAGAACGGCCAAAGAATGTAACATTTGGCAAAATAAAAACAAAACTATAATGGATATACAAAGTTCCACCTTCCATACAACTTGTCTGCAAAAGATTATATGCAAGTTCTGTCCAATAACTGTCTAACCAAGAATTTCTTACACTGTGTCAACAAGAGAATATGAGCACCAACATCCCTGTATCGTAAATTGCACTGAGATGGAAACCAGAGGGTAAACGAAAATGCTTAAGGCGCATAACGACATGGAAGAGAACAGTAGAACAGGAACTGAAAGAAATGAATCACATCTGGAAAACGATACAGAAGAAGACCAAGAATGCAGAAGAATGGCGTGCATTTGTTGCTGCCCTAAGTGTCAAGGCGTCACAAGCTAGAGAGATATTGGATATGATTTGAGCTAGCTCAACATCAGAAAAAGAGACCATGCCTCATAAGATTTCGACAAAAATATGCTTGAAAATTATTGCTATCCCAGCAATGTTAATTATATAACAGCTACCACTTGTTGCACGGTACAGCTATTTACTTTGGAAGTTAAACTTTTACTTTCTGAATGTTTCAAGTGGGGAGTCAGCATAACACAGTGGCACCATACCAGGTTCAATCACCAACATATAGTGATTCAATATTTGATTTCCTATTATACCGCAACTGAGATCTGGGAAAATGTGGAATTGTTCCGGAGCTATTCTGATAAGCACACTGACGCTTTCCTACTAGCGTTTTTACTAAACTGACGGCACTGCATCCCTGGTAGACCCATAGGTGCTCAGTCTTCCCCAACAGATACCGAAGAGTATGCATACTGATGGTTCCTGTGGCGCACAAGTTAAACATCAAGTCATCAACTGTAACGACTTTGAAGCAATCATATAGGGTGACCCACGAAATGCCCTACATTGAAAATGTCTAAAAACAAATTCTAATATACAAAATATTTGATAACATTTGGTATTAAAACACTCGTTGAAATGTACATGGTTTGAAAGTTAAACAGAATATGTTCAATATGTCCATCTTTTAGGCGTATAACCTCTCCAAGATGAACCCCCATGTTTGTGACCATTTTACAACATAGTCTATCTGTCAATACATAGCAAAATAAAATTCACGATAGCCGCTGACAGCTGCAATACATTTTCTCGTTTCTTGAGGTAGACTTTCTCCATATATTCCTACAAAAATAAATTCTAAGCCCAAAAATTATATCAGTCATTTTCAGTGGATGATAATTTGTTTTCCTGAAAACATAAGAACGAGAACTGAAAGAAATGAATCACAGCTGGAACGCAATATAATGACGGCCAAGAACAGAGAAGAATGGTGCGTATTTGTTGCTGCCCTAAGCGCTAACAGCACCACAGGCTAGATACATATATAAAACACCACTAAAAAAGTACATGATCCGCTTAAATAAAGCAAAAATGGTACTACTCAATACAGAGAACAGTTCTATATGAAGTATACCTCGTATGAAATAAAGATCTTATTATTTTTTTCCGATCCAGAAGCACTTGAGCTGAAAGCTCTTCGGTTCGGTGTCATGACATCGTAACCCTTCGACTCGGTGCCACGAACACCGTAAATCTGGGGAACCTGTAGCTTTTCTGCGAGTCCGCGGAGTTGAACCCGCACTTACAGAGGACTAGTCACCCGTAGTCCAACGCGCTTCGAACACGCTGGGCACACGGGCAAAGATCTTATTAAAGAACTATTCATTTAATAGTACTCAAATATTACTATTCAACTTCGTTATTTTGTTTGCTGGCAATATTCTTTAAGACCCTGACGAAAGACACTGTTTATGAAGTGCACACAAACGATCATTCTAGAAGTCTCTTATTATCCTGACACTGTGAGGCAAAACAGGATTGGAGAAAAGAAAGTCTTGAAGACAATCATTTTTTGGCTTGATTAACCATTAAAATCCTGGAAGGAGGTACAAAATACTATTTGGCAGTTGGAATGAGAAACCATTTACCAGTTGGGAGATGAGAAACCATTTATCAGTTGGGAGATGAGAAATCATTAACCAGTTGGGAGATGAGAAATCATTTACCAGTTGGGAGATGAGAAACCATTTACCAGTTGGGAGATGAGAAACCATTTACCAGTTGGGAGATGAGAAACCATTTATCAGTTGGGAGATGAGAAACCATTTATCAGTAGGGAGATGAGAAACCATTTATCAGTAGGGAGATGAGAAACCATTCATCAATTGGGAGATGAGAAACCATTTATCAGTTGGGAGATGAGAAACCATTTATCAGTTGGGAGATGAGAAACCATTTATCAGTTGGGAGATGAGAAACCATTTATCAGTTGGGAGATGAGAAACCATTTACCAGTTGGGAGATGAGAAACCATTTACCAGTTGGGAGATGAGAAACCATTTACCAGTTGGGAGATGAGAAACCATTTATCAGTAGGGAGATGAGAAACCATTTATCAGTAGGGAGATGAGAAACCATTCATCAATTGGGAGATGAGAAACCATTTATCAGTTGGGAGATGAGAAACCATTTATCAGTTGGGAGATGAGAAACCATTTATCAGTTGGGAGATGAGAAACCATTTATCAGTTGGGAGATGAGAAACCATTTATCAGTAGGGAGATGAGAAACAAGTTATCTATTGGAATGACAAATAATTTGCAATCTTCTGGGTTGGTCACTGAATATCAATGTCAAGGCTGTTGAACTAATTAGACAGTATTGTACAAATATAACAAATAAACATAGAATATTTGAAGTCTCTAAAAATATTTCAATAGGAATGAATTCTCGACATAGAAGGTTTGTAATAACAGCCCTGCAGTATCAAACATCTTCAGATTTCTTGGTTGTTAAAAACTGGAACAATATCTTCTAATAATAATTATCAATGGGATTTAGTATGGCTATTCCGTGATTGTTCAAGATCAGAGACGAGCATAGTTTGGTTCATTTGCATCTCAGGACTTGATTCTTGTGAGTCGTTCAATAAAAAGCTTCGGTGTGGACAGTTCTTACCAGCTCCACATTTTTCTGAAATTCCTTGCAAGCAGCAGGATGTATCCACTCCTCGTCTGCTACAATGTGTTTCATTTGTGCTCGCATTTCCAACTAATTGACCGTTAACAATCCGTTGTGTATGAACATTTTCAAAGTTGCAGCATCTGTTGAACTGCTTTGTTTCAGCTAAGCAACTTCTGTGCAAAGAACAAGGGTCATAACACGAAGCTCCACGGCGGCTACAATGAGTAGGTGGGGCATTGATCCTTGAACTTCTGCTGCAAGTATTAAAGACACCTGTGGAGCCTACACAACCACTGTCTTCATCTGTATTACACTCTTCTTCACTTCTGATTGGCGAATTCTGCTTGCTGACATCCGATGAACAGCACATATTTTTAGAACAGCAATTCGGCTGGCAGAAAAATGCTTCGCCAACATTAGCCACATCTGGTGGGTTATCACATGGCAGAATCTTGAAAGCCCTAGCGATGATAACAAATAGTTTGCCCAAGGAAGGTATAAGGATTAGCTGGTGACAGATGGCAAACAGGCGATAAAATTTACCATAGAAGGGATCTGATACAGCTGGACATAACATGTTGTTTAGATTGACTTGAGAAACCTGCAGAGAGAAAAAAGTTGTAATTAATATGTATCCATGAATAAATGACTGCTTTTGGTTATTAGCTATTGAACTGTTGTCTTAGCAATCCGGGCAGACCCAGAAGTGCTCAGTTTGCTCGAACAAATGTGAAAGTGCATGCATCCCTGGATTAAATACTGCATACTTTCAAACATACTTTTGGACAGGCTTGCATCAACACTGATCGTCGAGAAGTTAAAATATGTATAAAGGGGACATTCTTCAGTTTTTCACAGATCACCTGTTGGATAAAGACACTAAAATTGATATTGAATCCAAACAGCAATTTAATGAGTTTGGAGTTATCCGCTGTAATAGCAGAACTGTATGTTTTAGGAGCAAGACGAGGGAGTGTGTTTAACAAGCATGCCACCGGAAGACCAAGCAACTATGGATCTGCTCAGAGTGTTATGATGTCAGTTCAGTAACCAAAAATCAACCTACTTGATTTTTAGACAGTATTACAATTTAATTGAAAATATATATATATATATATATATATATATATATATATATATATATATATATATATATATATATATATATATATATATATATATATATAGTAGACTGTCAGTATTATGATCTATTTGAATCTTAGACTGTCAAGAATATGCTTGCATGAACTACAACCTCAACATATGTAGAATATGTATATAAAATATGTGAAAAGTTGACTTTAAAATGACTAAAAATAAAATGTTGCAGGAGATGTGAATAAATAAATAAATAAAGCATAACAAAGTTGTACATACATAAGCCAACAGCTGCAAAGGCAGGAAATGGTATATAAAGAGAAAGCCAAAAGACACCATGGACCAGCTGAAGTCTCCTAATGGCTCTGGGATGAATGGATCTGAAATGTTTAGAACAAATATTATAAACAGGATGGTCATGATTCAACTGTTTAGATAGTATGACAGAAACACAAAACATATTTTTTTTAAATATAATTTGAACAAAACAATATGAAAAACAGAGTTTGACTTTTTCTTTTCTTTAATCCTATTTTGCCTCACAGCGTCAAGATAAGAATAGACATCTAGAATGTTCTTCATAAACGTTGTATATCACCGCCTCGATAACCCGAGGTCCTCCTCTTGCGTGAATGGCTCCCTACTCCGCATCCACTGCATCGGAGCAGCATTGTTCTCTGAGGCGCACTGTCCGCTGGAAATCTGCCCATGTGGCCTAACCATTTTATCTGTTATTTCCTAACAAAGTTCAGTACTGATGGTGTACCCACTTTTCTCCCGACTTCCTCATTTTAAAACCGGTCTCCTCTTGACACTCCCAGCACCTTGCGTAGACACTTTGCCTCTGTCATTACTAGTTTTCTTCTATCATTTGATGTCAGCGTCCAGGTTTGGCACTGATAGCCTAATGTTGGGAGAAAGTTTGTGTTGTACAATACTCTTTTACTTCTTCTTCTTCTTTGCGGTCATTCTTTACGACCACTTTTAATCACTCTTTGTGAAATGTTTGATCTTTGCCAAGAACGTGTTATATGTTGCACATTGGTTTGGTAGGCCCCTAAACGCATAGATTTCAACAAGTTTAGGACATGTGCATCCGATTTGAACCAAACCTCCTTAGTCGCCTCTTACGACATGCGTGGCAGGTAACAGTGGTACTATTCTTTACACCCCAAATTGGGGCCCCCGGCAACCACTCGGGCGGCTCTTTTACTGTTCATGGTGATATGTTTGCATTTCAAAATTAGTGCCATTTGACCTATGATTTGATTTGCTTTATTGCATCTATGTTAGATTTCATTAGTTATTCTTCCATTTGCTAAACAAAATGCTACCTAGGTATGTAAAGTCTTTGACCTGCTTTAATTGATGTTTGTTGATGGAGATATCGGTATCAGTGTCCTCTCTACTAAATGTTATTAGAATTTGACTGAAAACATGAAAAACAGAGACAGACAATATGAAAAACAGACTTAGACAGACAAAATGAAAAACAGAGTTAGACAGACAATATGAACAACAGAGTTTGACTTAAAACATGAAAAAAACAAGAGTTTGACTTGAAATACGAAAAACAGAGTTTGACTGAAAACATGAAAAACAGAGTTTGACTGAAAACATGAAAAACAGAGTTTGACTGGCAACAACAAAAAAATAAGAGTTTGACAGTAATACACATCTAACAATCGGATAAACAACATGTTAGTAACAACAAGATATCATACCACCAATCTTCATCAAGTAGAATGGGATGATCAACATCAGTACATGCTGAAGAAAATAGACGCCAGTTTCAAAAGGAAGCTGTGAAGAGAGAAGAGGCATTTTAATTGAATATTTCTACAAAGTTTGGTTAGTACTGCCCTAACTAACATAATAACAAAGATTTGGGCTACTCAGATCCTTCCATTTTTTTGTTTGCTGGAAATTTTCTTTCTTTTCTCAAATCCTATTTTGTCTCACAGCATCAGGACAAGAAGAGATTTCTAGAATGGGCTCTTGTATGTGCTTAGAGCATGGTGTCTTTCACCACACCTGTTATTTCTGTTGTCCACCTTTGTATGGATGACCTTTTGTCTTGTACCCACTGCATTTGAGTAGCATTTCACTTGAAATATTGTCTATATATCCAATGCTGTCTCCTGTATAAATTTCACTGTTTTTCGTAGCTCACACAGAGGAATGTGCAATTTTTTTTTAGTGTTGTTTGCCTCAGTATTTCATATTTGATGCAGTTTTGAAGTAGGTGCTCTACAGTCTGGGGTACCTGTCCACGTGGCTGAATAGTCAATCTTGAATTTTGTATAAATGTTGCTGCGGAGTCGACTGTGCCCTGTTCTGAAACGCAGGACAACTTATTCTAATCTTTTGGTAGTTGTCTTGTCATGTGTTAGTATTGATGGCTTTCTGATTGATTTAATCCTTTTTTACTTTTGATGATTGTTAACTAATGAATGAAAGCTATACCATGACGGATGAATAACTAACAAAATCCAACATAGATACAACACAGTAAATCAAATAATAGGACAAATGGCACCAATTTTGAGATGCAAATATATCAACATGATTACAAAAAGAGCATTGTTTAACACAATCTTTCTCCAAACATTACATTATCAGTGTCAAACCTGGATGCTGACATTAAATGATAGTAGGAAACTAGTCATGACAGAGATGAAGTGTCTACACAGAATGCTGGGAGTAACAAGAAGAGACCAGCTTAGAAATGAAGACATCAGGAAAAAAGTAGGTACAACATCAGTACTGAACTTTATCAAGAAACAACAAATTAAATGATTCGGCAACATAAGCAGATTACCAACAGACAGTGCTCCTTAAAGAGCAATGTTACTCCGATACAATAGATACAAAGCAAAAATCCGTCCAAGCAAAAGGTGGACGCTCACAGATAACAGTCGATGTAAAACACTATTTATGAAGCGCACACAAAAGTCTTGTTTTAGAAGTCTCTTCTTATCCTGATGCTGTGAGACAAAACAAGATTAGAGAAAAGAAAGAAGAAGAAGACCATGACTTCTTCTTCTTCTTCTGTGAGTGTGTTCTTTACGACCAATTTCAATCACTCTTTGTGATATATTTGATCTTTGTCAAGAACGTGTATACGTTGCACATTGGTTTGGTAGGCCCCTAAACGCATAGACTTCTACACGTTTAGGACACATGCATCGATTTCAGCCAAACCTCCTTAGTCGCCTCTTACGATATGCGCGGCAGGTAACAGTGGTTCTATTCTTTACACCCCAAATTTGGGCCCTAGTAACCACTTGGGCGCGGACCATGACTTCAATGATTCACTATTTTAACCAGTTAAAATTATAACCACATTTCCAGATTTTACACTGCTTGTTTTATTTTTTATGCTGAGTTTTCACCACATCTACATACTGTGGCTGTGCAAGCTTGTCATCAAGATGAATGTATTTCTACGCCTGAGTGGTTACCGGGGCCCAAATCTGGGGTGTAAAGAATAGAACCACTGTTCCCTGCCATGCATATCATAAGAGGCGACTAAGGAGGTTTGGCTGAAATCGGATGCACATGTCCTAAACGTGTAGAAATTCATGCGTTTAGGGCCTACCAAACCAATGTGCAACGTATACACATTCTTGGCAAAGATCAAACATCTCACAAAGACTGATTAAAATTGGTTATTAAAGAATGAACGCAAAGAAGAATGTATTTCTGCAAATTTTTTACGCTTGTAGTGATTCAGTCCACTAGCTGAGATGCTCTCTAATCTCGTAAAACACAACAATTACAAATTATAATTTCTCAAAACAGAGACAAGGTAGACACTTACCAAACGAGTGTTGATGACAGGAAATAAGATGGCAATTGGTGCACCCGTCAGCATGTGCATTTGTAATCTAAATGCAGCCGTCACAATCCTATTTGGAGGGGCCACTAGAATGAAGATCTGGAAATGCACACATATAGTCATTATAGTTAAGATGACCAAACAGTCAAATATCAAAACATCGTGTGAGGGAGTTTTTACACAGTATAACATTACTTAATTTACTACTCACCTTGTGGAGCATAGGACCTTAACAGTTGGCTTCCACATTTCACAGTCCCTGTCTGTTTTTTTATAGCTTCCCAACGTAGTCAGTGTCCTTCAGTTCATCAAAAAGACTCTTCGATGTCTATTTAGGACGCCCTTTTCGTCCCCTGTGGGTTGCACTCAATTGCTTGGTTTGAACAATTTGTTTTATTTTCTGTAACTGCTTCCTATTCTAAATGGATGGGTAGTTAGACCATGACACCGCCTGAGAGGTTACCGGGGCCCAAATTGGGGTGTAAAGAATAGAACCACTGTTACCTGCCACGCATGTCGTAAGAGGCAACTAAGGAGGTTGGGCCCCACACTGTAAAAAACATTAGATGGCTACAGAACGGGCAGAGAACCGAGCAAACGCTGGCTGAAACCGGACACAGCACAGAAGGATAAGCACCAGAGCTCCAAATGGTACTGAAGATGTGACATAAAACACACCAATGCTAAGGCTGCATGAATCAGATTTCCACATGAATAGAATTTATGGGGAAATTCTGTACATAGGTCTGGGCGGTGTTCGCGCGAGAGAGAGAGAGACCATGGCACAACCCCTCAAACGTGGAGAACCATGAGTCACACATTTAGTCCCACCTCTCTCTTTTAACCTTGGGTAACCATGCCAGTAAGAATGTTCCTGTCCACATAGCTCTCTGGGTCACTGAGGTATGCAAACCTCCTCCTACCACCAGTACATGGCAGTGGCCTCATGGGGGAGGTGGCAAAGTATTTAAAAAAAAGAAAGTAAAGAAACCTTTTTTTATACCTTGATGTATGTTGGGTAATTCAGTGTTCGGTCCATATTTTTCATTGTCTGTCGGCACATAATGGATGATGTGGTCAACATCACACCGGCCGCCTTTACTTTCGAGTGCTTTTCTGGTACCCAATTAAGGCTCGACAAACCTGAGAGCCATTATTGTCTGAAAAATAGTCTACACCCACTGTCAAATTGAACCTGGACTACTTAGTCTAGGAGCGAGATCACTAGCAACTATGCTACTGTGACTCTCTGGTAAAGTATAACATACATATTATATACGTAAGAGGAGTTGTTTTTTCCCGATCCAGAAGCACTTGAGCTTTTCAGCTCGGTGCCATGGATATCGTAACCCTTCGGTTCGGTGCCATGAACACTGTAAATCTGGGGAATCTGTGGCTTTTTTCTGCCATCCGCGGAATTGAACCCGCACACACAGAGGGATAGTCACCCGTAGTCCAACGCGCTACGAACACGCTGGGCAGACGGGCCAACATTTAATTTATTATCAACTTAAGCTAACGAATATGATAATGATCTGAGAATAAGTTACAGTTAAGTATTACCTGCATCATGGTAGCAAGGTGACAAGGGTTTCCAATCCAGATCATCTGGCGTGTGGCAAACTTAAAGCCAAGCTCAATTCCAAACGTCAAACACATCAGAAGCAGGAGAATCCTTTTACCCATAGGCTCATGTCTACGCTGGCAGACACAAGAATAAGGCTGGGGCAGCTTCAAGCGTGGGTAGGCATATAGTAACGCTAGCAACGCCACAACAGAAGCAGCCGCACTCTCCCAACAACGTTGAGAAACGCTTAGAAAATCCCTGCATTCCAAGCCTCCATTTCCAGGAAAAGAATGATCTACACCTTTGTATGCCCAGTCAAACCAACTAGCACTGTCTCTGACTTCTCCATGAACCATGATAACTATAGAAATGTGAGGAAGTTACTTCATGATTTGTTACTGTTACTGAAAGTTATCTGAAGCTTGGATATTGGTGGACTCAGATTAATTCTTGATACACCAGTTCCTGAAGGCATAGAAATAAACTGTGAAAAAAGTAAGGGTAATTTATTAGCATATAACAACATAGGTGTTACAGAAGAGTCCTATGTATATCTTGGACAGAGAAGAGAGCAAATGGATCCATCCAGGAGGAACTCAAGGTCAAAGAAAGCTGGCTGATTCAAATAAGAAAGAGAAAACTGAGATATTTTGGACATGGAGGACTGAGAAGACCATCATGGAAGGAGGCATACCGGCAAAGAGAAGAAGAGCAAGACCACGGAGAAGATAGATTCAGGATGTAGTTGATGGTTTGGGCATGATGGCTGTAGAAGTAGGACATCTGGCCTATGAGAGAAATTCAGGAGGACTGTTGGGATGGCAAAGTTCTGCTCAGGACAAGCTATTTCATCATGATGATAACAACATAGGGGTGTGAAGTGTTGAAGATATCATTTTAGTCTATGTGGCTAAGTTGTTAAGCCTTTGCCCTGCGTTCCGAAGGTCGTGGGTTTGAATCCAGACTACGTCGTTCTGTTCATGAGTGCATTTTTTCCAGAAACCCATAGGATTGTTGCAGAAGCTATGGAGTTCGTGCTTTATGCAATACTTTCAGCAGGTGGCGCGTCAGTTCTGAAGAGAGGGTGCCGAGTCAAATGGGATAACACCCGGCACAATAATGTAAATCCTTCGGCTTTAGACCCTTATGTATTTGCAAATTATTTGTCCTTTTGTATTATGTCAAATATTCAAAACTGTCATTACATATTCTAACCAGAATTTAGCATTTAAAATCAAATCACTCACCTATGACATATCATACTATGTTTAATTTTAAATGAATGACCTTTCTCCTCAATTGAACTCGGGACTGAACCATTCTTGTCAATGTGATTTTCATTCAGTTCTTGTGTGATCCAGCATTTATTATCTGATTCTATATGTTGTGAGTTGTGTAAGAAGTGAATGTATTCACTTCTGTTGTATCCTTTGCTTGATAAAGACCTTTTGGTCAATATGTTGCTGTGTATTGTTATTGTATAACTACAGTGTACTTTTTGTTTTTATGTGTTTTGCCATTCAAAGTTAAAGCAAACACAAACTAATAAATTTAAAAGGATGACAATTTTAAATATATGCTGTTATAATTAATAATTATACACAGTACACTAAATTTCTATGACATTGTCACATTACAATTACTTTATTTGAGTAAGTAACTTAGGTAACTATGAGTGACTATATACACCTGTGACCATGCAATTAACATACATCGTACTTGATCAAAATCTGATCATAGATGATACTGATAGTGTCGAGGTCCACACAAGTCTTGTCTAATAATTAATAATGAATTAACAATACTTTATAAAGTAAGCTAGACTTCGACTGTCAATTCAATCGTTGGTGTAGAAGCTGGGTGTGTTGAGGATCGTAGTGACAGTGACTTGATTAATTTGTAACGTGGACGTGTTGACATTTCCTTCAGGTCGTCTTTGCTTATTTCTATTAAATAAATTATAAAACAAACGATGAATTGTGACGTCATCTTTGTAATTATGTTAGCTGCGAAAGTATTGATCAGTCCATATTTATTTAGCTAGCCGTTTGATTTATTTGCAGTAAGCGATTTATTTCTTATCATCATCGTGCGTGACAATTGCCATGATGATCAATCATTTATTAATTGTTATTGTGGGCTGATGTTTGAGCTGCAGTGTGAGTGTTTGCATCATAACATTCATTCATGCATGTCCAAGTAGTGGACTTCTCACTAGAATCACACTTCATCCCATCCGACAACCGTAAAAGAACTAACATACCTTATGTTCTTGTGAACGAACGCCTCCGAAGATGAAAGTTAGTGTTAGATCTATAATCGCTGGGTGTATTGTTTATGGTTACATTATTATCCTAGGGAATGATTCACTTGTGAATATTTGAACACTTGCTGGTCATCGTTCAATACAATACACTACCAGATTTCTCTCAAACGTTGGCAGCAATTTTTCTTCCCCGTTATCAGCATTTATTTTTAAAAGAAGCGTTGAAAATATTCCGTTTGGTGATATAAAAAAAAAACGTACTAACACGTGCATGAATCTCAAACTTAGGAATAATTTTCTATGTATGAATTCTTTAAATGGTAAATAATTTGAAGTTATGAAGAATGAATATGTTCTGGCATATGTAAATGTGCTTTAAATGTGTTGTAAATCTTAACATTAGTGTAAGTTTCAGCTTCAGTCTATTCTTCTCTCAGGGCTACACACACATACCCATATACATACCAGAACACAATACTGAACAACAGCTCCTTTTTAGGACTAGTCCCAGGCCACAGGGACATACAAAGAAAAAACGAATACTTTCTGATACAACCAAAAAAGGCATCCGTCTTGGGTTGAAAATGCGTGTATCGTCCACATAGAGACTTAATCCACCAACTAACAAACAATAATTCAGCTTAAAATGTTAACTTAAATTCTCGAAAAGGAGTTCATTCTTATTGTTAATGTTTGTTGGCTTACCTATTCTCTATCTATCTATTCTCTATCCGTTTTCCCCCCATTCAGCGTCAGGCCGAAAAACGATTGACCTGGACTACACGTTCTGATATAACCAAAACAAGGTTCGTCATTAGGTTGAAGGTGCGTGCATCATCTTAAAGTGGCGTTAACCCCCTAGATAAGAAACAATATTTCAGCTATTAACAGACTTGTATCCATGCATGTTTTCTCAGTAACTCGATGAGTATGCCCAACTGGAATGTTAAAACAGGCTGGGATCGAAAACAATGGTTAGAGTCGTTGCAGTCTAGGCTGACAAAAACCACTTTTATTTTTGTGCCAGTTCTTACATGTATAAGGAGAAATGAGCGCACCGATAGGCTTACATGTATAGCTACTGTAAAATGTGGGTGAGCAATGGACCATGCTGATATTTTGAATTCCCTAAGGTGGAGAAAATAGACCTCACCGTTCAGGAAGCAATGGCAAACTACTGAACGTATAAGTGGTGCCTAGAAAATTGACGACTCGTTTATTGCTACGTCCTGTAAAAAGGATATGCCACGATTTTCATTTCAGAGAGGACGTGTAAATGATTAAAGTATTAGTGGTGAATCTATAACCATAACCTATGGGTTCCCAAAGTGGGCGTCGCCCTCCCCAGTGGGGCTGAAGCCTTCCGGTGGGGGAGGGATAGTGGGTTCAGAAGCATTTGAGGGGAGTTTTTTTCGTGATATTGCAATTGAATAATCATTACAAATTTTAATTCTGCATTTTAATTCATCTTATGCCTATCTTACACGATCCATTTTTTCATCAATTTTCTATTTCATGTATATAATCATTTGAAAATTGACCATGTATGACATAAATATATATCTATTTTCTGTGTCAAAATGAAAATAGAGCATGTTTAATATATGTGAGCGTCTGTAGCTCAAGCGATAGTGAACTCGATCACAGACCCAAGCGTACCTGGTTCAAACCCAACGGTGGGCAAATTTGGAAGCAAATTTATTTCTGTGGGATTTTTACGAAAGGTAAAAATAGACCTCACCGTTCAGAAAGCAGTGGCAAACTACTGAACGTATAAGTGGTGCCTAGAAAATCAACGACTCGTTTACTGTAGTTGATGGCCACGTCCTTTAGGATATGCCACGATTTTCATTTTTCATATATATATATGTCGGGAGAGGGTTGTAGAGCAATTGTACAATCTGCCAGTTATGCTCCAAGTAGGCCAGCATATTTGATTTCTGTGACGCTTTTATTTACTAGGAGCTTCCTAGACCCCTACCTTCTTCTTTGCGTTCATTCTTTACGACCAATTTTAATCACTCTTTGTGATATGTTTGATCTTTGCCAAGAATGTGTATACGTTGCACATTAGTTTGGTAGGTCCCCTAAACACATAGACTTCTACACGTTTAGGACACGTGCATTCGATCTCAGCCAAACCTCCTTAGTCGCTTGTTACGACATGTGTGGCAGGTAACAGTGGCTATATTCTTTACATCCCAAATTTGGGCCCCGGTAACCACTCGGGCAAGACTCCTACCTCAGTCGCCTCTTACGACATGCCTTATAGTTAGCAGAGCTACTATTCTTTGCTCCCCTTGCGAGCCCCAGCAACACACAGGCAATAAATGTTACTAAACATGATTGATGATGAGAATGACAATGCCTTCCTTATTTACTTGTTGCTAGTATTCATCTTTTGTTACATACACACTGTGGTGAGCTATAAGTACAAGTATACGTAACTTAACTCAAGTGAAGGCAAGAATTGAAAATAATACAGTTTATTTATAACATAAGCTCCCATACGTTTTAACTAAACATTATACAAAATAAATGTATGATTGTTAGATAGAGTTGTAAAACTAAGTATGAGTTTATTCTTGAGTATAATGTGTTTTGTTGACGGTACCAGAGACAGGACTCTTTAGCTCCCACTGTGGTTCTTAATTTACTTTTTCAAACGTAACAAATTCATTGGGGTCTCTGTGGCATAGAGGTTCAGTGCTCTTCTCTTGTTCCAAGGGTACTTGGGTCGCTCCCTCATGTAGCAATCATGATATTTTTCCAGAGATCCCTGATCTCAGTGTAGGTGAGATGGAGTTCATAGTCCTATCGGAGATGGCCGATAAAATGTAGGTTAAATGTTCAAGTTGAGCACATAAAAGAAACCTTTGCAGTTCAACATCAAGAAGAGTAATCTGCAATGTCGCTGCATGGGCAAAATACATAATAAATTTAAATCCTACAAAAATGTTTACAATCTTCAAAATTACATTTTTTTTTTCCGATCCAGAAGCACTTGAGCTGAAAACTCTTCGGCTCGGTGTCATGGACATCGTAACCCTTCGGCTCGGTGCCACAAACACCGTAAATCTGGGGAACCTGTAGCTATTCTGCCAGTCCGCGGAGTTGAACCTGCACTTACAGAGGACTAGTCACCCGTACTCCAACGTGCTACAATCACGCTGGGCATGCAGGCTCAAAATTACATTGAAGACCATTGCCGGAGCTACGAAATGTTTGCACTGTCGCTGAGATCTTCCTGTGTACGAATGAGATCAGAGCATGCATGCCCGTTCACCGAAGTGCAATGATGATGGTCCTTTCAATTATCAGAGCTATGCACCAAAGGAGAAACACTTAAAAATGAAATAAAGTAGTTTTACAAAATACAAAAATGTGGCGTTTTGCACTGAAAGACCTTTATCAAGCAAAGGATACAGAACAAACAGAATCAAAACATTGTTTCAATACATGACACCTAACTAACTTACTTGATTTTTATGTGTTTTGTCTTAGGTACTTAGTACTTTACCAAAACAAGTCAAAGTTTTTTTAAGAACAGAGAAGGTTCAAGGTTGTGAATCCCAGTCACTGACCAGATTGAGAGAGATGGTTGTCAATATTGGTACTGCCCGAAAATAACAACATACGAAATATGCAAAAAGATTGATTTATCAACATCAAACTGGCATGTTGGACATCTAGATTTGTTGAGGCGAAGATCGAAGCACCAATGGACATGTCCGGAGTGCTATGATGATAGTCCTCATTGATAATGGAAGTCAAAGTCTAATATACAAAAACAAAATTGTGCACAAGCAAAAATTACACTAAAAAAACTCTGTAGCTAAACAAACATAATGATATCAAACCAACAATAATAAATATATTGAGATTTCCAAATAATCTTGTGGTATTCCATTTTTGACAACATGAAAAAGATGTATCCAAGTTCAGGTGAATTGAATAAAGTGTCATGAATTGAACGGCTCAATGTCTTCATAAGTCACTGTTGAAATATCTTTTTCTGCTAACCTCATTCCAAGGTTGCGTACCTGAATCAAGTAGTCAGAGTGGAATTTACCGTCCGTGTGATCCATGAACCTTTTGTAATCAGTTTGAAGAGCCTATCAATAAAATATACATATATAAAGTGTTAAGCTACATTTTGTGTGACTTATAATAATATTATTCATACAAGTAAGTACTACATTAAAACTATGTATGAAAACATGAAGTAATGTCGTTTTACAAAGAACAAAAACCACACACAGTGACATTTCGACCATTCAGTCTTTATCAAGCAAAGAATACAAGAACAAAACAGGATATAAGATGAAAGTCTTATAAGAAAAACATCATAGACAACCTTAAACAATTAATTCCTTTTCAAACTGCACTGGATAATGAAAATATGTGACTAAAAATGGAATAAATGTGAAAAACTAGAAATGGAAAATCAAGAATATGGATTGGGTGCTGTTTCCTACATTCTTCTACATTGCCGTAGATTCTTCTGACAAATCGTATGTATCATCAAATGTTCTGCTTGTATCTGACTAAGGTAGTTTTTTTTCTCCTTCCTTTATTAATTTTTTTTCTCTTGTTTGCCAGAAATGTTGCAAAGAAATGGAATCGACTTTAACACAACCCTCATTGTTGACAAAGCATGTGGAATAATTTTTCTTAGACCTTTAACGCCTTGGTTATTTATGTTCACCATTGATGCTACTGATGTATGTATACCCGTGACAAACCTTATATATCGTCCTGTGCTAGCCCTCTTAAATATTTACATTACTGCAGTTTTCAATGTATGTGCCTGTACCCTGAAGTTACAGGACAATTTTTATCTTACCACTGTCACTTTTGTCTATGCACTATTTATGTAGCTCAGAATATTTGTCTCCCTTCATTGTATTAGTTGTTTCTAGCTGTCTTTTTTGTCTTATCCACATGTGCTGTTAAGCGCTGTGGAAGTGTTAGTTTTCTATTCTGTGCCAGGTGTGTTTAACCTGTAGTTTTTAGTCTTTCATGTCACAGAATATCTGTGATATTATCTATCCATTGGATTCTTGTTCTTCCTCTGGCTCTGCATCTGGGTTGCCGGTTGTTATTGGTGCGAGATGGTAGTAGATCTGGTTTCATTCTCATTAGGTAGCAGCACCATTTTAATTGTTGTCTTCTAATATGTTGGATGCTTGGTGTGATTCCAACGACATTTCTAATGTTCTCATTTCTCAATCTTTGTGTCTTGTAGCATTGACAGCTTTACTTAAACAATTCATTTCACATGTTGTGATCTTTTTCTCTTGGCATTTAGTTAGGGACCATGTTTGAGCTGCCTACACATGCTGTCTAATTGTTGCTAGTGTAGTGATTCTTTATGTTTTTTAAGGTTAGATAGTGTTTTTGTTGTTCGCTCTATTGGCTGTTCTTTCTCTCAAGATCAAGTATTCTATCAATTTAGAGAATGCTGTTTTACCAAACTGATAAAATATTTGACTTTTTTTTTATAAAACTTACCCTAAAATCTCTCTCTACTTGTTGTCTGTAAGCAAGTTCTCTGTCATACTTTCTCTTCAGTGTGTTGTACCTAAGAGACAAGAAATCATTGTTTTGCTTGTGACAAATCAAAATACAGAATATATTATTATTTTTATACATTTCTATGAACTTGAAAAAACAAAGAAATAATTGGAAACTTGACAAATGATTCTTTAACGTAGAAAGTTTAAAAACAATTTTTCTGTTTAAACAATCCACCTTAGACACCAGTAAACAAAAAATATAAGTATAGAGACTACCTAATTGTTTACCCCTAAGTCTTACACTTATCTGTAGTTGTGAATATTGCATAATTAAAGGTTTTTTTAAAAATTATTACAATAATTAAATATTTATTATCTTCGAGATATATCTCGAAGGAAATTGATTAAACATTTTGAACTGGCTTAGAGCAGGAATTGTGAATAACTTTTACAGACGTTTCAGGAATTATTTTTAGAGTTTATCCCTCCATCATAGATGCAAATTGTGTGAGAGTCACCCCTAAATAAATAGGTCAGCTTCTCAAATGTGCAGTGCAAATTTTGACTACCATTAGACAGTAAATAAGATGCTGTCCCGACACAGTTTAGCTGCCTTACTAGGTCTTTGATATAAGCATGGTACTACAAATGAAGAGAACTTTGTTGCAGAAGTTCTCTTTGAAATCCACTTTGATGAAGTTTTTTACAAGGATTAAATCACTTTTTTTCATTTTTAACATTCATTTGAGATTGTAAGAAAGTCAGTACAATTTCCAGTCCAAAGTGGAAGGCTAACAAACTCGTGACATTGACTATTTGACTATTTCACCACATCGAATCAAGCAGTCATCTAACTTATTTGAAGAAAAAAGCTTTGAAAATAACCCTGGTCAAATGTATTTACAGGGAGAAAATGTTCATCTCAGGGCAAAGAAGCATCTGCAGAGAATCAGAGAAAAGATAAACAGTGTACAATCTTGTAATCCCTTAGGGTTGCCACCAACAACAAACTAGATGATTTATACACTCTTCTCATGGTGTATTTTGCAACAGTTACTTTGAAGTGATCTTCTTCTTCTTCTTCTTTGCGTCGTTCTTACGACCAATTTCAATCACTCTTTGTGATATGTTTGATCTCTGCCAAGAACGTGTATACGTTGCACATTGGTTTGGTAGGCCCTAAACACATAGACTTCTACACGTTTAGGACACATGCATCCGATTTCAGCCAAACCTCCTTAGTCGCCTCTTACGACATGCATGGCAGGCAACAGTGGTTCTATTCTTTACACCCCAAATTTGGGCCGGTAACCACTCGGGCACTTTGAAGTGATAATATTAATAGATTTAGGCACAACACTATTTTATTACTTTATGCAACATGCTTTTAACAGTGCAGCATTCAATATCTTGTCTCCAATAAGCTCCCCATGAATTCACACTAGACAAATACAGTTATTAGTAAAACTAAGACTGATTTAATATCGATGCCATCACCCTACCTGTGATTCATACCATCCACTTCTGCTTTGTGAATGGCCTCAACTCTCTCAGCTTCTTTCCGTGCTGCCTTTTCACACATTTCCTTTGTGCGTTCAATGATTTCCAGTTCTTTAATCTTGAAGGCTTCCTAATCAGTTGGAAAAAAAACACAAGAAATGTCAACAGACAAAACATGTGATTAAGTAACTGGTCTAGAAGTTGACTTCTCAACATAAACAGACCCTCATCATGGCTCCCACAGTATGGGCTTCATTCAACTCAACTGCAAAGGGTTACTTATTTTGATGAGTTAGGAAAGGACAGAAAATCAACAATAATTAAGAATTTCCTTAAGTGTCAGTTGATAAGTTTTCTATTTTTAAATTACTTTCTTTATAATTTACTGACATTCTTGCAAAAAAAGTTTCTTCCAGAAAATTACGCAAAACTAATGTTCTTAGTAATAATTTCTTAGTAAATATTTAAAAAATGAGCATTTCCTTTTTTTCTTTCTTTATTTTCATAAAAACTTCATATTAACAAAATTAATTGTATACTGAAGATATTATTGGAGGGCCTGGCTGTATCTGTAGCCCATAGGTCTGCCAAGTCTTTATCCAATACCGGTTCTATATGTGGCTACTTATTCGATATATCTTGGACCTCAGTTCTCAGCCGGTGGTCCGCGCAGAGTAGGGTACATGCTGGACAGTTCAGAGAGAACACACACACAAAAAAAGAGAAGAGGTGGGAAAGACATAGAATGAATTAAACTGGATTGCTCAAGACAGATCCCGATGGAGGAAATTTGTTGATGTCTTATACTTCAATGGGAGTTTAGAGAAGAAGATTAAAGAACACACAAACAGCCGATAAGAACCACCTAATCCTAGGTAACTTTAATAGCTACTCATTCAGCTGAAGCTATGCTATTATGGATACAAGGAAAGAAGGTCAAGGAATGGATTATGAAAAAACCCTACTCAGAGCCAACTTTCTACTCAATGGAGAATATAATATTTGAAAGCACACCAGATCTAGCAGTTTAGAAACCTAAAACCAAACATTAAGATGCAACTTTAGAAGTATGTATAAATACAAACTTACCCTGGCTTTCCTTAGAGCATCAGCCACAGCCCGTTCTCTTTCTAAAACAAACTCATTTCTTAGTTCCCTTCGCAAATCTACACGTGCCTGTTCAACAGCTTCATTTTTCAATCGTTCACAATTTTCCCATTGCTGTTTCAAAGCTTCTTCTTTTCTTCATCTAGTTTTTTCGCAATTCCTCATTGCTCTGCCTCTGCTCTGTCTCTCTGCTCTGATATTCTCACTGCCAGTCGATCAAAATACTGAAATAATAATTACATCAGCAATTAGTACAAAAAAGCAACATTCAAACTAACAGGAAGCTGGCAGATGTTATATTCATTACTAAGTTATGTTACTAATGTCAGACTTGACAGCTTTAGAAAATCAGCAAGATGACAGTATGGGACATGAAATGTATACAAAATATAGTAGGCTAATCAAGAAGACAAGGGAAACTTTATTGCATTGAGTAAGATATGGAAGTCAAAGAGATCAAAACAAAACTGAGAATCTTTCAATCAAATGGGAAGTCGGTGCTATTCTACGACTCAGAAATATGGAGGACAACAAATGAAACCACCAGAAAACTACATACCTTCATAAATGGATGTTTACGTAGAATAGAGGAACTGAGATGGTATGATAAGATTAACTGATTGATTGATTGATAGGACCATCATCATTGCACTTTGGTGAGTAACCATGTGTGCTCCGATCTCTTTCTTACACAGGAAGATCTTAGCTGCAGTGCACGAACTTCGTAGCACCAGCGAGGATCCCCGATGTAATTTAATTAGTCTTTGTATATAGCACCACAAATGCCTTCTTTCTACTAAAGACTACCAACAGTTTCTGCCAAATGAAGAAATATATTGATAAGCATGGCTAAATCACAGCCACATTGTACACAGCAAACATCATAAATTCTGTTCGACATATCTGCATAAGCGACATAGTTGTCCGTATTAGGTCAGTTGACGCTCAACTAAGAAATTTACTTTTTCCTCTCTGTTTCTCGTGGAGAATAGGGCCTCAACAGTTGCTCGGTCTCTGGCTGTTGTTTCTATGGTCTCCCAGGATAGTCCAGCACACTTCAGTTCCTCAAGAAGACTTCGTCTCCATGTCTGTTTAGGGCATCCCTATATAATTAAAACTGGCGTTCTGTGAAGTTGGGAGCGAGATGTTTGCTATGCCCTCTGAAAGTTGTGCATCTCATAAATGGTGTTTCCTACCGCTTCAGATATTTCCGAGGTCCAATTGTTTGCGTGGGCATTAAAACCGTTGAAGATTAATAATAGGGCTAGTTGTAGTGTACTGTTCAATGGTAATTGTGTTACGACTGAACCATTTGGTATGTTCTTTCATAATATGCTCTAGAATTGGTATTGTTTCTATCAAGAGATTGTTCATTTGAGGATCATCTTCATCGGACATGTTCATAATTGCTCAGATCTTCTCCTAAGCATGTGTTTCAGCCTGTTTAGACTAACAACTCCCGTTATGTATTGGTTGATGTATCTACTGGGGTTCTCTCATGGTTTTCCCATCTTGCTGCACCTATCTGTACGCATAACGTGCGCAACCGAGATAGAGAATACCCTTTATCTTCTTCATTGAAATCTTCAGAGCGTATGTTTTTTCTTAGAGCACTGATGATGTCGCTTTTGTCCATAGATGGCCATTCTCAATCGCAGAATTACTCGCCAGTGCATCCACTCTCTCATTGCCATTCACCCCAGAATAACCTTTAACAAAGATGAAGTTGAGTATCTGGATTGTCAGGTTTTGTATTAATTGCATCAAGTACCTTTGCATATAACCGGTCTTGATCTTCAGTATCATGCTCATAGAGTCGCTGAGAACCAAGAGATAGACTATCAATTGAAATGATAAGAATAAGAGTAGGATCAACAGCGGTAACTGAGTTTATAGAAAGAACATCAAAGACATAAATGATTCAATAATTTATTTGTAATGGAACCAAACCAACTTGCAGCGCGAGCACACCACATGATAATATCATGCTTTGAGGCAAGAGAGAGAGCCAGAAAATAAGATGGATAGACGAAACAATAGAGATAGTAAATAAACAACATGACAACAGTCCAATCTACAAACCTGACGATCACAAGCAAATTACACATATCTTCTCTTACAACACTTGATGACACAAACAGTAGAACAAGAAATAAAGAACTTTCTTCTTTTCCCTAATCAGGAGTTGCCTCACAGCCCCGTGCGTACACTAAGAGTTAATATCAACTGACCAGAGTGAGTGATGCCTAACTTTTTAAATTCCATTCTTGTCCACCCTGTTCTGTCTCTTAAAAAACTTTATACAATAGCTTTTGCCTAAAAATGCAGTTCCTCCTTGATTATAATGAAAATCATCTTACAAATATATTAACAAATAACAAGTGTTGTTATGCTTGCTCTAAGAGAAAACACGCTCTGAAGATTTCAACCAAGAAGATAAAGGGTATTCTCTATCTCAGTTGCTTAAGTGGTGCATACCGATCGGTGCGGCACAAATATAGTGTCACAAACATCTTTTTCTTGGTCTGTCCCTTCCTCTTGATGACTCCATTTCAGGTTGTACGCCCTTGCAACTGGTGTATTCGGGTTCATTCTCACCAAGTGGCCAAACCAGTTGAGTCTGTTTTTCAATGAATCTAATAGCAGGTGTTGTTCCGACTGTTCTTCTAATGTACTCATTTCTTATATGGTCTCTTCTTGGTTTATTTACAACTTCCCTCAAGCATATCAACATATAACAAGTGTTGTTATAGTTGCTCTAAGAGAAAACACGCTCTAAAGATTTCAACGAAGAAGATAAAGGGTATTCTCTATCTCAGTTGCAAGTTATGCATACCGAACGTTGCAGCAAGACGATGAGAAAAACCCTAGTAGATACATCAAATAATACAGAACGGAAAATGTTTATCTAAGCACACTGAAATACATGTTTGGGAGGAGATCGGAGAAATTATGGACATGTCATGTGTGCGATGAAGATTATCCTCAAATGAACAATGAAATGAAAATTAGAAATGATAATTCATTCTTGTAAATAAAATTCAGTTGAATGAAGCAAAGCCTACCCATTTCTGTTTGTTTAATGCCCTCTGTCTCTCCTCGTCCTTCTCTTGTGTAAGTCGCTTAAGCGCTGCTCTAAGTTCACGTGTTGCTCTTACTTCTGCAGATTCCACAGCGACCTCTATTGTCTTCTGTTTCTCTCCCTGGTCGTCAAATCGTGTGGCATCCAGAATCTTGTCGCCGATTTCTGCCGTTACATAATTCAAGCCATTGATATTGGTGAGATAACAGAACTAAAGAAAATATTGACTTAGAACCAGATTAACACGCATGACTACCTAACAATAGACGTGAGACATGCACACATCATACAGTTACAGACCACAATGCTCAGATATCACACACGCAATGAGACGTGTACGACATTATCTAAGATACGGGGAAATCTGCCGAGAACATATCCTTGCTGTTATAAGTTTAGTTTAGTCGTCGGATCACCATCATTGCACGTCGAATAAATTAGTCCATAAGTGCTCCGATCTCTCCCTCAGTATGTCCATCAGCGTGTGACAACTAACGACACCGGTTCTTTGTTGGTTTACAATTCTTCTTTGTATGCCAGCATAGCGTTCTTGTCGAGCTACACCACACTTAACTTTGAGTTCTTGCAGTCTGGGAATTAACCTTTGACCCTAATCACACTTCCATATTGTATGAGAAACAATGCATATTCCCATCAGGATTCGAAATCAGTCTAACTCGTGGTATTCACCACTTCTTCTTCATCTTACAACTCCCAACGGAGCACATGTCTTCAACAAACGTCTACTATACCTTCCTCTCTCTCTCTTGTCATCCCTTCCAACTCTTTTTGAATCTTGATCCTTTTAACATCAGTCTGCAGCTCTCTTCTCCAGGTATTTCTAGGTCTTCCCTACTTCTATTTCCATATGGGATCCAAAACAATACCTGTCTTGCAATGCTTTCAATCGATCTTCTCAATGTGTGTCCTATCCACCGCCAGCGTCTCTTCCTTAGTTCTTTTTCCGCTGGTATATGCTTAATTCTTTCTCCTAGTTCGTTATCTTATCATACCATCTCAGTCACTCTATTCTACGTAAACATCCATTTACGAAGGTATTGATCTACCTTTACCGCAGAAAATTGGAACAACATTCCGAGAAATATAAATATAACGTATTAGAACGCTACCCATGCGATATGTCCATCTTGTAATATATGTTGGAAACGTACCCAACAATAGAGAAGTATCAGAACTACAGGGTGTTCAAGATAATTGCAGCCCCATTGACAAATCGAAAGTTGTCAGATAACCTATCGCGTTGTGTGTATTTACTATTTAAACCGGTTCTGACTAGCTCGTCCTACGTCACATTTGTTCATCGCCCCTTCCCGCACTACAATTACATACCGTTACACAACCTTGACCTATACTACGTCATAGCTGAACCTTCTCACTTTCATACATATATGCCAGATTAGCTCTATTCACGGACCGCTTTTATCTTGAACACCCTGTATAAGGAACGTTTGGTCTTCCATACAAACTTGACTGCGAAAGATTTTCTAAAATCTGAGTAGATAGTGTTAGTCAAGAGAATGTGAACACCGTCATCGAAAAGAGATGCTGGCGATGAATCGGACAAGTCCTGTGCACAGCGGCTATGCACAAAAACTGTACTGAGATGGACACCAGTGTAAACGAAAACGCGGAAGACTCAAAATGACATGGACGACAACAAGAAGCGAAAGAGTGAATCACATTAGGAACACAATACTGAGAACGTTTAAGAACAGAGAAGAATGGGGTGTATTTGTTGCTGCCATAAGCGCCAATGACTGGAAATAGAGACAAGAGAGAGAGAGAGATACATATAAGATGATAATAATCTATCGCGAGATCATCAAGGGCAGACATTTGTAGATAAAAAGGTGGGTGAAGCATTACTCCAAACTATAATCATGCAGACAAACAATTGCCGACACTGTTCTTAACTCAGAAGACATTCTACCAGTGATGGCAAAACTCGACGAGAAACAACTAGCTGGGACGTGATATGAAAGTTGATGCTTCGGAAGATTCCAAATGGCAGGTTTTGGTATAAGTGGGTGTCGTCTATTTAAGTTTTTAACCTCCAGAGGCTTACGTGGAACTATTGTCCTGGGAATGCAGATGTTTGGGGCAATGAGAGAGCGGGCATGCTTGCATCAACATGATCGATTGTTGGGAGTTGAAGATGGATAAGGGAGATGTTCTTTGGTTTCTTCACGATTGCCTGTTGGGTGAAGACACTAAAATAGATGTCTGATACATGTTCCCTTCGACATGAATTGCAATTCAAGAGATGAACAGTTTTGTGTTGACACTTTTAGCGACGGACATATTCATTTATGCGGTGCATGTTGTTTTTTGTGACAGCACCTGCTGTTTCATTCTGGAATCTGATCCCACAGGATACAGTTATTAGCATTTCGTGTGATTTTCGTTGGTACAGGAACTGAGTAATTATGGGGTGACCCGTTGCAGTAAGGTTGGAACCGTACATATGAACTATGAACTAAAATAATTGTTGAATGGATTCAACGATTTAAGTAGTTTGGAGTCATCCGATATATAGGTAGAACTGGATGTCTGAGGGGCAGAGTGAGGAGTGTGTGTAATCAGCGTGCTACGTGAAACACCAGTATGCATACCATTTGACATCTGTTGGGGGAGACTGAGCACCTATAGGTCTGCCCAGAGTGCAATAACGTCGGTTCAGTAACCAATAGCCAAACAATGCAACATGATTGCTTCACATCAGAAGACTTCAATATCAACAGTGGAGTCCCAACAGTGGAGCCCCAACAGTGGAGTCCCAACAGTGGAGTCCAACAAGACTGTATCCTCGTTCCATCCCTGTTCGGAATTTTCTGTTCTGCAGTGCTAAATCATGCTTAGGGGGTCTAAAGCCAAAGGATTGATTTCATTGCACCGGGTTTTACCACATATGACTCGGTCCCTTTCCGCAGAAATGGCATGCCACCTTCCGAGAGTATTGCACAAAGCATGAACGCCGTAGATCCGGCAACAATCCTAGGGGTCTCTGGAAAAAATGCACTCGCGAACAGAACGGCGTGCTTTGGATTCGAACAAAGGATCTTCAGAACACAAGGCAATGGCTTAGCCACAGAAATCATGACTTCATATCATCAACATATAGTACCTGTCTCCACGCACGATCTGACGAGAGTTAATGAAATCAAGACAAGAAAAGTAATAATCAGGGGTATGTTGTTTACAGATGATGCCCCATTGGTCACACACGCAGGTGCTGAACTTCAGACTTATATGACCAGATTTGCGATGACCTGTGAGTTTGGTTCTACAGTCAGTATTAACATAGAAAAAAATTGCAACCATTTTTTAATGCAAACATGTCACCATGAACACTAAAAGGGCATTGTACAACACAATCTGTCCCCAGACGTTATTCCGTCAGTGCCAAACATTGACATCAAACGATAAAAGAAAACTAGTCACGACAGAGATGAAGTGTTTGCGCAGACAGCTGGAAGTATCAAGAAGAAACCGGTTTAGAAATGAAGACATCAGGAAAACAAGTGAGTCCAACATCAGTGCTGAACTTCATCGGAAAACAACAAATACAATGGTCCGGTCATATAAACAGATTATCAACAGACCTCAAAGAACAAGACTACTCAGATATAATGGTTACAAAGAAAAATCCGTCTGCGCTAATGGGGACATAATAAAACACAGTGCCGTTGAAAAAGACTGTTTATGAAGCGCACACAAAAACCCGTTTTATAAGTCTTTTATCCTGAATTGGGAGCCCGTCTGCCCAGCGTGTTCGTAGCGCGTTGGACTACGGGTGACTATCCCTCTGTGTGTGCGGGTTCAATTCCGCGGGATGGCAGAAAAGCCACAGATTCCCCAGATTTACGGTGTTCGTGGCACAGAACCGAAGGGTTACGATGTCCATGGCACCGAGCCGAAGAGCTGAAAAGCTCAAGTGCTTCTGGATCGGAAAAAAATAATAATCCTGAATTGGGTATGGTAAATAAGTTCGTGCATTTCGGCTCTGCAATCCCCGACTACCTCTTACTAGATGCGGAACTGCACAGGAGAATCGGCGTGACCTCATCAATTTTAGACAAGCTATCGCACAGATATTGGATAAATATCTGGGCCATCAAGATTAGGTCTATTAATTATTGGATTCTCCGAAAGGAATTAATTTTTATTGTTCATGTTTGTTGGTCTCTCTCTCTCTTCTTTTTCGGCCATTTTGATCATTCTTATTGTGATATATAAACAGCCTTTGCCAAGAACGTTTTTTACGTCACATCTTCAGTACCATTTAGAGCTCTGGTGCTTGTCCTTCGGCGATGTGTCCGATTTCAACCAGCGTTTACTGGGTTCGCTCTCCGTTAGCCTTTGACTATCCCCAGCCGACCTGCAAGGCAGCAGGTTCGGACACATGCATCCAATTTCAGCCAAACCTCCTTAGTGGCCTCTTACGACATGTGTGGCAGGTAACAGTGGTTCTATTCTTTACACCCCAAATTTGGGCCCCGGTAACCACTCGGGCAATGTTTGTTGATCTAAAGCTCTGATATAACCAAAACAATGTTCTTCCTTAGGTTGAAAGTGCGTCCCTAGGATTAAAAAAAACTGCGGTTACTGCCTGTAATATCGCTTTTTGGGCGGTGTAGGACGGGAGGGACATGAGTCAGTGGAATTGAATGTCTCCATGGCTTGGGCAGTCGTCGCGAAACTGTTGAGGCTAGGATGTTTTCTTTATGCTATCGACAGAAAAAAAACCTCAATGACCATACCGTGGATTGAAACCAGGTCTCTCGCATGGGAGCCACGCTCTGATCTTATCCATTCGGCAAGAAGTCTGGACTTAAAGAGGCGTAATCCACTTGATAACAAACAAACAGACGTCAAGATTACTGTTTACATAGACTGCGTGTTGAGCACACTACTCTATACAAAGGAATCTTGGTTCCTATACACAATGTAGAAGAAAATATTGAATGCATTTCACATGCGCAGCTTGAGGGGTATACTCATGATCTCATGGAGTGATCAAATAACAAATAATGAGGTATTGGAATATGCTGGGATTCATATCATAGCTACATTTATCCACCAACGCATCGTAAGATGGCTGGGTCACCTGACCGGATGGATGCCGGTCTGATCCCCAAGGATATTCTATACGGGGAACTTGCTTCTGGCAAAAGAACAGTGGTGCGATCCTTCTCTCGTTCCAAAGACATATGTAAGCGTGGCTTAAATGCGCTTGGAATGAACACATAAAACTGGGAGAAGCTTGCCAGGAACATATCCAGGCTCTGAAAACGGGTCTTAGAACTAGTAGGCCAGACTATAACAAATTGCTCACATAAAACGTGCAAGAAAAAAATAAAATAAAATTCACCATTAGCGCTGCACACATTTTCTCTCATGATTAACAGGTTTTGTCATCAATAATATATACCAACATATCTAACATTTTTAAAAAAAAGATACTTATTCTTAAAACATGTAGGTAGTGCAATATCACGGAAAAGCAATTTTTGAATGTGGAAGTATTCGGAGCTGGCACCTTGAAAATCTTAAACCTGTTGCATTTGTCACTTTTAACACTAAATTAGTCTTACTGTTCCAATCACAGAAGAAACACATTTCAAAGAGCTGAAAGTTTAAACTCCACTGCTTGATATCATTTTTAAAATACCTGTTAAAACTTCTAATCTCATTAGATCAACAACAATAATATTACCAACATAAAGTCTCCAAAGTATTTGCAATCATTCTGAATTGTCAAGATAAGATGAAGTGCTTATGTAGATATGGCTTACTAAACTCTTATCTGGCATATTTGTATGAACAGAAGTAGAGATCAAGACAGTACACGATTTATACAACGCTATGTAATTGCATTACGTAATTACTTATCGTATATCAGATTTCTGGAGGGTTAGGATAATCATTCTGTAGTCTTTAACAACCCTCTACAAGTTATCAACATTGTTATTGAAACATTCTTTGGTACCATAGTATCTCCTTACGAAGCATTATTCTATATATCAATATAAGATTTGTGTTTATTCCTCTTAATATTATCATGTGCCGTGCCGGCATGGATTCACGATCATGTGTCTCTTTCCTCCATATACCGTAAACAAATAGATCTATCCAAGAGGAACTTCAAATTGACAATTGCTTTTCCCCCATGTGGTGCCAGGGCCCACAAGGGAAGCAAAGAATAGTACCACTGCGACTTGTAAGACATGTCTTAAGAGGCGACTTATGTAGGACCTAGGGAACCTACCAGCCCGCCTGCCCAGCTTGTTCGAAGCGCGTTGGACGACGGGTGACAAGTTCCCTGTGAGTATGGGTTCAATTCTGCGGGCTGGCAGAAAAACCACAGGTTCTACAGATTTACGGTGTTCGTGGCACCGAACCGAAGGGTTACGATGTTCATGGCACCGAGTCGCAGAGCTGAAAGCTCAAGTGCTTCTGGATCAGTAAAATTAAAAAAAAGGAACCTACCATAGTATATAAAAAGCATTGCAGAAATCTGATGTGCTGGCTTACTTGTAGGTGCATAACTGACACAACGTACAAGCACTCTTAGGCTCAGATTACATACAAATCCCACATAGTGGTTAACAAATGGTCGATATGGACAGTTAGAGGAAGAAGAAAAAAGAAAATTGGTTGACAATATATATATAAATAAATAATATTTCCTGCAACCTTTTCAGACTTCATGGTATGAAGTGCCTGTGACTTCATATTTATAGTTCATAGTGTGTCGGAGGTAGGAGGGCCAATTCCTTTCCTCATGTGTGGAACTGAACCCACAACCGTCTCGAGTCTGAGTCGATAGGCGAACGCTTACACTAATCCGTCTTCTGACACTACTGAGACAATGGAGAAACTGACACTACTGAGACAATGGAGAAACTGACACTACTGAGACAATGGAGAAACTGACACTACTGAGACAATGGAGAAACTGACACTACTGAGACAATGGAGAAACTGACACTACTGAGACAATGGAGAAACTGACACTACTGAGACAATGGAGAAACTGACACTACTGAGACAATGGAGAAACTGACACTACTGAGACAATGGAGAAACTGACACCACTGAGACAATGGAGAAACTGACACTACTGAGACAATGGAGAAACTGACACTACTGAGACAATGGAGAAACTGACACCACTGAGACAATGGAGAAACTGACACTACTGAGACAATGGAGAAACTGACACTACTGAGACAATGGAGAAACTGACACTACTGAGACAATGGAGAAACTGACACTACTGAGACAATGGAGAAAAATGAAGAATTTTGGAAACATACAAGTCAAGAATAAAGAGCTGGAGAAGACATTTATGGAGGGAGGCATCCCGGTAAAGAGCAAGATTACGGTAAAGATAGATTCATGCAGTGACTACCTAGAATCATTGCTGGAGTTACGAACTTCATGCTTTGTGAGATATTCTTAGCAGATGGCGTACCATTTTTACTGACGGAGACGGAGCCACAAGGGGAAACCTGATGAAATGATGTCACTCATTTGCTTGTAGATTCCTTTTTTTCTCAACTGACATACATATACCAGAGTTGTTAAAAGGAAAGTCTGAAAATAGCGAAGAAGATAACTCGACAATGTCTAACGTCGCCGGTGATGATTTATTTTCACATATTCATACACCTCATTAAATAGCTTGTTCTGAGCAGAACTTTGCAGCCCTAACAGTCTTCGGAATTTCTCTCCTACGCCAGATGTTCCGTCCCGCCTTTGCAACCACCATGCTCAAATAATCAGTTAAATCCCGAATCCATCTTCTCAGTGGTCTTCCTATTCTCCTCTTTGCCGTGAAGTTTTCTTCCATAATCGTCTTCTCCAAGCCAGCGTGTCTCTTTATATGTCCAAAATAATCCACTTTTGCTCATTCTTATTTGTAGCATCAGCTAGTTTTCTTTGCTTTTGAGTTCTTTCTGGATACATCTATTTATTCTCGTTTTCTGTTCCCGATATACGGAGACTCTTATGCAACACTTATATTCAAAAGCAAATATATGTTTGTCCTCTGTCTTGTTAAATACCCATACTTCACTCACACCCATATGTCACCACTGCATGTTCTTAGATGTTTTCCTATAGTTCCATCCCACACTGCTTTTAGTTGTTTAATTCATACCCATAGCGCAGTTTATCATATTTATAATAGCAAATAGCAATCACGGTAATTGTAGCACTTAAGTAATACAAAATGATGATATAGCATAATAATAGTAATAGGTTACAATAGAATAGAAATAACGTTGCCAAGTCAGAACAAACAGGTCAACTTGTACGCAAATTAGTATGAAGTATTATCTTAGACACTTGTACGATTTTAAAGATGATTATAAATGGTATGCCTCCTGATAATGTTGAATAATTACAACATATATATAATGACATTATAAATACGTATGTACTAGAATACTGAAGGCACACATCTGAGGTCTACTTAAGTTGAGTTAAAAGACGTGCAAGAACGACATACCTATAATATGTTCGTGGCCAACTCTTTGTGTCACAAGAGTTGTCTTGTTTAGCATTCTCTCAAGAGTTTCAAAAGGATCCATCGTGCGTCTAATAACTCGTCTAGACATTTGCTATATCCTTCTGCTATTGTTGTGTTTCAGTTTAACAAAGATAGTGTGCAGTCAGAAATCTATGAAACTGAGCTCGAACGAAATAAGTTTACTGTTGCTTGGTACCCGAAATGTTATCGTGTGACCTCGGAAGCAAGTTCATATCCGCCGTTTCATTCAATATGGCGAGCTCTATTGTAGATACTTTCCCATTAGAGGGACTTTTACCTAAGAAAGAAACCGGTGCAATAACATTTCTTACAAAATATCCAGAAAATGATGGCCGTGGCATTGTTATCGCTATTATGGATACTGGAATTGACCCTGCTGCACCAGGACTTCAGGTAAAATGAAGTAACATCTTCAGTGATGAAGCAAATCTCATAATCACCAGTTTTCGACAATAGACTTGAATAGACTGATATCACATACATACGTACCATTTTTAATAATAAATACCGATAATTGTAGTGCCTTATATATTTTAATTATATTTTTGCCAGTGAAGTGATTCGAAATAATAATATAATAAGATCGGTTCTTTCGTTTGCACATGTTTGGGCGTATTCACTGTTGTAGTCAGTAAAACAGTAGGTACTTCTACAATCAAATTTCGTTTCGGAAAACACCAAAAACTTTTATGAAAAATTTACCGTAAGTAGCGTCACGCGTTTGCTAGAGAATTATACCGATTTCATTTGTTAAGAAGAATTCTAGCGATTTTTGACTACTACATATAGAAGGAGATTTGGGGGCAAATGGTTTCTTCACATTTTCGTTTGAGAGTTGGAAGAAAATATTTTCTGGTTATCTTTCTACAAGCTAAATGAACAGTTTTTGGTGAGTATAGTGCAATTATCTTATACTTTATATGTACATAACTTAAAATAGACATCATATTTGAATTTAGCATCCTCTTTAACATGTGTGTATGAACTTTGAAGCCTCAGTGTTATTCAGAGTTATTGTAACTCAATTTTTTGTGAGCTATGGGTTATGCGTAATTGGCTTGGCATCATCGCGCATCCGCCATTTAAAAAAATATATTAAATAACTAACATGATTCTGTCTGTATTAACTTATATTAACTGCAAGAGTGTAAATAAGGTACAACATATTTGTGTTCTAATGTTTAAAGCAATTATTTACAAGATTGTTAATCTGTAATCTCATTATAATTTAATTATTACTCAGCGTCGCTCTAGACTTTAAAAAACTTATTTCTAAGTCGAAAGTACTAACTAAATAGAACAATGTGTTTTTATGTCTGCAGACTCACTGATTTTATCATTTCTGAATTGATTTAACTTGGACCATGGAAAGCAAGAAGTGTACTAAAAATCTGAGATCATATTTGACGCAGTTTGAAGCAATAATTCTAATACCCCAACAATGTTTTTATTTCTACAGATTCACTGATTGTGACTAATTTTATCATTTTTGAATTGATTTAACTTTGACCATGGATAGCAAGAAGCGTATTGAAGATCTGAGGTCACATTTGATGCAGTTTGAAGCAGTGTACCCAGTTAAGGAGTACGTAGCGCAGATGCTATGTTGTACCGTTGCAGACCCACTGGCACTATAATTATAATGAGTGAATACTATTTCTGAGGTGGCAAAGAAAGTATTGACTGTTGTGTTTGCAACAGAAACTGGTAAGTATGGCAATGAAATGTGCCTTATATCTTGTATCTCATACTTTGACAAACTGATAAGATACACAAATAGAACTTTAACTGATTAGCTACTGAATTGAAATGCAGGTTGCGGCTGAATTAAATTTAGGTCTCATTTTCAGGTGCATGTACACAACCAGCTGCAGTTTTCTTAATTACTAACAGATGTTTATGAGTAATATACCATTTTGTAGGTAAATGAATATACTTTAAGATAGATCTAAAACAATTGTTTGTTAATAGGAAATTTGTAAATGTAAAATTATTTGCAACAAAAAGCAAATATTAAAAATAAAAAAATGTTCCAACTTACCTTCAAGTTTAGAATTTCCAACACATTTAATACCTATCACTTGGTGGTTACCACACACATATATATATCTACACAGTATATCCAATAATAAGAACAAATCCCAAAAATAGAACAATATTTAGTAAATAATTTACACTGCTTATAGTCTATAACCTTATCACTTGTTGCCATGGTAAACAATTTTGTATAGTTTGGTAACTGGCTTGATAACACAATAAATATGACAATATACTCTACCAAGATCTCATTGTAATACTATTTAAAGACATTGAAATTTGTTGCAATAGATAATTCTGTCAAGTCTTGAATTTAGGAATGCTTGAATTTAAGCATGGGATATAGATGCGGAAGACGTTCTCTACATCAAGAAAGTTGTGTCGTTCAAGACCAAGACAACAGCTGACAAGAGGATTATTCGCTATGTACCCCTAACTTGGAGAACATGTGATGCCATCACCATCAGTAAGAAGATTACCACATGACCATGTCAAAATTGTGAGTGGATTATGTTCTTGGTGATGCCACATATTTGATATTCAGTATTGTTTCATAGTTGACACATCTAAGTATTTTTTTCCTCATTTATAGCCAGTAGTACAATATTATTTAAGATAACTTCATTATATTCTGCTATTATTACTCGTCTATTTGAGACGATGAAAATGATATGTCACAATCATGTGCTCGCAATTTTCTGCAAAAACTTTTTTTATATTATGTAATTTGAGATATTAATTGCTAATTACTGCTCTAATTAGTGTTACATAACATCTACTACATAATTTCTACATTCTGTGCCTGATACTTACTGATTTAACATCATTCGATCTGCATTACTGTTGTAGTTTGATGTGAAAATAACAAATGCGGCTCAAATGCCAATATAGTAATTATTCAAAATATGCAAATTAGCCCACCATTTTGAATATTAATTAGTTCTGCGTGTTTCAAAACATTGCGACAATATAATCTATGAATGCATTTTGTGTTCCCGCACACAAAAATGTATGGTTTTTATGGTTTTGTATTATAAATAAGAAAGATATTTAAGATAATGTAAGCACTTTGCTATAACATTGACACAGTTTATAGAGATCCATATTTTCAATTTACCCTATATTTTTCATGTATTTATTATTTAGCAATTATTAATTCATAAAAAATTCATAACTTTTTTTCAGAATTGAGGTACAGACTTGGGTGAGGTGTCATTGAATTGCAAATTTCAAGGCCTATCTAGCTATGTTGTTTTTAATGATATAGCACCATTTTGAAAAATTTATCAAAGTGCCTAAAAACAGATTACTTTATTATTTATAGTGATAATAGTCCAAGTTTAGTTAAGTATATAAGTATACTAATTACTGTGACTGTTACTAATCATAATGACTGTCACTATGATTCAGTGTATGATTATGATAGTTATTCAGTTTCGAATATCAACATCATCATTGCACTCCATAAGTGCTTCTTCTTCGATCGTTCTAGGTCTGTTTTAATCATTCTCATTTGTGATATATAAACAGCCACACATCAGAACGTGATGTACGTGCACCAGCCTTCAGCACCTATTGGAGCTCAGTTGCTTATCCTTCGGTGGGGTGTTCGCTTTCAGCCAGCTTTTGATTTACTAGGGTGAGCTTTCCCTAGGGTTCGATCAGCTTTGCCGTATTTTTGGGCTTTGTGATCTACGCCGGGACAGTGAGTTACGCTGTTTATGCCCGTCTGACTGAGAAATATTTCTCGGGGCTTGTAAGCTTATCCTCTGACGGCGTCTTACTCGTATAAGACACCGTGTAAAGTATCTGCCTTCGCCAATGTTCAGACCCGAACTTCCTGTCTGGTCCGTACATTGTCGGCCTTGCTTTTACCGTACATTTTTGAGTTTGATCCGGAGAAGGAACATTCTCAGCCTTTTCTAGACGCGCATTGGTACGTGGCAATTTGCAATTAACCACGAAAGCACTGGCATGGGGTCGAGTACAAACAATGTAGAGGGTCATTTCAGTCGGCACTATCAGCGTAACTGAGGATTTTGCGCTCGCGCCATCACCCGCCCCAGTTATTCCGGGGATGTTAGTTACGATTGCAATCGAACGTTGCCCCAAGGCTGGCAGTTCCGTTAGGCATCACCAACCTCAGTTCTTCCGGGAAAGTTAATCTTTAATCGCACAGTACCTTGCACGGTTTTCCCAGGGCGGGTAGTTTCGTTATGCACTAAACGCAACTTGTTCTTTTGTGCTCAGCAAACCTTGCCCAGTACATGTATCTGCACCAGGCTACCAATGCGGGTCAGCTGCAATCTTCTCTCGCACCAACACGAGGGTAGACTTTTATTCGTTACGGTCCTGTCGTATTTATTCTTACCGACGGGCTTGGTAGTGTTTGCCCCCTCCTCAGGGCTTCGATCTATGTGGGCATACGTTTGGTCACTGGATGCACCTCTCATCCATGTCTGAGACGCTTCGTTGCTGTTTCTTTGCGTTCAGGGACTTAGACAATATCTTGTTGGACATCGGTCAGGAGATTTGTGCATTTTGTTTGTATGTATCTTTATCGTATTTCCGTAATTGTACTTCTACCACTACCAGTAGTTTTCTCTCCCCGATCCCTGCCCTCTTAGCCAGACCGGAACCAGAGTCTGTTTCCAGGGTCACCGCGTGGAGGTTAGGGGCAGGGTCTTGGTTAGCGCGCGCCCTCGCTAACCCTGGCTCATGTTACCACCATGACCTCATGAGCCTTTTGACCCCCATAAGTGCTTCAATCTCCTTCGCAATATCTCCAACAGCATCTAGTCACTAAAATCACTAACCTTACAAGTTCGATGTTGATTGATGAGCCTACTACTCATATTATACCTGTTGTGATGATTTTTTCTGACCACTTCAATCTAAGCTCTTGACGACAGTCTTGCAATCTAGTAATTGACTTGGATTGTATTTGGATGAAAATCCTCTTTGCAGGCACACTATGAGTGCGTTCAGAATGTCAACTCTATCCATTGGCTGACCCCTCTGATATGGTGGCAGAGCCAACCATCCTGTCTGCTCTCTCATTGCCATCGACATCTATGTGCCATAGTCTGAAGATGAATGTAATACTTTGAATTGTTGATGCTTGTGTTTGATTCAGCCCACTGCCTGTGCACTGAACCAGCCTCCACCTTTCGGATCATACTCAATGGTTACTCAATGGTTTTGTGACTCCAGCCAGAGTAGGGCTTTAGTCACCACCATTCAGCACCTCCATTGTCATCTACTTGTTGTCATACTAAATGCACCACTTACTTCCTTGATCATTCTGCCATATGAACTTGCGGAGAAGAGCCATGCAAACTTTTTGTGGCAAACTATCAATCCATCCGTGTAACTCACAACGTCACCTTCATTGCAGTTTTCGTTAATGATTAATGATGGCTTTGATTTTTGCATCTAATGCCACACGATTCTTCTCTACAATCTTTCTCGAATTTAATGATGAAAAAGTTTTCCGTAGATTAATGGCAATAGTATCCATTCTTCCCCATGGCTGATATTTGTCAGCCCGCATACCAGCTAAACAATGTCTGCAGCACAGCCAACCCACGACTTGCCCGCGACAATGTTAATCGTTATTTCTCATCATAAATTGAAAGTTTAGCTTAGCAATACAAAGCATCATTGAAATGATGGATTTTGATCATCATATTAAAATAATAATCATTCAGTTATCAAGTTATGAGGATTGTTGTGTGATGTTTTTGGATGAGTCTGCTGATGGGGTCTTGTTGGTGCTTGCTGTTGATTTGTATTTTTCTTTGATGTGTCACATGTGTCTTGGTCTCTGGTAATGACATTTTGGGTGTTTAGGTTGTTCTATCTTTTTTGTTCACTCCTTAGCTAGTCTGCTATGATGGATATGACTGCAGAATGTGCTCTGAGGTCTGTGTTTCTGTCTGACATGCACACTGTGCAATCTGATCAGGCTTCATTCTGTGAATGTGGTGGTTGAGCCAGCGGTGTCTGAGATGGAAAAGCAAATTTAAATGACCTAATGTTTTTGTAAATGACAGTTGTTTTAAAATTTGTTATATTCATTTTCGTAAAGTTGATTTGAATTGAAACTTGAGCTGCCAGCTTATTAACTAAAAAGTCATCCTGCTTGTTTCATCATTTTTTTGGCTCCGATCAACTACCACACTACAAGGCACCTCGGCTACTGAGAGTTAAAAATGACTAGATAGTTATGAAATGTTATTTTGGTAGTATAATAGTTTAAATTGTTCTATACCTTGACAGAAGATGGACAACAAGCTACACCTATATTTATATCTCTCAGGTAACTACAGATTCAAAACCAAAGATAATTGACCTTGTTGATTGCACAGGCTCAGGAGATGTTGACACCTCAACTGTTGTTTCTGCTGTTGATGGCCAAATAACTGGCCTGACTGGTCGCATTCTCAAGGTATACTTCTAGTTTATTCTGAATTTTTGTAGCTTTTATTAGACACTTTAAAACGCCTGAGTGGTTACCGGGCCCAAATTGGGGTGTAAAGAATAGAACCACTGTTACCTGCCACGCATGTCGTAAGAGGCGACTGAGGAGGTTGGGCATGGGGCTAGCTACCCCACATTGTAAAAAAACACAATATGGCTACAGAATGGGTAGCAAACCAAGTAAACGCTAGCTGAAACCGGACACATTGCAGAAGGATAAGCACCAGAGCTCCAAATGGTGCTGAAGATGTGACGTAAAACACACCAATGCTAAGGTTGCATGAATCAGATTTCCACGTGAATAGAATTCATGGGGAGATCTGGTACATCGGTCTGGGCGGTGATCGTGAGAGAGACACTTTAAATTACAATATAATAAATGGCCTTTCCAGGGGAAATGAAGAAGAGGTAGAAATTGACAGCTAACAAGCTGGATTCAAAAGGGCCCACAATGGAGGTGTTAGTGGGGGGATCTTTGTAGCGTGGGGGTAAGGTGCTCACATCTTGCCCCTAAGGTACGCGATAAGTACTTATTTGCTCGAAGTTTTTAGTCCATTTTTATAAATCTAATTTATACTTCTGAAGTTGGAGTAAGACTCGCCTGAATTGCAAGGGACACTGGTGATAAGGAAAGCAAGTCTTTATGCAAAAATCAGTCAAGATCATCATATAAGGCGCCATAACTATGGCTGAATGAATTCATAGGGGTGAACAATACAATAAAATATTTCTTTGTTGCATTTTTAAAAATTTGATTCTTATGCTTTGCAGATTCCAACATCATGGAATGTTCCAGATGGTAAATTTCATATTGGTGTCAAGTTTGCCTATGAACTGTTTCCAAAACCACTTCGAGAAAGAGTTGGCACTGAGTTCCGAGATAAAGTTTGGAACCCTCAACAAAGGGCTGCACTTACAAATGCGTTAAGAGACCTGGAAGCCTTTGACAAGGCCCATCCCAACTGTTCATCTTTGGTAAATATGCTTGTGCTAGTTAGTTAGTTAACACATTAGGCCATCACTGCCAAACCTGGACATTGACATCAAATGATAGTAGACAACTAGTCATGACAGAGATGAAGTGTCAAAGCAGAATGCTGGGAGTATCAAGAAAAGACCAGTTTAGAAATGAAGACATCAGGAAAAAAGTGGGTACAGCATCAGTATTGAACTTCATCAAGAAACAACAAATTAAATGGTTTGACCACATATGCAGATTACCAACAGACAGTGCGCTGCAAAGAGTAATGCTACTCCGATAGAGTGATACAATGGATACAAAGCATTCATGCGAAATGTGGATCTCAGAAATATCAGAGGCTATGAAAAAACACTTTATGAAGTGCAGACAAAAGCCAGTTCAAGAAATCTCTTCTTATCCTGATCCTTGTGAGGCTAAACAGGATTAGAGAAAAGAAGAGGAGAGAAGTGGACGCATAGGTTTTGATAAACTCTTACAACAGATGGTGAATTGGGATCTCAATTGCGAATGTGTAATTCATTTCAATCTAGAAGTAGTAGATACAAGAGTGGATATTCTTCAGTGGATATTGCAATATTGTGGATATTCTTCATGCTTTGCAGAGTCACTGCAACGTACATCACTGTTGTTACTGTTATTTTTGTATCCTTTTGAGAACTACAATTGCACATTGGTTAGTGCACTTACTTCTAACATGCATGGTCTCACGTTCAAAACTCTCCGCTGGAATGGAATTTTATCTGATTGGAATAGTTCTGAAAAGAATAGAAATTCAGGAAAGGTAGACTATGAAATGAGGACATCAGAAGCAGAGTGGACATAACCTCATGCACCGAATACATTGAAAGACAACAAATGCAGTGATTTGGACATTTAATGAGAATGGAATACAACCAACCAGCAGTGACAGCATACAATAAAAATGGATCAGGTACTAGAGCCAAGAGAAGACCAAGAAAAATATGGGATAGACAATATCATGAAATAAACATGGGTTTTAAAGGGTTTTAAAGCCGAAGGATTGACTTCATTGCACCGGGTTTTACCCCATATGGCTCGGTCCTCTCCGCAGAAATGGCACGCCACCTGCCGAGAGTATTGCACGAACTCCGTAGCTCCGGCAGCAATCCTAGGGGTCTCTGGAAAAACTGCACTCGTGAACAGAAGGCTGCGGTCTGGATTCGAACCCACGACCTTCGACTCGCCAGGCAAAGGGCTTAACCACTCAGCCACAGAGACCCCCTATAAACATGGATATAACACGACTAAGGCGACTCATCTGGCCCTGGAATGCAAATTAAAGCTTCCACCCCTACGCTTTATGACAAGAGTGGACAACCAATTCTATCATCCACCTGGGGAAGACACTAGTCAATAGGAATAGTTCTGACGTCTAAAGATGAAGGATTCACTGCACTGAATTTTTCCCTATATAGCTTGGTTCCTCTCTGCAGAAATGGCATGCCACCTGCCGAGAGTATTGCACACAATCCGTAACTCCGGCAACGATCCTGGGGATCTCCCCCAGAAAATAACTTGAAGAGTGGGTTCCAGTTTTGAAACCATGACCAATGGAATGCATGACGCATGGCGTAACCACCTAAGGTGGTCCACCCAGTCTCAAGTGGACACTAGAGAAACATTGGGAAGTAAAATAAGTTGACATGGTGTTTACTATATCATTAGTCAAAGATAAATATCAGTATAACATTGTATTTCTCAATATACCACATGGTATGAAAATTGGTTCTTCTTTTAAAAAAATTGATATGTTTCCACAGGAAGATAAGACTACTCGAGAGGATCTACAAGCCAAAATAGATATCTTGAACTCACTAGACAAAAAGTACACTGAACTGGGCGCTGTGTATGACTGCATTGTTTTCAATGATGGGGAGAGATGGAGGTCAGTTGTTGGATCTGCTTTTAAATTGTTCTTGTACCATTAAGATGCTAACTTTGTATTATTCTAGTTACTTAAAACCAGACTGCACATACTTCAAGACTGCCCCGAATATGATACACTGAGGCAAACTCACTGACCTAATGAAACAACACTCGACAGAAAACTGCACGGACCTGTGTGTGAGCTACAAAAGACAGTGAAGTTCATACAAGAGACAACATTGAATATATAGACATATTTCAAGCGAACGAAAGGAAGGAAGGAAGTGCTTAAAACGTGCCTAGTTATTCTAGAAGCCTTAGCCCTTCTATTAAACTAGCTAGACAACTAACTTCCTATGGAGACAAATTGGAGACAGACAAAGAAGAGGCTGGAATGAACTAAGCTGGCTTGCTCAAGACAGATCTGACTGGTGGAAGTTTGTTGATGTCCTTTTTTTTCAAGGATAGTTCAAAAGTTGCTAGAACAAGCTTACCTATTGATGTTAATTCTGTAGTTGTTATTGATACAGATTGCTACATTCATTTCTCATTTAAACAAACATTAAAAACTTAAAATATTTTAAGTGAAATTTTTTTCTAGATTTAGTTATCTTCTTCCTCTTGTGTTATGCCCACTAAGAATTCAGGCATAATCAGGCACCTGGTATGATGCTTTGTACCGATTTTTAGCACTTCGGGCATATTGATATTGTCTCCGACCCCCATCTCAACACATCCAGCAGCCCAACATGCCAGTTCGATGTTGATTAGTTAATCTTTTTTGATATTTGGTATGTCATTCTTTTCGGGTTGTACTAATATCGACACCCATCTCTATCAGTCTGGTCATCTACTGGGATTTACAACCCTGAAACTCCTCTGTTAAGAAAGACTCTAAATGCGTTATGAATGTGATTTCTGCCAATTACAGTACCCTCTGATATCATAGCCATGCCATCCAATCTATCAGCTAGTTCATTATTCCTGACTCTTGCGTGCACAGGGGGCGAAAATGAAAGTGATTTCTCTAATCCCTGTCTGTACAGTACCTCCACCTAGTTTCGTTTCGCCATTCCACTTTACAAATCATACTCAAGGAGTTACTGAGTATGAAAACACAAGAGTAATTATTAGGTGCCAACCACTTCCATGCCTCTGTAACCGCCCGCAATCCATTGTCAAACTGCTTGTGGTTAGATTTAGTTATAACGTTATTTTTCCTTGAATGCTGTTAATTGGTTCGTTATCCTCCTATATGCAGAGCATGTGTGGACACTTCAGAAGAGGGAGATTTGAAGGCAACAAAAGTGCTGGCTTGCTTCAGGGAGTGCCATGAATATGGACAATTCAGCCAAGCAGGTTAGTTTCTTCACTGATTAGAACAAGTTTTGGGATCTCTAGGGCTGAATAGTTAATCTGTTGCCTATGCTCCAACGGTCATAGGTTCAAATCCGCTCTATTTACTGGTGCATTTTTTCCAGAGACCCTAGGATTGTTTCATCATCATCATCAAATAGCTTGTTCTGAGCAGAACTTTGCACAGAGGAAGATATAAAATCACGTCTGAGTAAGGCCAGAACCGCTTTTGCCAGAATGAAACCAGTATGGAAGTCCAAAATCTACAATAGGACCACAAAGCTTAAACTCTATAAAAGCATTGTTTTGCCAGTTTTGCTCTACGGATCGGAGTGTTGGAGGATGACCAAAGGAGATACTAGCAGGATGTCAGTTTTCCACCACTCTTGTCTTCGCAGAATCTTGGGAATCTTTTGGCCAGTAAAAATATCCAATAACCAACTACTCCAAGACACAAGACAAGAGTCAATGAATGACATACTCAAAAAGAGAAGATGGAAATGGCTCGGACATGTTATGAGAATGAGACAAGAAATGCCTGCAAGGATAGCCCTCACTTGGACACCAGAGGGAAAGAGAAAGAAAGGCAGACCACGGACAACATGGAGGCGCATGATGGAAGAGGAACTGGACACCGCATCTCTGACGTGGGGCTCTGCGCTGAAGGTTGCACGGACAGGAGAGCATGGAAAGTCCTTTCTGAAGCCCCATGTGTCACTAGGCATGACGGGATTAAGTAAGTAAGAGCAGAACTTTGTTTCATTATACATAAAATGAGCATTTGACTGATGGTGTGAAAATATTGAATATCTTTGACATCATTAGATGAATGCGGTTAAAGTATGTTTCATACAAGACTCTTAGCATTGTTTTGTGCAATTTGTTCTTGAAACATCATTATTTAATGTTCTATATGTGAATATGTTTGTTTATATTTCTCTCAGATATGATGACGTATGCTGTCAATATTTATGATGATGGAAACTTGTTGGAAATTGTTACAAATGCAGGTATTTTCTTTGATTTCAAAACAACTTGATGATCATCTCTCTATTTTGTGTGAAACAGTAGGTATATCGTGCCACTGCTGTGTACAGAAAACCTGTCACCAAGCATTGTTGTTACTTTACAGTAGTGGTTTTTGTAGCAGTTTGTTTGACCTGATACTGCTCATGGTAGTCGCATGCATTACCTCTTAAGTTACTATTATTCTGTGCAGTTTGTTTTGATATGATACTGCTCATGATAGTCGTATGCATCACAATCTTAAGTTATCTATTAATATTCAGGAGTCTCTGTTATGAGGGAGTCGAGCAGGTTTGTTGTGCATTCTGAAGGTTGGGGGTTTGAATCGTGTATTTCGTAATGAATTTTTTCAAAGTTCATTAGGATTGTTGTTGTAGCTATGGAGCTTGTGCACTGTGCAATATTTTTGACATGTGCCATTTCTGCAGAGAGGGACCGAATCCTGCAGAGTCAACAAACACTTACATAGACTAGGAATAAGTCAAGCAGCTCTCTGCCAGTGTCAGCAGGCGAACAGACACCGGAGCATGCTCTGCAAGACTGTCTTCTCTTTGGTGAGCTGAGAAGCAAAGACTGTCCTCTCTTTAGTGAGCTGAGAAGCAAAGACTGTCCTCTCTTTGGTGAGCTGAGAAGCAAAGACTGTCCTCTCTTTGGTGAGCTGAGAAGCAGCATGTGGCCACACTCAGTCAACCTAAAAACTAAACAGTGGGAGCAACATGAAGCTGACTGCCCAGTTTGTCGTTAAGCGCATGACCAGAGATTGCTGAAGAAGAAGAGTTACAACTTTTTATTTGAGTTTTAAAATGTTCCTTTCATTCTATTGAGCTAGTAAAAGACAGGTTTTAATTGTTTGTAGAAATTGAAATATCAAGTAAATTGTATAGGTTGGATATCAATATTAAGAAAATAACGCTAATATACAAAAACATAGTAGAAACGGCAGAACTTAAGAATTGAGGGTGGGACACTAGAACAAATGTACATTTTTTCTTCATAAATTATAATGGGTGTTAAGAAGAGGACAAGAATGGTTAAAAAATATTTCCTTGCATAAAGAAAAGGTATCAACATCGAAGCTATCACCCCTGAAAAGCTATCACCAATAAAACTGTAAGCAGGCTTTCACGCAAAAATCAGTCAGAAGTGCCACACTAGCCATGGCTACGCCTGAATTCATAGGCAAATGCAGAAGAAGAAGAATATCGAAGCAATTAAACACACAGTAACTGAGGAATAATGATTGTTGCTTATACTAATTGTTATATGGATGGAAATGGGGACAATGAACAAACAGTTTGAAAACAGAAACATAGCTTTTGAAAATGGATAACTAGAAAAGATATATATTGATGGTGATATGTACAGATCATCTATGCATTCCTTGTACCTTCCACAACAAGTATTATATTAATATATAGTGAAAATCTTGTCAGTTGCTTTCAGACCCAGATTTATACTCTCTACTTCTTCAGGTTCCCATGGCACTCATGTTGCGTGCATTGCTGCCGGCAATTTTCCAGACCTTCCTGCAACAAATGGAATTGCCCCGGGAGCTCAGTTGATCGGTTTGAAGATTGGAGACACCAGATTAGGCTCCATGGAGACTGGAACATCTTTAGTCAGAGCTGTGAGTGATCCTTAGTGACTTGTAGCATCGGTACTTATTCTTCTTCATACCTTTCAACTCCCAACAGAACAGAGGTCTTTCTCTCTTGCCATCCTGTCCAACTATTTTCACATCTTGATCCTTCTAATATCCGTCTCCAGCTCCCTTCACCAGGTATTTCGAGGCCTTCGCTTACTCCTCTTTCTCTGTGCGTTCCAAGCCAGTGCATGTCTTGCAATGCTTCTGATTAGCCTTCTCAATATATGTCATATCCATCACCAGCATCTCATCCATAGCTCTTTCTTCACTGTATCTGCTTAGTTCTTTCTCTGAGTTCCTCGTTCATAATCTTATCATATCATCTCAGTCCCTCTATTCTAGGTAAGCATCCATTTATGAAGGTCTGTAGTTTTCTGATGATTTCTTTTGTTGTCCTCCATGTTTCCAAGCCATACAACAGAACTGACTTCACATTTGATTGAAAGATTCTTAGCTTTGTGTTTGTTTTATTGGTGCTTATTGCCTGTCAGCTCTTCTTCTTCTTTGCATTCGTTATTTACAACCAATTTTAATTACTCTTTGTGATGTGTTTGATCTTTGCCAAGAACGTGTAAACGTTGCACATTGGTTTGGTAGGCCCCTAAACACATAGACTTGTACATGTTTGGGACACATGCATCTGATTTCAGCCAAACCTACTTAGTTGCCTCTTACGACATGCGTGGCAGGTAACAGTGGTTCTATTCTTTACACCCCAAATTTGGGCACCGGTATCCACTCAGGCATCATTGCCTGTCAGCATTGGTGAGGACATCCTTTTAGTATTAAGGGACAATGAATGTAGTGCCCAATTGAGGATTTTGCAGTTTTTAGCAGAAATTGGGGCACTTTGTAGATTTTGCTTTCTTCTGGCATGTTTTCGGTCAATGAGGTCTGGGTCTGGCCACGTTCTCAGAACAGCTTTCAGCTAGACATATCTCTCTGGCAAGCTCAACCCAGTATTGTGTATTCATGTCAAGTGGCTTTAGATCTCCCTTCTAAACATCTTTATAGTGGAGAAAATGTTGCCTCACAGTTCTTTTGCCAGAAGCTAGTTTTTCATATTGGATTTCTTTGGTGATCCAGCTGCCATCCAATTGGGATAAGTGATATTACCCATCATTATTGTTTGATTGATAGGACCATCATTATTGCACTTCAGTTAGTAACCATGTGTTTTCCTATCTCTTTCTTACACAGGAAGATCTCAGCAGCAGTGCACAAACTCTGTAGTACCGGCAAGGGTCCCCGATATTATTTTAAAGATGGTGAAATTTGTATACATTTTATGTTTAATCTTTTTAATGAATTTTTATTGGACAGCGGCTTTCTAGTCGGCTCTTCTCGATTTATGAACTGCCAGGGTTCTTTTTTGTGCCTAAATTAAACACAGTACCTATGTTTTATCTTCCGTCTCCTATAGGACTAGGCACTCGTTCTCACCAACACTGAAATCAGAGAATCTCTGGGAAAATAATTCTGATAGTTCCACAAAGGAGCGAACTTAATATCTTTCGCACGCGAGGCCAGCACCTCACCTCTACGCCACAGAGACCACCATCATTATTGTTACTATAATTATTGTTACTTATTACCTATCGTTACTGTTATGCTCCATCTGTTATCATAGCTACAGGGAGCAATATCACAACTATAAGCTATGAGCTTGCATTCAGATAGTTCTTTCTCGTTGCAAAAGTATGTAGACATTTTTGGTATGATCATTGTGTTCATGACATTGTTTCTCACAGATGAAATACATTATGGACCATAACGTTGATCTCATTAACTACAGCTACGGAGAGGCATCACACATATGCAACACTGGGTATGTTGGCAGTATTGTTATGTGTTCTCTATAATGTTATGTCTGTCGTATAGGAAGTCTGACTTTCTTAGCTTGTTTTGGTATCCTTTCCTTATAAAGGCCTCTTGGTTGAAACGTCACTATATTGTTTGTGTACTTTGTAAAACTACAGTACTTTATTTTCACATGTTTAGCCATTACTACATAGATTTACTGCAGTTTTCTCTTATATAGATTATACTGTTTTCTATACATACAATTAAAAAACCTTGAATATGATGCTGGAGGTTTGCCATTACTACATAGATTTACTGCAGTTTTCTCTTATATAGATTATACTGTTTTCTATACATACAATTAAAAAACCTTGAATATGACGCTGGAGGAGGTGGGACAGCTTGCAAGAGACAGAGTTTTTCAGGTGGACTGTGATGAAAGTGACGTTTCCGCAAGGCATATGCTACTACTTGACTTGATACATGCAGTTAAGCCACACACTCAAAGATTTTATTATTTAGATGGGTCGAACTCCAGATGGGCTTGTCCTACTTGCGTTGGAGCCTAATGGGGTACCAAACGTACACTTGTTTAGGCACAAACCACACATATAGCTAAGTGGTTAACTTGATAAGAATAAACCTCACACACGCATCATAGCTAATATTTATGGTTATCATGTGTGTCCATCAGTGCTGCATCAAGCCAGTACTGGTATATGAACGCCAAGTCATGAACAAATACATAAACAAACTTCAACCTGTGTTTGAGGCTGGGTCGACTTGAGAGCCACTACGATTGAAAAAATATTCCACTCCCACTGTGGAATTGAACCCGAACCATGTACCTAAGAAGCGAATTCACTATCAACTACGCTACTCTGGCTTTTATTATTGTATATGATTTCTCTCACTTTCAGCCGGGTCATCAACCTAATTACAGAGGTGGTCAATGAGAAGGGGTCTATATTTGTGGCCAGTGCTGGAAACAATGGTCCAGCCTTGTCCACAGTTGGTACTCCAGGAGGGACAACTTCAGCTGTGATAGGTAATAATATGTGATAAGAATAAGAAATAGGCTTTCTGTTGTTCTGCTTTTTCCATTGAGGTCATTGGTCATGCTAATTCAGGGGACTTGTCATCAGGACAAAGTTTATAGTCTGCTCCAGTTCATGATAGTTCACCAGACGTCATCAGGAGATATCTATCTATATATCATCATCAGGTGCTGTGCTGGCTGGCATAGGCGATCATAGATCATCACAAATCTCTGTCCCTGGTGTTTGCTATCATCTCAGATGTTGACGCTCTTTCTTGCTGTTGAAGTCAGGGTGCCCAAAATTTTCTCTCTCTGTCTTTCTCTGTCTCGTCTCCCTTATGTATATATGGGAATCTGAGACTAAATACTTAGTCATGTTCTCAGAGAATCAATGTAAGGTCTAGTCCATGTTTAGTAATGTTCTCAGAGAACCGATGTAAGGTCTAGTCCATGTTTAGTAATGTTCTCAGAGTACAAATAGGATGTTTATTACATGCGTAGAAATATTCTCAGAGTATGAATCTAATGTTAAGAAGAGAAGGAGTTTTAAGAACCCTAGGGAAAGCACAGAAGCCAATGCATATGAGTAATAAATAGGTGATGAACAAGTATTAGGACTTCCGAAAAAAACCAAATGACCATGTACTGTATCCGAAGCACATCTAATGTTATTCAAATGTTTAGTACATCCTGACAAATGTTATCTGGGTATATATGAAACTGAAGTTGAGTCAATGTTGTTGACAACTGACATTGTTATGTTCTCATCTCACAGCTGTCGGTGCTCATGTAACACCACAGATGATGATGGCAGAGTACTCCATGAGAGAGCAGCTTCCAGCTATGCACTACACCTGGTCTTCCAGAGGACCTTCGTAAGATTAGTTATACTATTTTGTGTGTGTATCTGTTCATAGTAAAAAATTTCCTGTAGCCTTTTCAGATCTTAGGGTAGGAAGTGCCTGTCACTTCACATTTCTAGGCCTTAGTTTGCAGGAGGTAGGAGGGCAGGGGGTCTCTGTGGCTAAGTGGTTAAATTTTTGCCTTGTGTTCCAAAGTTTGTAGGCTCTAATCCTGAAAGCCCCACTGTTCACAAGTGCATTTTTCCCCAGAAGCCCCTAGGATTGTTGCAGGATCTACTGAGTTCGTGCTTTGTGCAATACTCTTGGCAGGTGGCGTGCCATTTCTGCGGAGAGGGACAGAGCCATATTGGGTAAAACCCGACACAATGAAGTCAACCCTTCGACTTTAGAACCCTTTTAGTTAGGAGGGTCAATTCCTTTCCTCACAAGTAGAACATTGGGTGTGGGATTGAACTCACAACCCTCTTGAGTCAGGGTCGATTACATGAGGGGAACACTTACCATTTTGCTAATTCACCCCTATCTGTGCAAATATTTGTCATATTATTATAATCTTTGTCTGTTAAGTCTGTTCTGAGAAAATAGAATTTATCCTGATTGGACTTATTTTATTTTTTCTGTTACTTTGATATCTTCTGTTATTGTTTCATTATTTCTGTTATTGTTTCATTTAAGAAAGTAGGGGTCTTCTTCTTCTCCTTGTTTACTGATGTTCAATGTCTACACAATGAGTTCAGTTCTCTGGATGTATGCTGTTGTATTTGTTAGTTCATCAAGGCTTCCAAGCAGCTTTGTGTGGATGTCTGTCCCTGTTCGTCATTGTTCTTCCTCGCAGTTGATGCATCAGGTGACAATCTTGGAGGATGTGTTCGGCTGTTTGTCCACACTCACATGTGGGTGATGGAACCAGTCTTAGTCTGTGTAGGTTCAGTCTATTGTGTCTAGTTCTGAGTCTAAACAATATCACTTTCCTTGCTCTATCTAGATAGCGGCAGTCTATTGTGTCTAGTTCTGAGTCTAAACAATATCACTTTCCTTGCTCTATCTAGATAGCGGTAATTGTCTCTTTGTTAGTCTTCTTTTCTAATGGCTTTGATGAGTTTTTTATTTTCCTGGAACGTGATTATTTGATTCTTTTGTTCCTGTTTTGCTCCCTCCTTAGCTAATTTGTCTGCTCTCTCGTTTCCTGGTATGCCACAGTGTGATGATATCCACTGCAGCACCACCCTTCTTATGGTATTCAGCTCACTTAGTGTTTCTTTTAGTTCTGGCAGTTTTTCACTATTTAGGGCTTGCAATACTTTTTCTTTGCTATTGCCATTTTGATGATTATACCATGATGATGAAGTTGACTGTTATCTGGAGCTCATCTCTGGTGCCATGTAGTTTTGAATGTAGTGTTGTGTTGTAGGGCCAGCATTCTTTTCTATGGAGAATATACAGGGCATAGTCTTGCATGACATGTTCTGTGGTTTGATCAGCGGTGCCACAGGGACAGAGGGGATGGGGACAATCGAGGCCTGTGTAGGTGTTTGTTCAGCTTGGAATACTGACAGTGCATCTGTGAGGAATACAATCTGCCGACATTGACTTGTGTTTTGTAGTATCTTAGCTGCAATATTTAGAGTTTGTACTTCAGCCGAGTAGTTAAAGTAATTGGTAAAACCACAAACAACATAACCTTGGATCAAATGTTAAAGGGCTTAGGCTCAGATCAATTATTAAAGAAGAAGGTTGATCACCACTGTTGTATACATTTATATTCGTTCTTATTCAGACATGATGGTGCATTGGGAGTGTGCATCAGTGCTCCAGGTGGAGCTATTGCATCAGTACCAAATTGGACTCTAAGAGGATGTCAACTCATGAATGGAACTAGCATGAGCTCTCCAAACGCTTGTGGATCTATAGGTAATCCTTCATTTATTCCTTTGTGGTGTCTCTTCTTTATCTTCTACATGTGCTCTTAGATGTCATTTCTAATATGTTGAAAGAAAGCAGTGGTCAGCTTGGAACTTGTTTTGCATGTCTGAAGAACTTTACCTTTTGAACGCCCTAGTAGAGTGTGGCCGCAAAGAAGATTTTAATTTAAATAAATCCATGTAAACTGCTAGATTGTAATAGTTTGGATTGAAGGTTGGAGTAGCCAGAAAAGAACAGCACTACATGTATTTGAGTAGGCTCATCAATCAACAGCACACTGGTACGGTTAGTCGTTTGGACGCTATTGGAGATAATGCGAAGGGGATTGGAGCATCGATGGACATGTCCAGAGTGCAATGAAGATTTTGGATCAGCTTTACCTTTATTCTTACTGGTGACTGTCCCATATCGTTGAAGTATTGGGGTGTCTGGGTTTTCTACCCACTCCAGACAGGGACAAGAATTGGACTGTTCTATCAATAGGGGATGTCAGGATAAGAAAGTAAAGGCAGCCAAAACATGCAATGCAGTAGATTCCGCAGGGACATATGGAAAAAGGAAGGTCTAGGAGTATAGGGAGGTGAACTATTGAGGCAGATCTCAAAGACATGCATAGGACTAGGTTTAAGGCAGATGAAAGGCATAAGAACGTATTGAGTGGGCATTTTTGGTCTCTGCCTTATGTACTCTTGAGAGCATTGATAGCATAGTGGTTGGTACATTTGCACCTTAGGATTCGGGTTTAATTACACAGTAGGAGCAAAATTTCTTTCCAACCATAATGGCTCTCAGGTCAACACAATCTTAATTGGCTACCAATAAAGCACTGGGAAGTAAAGGGGCCGTCGGGATGTTGAAAACATGACCCATCATGTGCCGATGGTCAATGAAAAATATGGACCTAACACTGTGTTACCCAATATACCTCAAAGTATGAAAAGGGTTGCTTTATTTTAATGCATCCTTGGGCATGCCAAGGACTAATGATCACTTGAGGATATGGGGCAGGGGTGCTCTTACTGCTGCCCAATGATACAATAGCAAAGATAGAGTTCACTTCTTATTCTCTTGTGCATTTTGAACCCCGATTAGGGCATACCAACTCACACACCTTAAGAGGGTCCAAGTGATTATAACAAGAGAGGCCCTTTCCTGAGGTGTGTGCTGAGAGTGAAACAGACAGATGCCTAGAAATGCACAGAGAAGAGATTTGGAGGTAGAGATTAACTATATATGGAAGAGCTGGAAGTAGCTGCAAGAGATAATTAAAGATAGTATCATTCAGACAACAGAGGATGCATACTTCTAACCTTAGGCAGGGATTCTTACTTGGCTTTATTAGCTGCGTCAGCTGAACCCTAGATTTTTAAACATGGTTGTTACTGGGAAGTAAAGGTGTCCGATGTGATGTTGATCACACCCATGTGTGCTGACAATCAATGAACAATACAACCTAACACCATATTACCCAATATACCAGGAAGTATCAAAAAGGGTTTGTTAAAAAATGAAAACGGGTTACTCAGAACTCGGGAAATACTTTAGTTATATTTATTACTGCAAGACTGCCAGCGGTTCGCAGCCCTGAGAAAAGAAACTTGGCTTGATAACACTGAGTCGCGAAGCTGTACGAGGGGGGCGGAGTCACTAAAAGCAACGGTAAAATTCATGAAAAAGTTGGTTCATCAGTCTAGGCCAGGATCACGCGTGAGAGAGTTATATTTATTAAATATCTTATTTGAAGATCACAATTTTGGCTTGTAACGTACAGATCAATCTTCTTGTTACAGCTCTAATTCTGTCAGGGTTGAAAGCCAACAATGTACACTACTCACCATTCAGTGTTCGTAGATCTCTAGAAAATACCGCCACAAAGTTGGAAGATGTGGAAGTGTTTGCTTCAGGACAGGGAATGATGCAGGTAAGTTAGCAGGAGATTTTATGTTCTATCATTGTTCATTTGAGGATCATCTTCATCATAAATCGAACGTGCCAATAATTGCTCCAATCTCCTCCAAAGAATGTATTTCAGTGTGTTTAGACTAACAACTCCTGTTCTATGTTGGTTGATGTATACTGGGGTTTAATGGTTTTCCTGTATTGACACACCTATCGCTATGCATAACTTACGCAACCGAGATAGATAATATCTTCAATCTATCATAAACCACAAGATATTAAAGAAACCATGAATATGACCAAGTGGGTGAACTGGCTAGAGACAGAGTGAATTTCAGATGTGCTGCAAAGAGAGCAATGTCCTATAAAGGATACACACCTTGATGATGATGATAATAAACCAGGAACTTGAGATATGTTAATGAGAGGATAGAAAATGAATCAGATCTAACCAAGTTCTTACTCCTTCCCAAGTGATAACCCTGGTAGCAGGCTACATCACTGCAGTTTGGCTAAGAAAGGCAAACCCACTACCAAAAAGGCAGTACTGTTAACAGATCTGTTGAGCCGATAGGCGTAGATGTCACATCCTTACTGTAATTTGCTCTGCAGCGTAATAAATGATATTTTCAGGAGGATGGAACTAGTAGTATTAGTGTGCGCAGGGGGTGTAGAGGTAAACCTCTATCAAAGGAGAATTTAAGACATCACCTTTCCTCTATTAATATATAGGGCACTCTTGGGCAAGAAGCAGCACACATTTGCCCCATCCACTCCCCAGCAGAGTAATGTGAAGCCATGGGAACAGATTTGTTGATGATGTGAACGGTTGGAGAAGACCATTACGGATTAACCCATCCTGTCATAGAAAAGAATGGGAAGACTGCATAGTCCTTTGGAATTTCTCTGATAGGTCAGATGTCCTGCCTCTGCAGCAGTCATTCTCAAATCATCAGTTACATCCTGAATCCATCTTCTCAGTGGTCTTCCTCTTTGCCTGGATGTCTCCTTGTGTAATGTTCTTCTCCAACCCTTCATGTCTCTTTATATCTACAAAATACTTCAATTTTCTTATTTGTAGCATCAACCAGCTACAAGTACCTGAGAATTGTGAAGGACACTGATGATAAGGAAAGCAAGCCTTCACACAAAAATCATTCAGATGTGTTATATTAGGCACCATGACTATGTCTGCCCAGCATGTTCGTAGCATGTTGGACTACAGGTGACTATCCCTCTGTGTGTGCGGGTTCAATTCCTCGGGATGGCAGAAAAACCACAGATTCCCCAGATTTACGGTGTTCATGGCACCGGACCGAAGGGTTACGATGTCCATGGTACCGAGCCGAAGAGCTGAAAAGGTCAAGTGCTTCTGGATCGAAAAAAAAAAAAAAAAAGACTGTCTGAATTCATGCTGTGTTACTGTTGATTCAGTATCAAATAATTATGATAGCTTTTCAGTTAACAATAATTTTGAGATCGGTTCCATAAGTAGGAAGTAGGTATAAAGAGATGGACAGATATAAGTGTAGCAGAATTTACAGTAAAGACTAAGAACATTATAGAGATCCATGACACTTAAGCTGATTTCTTGTATGCGTTTGCAGGTGGAGAATGCATTTAATTATCTAGTCAAGTACCAGAACTCTGCTGGGGAAAATGTACATTTCACAGTTACTGGGCCTGGTAACAGTAGAGGAATCTATCTCCGAGAACCACCTCAGGTTATTAGTCCGACTGAAGTGACCGTCGCTGTTGAACCATTGTTTGAGAAAGATACAGGTCAGTCTGTTACTTCAGTTTAGTTTAGTCAACAGATCAAGGAGCGTCTAGTAGCATGAATTATAGCGCTGGCTCCAATTCTGTAGATCCGGGTTCAATCCCCAGTAAGGCCAAGTTTTTTCTTTTTCTGTTGGGGCATAAAGAAAAAATCCTATCCTAATAGTTTCGCGGTGACTGCTCTAGCCATGCAATGAAAATCGTGGCGTATCCTTCACAGGATGTTTCCATCAACAATAGTAAAAGAGTCGTCGATTTTCTAGGCACTACTTATACGTTCCATAGTTTGCCATTGCTTTCTGAATGGTGGAGTCTGTTTTACCGTCGTAAAAATGCATGCAAACAAATTTGTTTTCAAACTGCCCACCTCAGCATTTAAACCAAGTACGCTTGGGTTGTGATCAAAGCTCACTACCGCTTAGTCATGTGACCATTAAGTTCCTCAGGCTCATGTCATCACTGTCCTACACCGTAGTAAAAAGCGGTAACACAGGCAGTAAGACAGTTTTTTTAAAGTCAACAGATCATCATCACTACATGTCGAATCAATTAGTCCATAAGTACTCCAATTTCTTCCTCAGGATGTCCTTCTGTGTGCGGCTCTTGCTGACCCAAGTTCTGTATTTGTTTAATATTTCTCTATGACTCCTAGTACAGTGCTCTTGTCTGACTGCACCTCTCATCTTATCTGATATTCTTGTAGATTGGTTAGAATTGTTGATCCACTCTCATTTATTGAATTGTTTACACCCCTGCCTCCTTGGGGCATTCAGAATATCAGCATGTCCTATTGCTCATCCGCATTCTACAGTAGCGATGCCCATAAGTGCTTCAAGTTTGTTTGTTCCTCATTACACCTGCATATCCTGGCAAAAAAATTAAAACTGATTTTTCATATTTGTCAGCATTGATCCCCCCAGAGACTCCAACCACTGCCTCTTTTCGAACTCAGTCCATCTCAATCTTCCTGAACATACTCATTGAGTCACTTAGAAAGTATGCATGGGTAAAAGTCTGTGAGTTCATTCAGACCATTGATTTAGTTATTGTAATAACAGTCCTTGACAATTTATAATCACGACAAAACCAGGACTGTCTTCCTTTACAATACCCCCTGCCACATGTACTCTGCCGTGTGATCATCTCTACTGTACCTTGCTCTCAGATCATCTCTACCGTACCCAGCCCTCAGATCATCTCTTCACTGTACCCAGCCCTCAGATCATCTCTACTGTACCCAGACCTCAGATCATCGCTTCACTGCACCCAGACCTCAGATCATCTCTTCACTGCACCCAGTCCTCAGATCATCTCTTCACTGTACCCAGACCTCAGATCATCTCTTCACTGTACCCAGTCCTCAGATCATCTCTTCACTGTACCTTGCCCTCAGATCATCTCTACTGTATCCAGCCCTCAGATCATCTCTTCACTGTACCCAGACCTCAGATCATCTCTTCACTGTACCCAGACCTCAGATCATCTCTTCACTACACCCAATCCTCAGATCATCTCTTCACTGCACCCAGTCCTCAGATCATCTCTTCACTGTACCCAGACCTCAGATCATCTCTTCACTGCACCCAGTCCTCGGATCACCTCTTCACTGTACCCAGTCCTCAGATCATCTCTTCACTGTACCCAGATCTCAGATCATCTATACACTGCACCGTGTCCTGTTATGATCTCTTCACTGTACCCAGCCCTCAGATCATCTCTTCACTGTACCCAGCCCTCAGATCATCTCTTCACTGTACCCAGACCTCAGATCATTTCTTCACTGCACCCAGTCCTCGGATCATCTCTTCACTGTACCCAGCCCTCAGATCATCTCTTCACTGTACCCAGACCTCAGATCATCTCTTCACTGTACCCAGACCTCAGATCATCTCTTCACTGTACCCAGACCTCAGATCATCTCTTCACTGCACCCAGTCCTCAGATCATCTCTTCACTGTACCCAGCCCTCAGATCATCTCTACACTGTACCCAGACCTCAGATCATCTCTTCACTGTACCCTGACCTCAGATCATCTCTACACTGTACCCAGTCCTCAGATCATCTCTTCACTGTACCCAGACCTCTGATCATCTCTTCACTGTACCCAGACCTCAGATCATCTCTACACTGTACCCAATCCTCAGATCATCTCTTCACTGCACCCAGTCCTCAGATCATCTCTTCACTGTACCCAGACCTCAGATCATCTCTTCACTGTACCCAGTCCTCAGATCATCTCTTCACTGTACCTTGCCCTCAGATCATCTCTACTGTATCCAGCCCTCAGATCATCTCTTCACTGTACCCAGACCTCAGATCATCTCTTCACTGTACCCAGACCTCAGATCATCTCTTCACTACACCCAATCCTCAGATCATCTCTTCACTGCACCCAGTCCTCAGATCATCTCTTCACTGTACCCAGACCTCAGATCATCTCTTCACTGCACCCAGTCCTCGGATCACCTCTTCACTGTACCCAGTCCTCAGATCATCTCTTCACTGTACCCAGATCTCAGATCATCTATACACTGCACCGTGTCCTGTTATGATCTCTTCACTGTACCCAGCCCTCAGATCATCTCTTCACTGTACCCAGCCCTCAGATCATCTCTTCACTGTACCCAGACCTCAGATCATTTCTTCACTGCACCCAGTCCTCGGATCATCTCTTCACTGTACCCAGCCCTCAGATCATCTCTTCACTGTACCCAGACCTCAGATCATCTCTTCACTGTACCCAGACCTCAGATCATCTCTTCACTGTACCCAGACCTCAGATCATCTCTTCACTGCACCCAGTCCTCAGATCATCTCTTCACTGTACCCAGCCCTCAGATCATCTCTACACTGTACCCAGACCTCAGATCATCTCTTCACTGTACCCTGACCTCAGATCATCTCTACACTGTACCCAGTCCTCAGATCATCTCTTCACTGTACCCAGACCTCTGATCATCTCTTCACTGTACCCAGACCTCAGATCATCTCTACACTGTACCCAATCCTCAGATCATCTCTTCACTGCACCCAGTCCTCAGATCATCTCTTCACTGTACCCAGACCTCAGATCATCTCTTCACTGCACCCAGTCCTCGGATCATCTCTTCACTGTACCCAGATCTCAGATCATCTCTACACTGTACCGTGTCCTGTTATGATCTCTTCACTGTACCCAGAACTCAGATCATCTCTTCACTGTACCCAGACCTCAGATCATCTCTTCACTGTACCCAGTCCTCAGATCATCTCTCCACTGTACCCTGCCTTCATGTAAACCCCATGAGTATCTCTCCTCAGCGGTTCTCCATTCTTCTACCTCCTCATCACCTTGGACAGTCGAAATACTGGTATTGAGCCATCTCATCATGTATCCTATCACCTACCAGTATCCGTTGACGTAATGTTGTTGTCATTATATCTCATCACATCATATATGTTTATAACAATGGTATGTCATTTTAACATCCGTACAGATCCTTCCAGAAAGATTTCATTCCAAGTTGCATTCTGTCTGACCTGCACTCAGTCCTGGGTACAATTTCCCAACAGTTTTCTCCTGATGAATGCCAACAGAACTTTCAATGTCAAAGTGGATCCCAGAGGATTACCAGAGGGGGCTCACTATGCAGAGGTCAGTTGGTCTTTTATTTGTGTGTCCACTTCCAGTAATATAAAATTGTAGGCAATAAAGAGAGATTTACTTACACAGGCTACGATTGTCTCCATTCCCTTTGGGTCCTTGTGGCATCTTTGATAAATCTACAGAACATGTCCTGCATGACTGTTTCATGTAGGACCTCCCTAGTAAGAGATGGGGGCCCTACTATTCATAACTTTACGGCACCAGAGATGAACTCCAGACGACAGGCTTCTTCATCATAAGAATACGTCTGATGGTATAATAATCAAAATAACAATGGCAAGAAGAAGACGAGAGGTTTGTGTTTTAATGTGATAATATTTAAATAGTAAAAGTAATCTTAGATCATATAGTGACGCAGTGATGTGAAGCTATAGAGACTTCACAGTAGTAGGGGTAGGTAGTAAAATTTAATTCTATATCATATGATTTGAGAGTGTGAATTGTCAGAGGTCACACAGATTTATATCAATCTGTCTTGTCTATTCTCTATCCCTGTTTTGGCTTTCAGCATCAGTTTAAGCTGCTGCCTTGCATTCTACACACCTGGGGTCGCAGTATGCGCATGCTTACAAGCTTTGATAAAACAATTCACTTTCTAATGTGTTTCTGTTGATGGTGTCTACATTTCTTACATGAACATGGAATGAAAATAAGTTTAAGGCAAGGTTCTTATAGATGTTAGGTGATCGCCTCTCGTTTCAAAGGTATTCGGTTCGTTCCCTTGTGGAGCCATGAGGATGTTTTTCCAGAGACGCCTGATCTCAATGTAGGTGAGATCGAGTTCCTAGTCCTATCGGAAACGGACAATAAAACATAGGTCCTGTGTTCAAGTTGAGCACGTAAACCTTTGGCAGTTAAAAATCAATCAGAACAGGTTGGAAAACTTCCTATAGAATATGTTCAACATCTTCTAAATTACATTGAGACACTCACAGGTGCTACAGAGTTCGTTTCAGGAACAGAGGAGTTTCAGGGCTGTGAATCCCACTCGCTGACCAGATTGAAAGAGATGGGTGTCAATATTGGTGCAGCCGAAAAGAATGACATACTAACTATGCAAAGAGATTGATTAATCAACATCGAACTGGCGTGTTGGGTCGCTGGACGCTGCTGGATTTGCTGAGGCAGAGATCGGAGCACCTATGGACATGTCCGAGTGCTATGATGATAGTCCTCATATAACTGATAACGGAGTTCGTGCACTACAGCTGAGATCTTCCTGTTTAGATCGGTGCACACATGGTTTCTCACCGAAGTGCAATGATGATGGTCCAATCAATCTTAAAAAACTATCTTTTCTAGCAAGAAAAAGAATTAAAAAGCAGAAATAATATTTTGCACTCTCATGACATGCTTGCTTATTTCTCTCAGCTCCATGTGGAGTATAGGGCTGCAACAGTTGTCCTCCATTTTCCTAGGTCTCTTGATGTTTTCTTCAACATCCTTCAATTTCTCAAGAAGACTCCATCTCTAGGTCTGTTTGTGTCACCCGCTTCTCCTGCGGGCTCAACTCAAGTGCAGTCTAGCGACACTTGACTTTCTTCCACAAGGTATGCCCGACCCACTGCCATTTTCTCTTCCTGGTCTGGGTTATCATGGGTTCCTGCCTTGTCCTTATCTACAGGTCTGTGTTTGTCACTCTGTCATGTCACTCTCAGGGGGAACAGTTTGGTATAAATATAGCAAGTTCTTGGGATCTATTTGTCTGTTTTAATATCTACAAAAATGGCTTGATACATTGCTCAGGCAAAACCTTCTAAATTGAAGCCATAAAACTGAAAAATATTATTTTAGTTACTTTTCTTGAATGTTTGCTTTACAAAAACTGCTTTTTTAAAACTGTTTTATTTGTTTGATCCTGTATTAGATCAGAGCATATGAATCAAGCAATGTAGAGAGAGGGCCATTATTCCGAGTACCAATTACAGTGATTGTTCCAACCAGGTAAGTGTTGATGTCTTGTAGCAATTTCTTTTTCTTCTGTCTTATTAATTTAAGGTCCCAATGGGGCATAAGGCTGCAAGTAATTGCTAAACATTTATATTAGATTTTCAATTCACACCACTGTGAGCACAAACAAAATGAAATTCACAGCTAACAGTGTCACTCCAAGTACTAAGCCCAGTAGCTTGACAACAAAACCTACACATCCAAATATGAGGAAAAATGAGCAAGCAGTGGCGTCCAGAAGCAAATAACACCTTAAAGTGTTAAAGGCTTGCACATCTTTCCACCATGCTGGCCATGTAGTATCTTTAAGAAGTATGTTTAACCAGGGAGTTACTGGAATCATCAGCTTGCATCAGCTAGGGGAGACTTAACACCTATCTGTCTGCTTCGAATGCTGGGAAGTTGATGCAATAACCAATAAGAACAGACATTGTGTCAGACAGACAGTCACCACCATCAGCATAAGAAAGAAAGTTGGGACAGAACCTTTCTTGAATTACATTGAGAAACAAAGAATGAAGTGGTTCGACCACTTAATAAAAATGCAACCAAATTCCACTATATACAGTCTTCTACAACAGAACATCAGTAAAGAAGATGAGAAGACCACGAAAAAAGATGGCATAGAAGAATCATATCAAAAAGCAACAATAACTATTACCCAATTACTAGAGCAGTGCAAGACAAAAGCAGAAAACCACAACACTGGGCAACAACCTGGTAACAGTCTGATGACAAAAGCAGAAAACCACAACACTGGGCAACAACCTGGTAACAGTCTGATGACAAAAGCAGAAAACTACAAGACTGGGCAACAACCTGGTAACAGTCTGATGACAAAAGCAGAAAACTACAAGACTGGGCAACAACCTGGTAACAGTCTGATGACAAAAGCAGAAAACTACAACACTGGGCAACAACCTGGTAACAGTCTGATGACAAAAGCAGAAAACCACAACACTGGGCAACAACCTGGTAACAGTCTGATGACAAAAGCAGAAAACTACAAGACTGGGCAACAACCTGGTAACAGTCTGATGACAAAAGCAGAAAACTACAACACTGGGCAACAACCTGGTAACAGTCTGATGACAAAAGCAGAAAACCACAACACTGGGCAACAACCTGGTAACAGTCTGATGACAAAAGCAGAAAACTACAACACTGGGCAACAACCTGGTAACGGTCTGATGACAAAAGCAGAAAGAAAAGAAGATTTCATAACCAATAAGAACACAAGATGTGTCTATTTGTATTAGATGTTTGTTCATTGTTTATTTGAGGACCATCGGACATGTCCATAATTGCTCCGATCTCACTATCATATATTTCAGTGTGTTTAGACTAACAACTCCCGTTCTGTGTTGTTTGATCTATCTACTGGAGTTTCTCTGATGGTTTTCTCGTCTTGCCACACCTATCGGTATGCATAACTTGCGCAACCGAGACAGAGAATACCCTCTATCTTCGTCGTTGGAATCTTCACAGCATATGCTTTATCTTAGAGCGTTGATGATGTCGTTTTTGTCCATAGAAGACACATTGTCGGTCGCAGAATTCCTTGCCAGTGTATCCACTTTCTCATTGCCCTTCACCCCAGAATGACATGGGACAAAGATGAAGGTAACTGTCTGGATTGTTGCATTTTGTATTAATTGCAAGATGTCTGTTATTGTTACCATGTTTGATGTGGGCCATTTGTTGTACCATTACAGAATTGTAGACCTTACCAACTACAGCATCTCCAGCTTAGGTCAACACTTCAAGCCTGGTCATATCCACCGCAGGTTTATTCATGTACCCTTCGGAGCATCATATGCCAGTAAGTCACATCATGTTTATTTGTTAACAGAACTTGCTTAACTGTACTCTTATCAGACCTACAGGTGTGTAGTGTAATTCAGCAGTTGGGGAAGACAGTACTTGCTGATGTTTCTTACTAACCTGTAGTTTAGTTTAGTCGTCAGATCACCATCACTGCACATCGAACCAATTAGTACATGTGTTCCAATATTCTCAGTATGTCTCTCAACCCGTTTAGTCCATAAGTGTTCCAATCTTCTCCTCAGTATGTCTCTCAGCCCATTTAGTCCATAAGTGTTCCAATCTTCTCCTCAGTATGTCTCTCAGCGTGTTGTGACAAACAACACCGGTTCTTTGTTGTTGTACTATTCTTCTTTAGCTACCAGTATAGTGCTCTTGTCTGGCTACACTACATTTGACTTGGTATCCTTGCAGTCTGCTTAGAGTTGTAGATTTACCACTATTACTTGAATCATTTACGCATCGTCACTTCCGGCTCAAAATGGTGAATGGCAATGTATTGTTTTGTTCAACACTAATCTTTCATGTAGGGAATGGTTAGTTTTGTGCGACATTAATATTTTGTGCAAACTGAATGGTTAGTTTCATCCCTCTTATTCAGAGTTGTGCCTAAAGAATAGAAAGTCCATTAGCTTAGGATCTTCGCAGGTGCTACGGAGTTCATGCATTTGCACTGAAGTTGTTTTCAGTGGTTGTCATCGGCGTGTGGTGACGGTTTGTTTTGGTTTACTAACTGTACTTTGATCAGACCTATAAGTACTTAGTGTCTTTCGGCGGTTGGTGAAGGCAAACGGTTGCCTTGTGATTCCTGTAGCTAGTTGGTTGTAATCCTTTTCTCTTCCTTAATCTTACTGTACTTATTCATCCCATTGTTATCTTCGGTAACTACTGACAACAGAACAATTCCTCATATATTGTGCGGGGGTCAAAGGTGCATAAGGACAACGTCGCGCCAGGATTAGTGGTTATTGGTTACTAAACTGACGTCATTGCACTCGGGCAGACCCATAGGTGCTCAGTCTCCCCAACAGATATCGAAGAGTATGCATACTGATGGTTCCCGTGGCTCGCTGATTAAACACACCTGTCACTCTGCCTCTCAGGCATCCAGTTCGACTTGAACAACGGGTAACTCCAAACTGCCTCTCTTTCTCTCTCTCTTTCTTTCGTCCGCTTTCAACTCAGAGCGAAGTTTCATCTCTGAAACTGATTTTTGCGTGAAAATCCGTTTTTCCAATTTCTTACAATGGCAGCAGCGTGCACATTGTAAATTACTTTACACTGGCAGCCGTGTGCTCAATGTACTCGTAATTAGTATTCCTCGCCATACAGGCAGATTTTCTCCGACTTCAGAGGTACTCACGTTATCGTCCTGAGTAAGACCAGGGGACTCGAACAAATGCCGGACAGTAGGTTCGAACCCGAGCTATGAGGCGTCTCACAGCTAGCAGGCCGAGCTACTATCAACTACTCTAGGCAGTCCCCCTCCAAACTGCCTAAATCGCTTGATCGATTCAACATCGATTTTAGTGTCATCATCCAACAGAGAGTCGCGAAGAGACCGAAGAATATCCCCTTATCCATCTTCAACTCCCCAACAATCGATGCTGTTGATGCAAGCCTGTCCGCTCTCTCATTACTGTAAACACCCGCATGCCCAGGACAGTATATCCATGTAAGCCTCTGGAGATTAGAAACTTCTATAGACGACCAAGATCCTAACTCACCTTCACGTGGTGACCCTGGAAACACAACGGTTCCTGTCTGGCTAAGCAGGTAGGGATTGAGGGAGAGTAAACGCTGGCCAAAACCAGACACATCGCTGAAGGATAAGCACCAGTGCTCCAAATGACGCTAAAGATGTGATGAAATACACCCATGCTAAGGCTGCATGAATCAGATTTCCACATGCATAAGAGAATTTATGGGGAAATCTGGTACATCAGTCTAAGAGGTCCAGTTCTAATGAGTCCAGTTCTCTGGATGTATGTTGTTATGTTTGTTAGTTCATCAATACTTCCAAACAGCTTTGTAGGGATGTTTCTCTCTAACATTAGTCAATTTATCAGTTCATGGGATTCTTAACATTTTCCTATAAAACCACATCTCTGTGAGCTCCACAAATTTTGCTATCTGTTTATTTATTGTCCAGGACTCGCATCCATATGTCAGTATTGGATCTATGTAACACTGAAGAACTTTTTTCTGACTTCCATAGACAATGTCTTGTTGCATATAATGCCTCTTATTTTCTGCACTTCTGTTTTTGCCATAAAATGTGTTTGTGCTGTGAAATAAATTGTTCTATTTTGTTTATGCTGTGAGATAAGTTGTTCTATTTTGTCTGTACAGTGAGATACATTTTCTACGTTTGTGATATTTGCAGTTCTGAAGTTAACTTCTCAAGATAATGAAAAACCTGGTCGCTTCCTCATCCACACACTTCAAGTATCACCACATCAAGCATACAAAAAACATGAATTCTCAAAGTTTGTCACCATCAATGAAAAAGGAGAGGGTGTCTATGCTTTTTCTGTATTGGTAAGTCTAATTTAGTAAGTCTACTTGTATACCCCATCTGTGGTAGAGGATTTGACTCGATAGTCACCTCCGTGAACACCAGAGAGGTGCAGCAACACATGTCTGAGGCTGTTGTCTTCGTCGCTTGCGATGGACGGCTATTAAGTCTAATTTACAAGTATAGATGGAGACACTTATTGTAATGAAAAAGGATAGGGTGTCTATGCTTTTTCTTTATTGTATGTCAATTTACAAGTCCAGCTTGAGTCTCTTATTAATGAAAAACTTGCCAGATTCTGTAATAGGTTTTTCTAAAGAACTGAATTCAAACTCAGCCATAGTCAAACTGGTTACCAGTGGTGATTGATGAAGTATGACATTTTTAATAAGGATATTATGTGGCTTGCCATTGACCGTCTGTAAAGATGAAAAAGGTCATATATTATGTGGCTGTGAAGAGTCTTGTCAGCTTTGGTTTGTTGACCCTGACTTATGTGCCAGGGCATGCAGGTGTAGGAGAAATGAGTGCACCGATAGGCTTGCAGGTATGGTTGCTGTAAAAAAGCGGGCAAGCAATGGACCAGCCTGATATTATAAATTCCTTAAGGGAGAGAGAGGATGTGCACATGATTCAAGTAATAGTGGTGAATCTACAACAATAACCAGACTGCAAGAATTACAAGTCAAATGTGGTGTAGCTAGACAAGAGCACTATACTGGTAACCAAAGAAAAATAGTAAACCAATAAAGAACCGGTGTCGTTAGTTGCCATATACTGAGAGACATACCGAGGAGATTTGATCACATATGGATTAATTTGTTAAATATGCAGTGATGATGATTCAACATATAAAATAAACTGTTATGTTATCTGATTCACTGTGTCTTAGTCACCAAACACCTTATTGAAGAGGAAAGAATGTGATGCTTCCTACTAAGCATGGACACAAAAAAGACAACTAATTGAAGATAGCTGTTTAATTTGAATATGGACTTGTTTACTATACAGTTATATCATACTACTATACAGTTATATCATACCACCATGTTTAATTTTGTGCTTGGACGTAAGTTACATGGTCTCATTTTCTGTATCAGGGTGATAGCACACTTGAGCTGTGTGTGGCCAAGTGGTGGGCTAATATAGGTGACGTAATATTAGACATCAACCTGTCTTTCTTTGGAGCTCAGCTGACAACAAGCACACCTGTGATGGTAAGTATGTGTGGTTTGTCAGAATAGAGAGATAACCGAACTACATGTGTCTTTAGTATATCTGTGAACTTAATGATGTTGTTTTGTTTCTTGAGAGCTTTACATACCTGTCTAGCATGTGCATAGCATATATATATATATATATATATATATGCTATGCACATGCTAGACAGGTATATATATTTATATATATAAATTAAATTAAATTTAATACACATAGCAATAAGAAAAATACACACTGATGAGGTCTCCTGACAGCATAACAAGACAAGTCCACCAGTGGAACCCCCAGGGTAATAGAGGTAAGGGAAGACCTAGAAACACCTGGAGGAGGGAGTTGGAAACGGAATAGAAGATAATGAGGAGAGAGTGAAAAGATTTGGAAAAGATGGCCTAGGATAAGAGGACTTTGAAAACCTTGGTTCCGTGCCTATGCATTAATAGAGACATAGGGTGAAGGAGAAGAAGAAGAATAGCAAAAAGAAGAATGCAATTTTGTGCAAATCCTTTTGTTTTCTATTAGTAAGATTAGTTTTGTTTTCTATTAGTAAGATTAGTTTTGTTTTCTATTAGTAAGATTAGTTTTGTTTTCTATATGTAAGATATAGGAAGTAAGTAGAATGCATTTGAAAATAGATGTCTGCGAAAAATAATGAACATAAAATGGGATCAATTGAGAAGTGATGAAATCAGAGAAATGTCTGGTCAACCACTAGTAACAACTGTTATAAGAAGGAGAAAATGGAGATATATTGGACACACCTTGAGAAGAAATGTCTGGTCAACCACTAGTAACAACTGTTATAAGAAGGAGAAAATGGAGATATATTGGATACACCTTGAGAAGAAATGTCTGGTCAACCACTAGTAATAACTGTTATAAGAAGGAGAAAATGGAGATATATTGGACACACCTTGAGAAGAAATGTCTGGTCAACCACTAGTAACAACTGTTATAAGAAGGAGAAGATGGAGATATATTGGACACACCTTGAGAAGAAATGTCTGGTCAACCACTAGTAACAACTGTTATAAGAAGGAGAAAATGGAGATATATTGGACACACCTTGAGAAGAAATGTCTGGTCAACCACTAGTAACAACTGTTATAAGAAGGAGAAGATGGAGATATATTGGACACACCTTGAGAAGAAATGTCTGGTCAACCACTAGTAACAACTGTTATAAGAAGGAGAAGATTGAGATATATTGGACACACCTTGAGAAGAAATGTCTGGTCAACCACTAGTAACAACTGTTATAAGAAGAAGAAAATGGAGATATATTGGACACACCTTGAGAAGAAATGATTAAAGAATACCAGATCGGTCATTGAAATGGGAGGCAAAGGGTTCAAGAAAAAGAGGACACATCAGGGATACCCCAGTAACAAATTTTGCTGAGAGAGGCAAGAAATATCAGACTCAATTCCATGGAAGAGGTTGAGCAAGTTGCCCAGGACAGAGCGATATGGAGAAATTACTTGCAGGTCCTATGTAACGTATAACAGTTTGAGAGGAATTATTCTATTATTATTAATATGTTAATGCAGTGTTTGTTGAAGTTGGCTGTATATTTCTTTGTATTCCTTAGCATGGCGGAGAGGGTATTGCTAGATTTGATATTATTTCACCCTTGAAGACTGAAGAACTCAACCCAAGTGTTTCTCTCAAGACTGTGGTCTGTCCATTAAGGTTGGTGTTTAACCATGTACTAGTTCGCCTGCCCAGTGTGTTCGTAGCATGTTGGGCAACTGGCAACAAGCCTCCTGTGAGTGTGGTTCAATTCCGCGGCTGGCAGAAAAGCCACATGTTCTCCAGATTTACGGTGTTTGTGGCACTGAACCAAAGAGTTACGATGTCCATGGCATCAAACCGAAGAGCTGAAAGCTCAAGTGCTTCTGGATCAGAAAAAAACTAAAAAAAAACCAAACCATATACTAAATATTTAGACATGTATGACACACTTGAACTAGTTGCAGAGTGGTTAGAACACCAATCTCTCAGTCATAAGGATACAGGTTCAAACCTCTGTAAGATCAGGGTCTTCCATTTCATCAAGAATACACTAAGGCACATACGATGAGATGAATTCAGGAGAAGTGATGAAATCATGGAAATGTCTGGTCTACTACTAGTAACATAGGACAGAGAAGGTGGAGATATGTTGGTTATACTCTGAGAAGAAATGTCACAGAATCATAAAGCAGGCATTGAAGTTTGAGAAAAAGGGTTCAAGAAAGAAAGGATGCCCTAGGCAAACGCTGAAACAAATTACTGAGAGAGGTGAGAAATATCAAACTCAATTCCATAGAAGAAATTTCAGAAGTTGCCAGGATAGAGCGGTATGGAGAAATTGCCTGCAGGTCATATGTAACATATAATGGTACAAGAGAAATATAATAATATAGTAAGACCCTCAACATGTACACTTTTGTTGTGATTGATTGATTTTGTTGTGATTGATTAATTGATGGATTGATAGAACCATCATCATTGCACTTTGGTGAGTAACAATTTGTGCTCCTCCAAAGGTGGCTCTTCCAAAGAGAGTGGATCAATGTTCGGGTTCTGTGACCCTCCGAAATGATAGCTAGTTTAGTTGCAAGTGTCCTTCTCGCTCATTGATTGCCAGCTATTCTATGATGTATATTGTGGCTTATCGAACCTGATTGTGTCTGAACAAACATTGATCTTCGGGGAGTCGAAGATGGAAAGGAGTGACATCTTTTGTTTTCTGAGAGATCACATGTTGGATGAAGACACTAAAATTGGTATTGAATCTATCCAGTGGTTGAAGGTGTTGGGAATTACACATTGAGGGGGTCTCAGTGGTTGAATCTTTGAATTGCACTCTAAAGTTTGTTGGTTTGAATCCAGACTCTATATTCTGTTCACTAGTGCATTCTGTTCACTAGTGCATTTTTTTCAGAGAACTCTAGTATTATTGATGGAGCTACAGAGTTTGTGCAATACTCTTGGCAGGTGGCGTGCTGCTTCTGCAGAGTGGGACCAAGTGATATAGGATAAAACCTAGTGCAGTGAAGTAAATCCTTCGGATTTAGATCTTTAGATGCCCGAGTGGTTACCGGGCCCAAATTTGGGGTGTAAAGAATAGAACCACTGTTACCTGCCACGCATGTCATAAGGAGGTTTGGTTGAAATCGGATACACATGTTCTAAACGTGTAAGGGCCTACCCTACCAATGTGCTACATATACATGTTCTTGGCAGAGATCATACATATCACAAAGAGTGATTAAAATTGGTCGTAAAGAATGAACACAAAGAAGAAGATCTTTAGACACATTGTACAAGCAGAACTGGATGCCTGAGGGACAGAGTGAGGAGTATGTTTAACCAGCGTGCTACAGCAACCATCAGCATGCATACACTTTGACATCTGTTGGGGGAGACTGATCACCTATGTGTCTGCCTGTAGTGCTGTGAGGTCAGTTAAATAACCAATAACGACAATCCATCGTTAAGAGTCTCCTGGTTATCTCTATAAAAAGGCAAGAGAAATCAAAACCTTGTCCTGTCTTAGAGTTTTGAAACAGCAGCAACTTCACCAAAAAAACATGCTAATTATTACATTCATATCAACACAAGACATGTTCATGGCTCCTACTTGATTTGTTTCATGTTTATCATCTCCATTCATTGTAGTTTCAAATGCTTGTTTTGTTAGGCCAGTTGACTACAAGCTTCGATGTCTATCACAGTTCAGAGATCAGCTGAAAGATGGCCGACAGATTCATGCAATAGAATTGACTTATACATTTCATCTTGTAAGTAATCGATTTATAAAGCTATTCTCTTTCTTATGTTACAGATAAGAAGGAGAAAACTTGAAGTATTTTGTACATATAAACACAAAGGTTTGGAGAAGACATCTTCAAAACGATGTCTGGTATCCTTGCCGGTCACATGTAGTTTGTCCACTGTCACTGAGATCTTCTTGTGTAAGAAAGAAATACATGCAAACATGTGGTTATTTACCGAAGTGCTATGATAATGGTCCCATCAATCAATTAGCCTGGTGGTTATCATGTAAAATGAATTTTGAGATCGCCGCAGCCTCCAGGGCTCTCTCGTGGGTGGCTGAGCAACAGGCGCAGAATGGGTGGACAGCATTCGGAGATCACATCTCGAAGACACTGACTTGGCTGGACATGTTGGAGTGCAGGGCAATAGATGTGCTGTCTTTCTTGCAAACAATGCCTCGACTCAAGCTGGCAGACGTATGGACAGAGCCGATGTCATAAATGCGGTATGCGTTCATTTATGTGATATGGGCGAGTCTCAGACACTGGAGCGAGTGTGAGAATTAAGAGTTAAGTTTGGACATGCCAGACAGTGTCATCTTCATGGTAGAGAGAGAAGATATACTAATTGACTTCTCATGGGTACGGTGAGCAAGTGGACTTTGGGATGCCTGCTGCAGCAGAGGATGGAGCACACATGGAATGCCAGACAGTGTTGCCTTGGTGGTAGAGAGAGATGATATACTAATTGACTTCTCATGGGTACAGTGAGCAAGTGGACTTTAGGATGGCTGCTGCAGCAGAGGATGGAGCATGCTTTGGAATGTCCTATGTTCCATGACGTCGATCGCATAACATAATCATCAATCATGTATAATTGTATCAATTTGGCTTAATGTCAAGTAAGTAACTAATGAATCTATCTACTGTATCTCCAGCATAAGGCAGCGGAAGTAACTCCAGACTGTGCCATGTTGAGTGATTTACTGTACGAGTCTGAGTTTGAGAGTCAGATGTGGATTATGTATGATAAAAACAAACAGTTTGTGGCTGCAGGAGATGCCTATCCACACCAGGTAAGAGAAACTACAGTATGACATGGAATTGATTACATTTGTAAGATGTTAGGGTCAAATAACTCAAGAGTTAAGTTCAGATAATGACAACATAAATGAACTGCTTTTTCCAGATGATCAGTGCCTGATAAGCCAAATAGAATACCACCTACATCATCATATTGACACATTAAAGCAAAATTTTATAAATCATTGAACCTCACGCCCGAGTGGTTACCGGGGTCAAAATTTGGGGTGTGAAGAATAGAACCACTGTTACCTGCCACGCATGTCGTAAGAGGCGACTAAGGAGGTTTGGCTGAAATCGGATGCACATGTCCTAAACATGTAGAAGTCTATGCGTTTAGGGGCCTACCAAACCAATGTGCAATGTATACACGTTCTTGGCAAAGATCAAACATATCACAAAGAGTGATTAAAATTGGTCGTAAAGAACGAACGCAAAGAAGAAGAAGATTGAACCTTATAGCGTCAGGATAAGAAGAGATTTCTAGAACAGGCTTTTGTATCATCATCAAGGTGCATATCCTTTATAGGACATCACTCTCTTTGCAGCGCATCTGAAATTCACTCTGTCTCTAGCCAGTTCACTCACTTCGTCGATGGTCATATTCATGGTTTCTTTAATATCTTGTATCCATCTTCTTCTTGGTCTGCCTCTGCGTCCTGGAACCCTGCCCGCTAATATTTTTCTCTCCAGACCACTGTGACGCTTGATGTGAACCAAATATTTAATTTGCCTATATAGTATATTATATAGTAGGCTTTTGTGTGTGCTTCATAAATAGTGTTTTTTGTCACCTCTGTTATTCTCACCACCTGCAGTATATGACAATAGTATTTCAATTTTTCATTGTTGTAGGACATGACAATAGTTTTTCAATTTTTCAGTGCTGCAGTATGTGACAATAGTTTTTCAATTGTTGCAGTATGTGACAACAGTTTTTCAATTTTCCATTGTTGCTGTATATGACAATAGTTGTTCAATTTTCCATTGTTGCAGTATATGACAATAGTTTTTCAATTTTCCATTGTTGCAGTATATGACAATAGTTTTTCAATTTTCCATTGTTGTTATATGACAATAGTTGTTCAATTTTCCATAGTTGCAGTATATGACAATAGTTGTTCAATTTTCCATAGTTGCAGTATATGACAATAGTTTTTCAATTTTCCATTGTTGCTGTATATGACAATAGTTTTTCAATTTTCCATTGTTGCAGTATGTGACAACAGTTTTTCAATTTTCCATTGTTGCAGTATATGACAATAGTTTTTCAATTTTCCATAGTTGCAGTATGTGACAATAATTTTTCAATTTTCCATTGTTGCAGTATGTGACAATAGTTTTTTCAATTTTCCATTGTTGCAGTATGGGACAATAGTTTTTCAATTTTCCATTGTTGCAGTATGTGACGAAAGTTGAAAAGAATGACTTCACTATTTTGGTGCAAGTACGGCATGAGAAACGTGACCTGCTGGAGAAACTGAAAGACATGGTTATACTTATCAAGATGAAGCTGGCTGCACCATTGAACCTTGACCTGTATCCCACATGGCATGCTGCTGTCACCGGAGGCAAGAAACTCTCACAGTTCACAGTTCAGAAAGGATTGTCATTGCCATTCTTTGTTTCTCAGATACCTGATGACAAGTGAGTTAATGTTGCAATTTAAGTTGTGGTTTTGTCAGGTCTGGATGTTGTATGGTGTTGTTCTATTTGTTTTGGATGTTGAATGTTGCGTTGTTTTTCAGGTCTCAATGTTGTATGACATCTGCGAAAAATAATGAACGTAAAATGGGGCGAATTCAGGAGAAGTGATCAAATCAGAGAAATGTCTGGTCAACCACTAGTAACAACTGTTATAAGAAGGAGAAGATGGAGATATGTTGGACACACCTTGAGAAGAAATGATCAAAGGATACTAAAACAAGAATTGAAGTGTGAGGCAAAGGGTTCAAGAAAGAGATGATGGGAAACCCTGAAACGAACTTTGCTGAGAGGGGCAAGAAATATTGGACTCAATTACATAGAAGAGAATGAACGAGTTGCCCAGGACAGAGCGGTATGGATACATTGTTTGCAGACCCTATGTAACGTATAACAGTACAAAAGGAAGGGTACTTGTCTACAATTTCACCGCAGGAAAAGGGAAACCTCGCTGACTTAAGTTAAGTGACGTCAGTCCGCCATCAGTGTTTGTGAACGTGGAGGAGAAACGTGGGTTCAAAGGTCACGGATGTGGTATTTATTGTGTATTTTGTATGTAAATAAGCAGTGTTTTCATTGAATTGGGAGCCCTGAAAAGGACTGTATGTGAGAATGTGAGGTGGAAGGAGGCAGGATGGGACTAGGAGTGTTACTGTGGGGGCCAGAAACTTATGGTATCAGCAATAATAGCTACGAAGGGGTCTAAATTTCTGGATTTAGTCCGGCGACGCCACATAAACTCACACACTCAGGTAATGACGAGATTTTACGTAGATAACATAAATAATGGGAAACCTCTGTGCTATATTTAGAACAATGCTCTCAAACAGTCTATATTTAGAATGACCCAGTTTTTGCGGTGAAATTGTAGACAAGTACCAAAGGAAGATATATATATTTTGTATGGTGTGGTTCCATTTGCTATGGATGTTGTATTATGTTGATATTCTTACTGGTCTTTTCATTTATGGAAGTTGTATGTTGTGTTGTTTTCAGGTCATAATGTTGTCATATTTTCAGATTTGAATGTTGGAGGATGTTGTCTTTTCTGGTCTGTATGTTGTGGTTATTTCAGATCTGAATGGTGTGGTCATTTTAAAGATCAGAATGTTGAATAATGTGGTTCTTTCAGGTTTGGTTGTTGTAGCTGTGATCTTTTAAAATCTGGATGTTCGGAACTTCTCATTTCTAGAGTGGACATTTGTAACTTAAGCTGTAGCGAGCTCAATAACAATTCAACAGTATGTGGTTCAAACTGTCGGACAGTCAGGAAGCAAATTTTCTTCTTCGCCCCCGCCCCTAGGGAGACATAGGTCCGCAACCAAGGCCTTCCAAGCCAGTCTACCCTATGCCATCTTTTCCAGATCTCTCCACTCTCTCCCCACTTTCTTGCATTCCATCTCCAACTCCCATCTCCAGGTGTTCCTGGGTCTTCCCCTACTTCTATTGCCCTGGGGGTTCAATCGGAGAGCCTGTCTCGTGAAGCAAATTTTTTCCCATGGATTTTTAACGAGCTGTAAAAAAAGACATCACCGTTCAGAAATCAATGGTAAACTACTCAACATATAAGTCTTGCCTAGAAAATTAATGACTCATTTACTGTGGTTGATGGCCATTTCCTGTTAAAGATATTCCACAATTTTCCATCATTCATTCCTTCATGCGTAGATGATGTTATAATCTCTTTTCATGCGTAGATGATGCTATATCTCTTTTCATGCGTAGATGATGTTATAATCTCTTTTCATGCGTAGATGATGTTATAATCTCTTTTCATGCGTAGATGATGTTATATCTCTTTTCATGCGTAGATGATGTTATAATCTCTTTTCCAGATCAGGATGTCTCATGTTATTCGATGATGATAACATTAAAATAAACTGTCATCGTTTTTCTGCAGATTCCCTAAAGGATGTGGTCCTGGATGGTTCTTCACTGGACATCTGACTCTCAGCAAGGATGAACCAGCTAAATCAAAGGTATATTTATATGTTGCCACAATCTTTTTCTTTCCAGAAGGTGGGCAACAGGGGTCTCTGTGTCAAGAGTTTGTGCAGTTTGGCTTGCGTTCAAGGTCGTGTGTTCAAATCCATATGAACATCTTTGTTTGGTTCACAATCACGTTTTTTTAGGAGATTCCTTATGGTTCTTGCTGGAGTTACGGAGTTCATGCTTCATGATATACTCTCTGCAGGTGCTGTGCCATTTCTGCGAAGAAGAATAAAGCCATATAAGAAAATCCGGTACAATGAAGTCTATCCTTCAAAGTATCCAAACACAAAGTACGATGCTTTTTACAAAGAACAACTAAAGACTAAATCAATATTTTGATCATACCACCCGTCGAGAGTATTGCACACCGCCAGCCTTTAGCATTGCACACCGCCTGCCGAGAGTATTGCACACCACCAGCCGAGAGTATTGCACACCGCCCGCCGAGAGTATTGCACACCACCCTCCGAGTGTATTGCACACCGCCAGCCGAGAGTATTGCACACCACCAGCCGAGAGTATTGCTCAAACTCCATACCTCCAACAATAATCCTATAGGTTTTCCAGAAAAGTAATTCACTTGTAAACAGAATGACACTGTCCGGATTTAAACCTGCAATCGCCATGTGGTGTCGGGGCTCGCAATGGAAGCAATGAATAGTACCACTGCAACCTACAATGCATGTCATAAGAGGCGACTGATGTAGGCCCTAGGATGCTACCCTAGTAAATAAAAAGCATTGCAGAAATCGAATGTGCTGGCCTACTTGTAGGTGCATAACTGGTACCCGTACAATCGCTCTTAGGCCCAGATCACATACAAATCACACAGAGTGGTTGACAGGGAGTCTATATGAAGCGTTCGAAGAAGAAACCCGCATCATTCAGAGCGCAAGATAAACTACTTACCCACTTTACCACAGATAACAATCTTTAGATAAATTCTTTAGTGAGATTTTAAAGAATGTCGAATAATTTCAATAGTATGAGAAAGTTACTGACATCCAAACAAATTACAAACAGGCTAAAAATGAGAATGATCAAATGCTATATATATATATCCTATATTAATGTATGGCTCGGAAACATGGCCATTGAACAAGAAGACAGAATTGATGCATTTAAGATGTGGATATATAGAAGAATAGGTAGAGTTTCATGGACAGAAAAACAGACAAATAAACAAGTTTTAGGAAAACTAGGCATGAAGAAACAATTATTAAGAGAAATAAAATTCAGACAAGTAAAGTATTTTGGGCACATAAAAGGCATGACGCCTACGATAAAACATTTACTAGAGGGGAAAGTTGAGGGGGAAGAGCAAGAGGAAGACCGAGAGATAAGTGGGAGGGAAACTTTAAGAAATGGACGCCCGCCTACCCAGCGTGTTCGTAGCGCGTTGGACTGCGGGTGACTAGCTCTCTGTGTGTGCGGGTTCAACTCTGCGGGCTGGCAGAAAAGCCACAGGTTCCCCAGATTCACGGTGTTCGTGGCACCGAACCGAAGGGTTACGGTGTCCATGGCACCGAGCCGAAGAGCTGAAAGCTCAAGTGCTTCTGATCGGAAAAAAAAAAAAAAGAAATGGACAGGTTACAGTCTGGCAGTGTGCAACACCAAGGCGAAAGACAGAGGATGCTGGAGATTTATTGCAGCCAACCTTCGATGTGGAGACAGCACCTGATGATGATGAATGATTTTAAAGACTTGCTTGATAATATTTCTGTGTTTGTCTTTATGTTAAAAATTGATATCAACATGTAGACTTTGATATCAACATGTAGACTTTGATATAAAACTAGCAATGTTGTTTCAGAGTGGAACAAAATTCAAATATTTCGTCTCTGAGATGCCTGCCAAGACAAAGTCTGAAGGAAAGAAGAAGGAAAATCATAACAACAAAGAAACTTCAGGGAAAGAAAAGTTTACATCAGATGGTATGAATGAAGCCTTGCGAGACTTGAGGATTTCTTGGATTTCAAAGTGAGTATTTTTTTGTTGTTGTTCAAATCAGGATAAGTCAGTCTGTCTATGCTAACTTAGTAGTATCTTCTTCAGCGATCTCTGGTCATGTCCCACAAACTGGGCAGTCAGCTTCAGGTCTGTCAGGTTTCCATCTTCAGCGATCTCTGGTCATGTCCCACAAACTGGGCAGTCAGCTTCAGGTCTGTCAGCTTCAGGTCTGTCAGATTTCCTTCTTCAGCAATCTCTGGTCATGTCCCACAAACTGGGCAGCTTCAGGTCTGCTTCTTCAGCTTATTTTTGTGCTTATTTCATTGGGGACCACAAACTGGGCGGTCAGCATCAGGTTTGTCATGTTCCCCCAAGGCTTAGCTTTTAGGCCAACTGGGTGTGATCACATCACTTCTCAACTCACACAGGAGAGGACAGTTTCGCAGGACATGCCCTGATGTCTGATCCACCTACTGACACTAGCAGAGAGATGTTTGCTTTATTCCTAGTTTTGATTTATTCCGCCCATGTAGTGCCAGGGACTGCAAGGAAGCAAAGAATAGTACCACTGCGACCTACAAGGTATGTCGTAAAAGTGACTGATGTAGACCTAGGAAGCTACCCTAGTAAATAAAAAGCATCGCAGAAATTGGATATGCTGGCCTACTTGTAAGCACATAACTGGCACAGCGTACAATCGCTCTTAGACTCAGATCGCATACAAATCACAGAGTAGTTAACAAGTGGTCAGTATGGAGCATTCGAAGAACAAGATTTATTCCTAGTCTATGTGTCTGTTGAGTCTGCATAACTTAGTATAAAATATGTGGTCATATCGGAGACGGACAATAAAACAAAAGTCCTGTATCCAAGTTGAGCACATCAATAAGCTATTGACACACCTGTCAATAAGCTATTGACACACCTGAAGTTGAGAACCCAGATTTTCTGAGTTGGGGGGAAAATAAGTTTGAAACTTCTGTGTAAGTTCTTTACAGCTGAGTTGAAAGGGACTGGACGCCAATAGAAATGCCCTGAGTGCATTAATGTGGATTCTATTTTGTTTTCCAGTATTTCAAATACTTTTATTTTGCTAATTTGTTTACCTTTGTTAGTTTTTGTTTATTCATATTCTAAAACGAAGACTCTCAAACAAACCATATAGAATTTTTTAAGAAAAGGGTCTAAAGCTGAAAGATTGACTTCATTGCACCGGATTTTACTCCATATAGCTCGGCACCCCCTCCACAGAAGTGACGCACCACCTGCAGAGAGTCCAAAAAGTGTCCAGCGGCAAAAGTCACTGTTGCTAAATGGCTCTGTCGCTGTTGGGAGAGATGGCATGCCATCTGCCGAGAGCATTGTACAAAGCAGGAATTTCGTAGCTCTGGCAAACAATACTAGGGATCTCATTTAAACATTGCACATGTATCTCTGTCCGGATTCAAACCCGCAACCGTATGACAGGCAAACCACTTTGCCAGTGAGACCCCCTTACCATGAGTATTGCACAAAGCATGAACTCTGAAGCTCCTGCATCAATCCTACGGGTCTGTGGAAAAAATGCACTTCTGAATAGAACAGCGTAGTCCGGATTTGAACCCACAACCTATTTTTTGTCAGAGCGCAAGGCAAGGGTTTAACCACTTAGCCACAGTGACCGCTTAAACACAGAAATAAATGAAGGTTGAGTGGGAGAACACAAGAGAAATTGATCACATTGTTGTGAATTAGAATTGAGATTGTAGAAAATGAAGAGATTGACACTGAATAAATGGAATGTTGTTATAAGATAAATTAAGCAATGCTACGACACCAACTCTGTTCTCCACAGACCACCGGCAGCAACATCTGCTACTATCTATAATGAGCTCAGACAAGAGCACCCCAAGCATATACCAGTGATTCTTGGTAGAATCAATGCTCTAGAGGCAGAAGATAAAGATTTGGTGAGTAGATAAATATCTTTCTTCTTATTCCTCTTCTTCTTTGCGTTCGTTCTTTACTACCAATTTTAATCACTCTTTGTGATATGTTTGATCTTTGCCAAGAATGTGTATACATTGCACATTGGTTTGGTAGGCCCCTAAACGCATAGACTTCTACACGTTTAGGACACGTGCATCCGATTTCAGCCAAACCTCCTTAGTCGCCTCTTACGACATGCGTGGCAGGTAACAGTGGTTCTATTCTTTACACCCCAAATTTGGGCCATGTAACCACTCGGGCGTTTCTTCTTATTCATCCATCTATTTCAGATAATATTGTTAAGTGGGTGTCTTTAGCTTAAGCGGTAGTGAGCTCGATCACAACCCACAAGTACCTGGTTCACACTCCACGGCAGGCAGTTGAAGCAAATTTGTTCCTGTGGATTTTTATGAACAGTAAAGATAGACCTCACTGTTCCGAAAGCAATGTTAAACTAATGAACGTATAATTGTTGCCTAGCAAATCATCGACATGTTTACTGTGGTTGATGGTGGCGTCCTGTATAGGATATGCCAAGATTTTCATTTCAGTATTAAGTTAACAAGCTAGTGGTTATTGGTTATTGGTTACTAAACTGACGTCATTGCACTCCGGACAGACCCATAGGTACTCAGTCTCCCCAACAGATATCGAAGAGTATGCATACTGATGGTTCCTGTGGCTCGCTGATTAAACACACCTCTCACTCTGCCTCTCAGGCATCCAGTTCGACTCAGGTACCACAGCATTCTGTACACATTCTGTACCAAGCTAGTGGAAAAACATATATGTGCTTTTGAATATAAGTGTTACAGAAGAGTCCCCTGTATATCATGGACAGAGAAGAGAACAAATAGATCTATTCAGAAAGAACTCAAAATCAACGTAAACTGGCTGATGCTACAAAGAGAAAATTGAGGTATTTTGGACATATAAAAAGAAATGAAGGACTGGAGAAGACCATCATGGAAGGAGGCATACCGGCAAAGAGAAGAAGAGGAAGACCACGGAGAAGATGGATTCAGGATGTAACTGATGGCTTGAACATGACGGCTGCAGAGGCGGGACATTTGGTCTATGAGAGAGAGAAATTCCAGAGGACTGTTGGGGTGGCAAAGTTGTGCTCAGGACAAGCTATTTGATGATAATAAATTGTATTAATGTATATATTTGTAGTATATAACTTTTTTATTGAACATATCTGTGCCGTCTCTCCTTCCATTCAGTTTGACAAGCAGGACAAGACAGCAAACTTTAATGAAATCATTAAACTGGGTACAGAAGGTTTAAGTCTTGTTGATACCGAAGCTCTTCTATCCTACTTTGGGATGAAGCTGGACACTCGACCAGAAGCAGTCAGTATTAAAAGGTAAATTATAATGGACTCTGTCATTTATTGTTTATGTTGTTGCCATTAAAATTAGAGCGCTTGACCGAACTGAAGCGTCTGGCCCGATGGATTCTAGCGGGCTCCCATTCGAGTTAAATCCTCAGTAAGGCCAAGAATTTTTTTTCTGTCGGAACACAAAGAAAAAATCCCAACCTGAACAGTTATGTGGCGACTGTACTAGCCATACAACCATTAAATTCTCTCCTCCCCCCAACTTTCCGTGAAATGCTCCCAACAATCCTTTAAAAGTCATGGATGGGTAAAGATCAGAATACAAAGAGCATGAATAAGCATGAAGAGCATATTCCCAATGGCAATATTTAGGTGTTTTTTTGTTCCCCACTGTGAGTTCAGGCATAATTATGGCACCTAAGATGACACCTCTGACTGATTTTTGTGTGAAGGCAGTATATTATAAGATTATCCTAATCAGTGTTCTTTAGACATCAATGTTAAGGAGGAATGAGTAAGAGAATACTGAGCTAAGACTCCATATAATACATGAATCTTTCTCTCTGCCAGTGACATGGACAAGAAAAAGCAATGGCTGATTGATGTCCTGGTCAAAGTGGGTGTGGCACAGGCAGAGTCCATCTTCCTGGATAGAGATGCAGGAGATGACCAATCTTATATTCCAGTAGAGGATGTAAACAAAACATACCTGGAGCTGTGCAAGTGGGTGGACATTGCTGACAACAAGGTAAGAGTGAAATACGCATCCAGTGAGTAAACATTTTAGTGGGCAGAGATTTAGTTTAGGTTTATCAAGTACACTCTATTGTTTTTTATGTATACATATTCCTCTCGTATTGTTATATGTTACATAGAGTAATTTCTCCATACCACTCTGTCCTGAGCAACTCGCTCAGTCTCTTCCATGGAATTGAGTCCGATATGTCTTGTCTCTCTCAGCGAAGTTCATTTCAGGGTTTCCCTAGTGCGTCCTCTCTTTCTTGAACCCTTTACCTTCGACTTCAATGCCTGCTTTGGCAATTCTTTAATCATTTCTTCTCACGGTATGTCCAACATATCTCTATCTTCTTCTTATAACAGTTGTTACTAGTGGTTGGACCAGACATTTCTCTGATTTCATCCCTTCTCCTGAATTCATTCCAATTTATGTTCATTAGTTTTTGCAGACATTTATTTTCAAATGCATTAAACTTACTTTCTATATCTTTAGTCATTTTCCAACTCTCGCTGGCATATGTTAGGATTGATACAACATTTGAATTGAAATTCATAATTTAGTTTTAAAACTATATAGCTTGCAGTTCCATATTTTATTTAGACTTTTCAAAATTGTATTGACAATAAAATTTGTAGCATATATTAGTTGTAGTATAATGTTTAGGTATATGAAGTGCACTTATTTGTTAGATTATGACAATCTTAGGTATATGAAGTGCGCTCATTTGTTAGTTGTAGTATAATGTTTAGCTAAATAAAGTGCACTAATTTGTTAGTTGTAGTATAATGTTTAGCTAAATAACGTGCACATGTGTTCAAGGTTAGAATACAGTTTAACTCCACAACATGGTGCACTCATACATTAGTGATAGGATACAGTTTAGCTCAATGTCTAAGCTTTTACAGATCAATCTTCTCTACATAAGCTCATTGCATGTTTGATTTAGCAGGTTTTCCCGTTTGCCTGGAGACATGCTGCAGTTATCAGCCATTATGGCCGGGCTTTGAAAATAATTATGAAACAGCAGGAGGAGAGACCCAGCAAGGAGCTTGAACTAAAAATTATTGATGTAAGTTCTTTTGTTTTTGTTGTTATTGCTTTGTTTACGATTTTTAAATTATCTATCTTATCTATGTATTTCCTCTTACGTCACATTTGACATATAAGGTTTCCTCAAGAGATTTGCATTGTTGCTGTCCTGCAGTCTTTTTATTGATTGTTTTCTTGGTACGGCAACAATCTTTCAATTCTTTCCATATTCTTCTTTATGTTTTCTTTGTACGCCCAGGCCTTCTTTTCCCATCCATTGCCCTTGGCATGCGGGTGTTTGCGTCAACAAGAGAGCATTGAAAGCTTAGATTGTTAGAGAGTTTACGATGGATAAGGGGGATTTTCTGTGGTTTCTTGATGATCTACTGTTGGATGAGGACACTAGAATTGATGTTTAGTCAGGTTCAGCAAGTTAAAGTGCCAGCGGCAGAAAAGCATATGGGAAATCAGTTTAAGAATTTGCCATGCAATCATGAAAGTCTAGTTGCTATTTTGTATATGGTAGACTGGAGAACTGACTTATCATGATTTGAACACTGTACTCTAATACTCAAATCAAGCTCACTTCTACTTATCTACACAGAGTCAGGGATTACTTTGACTTCTTTTCTTGTCAACCTGCATTTATACGGCAGAATGGTCAAGGAAGCGGGTGGTGCATTTAATAGGACTACAAGTAGCATGATAATGGAAATACTGGCGGTGACTAATGTACTACTCTGACTGAAGTCACAAAACTGCAACAAGTAGCTTGATAATGGAAGTACTGGTGGTGATTAATGTACTACTCTGACTGAAGTCACAAAACTGCAACAAGTAGCTTGATATTGGAAGTACTGGTGGTGATTAATGTACTACTCTGACTGAAGTCACAAAACTGCAACAAGTAGCTTGATATTGGAAGTACTGGTGGTGATTAATGTACTACTCTGACTGGAGTCACAAAACTACAACAAGTAGCATGATAATGGAAATACTGGTTGGTGACTAAGACACTACTCTGAATGGAGTCACAAAACTACACTCGTGCGTGCATTCTGAGAGGTTCATTGAGTATGACCCAAAAGGTGGAGGCTGGTCCGGTGAGCTGGTAAGGGACTGAATCACTACAAACGTCAACAATTTGCAGAATTACACTTATCTTTGTTTCGGGACACATGGCTGTTGTTGGCAATGAGAGAGCAGATAGGCTGGCTGGCTCTATCACCATATCAGGGGACCAGCCAATGGAGAGAACTGACATTCTGAACAGCCTCATAGAATGTGGCAGCAAAGAGGATTTTCATTGAAACCAATCCATGTCAATAGCTAGATTGCAAGAACTGATATTGAAAATTGTAGTGGCCTGAAAAGAATAGCACAACAGGTAGGCTCATCAATCAACATTGAACTGGTACGGTTCGTCGCTGGAAGCTATTGGAGATATCGCCAAGAAGATTGTAGCACCTATGGACATGTCTGCAGTGCAATGAAGATATTTAAAACTGAAACTTGCATTTATTTAATTTTCTTGTTGTTCTGTCCTTTACAAATTACTGCAATTTCTCAAAATAAAATATTTTCATCTCTTTCAACAGTTGTACAAGAAACTTGGTTGGAAGCACTGCACAGAATACCTGGAGAAAACTACCTGCATACGTTACCCTGCAGCCTACAGACCATTTTAAATTCTTTCTGTAACATTTACAGTTTTTGTACTTCCAGCATGATCTAATGGGTTTTTAAAAAGTAAAATATGGGGATGCAGGCAACAATAGATTAGTAGTTTAGTTATGAATATTATCAAATTTGATGTGTCTAATTATAGAAATGTTGAAAGTGTGAACTTGGATCTTCATTGGCTGGATACAGATAATATAAAAGTAGGATTAACATAATTCATATCAGGGAGAAGAAACAAATCATTTATATACAGAACTAGTTTATATCAGGATATTCAAAAATTTGATCGGAATATTTTTGTTGATCTGACTTTATTTTTGTTTCATGAGTTTATCAATTTTATTTGTCATGTGAGCTGAAATTTTTATATCTGTTTATTTTTTAATGTTAGGTTGTTTTTTAAGCAATGTCATTATCATTAGGTGCTGTGTTGGCTAGCGTAGGTGATCATGGATCTGTACAAATCTGTCTCCAGTATTTACTATCATCTCAGATGTTGATGTTCTTCCTTGCCATGAAGTCAGGCTGTCTTAAATTTGATCTCTGTCTCGCTCTCTCTTTGATTTTACCGACTGTTCTAAACCTCCTCCCTCATTACATGTTCGAAAAATGATGATTGCCTCTTTCTTATATTGACGATAAGCTTTCTCTGTGTCTTGGCCTCATTCAGCACCTCCGCATTTGTCATTTTAGCAGTCCATGGGATTCTCATCATTCTTCTATAAAACCGCATCTCTGTGACCACCGGAGATTTTTCTATCTGTTTGTTTACTGTCCATGACTCGCATATGTATGTCAGTATTGGCTTTTAAGCAATGTGTACCTTTTATTTTAACTGCAGTATCTTAATCAGTTCTTAAATACAGAACACAGCCTCCAAGAAACCAATCATACTTCTGCCATCACACATCTTGCAATTTGAGAATCATTATTAAACAATTATCAAACAATACAGAAAAATAAAATAATTGAGAAATTAAGCAGATTATGACAAATAATGGATGAACCTCTTCTGCTTTTCACTAATCCTAGTGGACCCGGGCGAAATCCATGTTTTTACAAGCCATTTATTTTTACAATAAAAAACAAATGCCCTTTAGTGTGGCTAATGGTAAAAAGATGTCCAACCCAAAGGCATCTAGTGTGGCTAATGGTCCTCAGAGAGTTAAAGAATTCAGAATATCAAATACTGGAAGACAGTAGAGATATAATGGTCAGTATTACTGTTTCCCACTCGGCAGTAGTTCTTTGGTGGCACTGAAGCAAATCTTACAGTTCATTGAAGCTATTCATGGTGTGTAACAGAAGCTATTCATGGTGTGTAACAGAAGCTATTCATGGTGTGTAACAGAAGCTATTCATGGTGTGTAACAGAAGAAGAACAAATAGAGAGAATATAATACAATCATGAAGGAATCTAAATAATGTGTTTTCTAGTTTTCATTTTAAAATTTGGTTAGACAATAAAGTAAAACATAGAACTTTATTTTGTATTTAGTTTTCATGAGATCTTTCATTTTAGATGTTCTTAACAAAGTTGTGGGTCAGTGTTCCTGCAGAGTTTGAGAACTTTGTTTAGCAAACAAACTCATGAAGACAGTTTAACAATTAGTTAGTTAGTCTTTCCTCTTGGGCCTGTGGGCGGCATAGGGCAGAGGTCATAGCTCTCCATGTCTCGCGGTTCGTTGCTATTTGTTTTAAGTCTTTAATGTTTACTAGGCCCATCGTTGAGCCTTCTCTGGTGATGGTTCTATGCAGAGTCTCTCTTGGTCTTCCTCGTTTTCTTTTTCCCTCTGGTGTCCATATGAGGGATTGGTAAGGAGTCTTCTCTCATCCATTCTAAGTGTGAGGCGATGTAGTTCCAGCGGCGCTTTCTTATAAAATTTGATACATTTTCTTGCTGCTTGGTCTCTTGTCTTATTTGCGTATGAGGATGTTTTAAGAAATAACTTGAAGACAGACCTTGGAGACACTTTTGAAGAGATATATCTTGGAGATACCTTTGAAAAGATGGGCTTTGAAGATGCTTTTGAAATGGTAGACCTTGGAAGCAACGTTGAGAAGAGGTACCTTAGAGACACCTTTGAAAAGATAGACCTTGAGGATACCTTTTTTTTCTGTTGAATTTTAGGCAAAATTCAAGATCATTATCCCAATCACTTCTGTCCAGAAAATTGTCATGTTCACATACGTTTCTGTCTGTACTGTGTAACCAGCAGAAGGTCGCTGTGCAGAAGGTACTGTCTCACTATGGAATATCAGAAAATGAGACAGCTGATCAACTGGCTAAGGAAGGTTTCAGTTTGGAATATCTTCATTGCACTCTAGACAAATCCATAGGTGCTCCAATCTCCTTTGCATTATCTCCAACAGTGTCCAGCGACTGACCGTACCAGTTCAATTTTGATTGATGATCCTACTTATATACATGTTCTGTTTTTTGTGGCAACTCCAATCTTCAATCCCAGCTCTTGCAATCTAGTAGTTTACGTGGACCGGTTTCAATGATAGTCCTCTTTGCGGCTGTACTCTATGAGAGATATGAGTAAATAGTACAGATAATATTACAAGATACATCAGAATTCCCTCAAGTAACATTGAGATGGCAACAGTTATTTAAACTAAGGCTGGCTTTCTCAGCTAGTTCAGTTTTTTCATGTTTTGTTTTTAAACTTCCTACGTAGCTTGGGGGCATGACTTCAATTGGTCTGCTTCTTGGAAGCCTGTGCCGCAGTGCTTCATGCGCAATTACATTTGAATATTTTTGTCAACATTATGAGGTTGCTTGCTCCATGTACAACCTTCCTAAGTCACATTTGAATTGTTACTATACTTATGTATACATGCTAGCTTTGATTATTGGCAATTCATTTTAAGTAAAATATTAAATTTTGGTTTCAAAATATTCAGAACTTGTGTCTTTTCCTGGCCAGTTTACGTGTTTGACCTTTGACATAGCAGGAAATTTATTGATGGTGAGCAACCATGTGTGCTCTGATCTCTTCTTACACAGGAAAATCTCAACTGCATGGGCACAAACTTAGCACCAGAAAGGGTCCCTAATGTAATTTAGAATATTGTGAAAATATTATGTTGAAATTTCATTTTTCAGCTTTAAAAAAATTAAATTTTGCCAAGGCAGCGAGTTTCTAACCTGCTCCTCACGTTTTTGTACTCCCAAGGGTTCCTTTACTTGTTCAACTTGAACATGCAACATATGTTCTATCCGATAGGACTGGAACTCAATCTCACATACACTGAGATCAGGGATCTCTGTAAAAATATATTAATGGCTCCACAAGGGATTGAACTGAGTACCTTTAGAACAAGAGGCAGATATCTAATCTCTATGCCACAGAGACACCCTATGTGAATATCTTGGCTCTGTACTTAACAACAATAGAGGCCCGCATGCCCAGTGTGTTCGTAGCGCGTTGGACTACGGGTGACTAGTCCTCTGTAAGTGTGGGTTAAACTCCTGGACTGGCAGAAAAGATACAGGTTCCCCAGATTTACGGTGTTCGTGGCACCGAACCGAACGGTTACGATGTCCATGACACCGAGCCAAAGAGCTTTCAGCTCAAGTGCTTCTGGATCAGGAAAAAAACAAAACAATAGAGACTACAAAATGAATCCGAAGATGTTAGCGATGAGAATGTTAAATGATAAGGAGGAAACTTTAACGGATAATTGATGGTAGGAAGAAACAATGACACAACTGGTAAGTTAACAAAGGTAACGCCGAGTGGTTACCGGGTTCACGCTTGGGGTGTAAAGAATAGAACCACTGTTACCTGCCACGCATGTCGTAAGAGGCCACTAAGGAGGTTTGGCTGAAATCAGATGCACATGTCCTAAACATATAGAAGTCTATGCGTTTAGGTGCCTACCAAACCAATGTGCAACGTATACATGTTCTTGGCATGGATCAAACATATCACAAAGAGTGATTAAAATTGGTTGTAAAGAACGAACGCGAAGAAGAACAACAACAAAGGTAAAACTTGTGAGAGTATGGATGTGAATCATGGACCATTAGGCAGATCATTGGCCTCTCAGGAGACAATAGGTTTTGCATCATATAGTTTGTTCTTTGGTGAATCACAACTGTTGTGGCTGTAATGGCCTATTTCTGTGTCCAGGGTGTTCAAGATAATAGCAGCCTGTGAATGGAGTCAATCTGGCATATATGTATGAAAATGAGAAGGTTCAGTTATGACGTAGTATAGGTCAAGGTTATGTGACGGTATGTAATTGTAGTGCGGGAAGGGGCGATGAACAAATGTGACGTAAAACGAGCTAGTCAGAACCGGTTTAAATAGTACATAAACATAACGCGATAGATTATCTGGCAACTTTCGATTTATCAATGGGGCTGCTTTAATCTTGAACACCCCGTATAAGGTACATATTAAAGTAGAACTTGAATCTTTTAAAATAAAGTGCTACTCTCCACATTAGTCTACCGTATCATGGTTGGAGAAGGGTTTTTGTGTCTTTATGATCCTTAAGGTTATGTCGGCATGAGTCTAAACTCCTGGCAGGTCCAACCAAGCCAAACAGACTAAAGGTGAAAGGCCACACCAAATGGCGAGGAGTAGCATGAGATCCATTAGGGGACATTGCAGAACACTCAGTGGAATGGTCAATTCTCTGGCTGCAACAAACCCATCCCGCAGCTATGGGACAAATACGTCTTCTCTCTCCTTTGATGATGACATCTTTTGTCTTCTATGACACTTTCCCCAAATATATGCTGATTAGACTATAGTGTCCAGGAAGTCCACCCTGCACAAAAGCCCATGTTGACGAGCCCGATAGCTGAAATCACCAAGAGTAAGACGACTCCAGACAAACCCGGGAAGATCGATCTCGCCAGCAGGACACTGCAACTGCCAATAGAGCAAACTCTCCTCTTCCCCCCTCCCACCCCACATGTCCACAGAAACTCAAATGTGTCCGCCATTATTGACAGGGAGGAACGGATACATACAAGAATAATCCAATGGGCTTGCAAACAAAGGATACATAAAAATGTATAGAAATTCTCTGGATAAATAAGAGAAAAATTAGACATATTACAAGACTAACTTCTTTTTCTTTGCGTTCGTTCTTTACAACCAATTTTAATCACTCTTTGTGATATGTTTGATCTTTGCCAAGAACGTGTATACGTTGCACATTGGTTTGATAGGCGCCTAAACGCATAGACTTCTACATGTTTAGGACATATGCATCCGATTTCAGCCAATAGCCCCCACTAAATGGTAGTACGTACTGTTACCAGATGGCTGGTAGTTATATTTGCAAGGGGCAGTGGGAAAACATAAACACGTGCTACGTGAATATACGTGTCGTCCGTCTGTTGACGGGGCTCATAAGGGGAGCAAAGAATAGCAACACTGCGACCTACACACAGCATGTTCTAAGAGGTGGCTGAGGTAGAGACCTAGGGTAGCTACCCTAGTAAATAAAAAGCGTCACAGAAATCGGGTGTACTGTTCTACTTGTAGGTGCATAACTGGCACAAAGTATGATCGCTCTTAGGCTTGGATCACATACAAATCACAGAGAGTGGTTAACAAGTGGCGCATTTGAAAAAGAAGAAGAATATAAGTGTTAGAGAAAAGTCCTCCGTATATCACATATCATGGATAGTATATCACATATCATGGATGGTATATCACATATCATGGATATATGTGTAGCCGTCAAGGCTTGACCTATTATCTTTTATCTTTCGTCACTGCAACATAAACGCTACTAACTCGACAACTATCACACTCTAACATAGAATATAATCCAATTTAAAACGACCGTCAAAGATATTATACCTCTATGTGAGAATCAATCTGATTCTCAACTTTTATTTATTCATTTGCTTATTTCAATACAAAAATATACATTCATATATATAAACATGCAAATCAGTTGATTATTTATGGTTCTGTTTAGCATTTGTCAATTTCTCCATATCTAAATTTAAAACAACCAATCTTCCTGAAAAAAAAATATGTATAAAGTATATTACCTCATCATTTTAAGACACCTCTATATAAAAAAATACAACCGTAAATATTATCGTATTAAATATTATGGTCTACTTATCTCTTCTGCCAAAAATATGAACATGAATGTTTCTGTTCAGAAGTCCTTGAGTATGTCCCTTTTATTTGAAATATCTCCTTTTCGATCGAACCGCCTTGAATATTTCTTGTTTGTGTCTTTTTTTCTATTTAGTTGCAACTGTCTCTCTATTTAGGTCAAAGTCAACACCGTCAGGGCTGTCTTGTTGATAATACTAAGTTCTGGCGTGGTCACCAACTGTAGACTACCAAGCACTGGTTAGCTTGAATGATGTCACTATCTGTAGACTACCAAGCACTGGTTAGCTTGAATGATGTCACTATCTGTAGACTACCAAGCACTGGTTAGTTTGAATGATACCACCAACTGTAGACTACCAAGCACTGGTTAGCTTGAATGCTGTCACCAACTGTAGACTACCAAGCACTGGTTAGCTTGAATGATGTCACTATCTGTAGACTACCAAGCACTGGTTAGCTTGAATGATACCACCAACTGTAGACTACCAAGCACTGGTTAGCTTGAATGATGTCACTATCTGTAGACTACCAAGCACTGGTTAGCTTAAATGATACAACCAACTGTAGACTACCAAGCACTGGTTAGCTTGAATGCTGTCACCAACTGTAGACTACCAAGCACTGGTTAGCTTGCATGATGTCACTATCTGTAGACTACAAAGCACTGGTTAATCTTTCCTCCTATCAATTAACTGTCTGTTACTGTCTCGGGACTACCTACACTGCCTGTTCCTGGGTACCTCTCTGTCCCTCCGTCTCTGTGAAGTGTGTGTGCGAAGTCTCTCTCTGTAGACTACCAAGCACTGGTTAATCTTTCCTCCTATCAATTAACTGTCTGTTACTGTCTCAGGACTACCTAACTGCCTGTTCCTGGGTACCTCTCTGCCCCTCCGTCTCTGTGAAGTGTGTGTGCGAAGTCTCTTGACCAACTGTCCCTCTACCAAGTCTGTGCGAAGATGATCTCTATCTACAAAAAGCCTTCTATTTAACCACTGGCAATTTTCTTTGTATCCAAATCAGTCATTGTCCTAGAATATAATTCTCGCGGGTCAAATCTAGTTGCTGGTTGGGAAAATCCCAGCTAATTTGATATTTGTGACCTATGGAATTTCTAGAAAAACAAGAATACAATTAACCCTAAGTTGACTGCAGGAGAAAGAAAGGCAGGGCATAAGTTCAAACCTAGTTAAGGAAATACCCACCAAATTTATATTTGTGGCCGGACACTCACCCAAACGTTCAAAAAAAGAATACAATTAACCTCAACTTAGCTGCATGAGAAAGAAAACAGGGCATAAATCTTCTTCTAGTTAAGAAGAAGTCTCATTGCTAACATATCTGGTCTGTAATTATATGTTCCACCGCCCAGGTATATTGTTACCCCTTTGGTTAATTGAAAAGGGAGCAAGGGGAAAACATGGTGTCATATTCCCTGCTACATATGGAGAATCGCTGGGGAGGTCTAAGCTGACAAAGATCAGTTTTTTTTGTGCCAGGGCATGCAGGTGTAAGGGGGAAGGAACGTGCGGATAGGCTTGCAGGTATGGCTGCTGTCCAAAGCGGACGAGCAATGGACCAGGCTGATATTATAAATTCCTTAAGGGAGAGAGGGCGTGTACATGATTCACGTAATAGCGGTGAATCCACAACACTAACCAGACTGCAAGAACTCAAAGTTAAGTGTGGTGTAGCTCGACAAGAACGCTATGCTGGCAGACAAAGAAGAATTGTAAACCAACAAAGAACCGGTGTCGTTAGTCGCCACACGCTGATGGACATACTGAGGGAGAGATCGGAGCACTTATGGACTAATTTGTTCGACGTGCAATGATGGTGATCCGACGACTAAACTAAACTAAATATCATGGATAGTGAAGATATGTTGTTAAAACTAAAAAAGTAAAATATAAAGAAGGTAATTTCAACAAAGGCACAATCTTTATTCCGTGCTGACGTTGGCGATTATGAAAGCAACACATGCAGGTCATTCTTTTCTGCTCTTGGTCATTCTCTGTATCGTGTTTCAACTGTGGTTCATTACTTTCAGTTCATGTTCTATCTACGTGGTCTCTTGGTCGTCCTCTGTTTCGTGTTTCAACTGTGGTTTATTTCTTTCAGTTCATCCTCTACGGAGTCTCTGTGGTTAAGCATTTACCCTGCGTTCTGAAGGTTGTGGATTTGAATCCGGACCACGCTGTTCTGTTCAGAAGTGCATTTTTTTCAAGAGACCCCTAGAATTGTTGCCGGAGCTACGGAGTTCGTGATTTGTGTAATACTCTCGGCAGGGGTAGTGACATTAGTGCGAAGTAGGACCAGGCATTATGGTGTAAAACCCGTTGCACTGAAGTCAAATCTTTCAGGCTTAGACCCATTCAGTTCATGCTCTAGTGTTTTCTTACGGGTATTTTTACAATAAACTAAAATAACAAACAAAATCGACATTTCTAAGCGCCCGTGTGGTACCGGGGCCCGCAAGGAAGCAAAGAATAGTACCACTGCAACCTACAAGGCATGTCGTAAGAGACGACTGATGTACGGGCAAAGGAAAGCTACCCTAGTAAATAAAAGCAACGCAGAAATCGGATGTGCTGGCCTACTTGTAGGTGCATAACTGGCATAACGTACAATCGCTCTTAGGCTCAGATCACATACAAATCACACAGAGTGGTTAACAAGTGGTCGATATGGAGCGTTTGAAGTAGAAGACCGTTTTAAGCAAATGGTGCAAGATACAATTACAGAAGAATATGATCGCGCCGTTTGAAAGCAACCACACAGAACAATCGACACATTTAGCCGTATTTATCTTAGGTTTAATAAAGATCTTTTGGTGGAAACGTCGATTTAATCTGCTGTTGTATTTGATAAAAAGTACACTGCGACATATTTTTGCTACTTCCTGTTACATTTATTACTACTTTTATTTTATTTTTGACAAAATCAATCGGGCTTATCTGTAGCCTATATTCCTTGCACACGCACACACACTGAACTCAATATGCAAGCACACGTGTCGTCTATGAGTAGTATTACTATACACAGAATAAATAGCAATTGTTTGCACCTTGTTCCCTGGTCAGTAAGACAAGTTGAAGTATCGTTGTTTTGTTCGCTTGGCATCTTTTGTCTTATTTCCCACGTCACGTATGTCATTAAGATAGACAAACTATGTGAAGTGATAAGAGGTGATATTGTGAGCTAGATGATCTCGGCGCGACTGGTACCAAGACACATGAAAGTCTATCTGCCGACAATGATAAGACGGTCTAAGGGATCTAACTCCATCTCGTTTGGTATGAAGTTCGTGGGACTGCTGTGTTTTCTTGTTTTAGCGTTAAAACTTGGTAGGTAACATTCTAAAATATGATAAAATATATTGTTGAACGTTTCTGTGTACGAATTGTTATACTTTTTTTGTATAAACTGTTATACATTTCATTGCCTATATTGTTCCGTGTTTCTTTTCAGAAAAGTTATTAGTTATTATTAAAGCGAAAAACAAAATCTATATCTCAATGTGGAAAAAACAAAAATAATGACAACATAAAACGAACACGACATATTTTTATCAATGGAGAGAAAGTAGAAAATGTCAACAGTTTTGAATATCTTGGTTCACTACTAACAACAGATGGAAATGGGATGAAGGAAATTAAAAGAAGAACAAACATGGCTTTACAAAAATTAAACAACTAAAAACAGTATGGAACGCAACTGATAAGAAAACGAAGATCAGAATACTAAGAGCATGCATATTCCCAGTGGCAACGTATGGGTGTGAAGCATGGACGTTTAATAAAGCAGTGAAAAAACATATATGTGCTTTTGAATATAAGTGTTAAAGAAGAGTCCTTCGTATATCTTGGACAGAGAAGAGAACAAATAGATCTATCCAGAAAGAATTCAAAATAAAAAAAAAGCTGGCTGATGCTACAAATAAGAAAGAGAAAATTGAGATATTTTGGAGATATAAAAAGACATGAATGGCTGGAGAAGACCATCATGGAAGGAGGCATACCGGCAAAGAGAAGAAGAGGAAGACCACGGAGAAGATGAATTCGGGATGTAACTGATGGTTTGAACATGACAGCTGCAGAGGCAGGACATCTAGCATATGAAAGAGAGAAATTCCGGAGGACTGTTGGGGTGGCAAAGTTCTGCTTAGGACAAGCTATTTGATGATGATGTTAGTTATTAACTTAGATTCACCAAAAAGGTCTCTGTGGCCAGGACAGTACGGTATATTTTCCCAGTATGAGTCACGTCTTCGAAATACCGCCCCTTAAATGTTTTTTCTTTAAAATAACCTTCAATTGTTATTTTAATTTTGCTGCTTATGCCGCCCCCAGTACAGTACCGCCAGATGCGGCCGCGTCTCTGTATTATAGCACGGCACGTACCTGTCTGTGGCGTAGAGGCTAGGTACTCATCTCTCGTACCAAATGTCCCAGGTTCGCTCCATCTGGTTATTATTCCAGAGATCCCTGATCTATATGAGATCCTATAGGAGACGGATGATAAAGCGTACGGAAAGAGAAAGAGATCGGAGCACACATGGTTACTCACCGAAGTGCAATGATAATGGTACTAATCAATCAATCAATCAATCTTCGAAAGGAGTTAATGTTTTATATTTCAAGTTTGTTGACTTACACCCCCTGATATCTTTTAAATGCATTTTGCTGCCTCGGACTCGCAAAAGTTTCTATAAATGTCGTATGAAAATGGACAGAAGTTAATTATCTTTACCTCAGACTGCGGGAAACTTTAAATGATCTTTCATTTTGTCCTGTCAGACATTTATACTCCGGTCTGGTCCGGGACCTTTGATTTCGCAGCGGAACTAGTTTATATATATTTTTTAAAAAATCATTTTTCTGTTTGAAATGTCAAAGATCATAATATTTCTTCAAACGCTTGAGAATCATCTGTTAGTACCTTGTGGACCCCCGGGGATCTGCGGGCCCCAGATTAGGAAACGTTGTTCTAACATAGTTTTGGCTGATTTAATTAATTTTGTTCTAATGAATTACTAGGTCCTGCCATTTGCATTGACAAGAATGCCGAAAAAAACATTCCTGTTTTTCCGCCACAATCGTTGGGTAAGTCCATATTTTCTATGTCAGTTTCAAAATTGTTTAATATATATTTTTAGATCAGACCGAGTATTATCTTCTCACCTTTTCTTAAGTTGATTGTGAAGAGTATAAATGCTACATCACTGACGTCAGAATTGTTGTTACGTCACTGGCGTCAGTATAGATGTTACGTCACTAGTGTCAAAATAATGTTACGTCACTGGCGTCAGTATAGATCTGACGTCACTGGCGTAAAAAAAGATGTTACGTCACTGGTGTCAGTATATCTGTTACATCACTGGCGTTAGTATTGGTTTTACATCACTGGCGTCAAATAACTGTTACGTCACAGGCGTCAGAATAGAACGATACTAGATATTCTTCAGTTGCAGACATGATACAGTCTACGCAGCAACTGTTATCCATCAGTGATACAATTATGGTATCCGTTATCATTATATCAATTTATTTATCAATATATATTTGAATTGCAACTTTTAGAGGAATTGCAACCTATATATCAATATATATCTGAATTGCAACTTATACATAAATATTTATTTAAAATGCAACTTAGATATCTATACTGATTTGAATTGCAACTTATAGTGGAATTGCAATTTATATATAAATATTTATTTTACAGATTTTCCATATCCCAGAATGCTACACGAACGTGACGTCATTCACTATCGAGACGCCTATGGCCAGTACGTGACTATAGGATCTGGCACGTTTGCAAATGTTACTCTTGGAGAACTCAAGGGATCACATCTTCACGTTGTTATCAAATCCTTCAGGAACTGGTCGTATGGCTATCTTGTTAGAGAAATCAGACTACACAGGTAACAACTACTCATCATATTTTAATTTTCTCTTATTGTTTATTGTGGAGCGTCTATGTTAGAGAAATCAGACTGCACAGGTAACAACTACCCATCATATTTTTATTTTCTCTTATTGTTTATTGTGGAGCGTCTGGTCGACTAGGTTAGAGCGTGGCTCCTATGCAGGAGACCTGTGTCCAATCCATGGTAAGATCAAGTAATTTTTTCTGTTGTGGGCATAAATGTAAAATCCTAACTTGGACAGTTTCATAGCGACCACACTAGCCATCTTCTCAAGGCTGGTGGTCCGGGTTCAACTCCCGCAGTGTGCGTGGAATGTTTCCGGACCGCGACGGCTCTCAGGTCGACCCAGCCTCAACTGGGTACCAGACATGCTCTGGGAAAGTAAAGGCGGCCGGCGTGATGCTGACCACATCACCCATCGTGTGCCGACGGTCAATGAAAAATACAGGTCTAACACTGTATTGCCCAATATACCACAAGGTATGAAAGGGTTCCTTTACTTTTACCTTTACTTTACACTAGCCATGCAGCCATTACATTCATCAGGCTCGTGTCCTACTAGTCCTACACCGCCCTAAAAGAGGTACTACAGCTAGTAACCACAGTTTGTTTGTTTTTGTTTTTGTGTCTATTCTCTTTCCTCAGGTAGATGATGGAGTTGGTTGTCCACTCTTGCCGTTAAGCGTAGGGAAGTGAATATTAATTTGCGGTCAATGGCCAGATGACTCGCCCTAGTTGTGTTATATCCGTCTTTATTTAGTGAAGTTTTAATATTGTTCATCCTTTTTTCTCGGTCTTCCCTTAGCTCTATTACCTGACCTAGCCCGCGTGCCCAGCGTGTTCGTAGCGCGTTGGACTACGGGTGACTAGTCCTCTGTAAGTGCGGGTTCAACTCCGCGGACTGGCAGAAAAGCTACAGGTTCCCCAGATTTACGGTGTTCGTGGCACCATGCCGAAGGGTTACGATGTCCATGACACCGAGCCGAAAAGCTTTCAGCTCAAGTGCTTCTGGATCGGGAAAAAATAATAATAAAACATTAAAAAAAAAAAAAAAATTACCAGACCTATTTTATTGTATGCTGATTTTGGTTGTTGGTAGTATTTCATTCTCATTAAATGTCCAAACCTCTGAACTGGTTGTCTTTCAATGTATTCGGTGCATGAAGTTATGTCCAGTCTGCTTCTGATGTCCTCGTTTCGTATTCTATCTTTCCTGGTGACTCCCACTGTCTTCCTCATGTGGTGAACTTTATGTGGTGTGTTGATGTCAGGGACCAAGTTTGGCACTGGTAACAAAGTGTTGGTCTAGGAACATTCTTAACACCAGATGGAAGATGTACAACAGAGATTAGGAGTAGAATAGCTCAAACGAAAGCAGCTTTTATGAAAATGAAGAACACACTATGCGTGAACTCATTACCAATGACACTGCGAAAACGAGTACTCCAATGCTATATTGAACCAATTCTTATGTATGGCAGCGAATCATGGACACTGAACAAACAATCAATACGATCATTGGAAGCCACAGAGATGTGGTTTTACAGAAGAATGTTGAGAATTCAATGGACAGCAAAGAAAACAAACGTGGAGGTTTTAAATCAGGCCTGCACACAAAGAAACCTTATCAAAGAATAAGAATCCGACAATCAAGGTTCTTCGGGCATATAATGCGAAGAGAAGGTTTAGAACATTTGGTGACTACAGATAAAATTCAGGGAAGGAGAGATCGTGGAAGACAGAGGGAGAAGATGTTGGATGGCCTGACATCATGGTTCGACAAAATATCGACGTCAGAACTGATTACATGCACCAAGCAAAGAGAGTTGTGGAGAGACATGATCGCCTACGCCGGCAGGCATGGCACTTGATTGATTGAACATAAAACTGAACATATCACTTGTTATTTACTATTACGATTACATCTCATATCATATTACTGAGCTCATGTTATTTACTAATATGATAACCTCACATATCATATTGCTGAGCTCAACATTTTTTTTTGTTTCTTTCTCCAATACTTTTTTGCCTCACAGCGTCATGACATGAAGAGATTTATAGAACGAGCTTTTGTGTGCTATTCATAAACTGTATATTTCGTCACCTCTATTATTTCTGAGGTCCGTCTTTTGCGCGACCGGCTATTTGCTTTGTATCCACTGTATTCGAGTAAAAACGCTCTTTAAGGAGCACTGTCTGTTGGTAATCTGCTTATGTGGCCTAACCATTTAGTTTTTTGTTTCTTGATGAAGTTCAGTACTGATGTCTTATCTGTTTTTTACCGAATGTCTTCATTTCTAAACCGGTCTCTTTTTGATTTGATCTCTGTCGTGACTAGCTTTCTTCTATAACTTGATGTCAGCGTCCAGGTTTGGCACTGATATCATAATGATGAGAGAAATATTGTGTTGAACATTGCTCTTTTTATGTTCATAGTGACATGTTTGCATTTCAAAATTAGCAAAACACGTAATAAAAGTACTGTAGTTTTACAAATGACAAAAACAATGACAAAATACAGCAACGTTTCGACCAACAAGGCCTTTATCAAGCAAACGAACAACAGGAGTGACAAATTAAAAAAACAAATAAATGGACGACCAAAAACAAACGTTTCTAATGAAAATCTGGAAATAAAAACGAAAATCTGGGAATAAAAATGAATAACGAAATAAATGTAACACAAAAACACACATAAAAACTAGACATAGAAAGGAAGAGAAACAATGAAAAATCTAGTAAATATATAACTTGAATACATGCAACATATACCCATATAGATTACAAGACATGGGAAGAGAAAGTACTAAGAAGCATAAGAATGTAATACGTTGAGCCCAAGTGGTCGCAAGGTACCATATCAAGAAATCATCTGATTCTCCAGAGCAAATCGACTGCGATCATCCGAGGAACACGATCGGATGGCTGTGACCTGGACATCGTGAGCGCCTAAATGGCCCGTATCATTGAAATGGGTGGCTACAGGGGTCACAGAGCGTTGGCGTATGTCGCGCAAGTGTTGGGCGAATCGGTCACTGAGCCTCTTGCCTGTCTCGCCGATATAAGCCTTGTTACACCGCTTACAGATAATGGCATATATAAGATTACGGGACTCGCATGTGAAACCATCGTCAATAACAAACGTGGCTAAAGGAAAAGATACAGTACGCGTCTGTATCACATATGCACACGTGTTGCAACGTCGACTGCCCTTCAACGACCCTTCACAACGAGGAATGGGATAACGGATTCTGCGGTCGCCAATCTGCCTCGGAGATATAGCCACGCAGTAAGAATGTCAGACCTACCTTCACGAGGGTGGCCAAAACTTACTGCTGGAAGAGGTCGGCACAAACGGGGAAGCAGAAATCATAGGAATTATGTCCTACAGAACTGCCCCCAGTATGCAGACTTGAGAAGAAAGAGGTGGCCCACTTACACTAGCGTCCAAGATAAACTGTATGGCGTGGCTGATAATCTGAGACAGACGGCTGCCTTTATTAGAGAATCTGAAATCCCAATCTAGTGAGACCGCAGAAGAAGAAGAATTCAATTTGCTGACAAAAATGCTCCCTAGATACGTAAAGTCTTTTCATTTTGTTTTTATTAATGGTTGTACATGAAAATATTATAGTTACAATATCATGAACATTAATGTAACGTAATAGAGACTATGTTCTTGAAATAGTTACAATATCATGAACATTAATGTAACGTAATAGAGACTATGTTCTTGAAATAGTTACAATATCATGAACATCAATGTAACGTAATAGAGAGACTATGTTCTTGAAATAGTTACAATATCATTAACATCAATGTAACGTAATAGAGAGACTATGTTCTTGAAATAGTTACAATATCATTAACATCAATGTAACGTAATAGAGAGACTATGTTCTTGAAATAGTTACAATATCATTAACATCAATGTAACGTAATAGAGAGACTATGTTCTTGAAATAGTTATTTTGTTCACTGTTTTAACAAAGTTCTATTGTGTTTGTTTAGGTACGTGGAACAGCTAGGAATAACATCAATTTTAATTGGTCTACTGCCTTTGGGTCCGCTGGTAGGAAACGTTTCATTGGTTTATGAGTATGTCACGCACTCAAAACCTCTCGACGATTTGTTAAAAGATTACAGTGTTTTAACTAATGTCCAATGGCTGAAGGTATGTCGTCAGATAGCCCTGTCTTTGCTTCGGCTGCACCAACACAACGTCTTGTTCAACGATCTACATCAAGGAAATGTTCTTATTCAAAAGCGAGACCAAACGCTGAGAGTATATCTAATCGATTTTGGCTTTGCAACTTATAAAAGTGGTAAGGTCTACACATCCAATTATGGGAATCTATCGGGATATAATTTTATAGCACCAGAAATTACGAACGGATCATCAACTTCTGAAGCAACAGATATCTTTTCATTAGGTTACTTGTTTCGTAAAATAGCTAATAAAATTAGAGTGACTGCCTTATTTCATTTGGCTTACTGGTGCTTAGAAAACCAGCCTTTAAACAGACCAACATTATTAACAACTATTGCCAGGTTGGATTCAATTTTATTTGGTGTGCAAATATTCCAACAAATGCATAATGGCATGTTACTTTCTGATTATGGAAATATAGCGATACCTGGCAAAGAATATTTGATACTAAACAAAGATAATTTGTCTGTTGTATCTGATACGTATCTGGCTTGTTCCGCAGAATTTAGTACAATCTCCAGCAAGTCTTCTGTAAGATTTACAAATGAAAACACGGATGAATGGACGTGGCTGACAGAAAATGAGTTATTCGAGAAGTGCCAGGTCCCATTATATGCGCTCGACGAACACGATTTGTTGAATCAAACGGAAGAGGATATACATTGGTTGTCCCGAACACCACGTGACGCTATTCGCTTGGGAAAACTTGCATTAAACAACCAAACTGTGATTGTGAAAGAATTTTATAAAGTTGAGTTTGAAATTATGCGAAATGAAGCATGCATAACAGGATTATTTGCAAAGTTAAATGTGAGTCCAAACATTATAGGAATTCTTATTGAATACCATCAAATGAACGACCTCGCATTTGTTCAAGAATTTTACGGTACTGGTGTATCTTTAGCAGAATTTACTTCCGTTTCTTCTGGACACGAGTGGGATTTGAGTTTTCTAAAAACACTCGCAGAAGTAGAAATAAATTATGACGATCAAGATGAGTTCTTCAACAAAGTGGTGGATTCATGCGAATATACCATATCAAAAGTTTTCATAAACCTTCTCACAGACTGGAACACCAGAACGTGTAAACTAAAATCATACAGAAGAATATTGATAGAAAGAATATCACTAATATTGATACAAAAAATGATTGTTCTACACGATTCTGGATATTTGATAAACAATTTTCGTATAAATAATATACTTGTTAACTGGAACGATAACAGTATTGATAGACTTGGTATCGATCTCAGATTTATTGATTTTGGGCTCACATCGTCAATTCAACAAGGGATTTATCTAGAGAGTGATTTCAAATTCTTCACCAGGTTTACATCCCTGGCCCCTGAAGTAGTTCATGGCCACAAAACGTCTAGGTCATCTGATATATACAGTTTATGCTATGTTCTTTATCAGGTCATGGAGGATTATTTTCCATCTTCATTTTTATCGCTCAGTTCAGAAAAGTTCTTCACAAATTCTACTACCTTTGAAAATCTGTACATCAAATTTGTTTCGCGTTTGACAACAAGGCAAAATTTGGTGACCGCAGACAAGGATCATGAACTCAAAGACATAACTTTTCATAAGTATCATCTTCTGCTGATTAGATGCCTCCACAATCATTCCAGTGACAGGCCAACTTTGTTGAGTATATTATCTGCTGTTTCCTTAGCATTTTGATTATGCATTTGCTACTAGAACCATAGACGCAACAAATTTAACTTTCACTTAGCGCTAGTGTCAGTAAACATCTGACACTGATCAAGTTCATACTTCCAATTTTCGTGGTGACCCTGGATATGGAGTATAGCACTGGAGTCTGCCTAAGTGAGTAGGGATCGAGGGGGAAGCTACCCACGAGGGAAAGTAGTAGTATAGGTGCAACTTTGCATACTATAAGACTAGCTAGCAAACGAGCAACATCTCAGATTGACCGTGTAAACTCGTCTTCCCCCGTAAGAAAGTCTAGAATTCAAGTGCCGTCATTTATACAGTGTTCTTAACAGATGCCTTCTGTAGTCGAACTTCATTGCAATGGGTTTATAAATATGCCTCAGTCCGTCGTCGCAGAAATGGCACGCTACATGCCAAGTTACATGAAGTAATTACAGCAACAATTCAAGAAATTTTCGAAAAAAATACACATTTGACCTGAACTACGCGATCTGAAATCGAACTCACGATCTACAGGACGCAAGGCAAACATCTTAACTACTTCGCCACCAAGATCCCGATCTGTATTCAATAATTTCGCCCGTGTATTACCGGAGCCCGCACTGATGCGGGGAGGGGAGTAACTGCGGCCTACAAGGCATGTCGTAAGAGGCGACTGAGGTAGTGGCCTAGGGAAGCTACCCTAGTAACTAAAAGCGTCATGAAAATCGGATGTGCTGACCTACTTGTAGACGCATAACTAGCACACCGTACAGATCACATACAAATCACAAAAACATGGTTTAACAAGTGGTCAATATGGAATATTAGAGAAGAAAAAGTTCAATAACTTTGCAATACATCATTACAATCTTTGTACCACAAACTCCCACACAAACAAACAAACACATACAAACACATTACAATCTTTATACCACAAACTCCCACACAAACAAACAAACATATACAAACACATTACAATCTTTGTACCACAAACTCCCACACAAAAAAACACATACAAACACATTACAATCTTTGTACCACAAACTCCCACACAAACAAACAAACAAACACATACAAACACATTACAATCTTTGTACCACAAACTCCCACACAAACAAACAAACACATACAAACACATTACAATCTTTGTACCACAAACTCCCACACAAACAAACACATACAAACACATTACAATCTTTATACCACAAACTCCCACACAAACAAACAAACACATACAAACACATTACAATCTTTATACCACAAACTCCCACACAAACAAGCAAACACATACAAACACATTACAATCTTTGTATCCCAAACTCCCACACAAACAAATAAACACATACAAACACATTACAATCTTTGTATCCCAAACTCCCACACAAACAAACAAACAAACACATACAAACACAAACAAGATTTCTAGCAGTCACGTAAGTATGCATTCTTTATTATAAATTACAATTTATGAGATCAGTATAAATAAACGACACATGATGATGGTGATAGCTGTGATTAAATCGATAATAATGAAAATGAACTCACCCAAAATGTTTACAATAGGATAAGAGTCTGCAAGATAAATGCTGTAATACTTATCATCATCATGAGCCATGACTAGAGCGTTAGCATGAACAATGCCGCTGATAATTCCTTTTCTTCTCAAAGGTTCTGCGATATAGCACATCCCATAAGATGTTCCTTGTTTGCCCAGCTACCTAGTCATTCTATCTTATATCCTTACTATTGATTGCTTGATTGATAGCACCATCATCATTTCACTTCGGTGAGTAATCATGTGTGCTCCGATCTCTTTCTCCCACAGGAGGGTCTCAGCTGCAGTGCACGAGTTCCGTAGCACCGGTGAGGGTCCCCGGTGTAATTTTGAAGATTTTGAAGATATTTTGTATGAATTTTATTTGCATCCTTTCTTTCTAACGAATAATTCATCATCATCATCATCGAATAATTCATACAATGTCAGAAAAAACCTATGGTAAATAACATCGATTGTTGACACTATATTTTGTGTTATTATTTGTTCATACTTATGTACTACTGTAGCATACCTGTCACCGTCCATATCTCGCACATTTTTCAGTATTACCGCAGCATACCCACGGTTTTCTACAGATCTGACCACATCCATCTGACAACCTCAGATCTGAAGGTTTTCGTACATCGCTTATGTATATGATTTTTTTTTTTTTTGGTGAAAAAAAAAACAATGTTCCGCCCTTACCATTTACTGCCGCAGAGGCCCCGCCTGCCCTGCGTGTTCGCAGCGCGTTGGAGGACATGTGACAAGCCCCCTGTGAGTGCATTTCAATTCCGCGGGCTGGCAGAAAAGACATATGTTTTCCAGATTTACGGTGTTTGTGGCACCGAACCGAAGGGTTACGATGTCCATGGCACCGAGCCGAAGGGTTACGATGTCCATGAGACCGAGTCGAAGAGCTGAAAGCTGAAGTGCTTCTGGATCGAAAACAAAACTCCACAGAGGGTGGAACCCAGTAACGTTTTAAAACGTGTAAAATCTCGAGCGTCGTCATTCTTTCGATCGAGAGCTGCTCGGAACTTCTAAATTTTGTTTAGTTGCCTATTGACTCTATGAAGGCTCCCACCCCTTGGACACGATCAAGTGGGAACAAACACTTTGATTTTAGCCACAAGGCAGAGAAGCCATGTATATGAAAATAAGAACTTGTTCTCACAGTACACTTCTAGTGTCTCAACACTCATTCTAATGTTCACATGTAGAAATGTTGACATGTACAAATGTTGACAATGTATTAAAAGTTATCATCACCATTAAAACATATTAACATTTAATTTAGTTTGTAATTGTCTTTTTTTAAAATCTGGTCAGCTTGACTTGTAAAAATGTAGCATGAAAGTTTTTGCAGAGTATGCTTGTCGTTATTCTGTTTTTGCTGAGTTAAGCAGTATGCTTGTCGTAATTCTGAAAATGGATTGCAAGAAAAAAGAATACAACAAATAAGATATTGCAAAAAATATAATAGAGAATTATTCTTAAGTTGTTGATTAACAATATAACGTCTATACGTTAAGGTGTGGCGGTGGTGGGACGGGGAGTGGAGATGAAGGAGGAGCAAGTGCCTAACCCTGAAAATTGACTTTTTTGATTAAAAAGTTTTATGCGATTTACCAGCACATTTTGGGAGGCTTCTTTGATGAAGAATGTAGCCACAAGTGTAAGTCCACGCACATGCTGGAGCGTGACAAGTTCACATTTAGCTATATATATATCCTCATCATCATCATCATTAGGTGCCATGCTTGCTGGCGTTGGCGATCATGGATCTCCACAAATCTATATCTTTGATGTTTGCTATCAATTCAGATGTTGACGCTCTACTGTGCCATGAAGTCAGACTATCCAAAATGTTCTCTCTCTGTCTTCCTCTTTCTCGTCTACCCTCGATTTTACCAGTTGCTACAATGTGTTCTAAACCTTCCCTCCTCATCACATTTCCGAAAAATGATGACTGCCTCTTTCTTTTATTGATAAGAAGCTTTCTCTGTGTCTTGACCTCATTTAACACTGCAACATTAGTCATTTTAGCAGTCTATGGATTCTCATCTTTCTTCTGTAAAACCACATCTCTGTGGCCTCCAGAGATTTTTCGATCTGTTTGTTTATTGTCCATGACTTGCATCCATATGTCAGTATTGGTTCTATGTAGAACTGAATAACTCACATTCTGACCTCAATTGTCTATCTGTTTGTTTATTGTCAGTGACTCGCATCCGTATGTCAGTATTGGTTCTATGTAGAACTGAATAATTCGCATTCTGATCTCAACTGACAATAACTTGTTGCATATGATGCTTCTCATTTTCATGAACGATGTTTTCGCTTGTCCTATTTTGCTCTTTATTTCGGATCGGCATCTGCCATCTCATGTTATCAGGACTCCGAGATATTTAAATTGCTGCACTTGTCTTAAATCAGTTCTATTTAGATGGTGCATTTTGGCAAAGTCTGCTTTTTTGATATCATCATAATTTCTGTCTTCTTAATAATATATATATATTATTTTGGGGAATTGCTAACAAATAACGGTAATGTTATAAAAGAAATTAAAGAAGGTTGAGCATTGCTGTGCAAAACTAAAGAACTAACTAACCTATTGAAGGAACTAACATAAGAACTAACTAACCTATGGAAGGAACTGACATAAGAACTAACTAACCTATGGAAGAGAACTGACATAAGAACTAACTAACCTATGGAAAGGAACTGACATAAGAACTAACTAACCTATGGAAGGAACTGACATAAGAACTAACTAACCTATGGAAGGAACTGACATAAGAACTAACTAACCTATGGAAGGAACTGACATAAGAACTAACTAACCTATGGAAGGAACTGACATAAGAACTAACTAACCTATGGAAAGGAACTGACATAAGAACTAACTAACCTATGGAAGGAACTGACATAAGAACTAACTAACCTATGGAAGGGAACTGACAAAGAACTAACTAACCTATGGAAGGGAACTGACATAAGAACTAACTAACCATGGAAGGAACTGACATAAGAACTAACTAACCGATGGAAGGAACTGACATAAGAACTAACTAACCTATGAAGGGAACTGACATAAGAACTAACTAACCTATGGAAGGAACTGACATAAACTAACTAACCATGGAAGGAACTGACATAAGAACTAACTAACCTATGGAAGGAACTGACATAAGAACTAACTAACCTATGGAAGGAACTGACATAAGAACTAACTAACCTATGGAAGGAACTGACATAAGAACTAACTAACCTATGGAAGGAACTGACATAAGAACTAACTAACCTATGGAAGGGAACTGACATAAGAACTAACTAACCTATGGAAGGAACTGACATAAGAACTAACTAACCTATGGAAGGAACTACATAAGAACTAACTAACCTATGGAAGGAACTACATAAGAACTAACTAACCTATGGAAGGAACTAACATAAGAACTAACTAACCTATGGAAGGAACTGACATAGAACTAACTAACCTATGGAAGGGAACTGACATAAGAACTAACTAACCCATGGAAGGGAACTGACATAAGAACTAACTAACCTATGGAAGGAACTGACATAAGAACTAACTAACCTATGGAAGGAACTGACATAAGAACTAACTAACCTTTGGAAGGAACGACGACTAAGAACTAACTAACCTATGGAAGGAACTGACATAAGAACTAACTAACCTATGGAAGGAACTGACATAAGAACTAACTAACCATGGAAGGAACTGACATAGAACTAACTAACCTATTGAAGGAACTGACATAAGAACTAACTAACCGATGGAAGGACGACAAGAACTAACTAACCGATGGAAAGGAACTGACATAAGAACTAACTAACCTATTGAAGGGAACTGACATAAGAACTAACTAACCGATGGAAAGGAACTGACATAAGAACTAACTAACCTATGGAAGGGAACTGACATAAGAACTAACTAACCTATGGAAGGAACTGACATAAGAACTAACTAACCTATGGAAGGGAACTGACATAAGAACTAACTAACCGATGGAAAGGAACTGACATAAGAACTAACTAACCTATTGAAGGAACTGACATAAGAACTAACTAACCTATTGAAGGAACTGACATAAGAACTAACTAACCTGGAAGGGGAACTGACATAAGAACTAACTAACCTATGGAAGGGAACTGATATAAGAACTAACTAACCTATGGAAGGAACTGACATAAGAACTAACTAACCGATGGAAAGGAACTGACATAAGAACTAACTAACCTATTGAAGGGAACTGACATAAGAACTAACTAACCTATTGAAAGGAACTGACATAAGAACTAACTAACCGATGGAAAGGAACTGACATAAGAACTAACTAACCTATTGAAGGGAACTGACATAAGAACTAACTAACCGATGGAAAGGAACTGACATAAGAACTAACTAACCTATGGAAGGAACTGACATAAGAACTAACTAACCTATTGAAAGGAACTGACATAAGAACTAACTAACCTATTGAAGGGAACTGACATAAGAACTAACTAACCGATGGAAAGGAACTGACATAAGAACTAACTAACCTATTGAAGGGAACTGACATAAGAACTAACTAACCGATGGAAAGGAACTGACATAAGAACTAACTAACCTATGGAAGGGAACTGACATAAGAACTAACTAACCTATGGAAGGAACTGACATAAGAACTAACTAACCGATGGAAAGGAACTGACATAAGAACTAACTAACCTATTGAAAGGAACTGACATAAGAACTAACTAACCTATTGAAGGGAACTGACATAAGAACTAACTAACCTATGGAAGGAAACTGATATAAGAACTAACTAACCTATTGAAAGGAACTGACATAAGAACTAACTAACCTATTGAAGGGAACTGACATAAGAACTAACTAACCTATTGAAAGGAACTGACATAAGAACTAACTAACCTATTGAAGGGAACTGACATAAGAACAAAAATCCCGTGTTTAAGAGCCTGCGTTTTCCCCCTGGCAACATCTGGTTGTGAAACATGGAACATCTGGTTGTGAAACATGGAACATCTGGTTGTGAAACATGGAACATTGATAAAGCGGTAGAGAGACCATTAATGCCTTTGAATGCAAATGCTACAGAAGAGTAGTTAGAATATCATGAACAGAGAAAAGAACAAATGCTACAGAAGAGTACTTAGAATATCATGCACAGAGAAAAGAACAAATGTTACAGAAGAGGACTTAGAATATCATGCACAGAGAAAAGAACAAAAGCTACAGAAGAGTACTTAGAATATCATGAACAGAGAAAAGAACAAATGCTACAGAAGAGTACTTAGAATATCATGGACTGAGAAAAGAACAAATGCTACAGAAGAATACTTAGAATATCATGCACAGAGAAAAGAACAAAAGTTACAGAAGAGTACTTAGAATATCATGAACAGAGAAAAGAACAAATGCTACAGAAGAGTACTTAGAATATCATGCACAGAGAAAAGAACAAAAGCTACAGAAGAGTACTTAGAATATCATGAACAGAGAAAAGAACAAATGCTACAGAAGAGTACTTAGAATATCATGGACAGAGAAAAGAACAAATGTTACAGAAGAGTACTTAGAATGTCATGGACAGAGAAAAGAACAAAAGTTACAGAAGAGTACTTAGAATATCATGGACAGAGAAAAGAACAAAAGCTACAGAAGAGTACTTAGAATATCATGGACAGAGAAAAGAACAAATGCTACAGAAGAATACTTAGAATATCATGCACAGAGAAAAGAACAAAAGTTACAGAAGAGTACTTAGAATATCATGAACAGAGAAAAGAACAAATGCTACAGAAGAGTACTTAGAATATCATGCACAGAGAAAAGAACAAAAGCTACAGAAGAGTACTTAGAATATCATGAACAGAGAAAAGAACAAATGCTACAGAAGAGTACTTAGAATATCATGGACAGAGAAAAGAACAAATGTTACAGAAGAGTACTTAGAATGTCATGGACAGAGAAAAGAACAAAAGTTACAGAAGAATACTTAGAATGTCATGGACAGAGAAAAGAACAAAAGCTACAGAAGAGTACTTAGAATATCATGGACAGAGAAAAGAACAAATGCTACAGAAGAGTACTTAGAATATCATGGACAGAGAAAAGAACAAATGCTACAGAAGAATACTTAGAATATCATGCACAGAGAAAAGAACAAAAGCTACAGAAGAGTACTTAGAATATCATGAACAGAGAAAAGAACAAATGCTACAGAAGAGTACTTAGAATATCATGGACAGAGAAAAGAACAAATGTTACAGAAGAGTACTTAGAATATCATGGACAGAGAAAAGAACAAATGTTACAGAAGAGTACTTAGAATGTCATGGACAGAGAAAAGAACAAAAGTTACAGAAGAGTACTTAGAATGTCATGGACAGAGAAAAGAACAAAAGCTACAGAAGAGTACTTAGAATATCATGGACAGAGAAAAGAACACAAGCTACAGAAGAGTACTTAGAATGTCATGGACAGAGAAAAGAACAAAAGCTACAGAAGAGTACTTAGAATATCATGGACAGAGAAAAGAACAAATGTTTCAGAAGAGTACTTAGAATATCATGGACAGAGAAAAGAACAAATGTTACAGAAGAGTACTTAGAATATCATGGACAGAGAAAAGAACAAAAGCTACAGAAGAGTACTTAGAATATCATTGACAGAGAAAAGAACAAAAGTTACAGAAGAGTACTTAGAATATCATGGACAGAGAAAAGAACAAATGCTACAAAAGAGTACTTAGAATATCATGGACAGAGAAAAGAACAAACGCTTCTGTTCTGCAACAGTTTGATATTAAACAGAAATGGATATTAAGAGAAACATAAAATGAAGGAAAATTAAATATTTCGGACACATCAAACGACATGAGTGCCTAGAGAAGATAATTTTAGAGGGAATGGAGCCTAGAAGAAGAATGAGAGGAAGACCTAGAAGACGATGGCTGCAGGATATATTTGAAAATCTGAGAATGTCTCCTGATGACGCCGGTCAACTCGCACAGAACAGAGAGTTTTTCAGGACTGCTATAATGGGAGCCAAGTTCCGGAAGGTATAAGCTACTTGATGATGATGATGTATATATATTTACATTTATTTATGCAACCTTATATTTTCTTATAAGACTTTCTTTCACAGCTCAAACACTGTTACCTACCACTGTGATCGTAGAGCTCTGTAAACTTGTCAGTTTGCTGCCATTCATGTTGGTTGTTTCACTCCAGTTCCTCAATCGTCTGTCCATCTTAGCCAGGGCAATCTCGGACTTGTCCTTGGCGGGAAATTCTCTGGCACTGTCAAGAGTAAGAAAGGTACACGTTACAAACTTTTAACGTTGGGATCAGATTAAGACTCGACTGAATGGTAAGGGATACTAGTGATAAGAAAAAACAAGCTTCGGCAAAAATCAGTCATGTGCTCTATTAGGGGCAATGACTACCTCTGAATTTATAGCAGCAAATCTCAATAAGTACAATCACTACATCAACTACAACAACTACGTCAACTACATCAACTTACTTGTCAGCATTCATGTGTAACCTTTTGAGGACGTTTATGACCTCTTGTCCTTCGTTTGCCTTAGTGACCTTCTCAGCTCCCACACTCGATCCTTTGACTTTACCGTACTTGCTTCTTCTTACCTGGAAATATCAGGGACGGATGTGCAGTATTAAGAGATTAGTATTGAGAAAGTATACACCAATATCTAGCAAAATAAGTGAGACTTCAGCTGTTTTCAGTAACCATATACAAATGAGACTTCAGCTGTTTTCTGTAACCACATACAAGTGAGACGTCAGCTGTTTTCTGTAACCATATACAAGTGAGACTTCAGCTGTTTTCTGTAACCATATACAAGTGAGACTGCAGCTGTTTTCAGTAACCATATACAAGTGAGACTGCAGCTGTTTTCAGTAACCACATAAGGAGTACTATTGTTCACATACTTTACACTGCAGACAATTTTTTGGTAAATATTCTTCTCCGAGATATATAAACCTTCTTCCGCCCGTGTGGCGCCGAGGCGCTCAAGGGGAGCAAAGAATAGTAACACTGTGACCTACAAGGCATGTCATAAGAGATGACTGAGGTATTGGCCTAGGGAAGCTACCCTAATAAATAAAAAGCGTCGCAGAAATCAGATGTACTGGCCTACGTATAGGTGCATAACTGGCACAACGTACAATCGCTCTTAGGCTTGAATCATATACAAATTACAAAGAGTGGTTAACAAGTGGTCGATATGGAGCGTTTGAAGAAAAATAAACCTTCTTCTATCCATCTATCTTCTTCTATCCATCTATCTTCTTCTATCTTCTTCTATCTTCTTCTATCCATCTATCTTCTTCTATCCATCTATCTTCTTCTATCTTCTTCTATCCATCTATCTTCTTCTATCCATCTATCTTCTTCTATCCATCTATCTTCTTCATATCTCGTTTGACACATAAGGCTTCCACAAGAGAGTTCTGCTTCCTTCCTAATGTTTCTCATGTCAGGTCCCAATCTTTCAACTCACTTCCCACAGTTCTACTCCATGTTTCCCTTAGACGTCTAGGCCTTCTGTTCTCATCCACTCTCCAGCAGAGAGTTGTGCTAACTAATGTCCACACTCTCCAGCGGAGAGTTGTGCTAACTAATGTCCACACTCTCCAGCAGAGATTTGTGCTAACTAATGTCCACACTCTCCAGCAGAGATTTGTGCTAACTAATGTCCACACTCTCCAGCAGAGATTTGTGCTAACTAATGTCCACACTCTCCAGCAGAGATTTGTGCTAACTAATGTCCACACTCTCCAGCAGAGATTTGTGCTAACTAATGTCCACACTCTCCAGCAGAGATTTGTGCTAACTAATGTCCACACTCTCCAGCAGAGATTTGTGCTAACTAATGTCCACACTCTCCAGCAGAGATTTGTGCTAACTAATGCCCACACTCTCCAGCAGAGAGTTGTGCTAACTAATGTCCACACTCTCCAGCAGAGAGTTGTGCTAACTAATGTCCCTACTGGAACCGACGAGGGGGTCCCTGATATCATTTTGAAGATATTTTAAAATTAATTTTTATTAAATTTTCATTCCTTTCTAATTTTTTTGGCCGTGCAGCGGCTTCCATCCTGCTCTTCTCGATTTTGAACTGCCAAGGTTCCTACGTTTTATCGTCCCTCTCCGATAAGACTAGGAACTCGATCTCACCTACAATGAGATCATGGATCTCTAGAAAAACAAGACAATAAAATGTCATTAAAAAACTATTGTAAACTGTTAGAAGAAAAATGAAAATGAGAAAACAAAGAACAAATTAGAAATTACAACAGTGTACTAGACTAGTATGTACACTAAACATTTCACCTACCTGCTGAAGTACAATGTCACCTACCTGCTGAAGAACAATGTGACCTACCTGCTGAAGAACAATGTCTCACCTACCTGCTGAAGAACAATGTGACCTACCTGCTGAAGAACAATGTGACCTACCTGCTGAAGAACAATGTGACCTACCTGCTGAAGAACAATGTCACCTACCTGCTGATGAACAATGTCACCTACCTGCCGAAGAACAATGTGACCTACCTGCTGAAGAACGATGTCACCTACCTGCTGAAGAACAATGTCACCTACCTGCTGAAGAACAATGTCACCTACCTGCTGAAGAACAATGTGACCTACCTGCTGAAGAACAATGTGACCTACCTGTTGAAGAACAATGTCACCTACCTGCTGAAGAACAATATCACCCACCTGCTGAAGAACAATGTCACCTACCTGCTGAAGAACAATGTCACCTACCTGTTGAAGAACATGGGCGTCGATGAGTTTTATGTTGAAAAACTTGAGAAAGGCTACATTTTGGGGATCACATTGATACATATATAAACACAGCTTGCTAGCTAGAGCTTCCTTTAGCATGTGAAGTGTCGTCTCCGCAAATTTCTTCTTAAATGTTCTCTCAAACTGTGAACGTTTCAAGGTCAGCAGCTGACACTCTCCATGGGAGATGATCGTTTCAATGTAAGTGTCAAGGCCGAGTATTAACTCTAGTGATCCTGTGATGTCAGACCAGATTAAGAAAAACAACAGATCAGAATAAACATTGGCATCTTACGATGTACAAATCAAACTGGGAGAGTATACACATGATGATGTTCACAATTAAGTATAGTTGCTTGGTTGTCTAAAAAAATGTTAATTGCATATTCCTTACAGGACTTTGCGAATCAACCGCAGCTTTTTAACACTGTTTGTGATTTTTCTAGGCATTATGACGTTCGGTAGTTTGCCATTGCTTTCTGAACGGGTGGTGACATCGTCCTTTGTAAAAATCCACGCGAAACAATTTGCAAACAAACTGTCCGCAGCGTGATTCGAACTCAGACCGAGTCACTATTCCCTAGGCCACAGACTCCACCTTGTACTTTGATAAGAAACATATTACTGTAAGATAGTGTTAGACTCGGTTGTTTTATTTGTTTCTAATCGTTAACGTGACTTTCAAATTGGTATGCAGACGCAGAGAGCACGGTCTCTGTAGCGTAGAGGCTAGATGCTCGTCTCTCGCTCCAAGGGTACTTGGTTCTCTAACTCGTGGAGACATCTGGATATTTTTCCAGAGATCCCTGATCTCAGTGTAGATGAGATAGAGTTCCTAGTCCTATCGGAGATGGAGGATAAGACGTAGATCGCGTGTTCAAGTTGAGAACGTAAATTAACAATTGAAGTAGGCTGGTAAACCGCTGCCTGGGCAAAATTCATTAGAAAAATGAAAAAGATAACATTCCTACAATATATTGTCAATATTTTCTAAATTACGTGGGTTATTCCCACCAATGCTATGAAGTTCGTGCACTGCCGCTGAGATCTTCCTGTGTAAGAAAGAGATTGGAGCACACATGGTTACTCACCGAAGTGCATTGATGATGTTCTTATCAATCAATAAATTTATCGATGATACAGACTTTAACATCAAATGACCCAAAAAATGCGTTTTCAACATTGGCCATCTTACCTATTGTTTCATTGGCTCCTAATATACATACTCTTTGAGACTTATTCCCCTTCATTCTTTCCTTTCGTAACAGATGAGGTGGCAGAGTATCTCGCTGGGTTCTGCAAGGGAAACAAAGGGAAGTAACTTCTAATAATTGTTTGAAATATATGAGTTTCAAATAATCTCCCTTCATTTACTTTCTTTCCTATTCAGGCTGTTTTTAAAAATAGAACTATACTATAGTTTAGGAAATACAGTATTCTAAAACGATACATTTTAACAGTAGATATAATATTCTAGTCTAGGACAACTCAGCAACAGATATAGGACATTCGCAACAGCTAGCCATCATCAAATAGCTTGTCCTGAGCAGAATTTTGTCCCCTTAACAATCCTTCAGAGTTGTTCTCTCTCATATGTCACCCCTCTGCGGCCGTCATGCTCAAACTATCAGTTACATCATGAACCTATATTCTCAGTGATCTTCCGTTTCTCTTCTTTGTCTGGATACCACCTTCCGTAATGGTTTTCTCCAATCTTTCCAGTCTTTTTCTATGCCCAAAATACTTCAATTTTAGAATTCCTATTTGTAGTATTAGCCAGTTTTCTTTCATTTTGAGTTCTGTCTGGATAGATCTATTTGTTGTCTTCTCTGTCCATGATATACGAAGGACTCTTCTGTAAGACTTTTATGTATGCCTTTTCACTGATTTCTTTACAAATTACAAGCGAAATTATTAAACTACAACAGTGATGATCAAGAGTGTTAGGATAACAACACAATGTCAAAGTTGTTTGCATGTTAATAATAATAATAATAATAATAATAATAATAATTCATCTCGTACCGTTGTACGTTACATAGGACCTGCAAGCAATTTCTCCATACCGCCCTATCCTGGGCAACTCGCCCAGTCTCCTCCATGGAACTGAGACCGATATTTCTTGACTCGCTCAGTAAAGTTCGTTTCAGTGTCTCCTTAAGCCATCCTCTCTTTCTTGAACCCTCTGCACCCCACTTCAATGCCTGCTTTGATATTCTTAGATCGTTATTGGTTACTAAACTGACGTCAATGCACTCCAGGCAGACCCATAAGTGCTCAGTCTCCCCAACAGATATCGAAGAGTATGCATACTGATGGTTCCTGTGGCTCGCTGATTAAACACACCTCTCACTCTGCCTCTCAGGCATCCAGTTCGACTTGAACAACAGGTAACTCCAAACTGCCTAAATCGCTTGATCGCTTCAACATCGATTTTAGTGTCCTCATCCAACAGAGAGTCTCGAAGAGACCGAAGAATATCCCCTTATCCATCTTCAACTCCCCAACAATCGATGCTGTTGATGCAAGCCTGTCCGCTCTCTCATTACCGTAAACACCCGCATGCCCAGGACAGTATATCCACGTAAGCCGCTGGAGGTTAGAAACTTCTATAGACGACATCCACTCATACCGAAACCTGTCCTTCTGGATCTTGTGAAGCATCAACTGAGAGTCAGACACAACAACTGCCCCAGTAAATGAAGTCCCAGCGATCCAATGGAGGGCAGCAGTAACGGCCTCAACCTCCATCCTCATACTAGAAGTAGTTGTCCTGTATGCCCCACTTCGTTCTGCAACAACCCTACCATGCGCATTAGCCAAGAAACCCCAGCCGGACTTCTCACCACATTGAACCGACCCATCGGTATATAGAACAACATCATCATCCCATATTCTTAGATCATTTCATTGTATGTTAATAGTGACATAATAAATACTTCAATCTGATTACCCCTTGATTAACTCCGGCAGTAGAGTTTTCAAATCCGCGTAGAGTTGTGGGTATTGTTTGTGGTAAAGTTTGACATCAATGTGCACCTCAACGTCACCTCTGTTGTGAAGGTAATACAAAGAAAGTGAAGTTAGTGATGTGTTTGTTATGATGTGATGGTAGTGACGATGTTTGTGGTAATGATGATGTTGGTGGCTGTTGTTTGAGTAGACTAAAGACGAAAGAACGATTTAATTGCGCTGGATTCGGTTCTTCTCCACAGATATGGCACGATATCTACAGATAGTATTACACAAAGCACGAACTCCGTAGCTCTGTCACCAATCCTATTGATCTGTGGAAAAAACACACTTGAGAACAGAACTACGCAGTCTGGATTTGAACCCAGGACCTTTGGATTGCAAAGCAAGAGCATAACCACTTAGCCACAAAGACCACCAACATCATAATTAACACTGAAGTACTGCAAAGCAAGAGAATAACCACTTAGCTACAAAGACCACCAACATCATAATTAACACTGAAGTACTGCAAAGCAAGAGCATAACCACTTAGCCACAAAGACCACCAACATCATAATTAACACTGAAGTACTGCATAGCAAGAGCATAACCACTTAGCCACAAAGACCACCAACATCATAATTAACACTGAAGTACTGCAAAGTGCTAACTTGCCATCAATCATGGTAATAGTCAGCAGTAGAAGACTCAGATGGCTGTGACATGTGAGAAAAATGGAAATTAGACGCATACCCCAACAGGCGCTGTTCTGTGAACATTCGGATGAGAGAAGAGGCACCAAAGCAGGTTACTTCTCAGATATAAGGATATTTGCAAGACCTCAATGAAGAACTTTTCTATCGGTACCAACAGACATGAAAATCTAGCTGATGACAGAGTTATATGGAAAACAACATTATGCAAAGGGTAGAATCTTTCTAAGAATGAGTTTGAGTTCAAGAGAAACAAGCGCAACCTCAGAAGTCCTCACAGTAACACACATGTCAAATGACCATCTGTAAAGATGAAAAAGGTGCATACATTGAAGGTTGACAACTTGAGATTGCTCACTGTAGCTTAAACAGTAGTGAGCCCGATCACAACCCAAGTGTACCTAGTTCAAACTCCACGGCAGGCAGTTTGAAATCAAATTTGTTCATGTGAAATTTTATGAACGGTAAATAAAAAACGCCAGACCTCACCGTTCAGAAAGCAATATACAACTGAATGTATTAGTGGTGCATATAAAATCGTCGACTCGTCTACTGCTGTTTATTGTGACGTCCTGTAAAGGTTATGCCTCGATTTTTATTTAATGTTGACGTACGAGTGCTGATGAAGAAGAAGAGTAAGAAGCCATCTAGTATATCAACTTACTTGTAAATGAAATATATACCATCCACGTCATGACCTTGACGAACTAGTTTCTCACCGAATCCAATCCTTGTTTTTTTCATGCTGATAATTAGCTGGTTCTTCTGACGTCCCGTCCATGACCTAGAAGATAAATAAATAAACACATCAAGTGCCATGTCTGCCGGTGTAGGCGATCATGTCTCTTCACATATCTCTTTACCTGGTGTAGTTAATCCGTTCTGACGTCGATCTTATGTCGAACCACGATATCAGTCCATTCGAAATCTTCTCCTTCTGTCTTCTACAGTAACTTCTTCCCTGAATGTTACCTGTTGTCATCTTCTTCGTACGCTCTATATCGATCACTTGTTAACCACTCTTTGTGATTTGTAAGTGATCTGAGCCTAAGATCGATTGTACGTTATACCAGTTATGCGCCTACAAGTAGGTCAACACATCCGATTTCTGTGACGCTTTTTATTGACTAGGTTGCTTCCTAAGTTCCTACCTTAGTCGCCTCTTACGACATGCCTTCTACTTTGCAGTATTACTTTGCTTTGCTCCCCTTGCAAGCCCCGGAAACGTACAGGTGCTTTGTTGATAACAAAATAGAATTATTTAAAAATTCGAAAAATCCGAAACCAAATACTGAATGAAACAAATGATCTTACTTAAAAAGTGGATTCCTCTCCACAAACTGTGTCTTGTCCTGAAACTCTTTCTCGATGAACTCCTTCACGGAAACACTGTAGAGAGACCTGTCAATCACTAGTACGTCACATTCAGTGACGGACACACAGCTGGCTGTCCGCATACAGTTATCTTTAACCAGAGCCACTTCACCAATACATGAACCCTCAACTGGAATTTGATAAATAGTTCTGTACTTTTGGCTATTTTGCCACTATATATAAACTAAAATCTATTACTTCTTCTCATTATCATCAATGATATACTTGATCCTGTGCAGAATTTTGCCACCTTTACAGTCCTTCGGAGTTTATCTCTCTTATAGGCCAGATGTCCCGTCCCTTCAGACGTCATGCTAAAAAATTAGTTACATCCTGAATACATTTTCTCCGTGGTCTTCCTCTTCTCCTCTTTACCGGATGCCTCCTTCCATGATTGTCTTCTCCAACCCATCGTGATTCTATATGTCCACAATACTTCCAATTTCTTATTCTTATCTGTAGCATCAGCAAGTTTTCTTTGATTTTGAGTTCTTTCTGGATAGATCTATTTGTTCTCTTCTCTGTCCAAGATATACGAAGGACTCGTCTATAACACTTATATTCAAAAGCACATATATGTTTTCCACCGCCTTATTAAATGTCGATGCTTCACTCCCATACATTACCATTGGAAATACGCATGCTCTTATTATTTTGATCTTTATTTTCTTATCAGTTCCGTTCCATACTGTTTTTTACTTCTATTTTCTCTAATTTTGGTTTACATCACAGAGTCAGTGTAGGAACAGACTTGTGCTTCCTACATGGCGTCTTTCACAGAGTCAGTGTAGGAACAGACTTGTGCTTCCTACATGGCGTCTTTCACAGAGTCAGTGTAGGAACAGACTTGTGCTTCCTACATGGCGTCTTTCACAGAGTCAGTGTAGGAACAGACTTGTAGACGGGGCTCTTGTGATCGCTTTCTACATGGTGTCTTTCACAGCGTTATTCATGTCTGTGGTTCACCTTTGCGTGAGCCACATTTTACCTGTATCCACTGTATCTAAGTGTACCTGTATCCACTGTATCTAAGTGTACCTGTATCCACTGTATCTAAGTAGGTAGCATTGTCCTTTGAGAAACACTGTCTGTTGGTAATCTGCGTATGCAGTTTGTCACGACAGTGACTCGAAGTATGCAGTTTGTCACGACAGTGACTCGAAGTATGCAAGACGTTATATATATATAAATGGCTGCAATAACCGTGAGATGACTGACGTGACTAAAATGACTGCAGTGGCTAAAGTGACTAAACTGACTACAGTGGCTAAAGTGACTAAAATGACTACAGTGGCTAAAGTGACTAAAATTACTACAGTGACTAAAATGACTACAGTGGCTAAAGTGACTAAAATTACTACAGTGGCTAAAGTGACTAAAGTGACTACAGTGGCTAAAGTGACTAAAGTTACTACAGTGACTAAAATGACTACAGTGTCTAAAGTGACTAAAATGACTACAGTGGCTAAAGTGACTAAAATGACTAATGTGATCAAAATGACTAAATGTACAAGAGTGAATAAAATGACTAAAGTTACGAACTTTACTTAATGACTAAATAATTACCATGACTAAATGCTTAATGTGACTAAAATGACTAAATATACAAAAGTGATTAAGGTGGCTAAAGGGACTAAATGATCAAAGTGACTATAGGACTAAAGTGACTAAACAAGGCACACCATTTTTACCTTTCTGGGCCACCTCATTGCCAAGGTCATTTTTATTAAACTTTTTCTTGCTCATAGCAGCTTCTACCTTTGATAAACATTCTCTTTCGTTTTCTGAATCAAAGATCACATGAACTCCTACGGTGCCCTTCAAAATAGCGTACATGCTGTTGATTAAAAAAAAAGTGAAGGTACCCTTTATCAGACCCCGTGGTATATTGAAGTGTAAGGCCCGTATTAGAGTGTAAGGCCTGTATTAGAGTGTAAGGCCCGTATTAGAGTGTAAGGTCCGTATTAGAGTGTAAGACCCGTATTGGAGTGTAAGGTCCGTATTAGAGTGTAAGGCCCGTATTAGAGTGTAAGGCCCGTATTAGAGTGTAAGGCCCGTATTGGAGTGTAAGGTCCGTATTAGAGTGTAAGGTCCGTATTAGAGTGTAAGGTCCGTATTAGAGTGTAAGGCCCGTATTAGAGTGTAAGGCCCGTATTAGAGTGTAAGGTCCGTATTAGAGTGTAAGGTCCGTATTGGAGTGTAAGGTCCGTATTTTTCCTTGACCATCAGCACACGATGGATAATAGGACCAACATCACGCTGTACACCTTTTTTCAATCCAGAAGCACTTGAGCTTTCAGATCTTCGGCTCGGTGCCATGGATATCGTAACTCTTCGGTTCGGTGCCACGACCACCGTAAATCTGGAGAACCTGTGGCTTTTCTGCTAGTCCGCGGAATTGAACCCGCACTCACAGAGGACTTGTCACCCGCAGTACAACGCGCTACGAACACGATGGGCAAGCGGGTAACTGGACAGTTTTACTTCCCATTGCTTTTCCTGGTACGCAATTGAAGCTGGGTCGACTTGAGAGCCGTTACAGTCGGAAAAATAGTCCATGTCCATTTTAGAATTGAACCTGGATCACAAGCGTAAGAAGCGAGTGTACTAACAAATTACTCTACTACTGCTCTCACATGCTATTGATATCTTCTTCTTCTTCTTTGCGTTCGTTCTTTACGACCAATTTTAATCATTCTTTGTGATATGTTTGATCTTTGCCAAGAACACGTATACGTTGCACATTGGTTTGGTAGGCCCCTAAACGCATAGACTTCTACATTCTTAGGACACGTGCATCCGATTTCAGCCAAACCTACTTAGTCGCCTCAAACGACATGCGTGGCAGGTAACAGTGGTTTTATTCTTTACACCTCAAATTTGTGCCCCGGTAACCTCTCGTGCGGCTATTGATATGAAGCTCAAACACAATTGACAAATATTTGAAAAAGTTCAATCACGAATGAATGCTTTCTCATTTTATAAGCAGACCAACTTTGAGTGACTTTTATATTTTCGTATATACTAATTTTATAAAACATAATCAACTTGTAATACCCGTAATCTGGATCAGTTCAAATCTACAGTGCAGGGTTGCGGAGTTGACCTATTTAATTAAGGGTAGTTATCAAACAAGTTGTGTGTTTTTAAACGCAAGAAACTCTAAAATGTGATAGATAGTTAACCCCTGAAAACGGAGAAGGTACGCGTGTATGGCGAGGAACACTGATGATAAGGAAAGATTGCCTTCACGCAAAAATCAGTTAGAGGTGCCGTACTAGGCGCATTGAGTACGGTTGAATTTATAGCGGGTAAACACAAGAGCAACAAGATAGGTAGTGATATTAAATTAATTATGTTTAATCATGTCTGTTTAAGAGTATGTCCCATGTTTACTAGCTGAACATAGCTCGCTCATGAAGTGTTCTTCCTGGATAGACCTATTTGTTCTCGGCTCTGTCCATGATATACGGAGTATATATATATATATATATCATCATCATCAAATAGCTTGTCCTGAGCAGAACTTTGCCACCCCAACAGTCCTCCGGAATTTCTCACTCTCATAGACCAGATGTCCTGCCTCTGCAGGGATCATGTTCAAACTATCAGTTACATCCTGAATCCATCTTCTCCGTGGTCTTCCTCTTCTTCTCTTTGCCGGTATGCCTCCTTCCACGATGGTCTTCTCCAGCCTTTCGTGTTATTTTATTTGTCCAAAATATAGCAATTTTCTCTTTCTTATTTGTAGCATCAGCCAGTTTTCTTTGATTTTGGGTTCTTTCTGGATAGATCTATTTGTTCTCTTCTCTGTCCAAGATATACGAAGGACTTTTCTGTAACACTTATATACATATTAATAATAACATTAAAATATAACATCAAAGAACAAATAAAGTAAACAACGTTAAATTACAAAACAAAGGAAAACAACATTACACAAAAAACTAACAAGGAAAGACTGACCTGTCTCCAATATCTCCCTGTTTGATGAAGACAGTTTCTGCAGGTACTCTTGTAAACTTGCATCGCTTAATGATGTCTCTTACCAGATCTACCACCATCAACAATAACATGGCATTAAGTAAGGGTTAATTAACACAAACAGGCTAAAAATGAGAATGATCAAATGCTATATATATCCTATATTAATGTATGGCTCGGAAACATGGACAATGAACAAGCAGTTAGAAGACAGAATTGATGCATTTGAGATGAGGATATATAGAAGAATAGGCAGAGTTTCATGGACAGAAAAACAGACAAATAAACAAGTTTTAGGAAAACTAGGCATGAAGAAACAATTATTAAGAGAAATAAAATTCAGACAAGTAAAGTATTTTGGGCACATAAAAAGACATGACACCATGATAAAACATTTACTAGAGGGGAAAGTTGAGGGGAAGAGCAAGAGGAAGACCGAGAGATAAGTGGGAGGAAACTTTAAGAAATGGACAGGTTACAGTCTGGCAGTGTGCAACACCAAGACGAAAGACAGAGGATGCTGGAGATTCATTGCAGCCAACCTTCGATGTGGAGACGGCACCTGATGATGATGAATTAACATCATTATTTTATTGGTTATTTAACTATCCTTATTTCTAAAATTTTCGTTACCATTATATTCGTATATTGTTTATATAAGAAGAAATGATTCTTAGGTACTTCCTCAGATTGTTTCAATCAAACACTTATAGATTTAATACTTTCGAATGAGATCTTCTCCAAGCGTATTGTATAAGAGTGTGTCTATTGGCGTTTATGAAGGATCTCATCCGCTGACTGCGATCAAACGTCGGGCTTTACACTTCAACCGAGAAGCGATTCTTTGATACTTTAGATGCTGATCTGCTCACGTTCAATAACACAGAGAATGGCGGGAATAGCAAAAACAACAAAATGTCACATGTAGAATTACTAAGACAATGATTGGTCTGCTGACTTTCCGCCCACAATTGAGCCAATCCAAAACCGTGACATGTAGTACAACCAATTGCACGATAGATTATGGTTTAGAACATTGTTGTCAAACTGACGCCATGGCGTCCATGTGAGCACATACTTATGTATCACACACTGCCATGTGAGCACATACTTATGTATCACACACTGCCATGTGAGCACATACTTATGTATCACACACTGCCATGTGAGTACATACTTATGTATCACACACTGCCATGTGAGCATATACTTATGTATCACACACTGCCATGTGAGTACATACTTATGTATCACACACTGCCATGTGAGTACATACTTATGTATCACACACTGCCATGTGAGTACATACTTATGTATCACGCACTGCCATGTGAGCACATATTTATGTATCACACACCGCCATGTGAGCACATACTTATGTATCACACACTGCCATGTGAGCACATACTTATGTATCACACACTGCCATGTGAGCACATACTTATGTATCACGCACTGCCATGTGAGCACATACTTATGTATCACACACTGCCATGTGAGCACATACTTATGTATCACACACTGCCATGTGAGTACATACTTATGTATCATGCACTGCCATGTGAGCATATACTTATGTATCACACACTGCCATGTGAGCATATACTTATGTATCACACACTGCCATGTGAGTACATACTTATGTATCATTGCACTTCGGTGAGTAACCATGTGTACTCCGATCTATTTATTATAAGGAGGATCTTAGCATCAGTGCACGAAATCCGTAGCACCGGCGAGGGTCCCCGGTGTAATATTTGAAGATGGTGAAGATATTTTTGTCGCAATTTTATTTGTAATATTTTCTAATGAATTTTGCACGGGCATCGGCTTTCCAGCCTGATCTTCTCGATTTTGAACTGCGAAGGGTTCTTTTACGTGCTCAAATTGAATACGAGACCTACATTTTATCGTCCGTCTCCGATAGGACTAAGAACTCGATCTCACCTACACTGAGATCAGGGATTTCTGGAAAAATACTCAGATGGCTCCACCAGGGAGCGAACCTGGTACCTTTTGCCTGAGAGAGGAGCACCAAACTTCTACGCCAGAAAGACCGCCCAAAGGAATGTCTAGTATTGCCAACTTTCATGAGAAGCTACGGGACAAAACATCACACAACTCCGAAGACACCACGGTACAGCAATTGGCGATGAATAACGCATTAGAGAATGTTTCGATCTCTGTTAAGAAATGATATCCGTGTCTTATATTTGTGAGAGGAAGAGTCTAACAAGATAAATAGCCAAACCTGGTTTTAGTGAGCTGAACCATTCGATGTGCTTTCTTAAGAATGGTATGAACTCTTGACAAGAAAAATCTGGTCGCATGTTAGGCTCTTTACTAATGAGGTCAACAAATTTGTCCAGATTCGTCAGTTTACCCTGGGAATGAGTGAATGAAAATATTTTTAGTTAACAATGAGGGAATTTGAACGATCAAAAAATGAATACATTACAGATGTGACTTACTTGATTTATTCCTCTCCCCTCCTTGTGGAGCATTTGGCCTCAACAGCTGTTCGCCACTTTTTCCAGTTGTTCGCTCTTTTTCTTATGGCTTCTCATGATAGTCCAACATTCTTCAGTTCCTCAAGAAAACACCATCTCCAAGTCTGTTCAGGACGTCCTCTTTTATGTTTTCTTTGCGGGTTCCGCTTAAGTGCTTGTCTAGTAACACTTGACTTTGTCTTCCGTAGGGTATGCCCAACCCATCGCAAGTTTCTTCGCTTAACCTGGATCATCGTGTGGTCATGTTCTTACCCATAGGTTTGTGTTTCCAACTCTATCATACAATCTCAGTCTGAGAATACACTGAAGACATCCGTTGACAAAGGTCTGAATCTTATTTCTTGTAAACTTGGTGACTCGCCACGTTTCTTAGCTTTACAGCAACACATATTTCACATTTGTACTGAAAATCCGAACACGTAAAAACAAATTACTGAATATTCTAAACTTGGTTTTAATGTCGATGGTAGTAGATTACAAATAGTTATGGTACATGCAAAAATCTTTTTCAATATTTATATTTTTATCAGGAATTTGTCCAGAACACTTCTCTGCGTCTGTTTTCATAAAATACTTACAATTGGGTGGACCTCAGAGATAACTGATGAGTCGAAAACACTGTTTATGAAGTGCATACAAAAGCCCGTTCTAGAAATCTCTTCTTATCTTGGAGGTTTAGAGAAGAGAAAAGAAGAATACTTGAAATTAGAATTGATTATCTCAAGTGACAACATTACATGCAGATAGATCTGTAGATAATCTAACTATTGATTATCTCAAGTGAAAACATTACATGCAGATAGATCTGTAGATAATCTAACTATTGATTATCTCAAGTGAAAACATTACATGCAGATAGATCTGTAGATAATCTAACTATTGATTATCTCAAGTGAAAACATTACATGCAGATAGATCTGTAGATAATCTAACTTACCTCTGTATCTTGAGATGCTGGTGTTTTGATGATCTCTTGGTCGTTGCTGGTGTCCATGTCTGTTTGAAAAGAAAGTTCAAGATAACTACAAGTGCAATAAAATGTGTCCATAACCAGTGTCGGCACGTGATCATTTTGTTGGTGGGGCCAGACATTTTTTACCCGGATAAATCATGGTTTTGGGTTGCTATATTTTAATTTATAAAATAATAAATACACGTTATACATTATTTTTGGCGGGGCCGGCCCACTGCCCCTTAATGGTGAGCCGCCACCTCCCATAACAATATTGTTTTTCCTGGTTTGCCAACAAGCAATACCGTTTAGAGGTTTAAGGTGCTAGTTCTAACATTTCTATGTGTTGTTAATCCGAACATAAATTTCTTAAATTTGGTGAAGATGTGGTTACTTTCATTCTTCTGTTAGCACGGTTGATCCTACTGGGAGCAGTACCGGTTTCCGGTCGACATAGCTCTCTAAGTGTCATAACTGTTTGCAAACCACACCACAACGTCCCGGTGCAGCGCATGAAGTTCGTCATAGTCTTGTCACAAACCATACAGCAACGTCCCAGCGCAGTGGATTAAGTTCGTCATAGTCTTGTCACAAACAATACCACCACATCCCGGCGCAGCGCATGAAGTTCGTCATAGTCTTGTCACAAACAATACCGCCACATCCCGGCGCAGCGCATGAAGTTCGTCATAGTCTTGTCACAAACAATACCACCACATCCCGGCGCAGCGCATGAAGTTCGTCATAGTCTTGTCACAAACAATACCACCATGTACCGGTGCAGCACATGAAGTTCACCATAAACGTATCATGAACAGAGAAGAGAACAAATAGATCGATCTTAAAAGAATTCAAAATGAAAGTAAATTGGCTGTTACTACAAATAAAGATGAGAAAATTGAAATATAAAGAGACACGGAGTGTTGGGGTTGAATCTTATGGAAGAAGGCATCCCGGCAAAAATGAGAACGAGAAGACCACGGAGAAGATGGATTCATGATATAACTGATGGTTTGAGCATGACGGCTGCAGAGTCCAGACATCTGGTCTATGAGAGAGAGAAATTTCGAAAAACTGTTAGCTGGGAAAAGCTCTGGACACACTATTTGGTGATGATTAATCTTAAAATCTATTGCGAACAAAAAAATCACGAAGTAAAATAATATCTCTCAATTTGTTTTCACACCACTCCTACAAACTTGCACTTTCCTTGAATTAAAAGCACATCATGCGTAGCGTGTATTCATTAAGAAAACATAAGCAAACTCGCTCGAGCGAGACTTTATGAACATATCATACAACTGCATTCATGCGCTGGAAAATCGATTTTCTGAAACTTTTTTTTATTTGGCTTTCTTTGTTCAGTTAAGTCAATAATGTTCAAATCACACTTCTTCACCACCAGACAACAAACGCAGTGACAGAAATGTCTCTGACACATGGACAAGACGTTCATAAAAATGTCTAAATAATTCTAACTAGAACAGAATTAAAATAAGTGGGAAAATAATTATTTAAAAAAAAAAAATTCATTTTGTATAGTTATGTTAGAGGGACGAGTTAGAGCAATACATAAATGTTCGCATATAGACTTGGACAGTTGTGCTTTCATTTCAATATTCGACGTTCCACTCGTGAAGAAAAAAATTCACCCTCCTGCCTCCTGCACACTAAAACCTAGAAATGGGAAGGGATTTCATACCATTAGGATCTGAAAGCGTTATGACAAATTTTATTTTATTATACAATTATGTTGATTAAAAAAAAATAACTTCTTTGCCGTACCGGAGGTCAGACCCAGGTCTCCCGAATGGGAGCCCGCGTCCTTATCTCAACCATATCACCAGTGTGTCGCCGGGACTCGCAAGTGGAGCAAAGAATAGTGTCACAGTGACCTACAAAGCATGTCGTAAGAGGCGACTGAGGTAGGGGCCTAGGGACGCTACCCTATTGAATAAAAGCATCGCAGAAATCGGATGTGCTGGCATACTTGTAGGCGCATTACTGGCACATCGTACAAAGGCCTTAGTCTCAGATCACATACAAATCACAAAGAGTGGTCAACAGGTGGTTGATGTGGAGCGCTCGCAGAAGAAAAAGATCTCGGCCAGGCATTCCTCTTAGGTAGATAGATATCTCCCTGAACTCTGTACTAATGCTTACTCAGTACCCACTTCATTTCTACAAGATATCATTTACAAATAATCATTGCCAATCAGATATTACCACATCGTAACGTTATCTCCCAATCTTGGACTTTCTCGAACATACATTTTTATGTACCTTATTTTTTTGACATATCACATTTTCTGAAGTGTATTCTGTGTTGTTTATTTTATTTGAGTGGAGTCAATTGATTGGAAGCTTGTATTATTGACTTAGATCAGTTAACGGTTTCTGTACGTGACTTAACATTGCTTTTGTTAAAGGATAAAAGTGCGTGTCAATAGACAGCATATACCGGGTGTCTGTTCTTGTGTGCAGTTAGTGGCGGTGATTGTTTGTTATTTCACTGAACGATTAGTTTTTGTTAAGTGAAGGTGTAAGATAGATTATGTAAACCGATTAACAGTTTTTATGGAAGAATCTAGAAATATTAAGTTTATATTTAGAGTTTATTGATTGATTTAACTCTTTCGATACCGCGAACGTTATGTGTCCTGACAACAGTTGGTTACTTCTTATTCTTCACCTTTCAACTTCCATCGGATCACAGGTCTTCACAAAACTTCTTCCAGCTCTTCCTCTCTCTTTCCATCCCTTTCAATTCTTTCCATGTTTTACCTATCCTTTTAATATCAGTCTCCAACTCTCTTCTCCAGGTATTTCGGGTGACCCCTACTCCACTTTCCCTACGGGTTTCAAAACAGTGCCTGTCTTGCAATGCTTCCGGTTGGGTTTCTCAATATATGTACTATCTATCGCCAGCGTCTCTTCCTGAGTTCTTTCTCCACTGGTATCTGCTTAGTTCTTTCTTCCCTGGTATCTGCTTAGTTCTTTCTCTACTGGTATCTGCTTAGTTCTTTCTCTACTGGTATCTGCTTAGTTCTTTCTCTACTGGTATCTGCTTAGTTCTTTCTCTACTGGTATCTGTTTAGTTCTTTCTCTACTAGTATCTGCTTAGTTCTTTCTCTACTGGTATCTGCTTAGTTCTTTCTCTACTGGTATCTGCTTAGTTCTTTCTCTACTGGTATCTGCTTAGTTCTTTCTCTACTGGTATCTGTTTAGTTCTTTCTCTACTGGTATCTGCTTAGTTCTTTCTATACTGGTATCTGCTTAGTTCTTTCTCTACTGGTATCTGCTTAGTTATTTCTCTACTGGTATCTGCTTAGTTCTTTCTCTACTGGTATCTGCTTAGTTCTTTCTCTACTGGTATCTGTTTAGTTCTTTATCCACTGGTATCTGTTTAGTTCTTTCTCTACTGGTATCTGCTTAGTTCTTTATCCACTGGTATCTGTTTAGTTCTTTCTCTACTGGTATCTGTTTAGTTCTTTCTCTACTGGTATCTGTTTAGTTCTTTATCCACTGGTATCTGTTTAGTTCTTTCTCTACTGGTATCTGCTTAGTTCTTTCTCTACTGGTATCTGTTTAGTTCTTTCTCTACTGGTATCTGCTTAGTTCTTTCTCTACTGGTATCTGTTTAGTTCTTTCTCTACTGGTATCTGCTTAGTTCTTTCTCTACTGGTATCTTCTTAGTTCTTTCTCTACTGGTATCTGCTTAGTTCTTTCTCTACTGGTATCTTCTTAGTTCTTTCTCTACTGGTATCTGTTTAGTTCTTTCTCTACTGGTATCTTCTTAGTTCTTTCTCTTCTGGTATCTGTTTAGTTCTTTCTCTACTGGTATCTGCTTTGTTCTTTCTCTACTAGTATCTGTTTAGTTCTTTCTCTACTGGTATCTGCTTTGTTCTTTCTCTACTAGTATCTGTTTAGTTCTTTCTCTACTGGTATCTGCTTTGTTCTTTCTCTACTAGTATCTGCTTAGTTCTCTCTCTACTGGTATCTGCTTAGTTCTTTCTCTACTGGTATCTGCTTAGTTCTTTATCCGAGTTCCTCGCTCGTAATCTTATTGTCCCTCTATAAACATAGATTTAATCCATCCCAGTCCCTCTATAAACATAAATTTAATCCATCTCAGTCCCTCTATAAACATAAATTTAATCCATCTCAGTCCCTCTATAAACATAAATTTACGAAGGTCTGTAGTTTTCTGGTGATTTCTTTTGTTGTCCTCCATTTTCCCGAGCCATACAACATCCCCGATTTCAAATTTGATTGAAAGATTCTCAGCTTTGTTTTAGTTTTGATCGTTGTGACATTTGTTTTATCAAACCATAAATTTCATCACACAAACGTTTGTGTTGATATTGTTTGCAGTTGATATCACATTCATAAATACATATATCATTCAATATACCGTCTATATAGCATTCAATACACTAATTTGTTAAATGTATTTGTTGGACTATTTATCGATATAAAGGAAGACTGCAGTACAATTATATTGCAAATGCGATTTGAGGGTTTCTGTGGCCAAGGGGTTAAGCCTTTTGAGGGTTTCTGTGGCCAAGGGGTTAAGTCTTTCGAGGGTTTCTGTGGCCAAGGGGTTAAGTCTTTTGAGGGTTTCTGTGGCCAAGGGGTTAAGTCTTTTGAGGGTTTCTGTGGCCAAGGGGTTAAGTCTTTTGAGGGTTTCTGTGGCCAAGGGGTTAAGTCTTTTGAGGGTTTCTGTGGCCAAGGGGTTAAGTCTTTTGAGGGTTTCTGTGGCCAAGGGGTTAAGTCTTTTGAGGGTTTCTGTGGCTAAGGGGTTAAGTCTTTTTCTTGCGTTCCGAAGCTCGTGGGTTCGAATCCGGACTGCGCCTTATGATTACCAGTGAAAATATTTCTCCTACGATTGTTGCCGAAGCAACGGAGTTCCGTCTTTGTACAATATTGTCTGCAAGCGGGGTGCCATTTGTGCGGGAAGAGACCGAGCCATATGGGGTAAAATATGTTTCAATGAAAGTCAATCCTTTGACTTTATTACTTTTAACAAAAGCAAAACACATAAAAACGAAGTAACGGAGTTTTACAAAGTACTTCTTCTTCTTTGCGTTCGGTTTCGTATGCTCGTCTAAGCCATGAGATGAGTTGTCTATATGAAGTTGCATGTCAGTTAGAGTTCTTCGAGAGTTCCCATAGCTTGATGTGTAAGCTTCGTTTGTAGTACCATGTTTTGTTTCGTTGGTGTATGTATGATGGACATGACTGCAGGATGTGCTCTGGAGTCTGTGTTTCGGTCTGACATGCACACTGTGCTGTCTGAGCTGGATTTATTCTGTGTATGTGGTGGTTGAGCCTGCAGGGACCTGTTCTTAGGCGAAAGATTGTTGTGTGCTGTTTTCTGTTTAGTCTTCTGATGGGATCTTGTGGGTGTTTGCTGTGGGTTTGTTGCCTCCACAACTCTTTGTACTTTCGCTTGATATGTGACTTGATTACAAAATATAAAAACAAGATACAAAGAAGTTTGGGCGTTGAAAAAAACGTACATTTTGTACTTTGTAAATCGATATCACATCTTTTTTATGTCTTTCGTATTTTACTATTTATAGCTACGATTAAAATTGGTAGCGTTTACTACACAGAGAGAGTATGAAATCTATGTTAAAAACTACTATAGTGACTTATGGTGTGATTGACGTCGTTTGTATGCCACTATAATGATCATTTGTATGGAATGAGTTTAGTTTAATATATCGATTATTGCAGTCGGAAGTAAAGTTCTACAACTCGTTGTAAGTTTTACGAACAAATAGCACACCAGTTTTTGTGTAAGTCTTGAGTTCAACTTCTCGCCTATACAAACAATAACACACTAGTTAGTTAAACAATATTACCAACATAATCTTTAAAACTTTACAAAAATTCTTAATAATTTGTCATTTAGTAAATACCCTTTTAAACATACTATTAAAAATACATGAGAGGAATATTTTCCTTGGGTTACCAGCGCACAGCTAAGGCACATGGACTATACGCGACTATCATACATAGAAATATAAAGTCATAGACCTGTGTGTCTTGTTTTATAGCTTTATATTGTACAATCAATTGTTTCATTATTTGTGACTTGTATACTTTGCTTGACAAAGTCCATTTGGTCGAAACGTTGAATGAGTTTGTTGTTATACTTCATACTAACTATATTATTTTCTGCTTTGATATTTCATTCCGTCTTTTCATTATATTTTTACTATTGCATTCAATCATTTCATTGTCTCCGTGAAAGTAAACTTGTGAAAATCTATCAAAATTGAGACAACAACTGTTTACTTAAAGGAAAACTATGAAATCTACCCAGTCGAAAAATATGGTGTTGACTTGAATAAAAACTATGGAAATTTAAAAAAAAAGGATCGAGTAGAGTCCAGAGAAGAAACAACCTGTTAGGCAATGAAATGACCAACTTCAAAGGCTGGTATACACAAAAATGAGTATTAAGAGTACATTTCTTGCACGAATCCAGAGATCGCCAGCAAATATAACAAGAAATGACAATTGTATTTTGTCTTATTTTTGGTGAGAGCTGCAGTGGCGTAGTTGTTAGTGAGCTTGCTTCTTAGGTTAGTGATCCGGGTTCAATTCTACAGTGGGAGTGAATTTTGTTCCGACTGTAACAGCTCTCAGGTCGACCCAACCTCTATTGGGTACCAGGAAAGGCACTAGAAAATAAAGGCGGCCGACTTGATGTTGACCACATCACACATAATGTGCCGGTTATTAATGAAAAATACGGATCTAACACCGTCAGTTATCAGTTACCAGTTATATGACGACTATCATCATATCACTCCGGACATGTCTCATTGGTGCTCCGATCTTCGCCCCAACAAATTCAGCAGCGTATATCAGCCCACCATGCCAGTTTAATGTTGATTAATCAATCTCTTTGCATATTTGGTATGTCGTTCTTTTCGAGCTGTAACAATATCGACGCTCATATTTATCAGCGAATGGGATTCACAACCCTGAAACTTCTCTGTTCGGAAAGACTCTCAATGCGTTAAGAATGTCAATTCGGCCCATTGCAGCTCCCACTGCTATCGTAACCATGTCCACCAATCTGTCTAACACCGTAATACTCAATTTACTTCGAGGTATGAAAAGAGTTTCTTTTCTTTTGTTTTACTTATTATTGGTACTTACCCATGTCCGTGTAAGATAATCACTCAAATATACACACACCAAGTGACAGTGTAGATAGTATCGTAGTCTATCCAATGCTGTTTATTAATACTGTTCCGTGCTGATACGTGTAACGACGTGTGTAGTCAATAAGCAAAATCAGAATGTCATGGCTAGAAACAAAATTAGTGACACAATTTCATTTTGCGGAAATATTTATTTTTATGGAGTAAGGGGGTCAAGTACACACGCACTTGTTAACAATGAGGACCTGTAAAACATAATAACGAGAATATATGTTTATAATGTATACATTTGTTTATAAATTTGTTGCTTTTTCAGATGATTATATAGTTAGTTAGATAACTAGCTAGTTTGTTAGTTAGTTGATTAGTTAGTTATTTGGTTAGTTGGCTAACTAACTAGTTAGTTAGTTAGCTAGACATTTATTTGCTTAGTTAGCAAGTTAGCTAGTTATTTGGTTAGCTAGATAGCTAGTTAGTTAATTAGCTAAACAGTTAGTTAGATAGTTAGTTAGTTGTTAGTTAGCTAGCTATTTATTTGATTAGTTAGTTAGGTAGCTAGTTAGTTAAATGGCCAGTTATTTGGTTATTTAGTTAGGTAACTAGCAAGTTATTTCGTTAGTTAGTGAGGTAACTACTTAGTTGGGGATTTAGTTAGATAGTTGAGTAACTAGTTAGATGGTTAGTTAGTTAGATAGTTATTTGTTTAGTTAGTTAGGTAACTAGTTAGTTAGCTAGGTAACTAGTTTGTTGGTTAGTTAGTTATGTAACTGGTTAGTCAGCTAGTTGATTGTTTGCTAAGTTAAGTAGCTAGTTAGTTAGTAAGGTAGGTAGTTTGCTAATTAATTGTTAGTAAGTTAGGTCACTAATTAGGTAGTTAATTAAGTAGATAGCTAGTTAGTTCTTTTTTTTATTTAGCTTATTTTTTTAGTTATGTGATTAATTAGTTAGGTAGCTAGTTAGTTGGCTAGTTACAACGCTAGTTAGTTAGTCTCTTGGCTATTAGTCAGTAAGATTTGCAGTGAACTAATTAGTTATTAGTTAGGTATCTAGTAAGTTAGCAAGTTGTTTTGTTAATATAACGCCGTACTAGATATAATTGATTTTTAATTAGACCTGAAGATTTAAAAACGACGGGTTGACTTTATTACACCAGGTTTCCACATATGACTTCGTTTATGCCGGCAGAAATGGTTCGCCATCTACTGAGAGTGTTGCAGACAGCACGAACACTTAGCTCCGACAACAATCCTACGGCTCTCAGGAAAAAATCACACATTTGACTCAGCCCAGATTCGGATCCACACCCTTCAGACAACAGGCAAAAGTCTTAACCACTTCGCCAGTTTAGACCCTCCTTTCCATGTTTTCTGTGTTGTACAAAATCTAACCGCGCTCTCTCGGAAATTGGAACAAAACGCTGTAATTATAGCTTTTTTAATTTACGGAACTTATTCAGTACTGATGTAAACCATTTGGACGTCATAAAGTACCGAATACAAAGAAAACATTTTTACAACTGTACAGCCGGAGTCGTTTAATTGTAATATCCCACCACTATTTACATTATAATTTATGAAAATTGTTTTTTGGCTAAATTGGTGATGGTCTAACCAAAATTATAATATTTAACTCCAATGTTAAAGCAATTCTGCTGTATGGGTCAGAAACACGAAGAAGGACTAAAATAAAAACGAATAAATTGCAAACATTCATCAACTGGTGTCTGTGTAGAATAGAGTGACTGAGATGGTATGATAGGGTCACAAATAAGAAGATTATGTACAGAACGAGACAGTCCCATTGAACCAAGAGGTGAGGACCACGTTGGTGCTGGAAAGAACATGCCTTGAGAAATTGAGGGGAAAAAATGCGGAATATAACAAGAAAGATCCTTTCCTGGAATCCACAGAGAAAGAGAATGAAGACTAAAATACAAGAAACTTGGAGGCAGAAATTCACAATATGCGGATAATCTGGAAGAAACTGCAAATGATAGCTAAACGAATAATAGTTGCTATTTCTCCATCAAAGGTTTGTTGTATATACATTTAAGCCTTCTCCATTGTCGATGTTTAATAGTTATCCGATGAATTATTCAAAAAAATAATTCCTAGCTACTGTGGAATCAAACATTGTAAATTTTAACTCAACATTTCAGTCAAAATATAAGCTAAAATTGTATATATCCAAATTCATTATAATACAAAAATCACACATGATAAATTCATAATCTTGAATTTGACGCCACTGATAACATATGAAATATATCCTGCTGTCATAACCTGGAAACGTGTGCTATTCCAATTTAGTAAATCCGTGAACTAAATATTACCAACAGGGGATAATATTAACCTTGCACACGCCAGCACGCGATAAGTTTCAGCGTGTACTTAATGATACTTCCAGTGCCACGTCGTTTGAAAGCCCCAGCTCTCGCTAATATAAGTTTTTATTTTAATATTGTTTATGTGGCCTGTCCTTTGCAGAACGTCGCTCTCATCATAGTCTACGTGACAGACTTTCGATCTCTATCTAAGGCAGACTTCTGTCTGCCTAAATCATAGATTCCCAAACTTTTTCGGCCCACCGCCCACTTTGTACAACATAAACTTTGTAACTCCCCCTCCACATTATAACGGTTTGACAACGCCCCCCTCCCTTATATATACATGCTCTATTTTCACTTTGACATAAAAAAATTGAAATATATTTCTGTAATACATGTTCAATTTTCAAATGATTATATGCATGAAATACAAAATTGATAAAAACAATGGATCGTGTAAGATGGGCATAAGATGAATTTAAATGCAGAATTCAAATTTTAAATGATTATTCAATCGCAAAATCACGAAAATAATTTCTTTTCAAATATTTATTATTAATTTGTTAAGGAGCCACTGACCCTAATCGCCTGAACACCCCCCAAATTCTTCTGAACCCACTACCGCCCAGCACCCACTGAGGAGGGGCGATACCGCTCAATTTGGAAAACGCTGGTCTAAATTATACATGGAACACTACTGTTGTTAATCTCTACATAAAAACGTAAAACTAATTAATGTTAATCTCTATGTAAAAACGTAAAACTACCTAATTTAATCTCTATATAAAAACGTAAAACTAATTAATGTTAATCTTTATGTAAAATCGTAAAACTAATTAATGTTAATCTTTATGTAAAATCGTAAAACTAATTAATGTTAATCTTTATGTAAAATCGTAAAACTAATTAATGTTAATCTTTATGTAAAATTTTAAAACTAATTAATGTTAATCCCCATATAAAAACGTAAAACTAATTAATGTTAATCTTTATGTAAAGAAGTAAAACTAATTAATGTTAATCTTTATGTAAAAGCGTAAAACTAATTAATGTTAATCTCTATGTAAAAACGTAAAACCAATTAATGTTAATCTCTATGTAAAAACGTAAAACTAATTAATGTTAATCTTTATGTAAAAACGTAAAACCAATTAATGTTAATCTCTATGTAAAAACGTAAAACTAATTAATGTTAATCTCTATGTAAAAACGTAAAACTACATCTATTAATCTCTATGAAAAAGCGTGAAGATAGTGAAAATATTTTTGATGAAATAAAAAAAAAATCGGTCTAATGAATTATGCAGTGGCAGTGGCTTTCCAGCCTGCTCTTCTTTATTTTTTAATTGACAAGGGTTCTTTTATTTGGTGAACTTAAAAAGATGACCTACGTTTTATTGTTCGTTTCGGGTATGACTAGGAACTCGATCTCCACTACACTGAGATCAGGGATTTTTGAAAATTATTCCATTGTCTCCAGGAGGAGCAGGCCGAGTACCTTTGGAACAAGGGACAAGAACGTAACCTCCACGCAACAAACATGTAGGCAAAATTGTGGAACAAGGGACAAGAACGTAACCTCCACGCAACAAACATGTAGGCAAAATTGATGCGTCATTTTGTAAGATATTCTGTGAAGTTATTATCAACGATATGGTAATCGATTATGTACGCATATTTTAAAATCGCATTGAATAATGTTTGTTTAATTACACAGCTATCACGGAATAAAATAACTTAAGCAATAGACATGAGAAATAATGATGCCAAAGCCACGTACTAGTTTTTAATTAAAATCCTGTACTTGCAGTGCGAAATCTTCGCATGAATAGTTCAAGATAGATATATCAGTTCTGTATATAGGTATCACAATCAAAGGGAAATGGTGGGCGGTTGACGTGCAGTTTGCTTATTTTGAATTTATTTTATTTTGTAATAAGGGATATGAGAAATGAATACTTATATTATCAAATATTCATTTCATTATTATAATGTTGACTTCTAAAGAACTTTATCGGGGTATGCACCACCAGGGAACTATTAAAATAGAAGTAGGGTTGTTTTTACAAATTTATAAAGTACAACAAAGATCAGGTTGCATTTATCAAGAAAACACGACTTAAAAAATGGATATAAATCTGTGCTGACATAAAAGTGTGATAAAAAGGAAGGAAACAAAAATAACAAGAAATCATTTGAAAAGTAAAATATGTGTAAGGAAAACTTTCTTTAGCGAACGTAATAATAATAACGAATTGAAATGAATATTTCGAAGGATTCCAACCGTTTACGTAATTTATTGCAAAGCTATACTGGTCGTATCCTTTTCTCTAGTCCTGTTTTACCTCAAAACTTTAGGTTATAAAGAGATTTATAATTAATAATTCCTCTCGTACCGTTATACGTTACATAGGGCCTGCAAGTAATTTCTCCATACCGCTCTATCCTGGGCAACTCGCTCAATCTCCTCCATGGAACTGAGACCGATATTTCCTGCCTCTCTCAGCAAAGTTCGCTTCAAGGTCTCCTTAGGTCGACCTCTCTTTCTTGAACCCTTTGCATCCCACTTCAATGCCTGCTTTGATATTCGTTGATCATTTCTCCTCAAGGTGTGCCCAACATATCTCCATCTTCTCTTTCTTATAACAGTTGTCACTAGTGGTTGACCAGACATGTTTCTGATTTCATCACTTCTCCTGAATTCGTTCCATTTTATATTCTTTATTTTTCGCAGACATCTATTTTTAGATGCATTCAACTTGCTTTCTATATCTTTAGTCATTTTCCAACTCTCGCTAGCATATGTTAGGATTGATACAACATTTGAATTGAAAATTCGTAATTTAGTTTTAATACTATATAACTTGAAGTTCCATATTTTATTTAGACTTTTAAAAGCTGATGTTGCTTTGCCAATTCGTATCATAATTTCTTTTTAACATTTTCTGTGCAATCAAAATTGCTACATAAATAGGTGAACTGCTCTGTTATTTTTATCATTTTAGATTCCAGTGTGATATCTGCATTACTTGCCATAGGTGTCTTCATTATATTTGTTTTTCATAGCTTATCTGCAGTCCAACTTTTGATGCTATAGATGACAAGTTGTCTGTTTTTCTTTACATATCTTGGTTGTTTCTACTTAACAAGGCAATATCATCTGCAAAATCCAAATCTTCTAGTTGACTATTTTTTATAATAGTATGTAGTTTTTATAGCTAAGTGTTTTTATAGGGTGGGGTGTCTAATCCAACACAAACCTCCGCTTTCACCGACAACTTTAATATACACTACTAGACCTGGAATTACCGCGGCTGCTGGCACCAGACTTGCCTTCCAATAAATCCTCGTTAAATGGTTAAAGTGTACTCATTCCAATTACGGAGCCTATAAAGATAACGTATTTGTATTTTTTGTCACTACCTCCCCGTGCTGGGAGCGTGCCTGCTGTCTTCCTTGGATGTGGTAGGGTTAATATTTGAGACAAGCGTTTACAAATAGACTAATCTTTTCGGAACTTTTCCGATGTAATAATCCGTTATAAGTTAACGGTTTCACCTAACATAGTCATACTTGGATTAATATTTGAGACAAGAGTATGACTAGCAGGACCAACCGGATAACTGTCATCGACATGACTGCATCAAACATATCTCGTGGTATCGAGACAATGCTTTGTTCAGAATAGATTCCGACGTCCCCGCGATATCGTGAAAGCAGACTGTACCTCGTCAGTCACAGAACGACACTAGGTTTCTACCTTCAGAGCAATTGCTCGTTGCTAGAGCCAGGCATTTTAGCAAGACCACTATCGAGCTTTAACCAGGAAAGACAGACTACGAAATGAGGACATCAGGAATGCACCGAAATACAACAAATGCAGTGGTTTGGCCATTTAATGAGAATGAAATACAACCAACCACCAATAACAGCATACAATAAAAGAGATTGGGTACTAGAGCTAAGGGAAGACCAAGAAAAAGATGGATAGACAATATCAAGACCACACTACATAATTGGTTATTGGTTACTAAACTGACGTCATTGCACTCCGGGCAGACCCATAGGTACTCAGCCTCCCTAACAGATATCGAAGAGTATGCATACTGATGGTTCCTGTGGCTCGTTGATTAAACACACCTCTCACTCTGCCTTTCAGGCATCCAGTTCGACCTGAACAACGAGTAACTCCAAACTGCCTAAATCGCTTGATCGATTCAACATCGATTTTAGTGTCCTCATTCAACAGAGAGTCGCGAAGAGAACGAAGAATATCCCCCTTATCCATCTTCAACTTTCCAACAATCGATGCTGTTGATGCAAGCAAGTCCGGTCTCTCATTACCGTAAACACCTGCATGCCCAGGACAGTATATCCACGTAAGCCGCTGGAGGTTAGAAACTTCTATAGAAGACATCCACTCATACCGAAACCTGCCCTTCTGGATCTTGTGAAGCATCGACTGAGAGTCAGATACAACAACTGCCCCAGTAAATGAAGTCCCAGAAATCCAATGGAGGGCAGCAGTAACGGCCTCAACCTCCATCCTCATACTAGAAGTAGTTGTCCTGTATGCCCCACTTCGCTCTGCAACAACCCTACCATGTGCATTAGCCTTGAAACACCAGCCGAACTTCTCACCACGTTGAACCGACCCATCGGTATATACACCAACATCCTCATCCCTTGCATTACCTTCTATCAGCTGCTTAACTGTGAGATCAGCCTTCATGTTGCCCCAATCTCTACATTCTCTTCCAAGAGTAATGATAACGTTGAGATAGTTGGTCATGCTACCATCTGTTGGGATCCATTCTTCCCCTTTGGTAGGGTCGCAACCGTAGTCACCTGGCCAATTGTTCTCTCAGCCTGGGCCATCCACGACATGCCACGCTTGATTATCGTGCCCTTAACATCATTAGTGTTCTTGTGTAGTGGATGTCTCTTATCCTCAGTAACCCGCATATATGCCTTCGTTTGGGCGATTGCATGACGGGAGCGTAGTGACAGAAGGCCAAGCATATATCTCATCTTCACAATGGGGGTATCTTTAGTGCAGCCCAGGACTATACGCATACCTTCATTCTGCACCCGTTCAGAAAACATTGCACACCATCTCGGGTTGGCGTAGAGAGTCTCGCTCTCAGGTCAAACCTGAAAAAGCGTGTATGGTGTGGTGCTCGTTGAATAATCACATAGTCAAGGCTGATCTACCTCGTGTAATCTTTGATGAACATATCATCGAGCGCAGAGACAGGCTGCGCTATCTTGGAATAACCTTTGATCGTAAGTCTATCTTTCAAACACCATATTGAACAGACGATACAACGTTGCAATCTTGGTCTTGCGGCTCTCAAAGTTATGGTGGCTGCACACCTTGAGCAGAGACTACTTGCCCTTTTATTCGATCGACTGGTTATGTCAGTGGTAGATTACGGACTCGGAATTCTAACGATATCAAGATCGCAATGTGAACGATTCGAACGGGTGCACACTACATAAACACGGATATAACACAACAAGGACGACTCATCTGGCCCTAGAACGCAAATTAAAGCTCCTGTCCCTACGTTTAACGACAAGAGTGGACAGACAACTACATCTTCCACCTGGGAATAGACAATAGATAGACTGTCGAGCTTTCAAAATGTCAGACTGACTGCCTTACATCACGACTAGGCGCTGCAAGCTACGGACACGCACAAGAGTCTGATAACAGTCGTGTAAACACTATTGTCCCTTAACGCTGGGAACCAGACCAACTTGCCATTTTCAAAGCGGGGAGACTTGGATGATACGCGCATCCACACAGTATGTTCTGGGGGTAGCTTAATGTTTGCACGATTGTCCTATGCGAGCTTTATAAAAATACGATTTCTGTGCTTAGTCAATGTTATTCTGTTCTACGAGCGCTGGTCCCATCTACTGTAGCTCGACTTAGTTAAGAGCTAGAGTTATGAAACTTGGAAAGTTGCGGTTTTTTTAAAATAGGGGAAGACTGCAGTAAAACTTGGTAAATAGTGAAACACGTACAAACAAAGTACTATAGTTTTACAAAATACAGAAACAGTGACAATAAACAGCAACGTTTCGACCAACAAGGCCTTTATCAAGCAAACGAACAAACAGGAGTGACAAATTAAAATGAAACACAAATGGACGACCAAATACAAACGTATCTAAGGAAAATCTGGAATAAAAACGAATAACGAAATAAATGTAACACAAAAACACACATAAAAACTAGAAATAGAACGGAAAAGAAACAATGAAACATCTAGTAAATATATAACTTGAATACATGCAACATATACCCATATAGATTACAAAGCATGGGAAGAGAAAGTACTAAGAAGCATAAGAATGTAATACGTTGAGCCGCGTGGTCGCAAGGTACCATACAAAGAAGTTTTTTTTTTACTAATCCGAGTCGAATGGCTGTATTAATTGTTTTGTGGGATCAACGGTTAGAACATTTTGATCACAAGGAACATCAGATCTGGCGGGCTTTGTGGGGAAGATGTATTCATCACTTCTTGGAAATGCTATTTCCGTCAATCCAGTTCATACTCTATTTTAGTCAAAAGTTGTCTCCAGTCTTGTCTCTTACTGGTACGTTCGTGTTATATTTCCTGTCACCCAACAATCTGGTTGTCTCAGAGTGCCTTGATGTCACCGTTACTGGCTGCTGTTTCTTTCTGTTCTGATTCTTTATTTAGGAAGGATCGTTTTGATTGATATGACCATATTCATTGCACTTCTGTGAGTAATCATATGCGCTCCGATCTCTTTCTTACACAGGAAGATCTCAGCGGCAGTGCCCAAACACTTTAGCACCGGCGAGTGTTCCGATGTAATTTTGAAGATGGTAAAGATATTTTGTAGGAATTGAATTTTAACTTTCTCTAATGAATGTTGCTCGGGCAGTGGCTTTCCAGCCTGCTCTTCTCGATTTTGAGCGACCAAGGGTTCTTTTAGGTGCTCAAAAGATCTTTTGTTCCCTTAGTTTTCTTTTCACATCTCTGACCACAACGTTATATCATTACTTTTACACACAATATTTGGTCAAACTGAGCATCACTTTAGCACTAGCAATTACTTCACAAACAAACAATGTGTAATGTTTGAAGTGGAAAATATCTACAAATTCATGTCAACTTTTGACAAAATCTTTTCCGAGTTTAGAAGAACGAAATAAGGGACAATGAAAATATGAAAGAAAAGTTAAACTAAATTTGTCTAGGATAAATTAAAGAGTCATCTAAGTAAATGTTTTTTGTGTATTTTACTTCGTGTTTGATCTTATTCGTTCTCATAACACATCATCATCATCATCAGGTACCGGCTGGATTAGGTGATCATTGATCTCCACAAAGCTCTGTCTCTGGTGTTTGCTAGCATTTCAGATATTGACGCTCTTCCATGCCATGAAGTCAGGCTATCCAAAATTGTCATTCTTTGTTTTCCTCTGTCTTGTTTACCCTCAATTTTACCGGTTGTCACAATGTTTTCTAAATCTCACATCCTCATCACATGTCCGAAAAATGATGACTGTCTCTTTCTTATTTTGAGTATAAGCCTTCTCTGTGTCTTGACCTCATTCTTCCTTCCTTTGCGTTCCCGGCCTAGACTGATGAACCAATTTTTATCATGAATTTTACTGTTGTTTTTGGGACTCCGTTTCTCCGTACAGCTTTTCGTGAAGCTCTGTGTGTTGTGGCCAGTACTCTTTCCTTCTTCTTCTTCTTTTGTCGTCACACTGCTACCGGGTTGTTGCCCAGTGTCGTGGTTTTCTGTTTTTGTCTTGCGCTGTTCTGGTGGCTTGTGTGATTGTTATCTTTGCTCTTTCACAGGATTCTGCTACGCCATCTAACCATCTTTTCCGTGGTCTTCCTCTTGCCTTCTTTCCCGATGTTCTGTTGTAGAAGACTCTGTATACTGTGGAGTTTGGATGCATTCTTATTAAGTGGCCAAACCACTTCATTCTTTGTTTATCTATATAATTCAAGCACGGTTTTGTGCCAACTTTCTTTCTTATGCTGATGTTGGTGATTCTGTCTTTTCTTGTGTTGTTGGTAACTTTTCTCAGGCAACGCATTTCACATGTAGTTATTTTTGTGACTGCGCTTTGCTCAATGTCCATGTTTGGCTCTGGTAACACAAAGTAGGTATAAAAATGCTGTTGATCATTTGTTTCTTAGCTGCCTGTGAAATTTTTGGGTGCCTTAACAATGGGGCTAGCTGGTAGGTTACAGCATTTGCTTTTGTACTCTAGCCTCTATCTCTCTATCTAGTTTTCCGTCTTCTGTGAATATGCTTCCTAAGTATTTGAATTCTTTCACTTGGTTTATTTTAGTGCCATTGACATGGATGTCTAGTTTATTATGTTTTCTTCCCATATTCATTATTTCTGTTTTAGTGTTGTTGATTTTCATGTCATGTTTCACACAATTATTGTTCAAAGTGTCAATATGATGTTGTAGATCTTGTTCATTTTGATGTATCAGGCACTGATCATCTGCAAAAAGCAGTTCATTTATTTCATCATTATCTGAATTCGACTCTTGAGTTATTTTATCCATATATGCGATAAAGAGTAGTGGTGAAAGGACACAACCTTGTCTAACACCTGATGTAATGGAGAACCAGTCGGTCATTCCTTCTGTAGTTCTTACTGTACTCTGGCTATCTTGATATAAGGCCATGATGTTACCTAATAGTTGTCCTTGGACGCCATATTCTTCAAGGATCTTCCATAGTTTGCACCTGTTTACTCTATCAAATGCCTTTTCTTGGTCTATAAATATAAGCTGTTTATTTTGATTGTATTCAATTGTTTGTTCGCAGATCTGTCTTAGTGTAAATATTGCGTCTGTGCAGCTCTTACCCCTCCTAAACCCAAACTGGCTATTGCTTAACTGGGGCTCTAATATATGTCTTGCTCTTCGCTCCAATATTTTTGCAAACATTTTTCCTATTTGGCTCAAAAGAGAGATACCCTGTATGTTTCACATTCTCTTTTGTCTCCTTTGTTCTTCCATATTGGGACTATAATAGCTCTCTGCCAGTCATCTGGAACCTCTTGTGCCTCCCAGGCTATGTTAAAAATTCTGGTCAGCCATGTTATTGCTGTTGTCTTACACGCAAGTAACATTTCTGTTGTTATACTCTTTCCTTATACCTGCTAAACGTTGACAGTCTTGCAAGACGTGTTCTGCCGTCATGTCTGCCATATTGCAGGGGCACAGGCTAGTTGTGCCAATTTTAAATTTATGGAACATGTGGGCTCGGAGCTTGTTGTGGCCGGTACGGAGGCGAAGTATGGCAACTTGTTCACGTCGAGAGAGACCATAGTATCCGTCACTGTCTGTGTGCTGAGGGTGGTCTTTTGCCCATTTGCTTCTATAGTGTGAACCGATGGTTGTTTTGACTTCCTCATAACCGATCTCGAGATCAGTCTGAGGTAGTTGCCGCCTCTTTGGCTATCTTGTCGGCTGCTTCGTTTCCCTAACGTTGCAGTGTGACGGTATCCACTGGATGACGGTGCGTTTGAGTGAACTCGTTAGTTCAGCGAGGGACGTTTGAGCTCATTCATCTCGGTTTTGCCAACGCATTTAAGTGCCGTGATGACCGATAGAGCATCGGTGAATATCACGACCTTGTTACGTATAGTGCTTCTTCTCTCCAAGATCATTTCGGCCGCCTCTTTGATTGCCTCTGCCTCTGCTCGGTAGTTATTCGAGTATTTGCCAGTTGCAATCGCTTTCTTGACCGTTACTTTCTTTGAGATTTTAAGCACTATTCCTCCTCCGCCATCGCTTATTGCGTTATTTGCCGATCCGTCCGTGTAGACGTGCGTCCACTCATTTTCAGGGTACTCTGATTCTATGTACTCTTCTGTTGCAATTTTTCTCTCGAGGTTTTTTGGACCCTTTTGTTCAGTATGCCTGGGATTGATTCCCTTAGTTCCCTTAGTTAACTTATTGATTCCATTGTGGCCTTCCATGGCGGGCACTTGTCGATTGCCGGGATTGGTTTGGGTGTGCATTTGGAAAGGACTGGATGGTCCATGGTCAGTGCCTTAGAGATTCTAACGAAGTTAGATCTTTGTATTCTCCACTTTCCGAATTCATACATTCTTTCATGCATTGGATGAGATTCGAGCCGTTTGAGTTTTTCTGCAAGTACTACTACTTTTTGTCCCTTCGGTCAGTCATTGGTTGGATGCCGGAGATTGTCTCCATCGCCTTGATGGGCGTGGATTTCATGGCTCCAGTGATGATGCGTAAGGCCCGGTTTTGACTGCTGCTCACTTTTGCAAATTGCTTGTTAGATGCATTGCTCCACGCTGCCATGCCGTACTCTAGGATCGGTAGCACTCTACCAGAGTAAAGTGACTTGAGAATTCTGGTGTTTGCTTCCCATGTGGAACCTGCGAGTTTACGCATCATTGTTAGCCTATGCCTCGCTTTTGCCGTAGCACTTTCGATATGGGTGCACCAAGTCAGCTTTCTGTCGAGTATGACTCCTAGGTACGTTAGGGTTTTATTCTCTGGAAGGCTCTGCCCATTGACTTTAAGCGTTATCTTGTAATCCTTGTTGTTCTGGGAGAACACAGTGTAAGTGGTCTTTGAAGGATTTATTTTCATATTCCACTTTGCTGACCACACTTCAAGGTTATTTAACGTAGCTTGCAGTCGATTTTCTCCTGTGGGCATTGACTCTTCTCGCGCCCATATTGCCAAGTCGTCGGCATACATGGCAGAGTGTACTCGTTCAGGGAAGCATGTTGCAATGTCATTGACGAAGATTAGAAAGAGAGTCGGTGAGAGCACTCCTCCTTGGGGAACTCCTTGCTCCAGTGTGGCCTTCATGCTTTTGTATCCCTGAACCTGAACTCTTGCTGTTCTGTTCTCTAGGTATCTATCAAGCCAATTGTACATTCTTCCCTTTACGCCGAGGGTGAGGAGTCTCAGCCTTAATCCTTCTTTCCAGACTGTGTCAAATGCCTTCTCCATATCTACCAAGACCGCCAGTGTCTGTTTCTTTTCTTGGAAACCATCCTCGATTTCCTGGACAATGTAGGTTACTTGATCCTCTGTGGATCTGTATCTCCGGAAGCCTCCTTGTTGTGCCATAAGCAGCCCTTTGCTTTCCAAGTGCCAAGATCTGACCTCATTCAACACCTCCAGAGTAGTCATCTTTGCAGTCCATGGAATTCTCATCATTCTTCTGTAAAACCAAATCTCTGTGGCCCTCAGAGATTTTTCAATCTGTTTGTTTATTGTCTATGACTCGCATCCGTATGTGTTCTATGTAGCATTGTATAAATCTCATTCTGATCTCAATTAACAATGGCTTGTTGCATATAATGCTTCTCATTTTCTAGAACGATGTTTTCATCAGCCCTATTCTGCTATTTATTTCTGATCTTCATCTGCCATCTTATAACTAGCAAACTATAATACAGACATCATCTCCCTCTCTCACTAGCATGTGACGCTCCTGGTACATACAATAGCAGTAAATGCACACCATTCATCTATATTTTTGGCCGTCCATTGTATTGTGTTAAAGTTATGAATGATCCAGTTCTCTCAGTTGCTGATCTATTGTTCTCCAGGTCGTTTGGAGTCCTCCGGGTTTTTGTTTCCTCTCTGGCGTCCATCTCAGTGCAGTTTTCGTTCATGTTACTGTGTGAGAACGAATTTGATAATCGTAGCAACAAAGCTGAAAATTTAAACAAAACTAAAATATTTTTATATATTCTAATATAGGAATTATCCCCAACGTGTGCTAAGAGAACCTACACGATTGTGAATCTGCCCAGAGTGATATATCGTTAGTTTAAAAAAAAATATAATTCACCAGTGATGTCGTCAAGCCGTTTTAAGAAGCATGTGAGAAGAAGCTAGAGATAAGGAGAGAGAGAGAGAGAGAGAGAGAAGGAGAGAGAGAAGAAAGACCAGAAATAACAGTGAATTCAAAACAATAACTTTAATTACGATTGATATAACACAGAAATTGTGAAAATGTTTTGCATTATTTTATTTTTATTTCTTTCGTTAATAATGTACGAATTATCCATCGATTCATTCATATTTTACACTTGCAATATTTTACAAAACTAGAACTACATTACGATTATTATTATTATTGTTATATACACAAGACAAAACAAAAATATTGCACATTTTGATTTTCTATATATTTAGCACAGTAGAGTTTACGTAGTTTTTCCGTTCTGACAATCAATCCTAGACAATGATTTACTATTGATTAAATAGAATCAACGTCTATTTGTCAAGTACATATAGCTTAAAAAAGATGGCTGAACTTGGTAGGCATTTTCCACTGATTCAGCAGCGTTATCGATGGTTCCAGATTTTCCTCAAAAGTTTTTTCGCGCCATTTTCGGTGACTTGAGACACGATTGCGCCAGAAATTTAACACAATTCACAGTTGCACAAATCGATCTCAATGGCACTAGATAATTATTGATAAAACAACAAGGACAGCTTGCGATTGTAAACAATGATAATAAACAGAATGAAACATACTTGTGAAACATAAACAGAATGAAACATACTTGTGAAACAACCAAATAACAATGATATGTTATTGATGTCATTTATATTTACAACATTGTTATTGTGAACATAAGTCAAGGAACAAGTAAACACATCTATTGTTACCAATAAGATCATATGACTAGATTTCATAACAAAAACTTCAAGCCATTTTGTTGTGGGCAAGAAGGCACTGATCTTCATCAGTGAAATGAACATACATTAATTTACCTTGTAATGCTTGTTTGATGTGGATTTACCTTGTAATGCTTGTTTGATGTGGATTTACCTTGTAATGCTTGTTTGATGTGGATTTACCTTGTAATGCTTGTTTGATGTGGATTTACCTTGTAATGCTTGTTTGATGTGGATTTACATATTAAAATTGCATTATCTTAATGATATTAGAAGAAGAAATTGATGGAATTAGTCACTTGGGTGGTGCAAGGCTCGAAAGGGGAGCTAAGAATAGTACCACTGCAACCTACAAGGCATGTCATAAGAGTCAACTGATGTAGGACCTAGAGTAGCTACCCTAGTAAATAAAAAAAAGCATCACAGAAATCGGATGTACTGGCCTACTTGTAGGCGCATAACTGACACAATGTACAATCGCTCTTAGGCACAGAACACATACCAATCACACAGAGTGGTTAACATGTGATCGATATGGAGCGTTTGAAGAAGAAGGAACTAGTAATGAGAAAGACAGCATTAAAAATGGGAAGAAAATATCAAAAATGTAGATAACTGACAAATAGATCTATGCAGAAGAAATTGAAAAATAAAATTGGCTGATGTTGCAAAATAAGAAAATTGAGATGTTTTGAATTTATAAAAAGACACAAAGGGTTAGAGAAGAACATTATTGAAGGAGGCATCTTGGTAATAATGAGAAGAAGAAGACAATATAAAAGATGGATTCACGATGTGGCTAATGATTTGAGCATGACGGCTGCAGTGGCGGAACATCTAGCCTACAAGAGAGAGAAATTCTAAAGGACTGTTAGGGTGGCAACATTCTGCTAATACAAGCTATTGGATGATGAGATAACTGATAGTTTGTCAGAGAGAACTAATACATAAAGAAACTGAATATTTAGAAAATAGCATGCAAGCAAATTTGAATGTACAAATGGCACATGATCTGGGGTGGAACTTTGAGAAGCAGCAAATGTAATGCCATCATTAGGATGACTAAACCAAACCTGATCAAGATCCAGCTTAATTTTCCCTGAAGCAGCATGAGATAAGCTAGTATGTATAACAAAAAGCCACACACAACATGCTATTCTAAATTCAATTATATTGTGCTGATAAAGAATGGGTATCCCCCTCTTCCCTTCAAACTGCAGGATCATGCAACACCTGACTTATATGGTTACAAAAAAACCCTAAAGATCTGAGTTTATTATTTTAAAAAAAAATCATATTTTATTGCCGCCACAAAAAGGACAATAGTTTTTTTTTCAAAATTCTATAAGGTTTCCTGATAGTGGTATCAACAATGATGGAGCAAAAATTAGAACCATTTAGTTGTCACTAAGAAAGAAAGGATTACTACAGAAAATAAAATAAATATTTCTGACAATTAAAGAGATATGACACATTGAACAAAACCTTATTGGAAGTTGAAGGATTGTGAGCAAGAGGAAGACTGAGACACAAGTGGGAGGGAAACATCAAGAGATGGATAAATCTGGCAGTGTGCAACATAAAGACAAGAGATGCTGGAGGTACATTATAGCTAACGTTTGATGAGTAGATGGCACCTGATGATGATGAGTTACCACCAAGTTTATAAAAGGAGACAATGGCATGACTGTAAACATGACTTTAAAAATTCAATACATATAACAAAAAAGCATGACTTATAAAATCTTTGCATAAAGGGAATTTATAAATGAGAAATGGAAAAAAAAAGTGCTAACAATTGTTTTTCAGCAGCTTTATAAGCACACAGTATCATGTTTGCAAAGACAGTGTATCAACCAGCAGATCTTTGTCCAGTATGAGAAATATGAAAATAGTTTACATGTGGCAGTATTATAGGGTAGAGTGAAGCACTACAGAACCCACAATTGCAAGATTCAAGTGAAGCGCTTTAATATGGACAAGCTGAAATTATGAATTAATTTTTGGGGTCTTCGATACCATGCTGCGATAGTGGTAACATGCCATACACATTCCAAGGTTTAAGGCCAGCTTGAGTCAAAATAATTTGTTGTACATACAGTATTACATCCTGGTCCTTTACTTGGGATCTAAATTACAGGTACAACTGAAGTCCGCCCGAGTGATTACCGGAGCCCAAATTAGGTGCAAAACGAATAGAACCACTGTTACCTGCCGTAAGAGGCGACTAAGGAGGTTGGGAATGGGGCTAGCTACCACACCCCTTAAAAAACACTAGATAACTACAGAAACCACAACCAAGGAAATCTATAGCTCATCACTCGAGGAAGAAGAAGGATCCTGCAAGGAAGGACATGAAGCGATTCAATGAAATCTGACAGGAAGACGGGAGAGCAAGGAAGGACATGAAGTGATTCAATGAAATCTGATAGGAATACGGGAGTGCAAGGAAGGACATGAAGCGATTCAATTAAATCTGACAGGAAGACGGGAGTCTGAGTGCATGAAAAAGGGGCAAGATCTGGAAAAGACGGCCAAGGAAAGGAGGGCTTGGTTGTGGACCTATGCCTCCTTAGGAGCAAAGGGTGAAGAAGAAGACAACTGAAGTTGGAGTAAGGCTCATCTTAGTGGACAAAAAACACTGAGAATAAGGATAGCTAAATTTTATGTAAAAATCAGTCAGAGGTTAGTTTTACTTTGATTTGTTGATTGCTACAGTGCTTGCTGTGAATTGTGCGATCAAGATTGCTTACAACTGAGTTAAATAAAACAGTTGTTGATTGCTACAGTGTTTGCTGCGAATTGTGCGATCAAGATTGCTTACAACTGAGTTAAACAAAGCAGTTGTTGATTGCTACAGTGCTTGCTGCGAATTGTGCGATCAAGATTGCTTACAACTGAGTTAAGCATAACAGTTGTTGATTACTACAGTGCTTGCTGCAAATTGTGCGATCAAGATTAGTTACAACTGAGTTAAACAGAACAGTTGAATAGTAACATGTGTTTATCATAAAGCAGTTGAATTTTACAATAATCTTCAATAACAATTGCAAATGATAAACCATAAGCGAATGGCAAATACAGTATCTTATCAAATTTACATTGCAACTATTCTTGGCAAAGACAGGAAAATCAACAACAGCAGCACAACCAATATTTGTTGTTTATTGTGGGCAGTTTAGGATATCAATACAGCATGCAACATATGTTAAATACTAAGTTATTGAATATCATGGTCACATCACCACATTTCATCAAATACAAGTAATACATTTACCATCCTCAGAATTCAGACCAGTTCAATTCTGCAAGGCATGGTTGCCAGACTAGTGTTTTTCATATTGAGGTGTTAATTACACACTTTTTATAACACATCTTTACCCGCATGCCCAGTGTGTTCGTAGCACGTTGGACTACGGGTGACAAGTCCTCTGTATGTGCGGGTTCAACTCCGCAGACTGGCAGAAAAGCTACAGGTTCCCCAGATTTACGGTGTTCGTGGCATCGAACCGAAGGGTTATGATGTCCATGACACGAGCCGAAGAGCTTTCAGCTCAAGTGCTTCTGGATCAAAAAAAAAAAAAAAAAAAAAAAATAACACATCTTTAAGCTGTAATGCAAGATCCTAGCATCACATGTATACTCATTAAATACACTTTGTGCATGACTCACATGGAGTTCAAAATTTACTTATTACTAAGTTTCAATTGTGCTGTACTACATAAATGTGCCACATGAAAGATTAACCTTTTCATCCTTCTGAGCCCATGTACTGGCTTACAGTATTTGTTTAAGATGACACAAGGCCAGTATACTGGCTAACTTACTGTGAAGTAAATGCGTCAGGATATAAAATAAATTACAGAGTGAAAGGTTTAATTCTGAAATAGTTTAGCAAATGTATGTGATCTGACTTTGTTTTGAATATCTGTATCTAATGATTACGATGTTTTGAATATTTGTATCTAACGATTACGATGTTATGAATATCTGTATCTAACAATTACGATGTTTTGAATATCTGTATCTAATGTCTACGATGTTTTGAATATCTGTATCTAATGATTACGATGTTTTGAATATTTGTATCTAACGATTACGATGTTTTGAATATTTGTATCTAACGATTACGATGTTTTGAATATTTGTATCTAACGATTACGATGTTTTGACTAGAGTCTGATAGCAACATAGACAGAATATTCACAACTATTAAGGCTGTTAGCCTTAGGGTTATAAGCTAGTAAAATACTATTGTCTTTTAAAGTAGTTGGCAGTAAAAGTAATGCCATCATGGTCTCAACTCATTGAAAATTCCATCTATATTTCATCATGGGAGAGGATGGGCCCATATATACATAGTGCCCATAAATGAATGCTAAAAAAAAAGATGGATTAACACTCCTCTATGTGGATGTGGAAGACAAGGCTAAATTATCACATTACTTTTCCAAGAATAAATCAGTGATAAGTTGTTTAAATTATATGGTTTATGCCTGTGTGTTGCCGAGGCTTGCAAGGGAAGCAAAGAATAATAACACTGCAGCCTACAAGGCATGTCGTAAGAGGAGACTGAGGAAGGTGCCTAGGGAAGCTACCCTAGTAAATACAAAGCAGAACTCGGTTGTGCTAGCCTACTTGTATGCGCATAACTGGTACAATGTACAATCGCTCTTAGGCTCAGATCAAATACAAATCACAAAGAGTGATTAACAAGTAGTCAATATGGAGTGTTCAAAGCAGAACTCGGTTGTGCTAGCCTACTTGCATGCGCATAACTGGTACAATGTACAATCGCTCTTAGGCTCAGATCAAATACAAATCACAAAGAGTGATTAACAAGTAGTCAATATGGAGTGTTCAAAGAGGAAGAATATGACTTAGAATGGATATACAATGAACAGATAACTTTGAAATCAGTTTTCCAACCACATAACTTGAAAAAAAGAAGAAAGAGACATAATGAAATGACTCTAGTGACATTTAGAAAAGATTAGATCAAATTCCAAGATAATATGATTAGAAGAGACATGATTAGAAAACTTCACGATAATATCATTAGAAGAGACATGATCAGAAAACTTCCAGATAATATCATTAGAAGAGACATGATCAGAAAACTTCCAGATAATATCATTAGAAGAGACATGATCAGAAAACTTCCAGATAATATCATTAGAAGAGACATGATCAGAAAACTCCAACATAATATCATTGGAAGAGACATGATTAGAAAACTCCAACATAATATCGTTGGAAGAGACATGATTAGAAAACTCCAAGATAATATCGTTGGAAGAGACATGATTAGAAAACTCCAACATAATATCGTTGGAAGAGACATGATCAGAAAACTCCAACATAATATCATTGGAAGAGACATGATTAGAAAACTCCAACATAATATCATTGGAAGAGACATGATTAGAAAACTCCAAGATAATATCGTTGGAAGAGACAGGATCAGATGTCTTAAGTATTAGTTTTTACACTGCTTTATGAAAAATAAACCAAAAGCACTATAATAATGATATTATTATAATATTGTAGAATCTTCTGACAACAGACTTAAGGATGAGCTGAAAAGGCAAGAGAGACAAGTGCAAAATCGGTAGTTGTCACTATAAAACACTTGCCAATTGACCGTCTGTAAAGACGAAAAAGGCCAAATATTATTGATACAAGAGAAGACTGCAGTAAATCTAAGTAGCCAGGATAAAACCTGTAAAATCAAAATAAGGTAGTTTTACAAATTACAAAAACAAGATACAGTGATGAAATATTTTACTTTATCTTTTTTTTGTACTTTGCAAAGCTGTCCTACTTCATTTTTACGAGTTTGTCGTTTATAATCGGTATAAAATATTATCAAGTCAAGGACCTTATATTAACTCCTTGTGCACCAGGAGCCACACTAAGAGTTAATAAAGTTTCATAGGAAAATAATAGAACTGAATAAATATTGAATATTTGCACCAGAAAATGTAAAAGTATAGTTACATACAAAGTAAATGTTAAAATTACATAAAGTTAAAAGGTATATAATTTGTGAATTGGATTTCAAGATAAAACAGATCTTAGTTTTGTTTGTGCGTGTATCACCCGTGTGGTGTCATGGCTCGCAAGGGAGCAAAGAATAGTAACACTGCAACCTACGAGGCATGTCATAAGAGGCGACTGAGGTAGGGGTCTAGAGAAGCTACCCTAGTAAATAAAAAGTGTCGCAGAAATCGAATGTACTAGCCTACATGTAGGAGCATAACTGGCACAACGTACAATCGCTCTTATGCTCAGATCACATACAATGCACGAAGAGGGGTTAACAAGTGGTCGATATAGAGCGTTCAAAGAAGAAGTAGTTTGTGCTTGTATGAATTGACATGGTGATTTATTTCAGTGGTCGGTACAAATTTATAACTTGAACAAACATTTACACATTTATAACTTAAATACAACATGAGAATAAACATCGACAAAACAGAAGTAATGACATTCGCCAGAGAAGAAAGCACTATCAATATCTCCATCGATAATCGCCTACTAAATCAAGTAAAAGATTTCACATACTGGGGAGCATTTTTTCAGCAAATGGAAGAATAACTAATGAAATTCAACACAGATGCAACAAAGCAAATCAAATGATAGGGCAAATGGCGCCAATTTTAAGATGCAAACACGTCACCATGAACACAAAAGAGCAATGTTCAACACAATCTTTCTCCCACATTATGTTACCAGTGCCAAACCTGGACGCTGACAACAAACGATAGAAGAAAACTAGTCACAACAGAGATGAAGTGTCTACGCAGAATGCTGGGTGTAACAAGAAGAGACCGGTTGAGAAATGAAGACATCAGGAAAAAGTGGGTACAACATCAGTACTAGACTTCATCAAGAAACAACAAATTAAATGGTTCGCCACGTAAGCAGATTACCACCAGACAGTGCACCCCAAAGAGCAATGCTGCTCCGATACAATGGGTACAAAGCAAAAGGCCGCCACGCAAAAGATGGACCTCAGAGATAACAGAGGCGACGAAAGAGACTATCTACGAGCGCATACTAGGGCCCGTTTAGAAATCTCTTCCTGACCTGACGCTGTGAGGCATACAGGATTCGAGAAAGAAGAAGAAGAAGATAACTTGAACAGACATTTACACATTTATAACGTAAACAGACATTTACAAATTTATAGCTTCAACAAACATGTACAGATCTATTCAATGTTAAACATGATGACCTAATTGTGTGGATTTGATACATTTTTCCGTTTTGTTTACCTGCCATAAATTCAGACGGAGTCATGGCACTTAAAATCGTGTCTTTGACTGATTTTTGCATGAAGGCTGTAGCGACATGGATCTTTCAGTACTAACAAAAATTCACCCCATAAGCACACACAAAAATTGCCCCCTAAAAGCACTGAAAAAATTCACTTCATAAGCAAAGAAATAATTAACTCCATAAGCAAAGAGAAAATTCACTTCATAAGCAAAGAAAAAATTTACTTCATAAGCAATGAAAAAATTCACTTCAGCAGCGAAAAGATGTGCAACTTAGAACACATTGTGATAACTGGAAAAATAATGGGAGACAAGACTGAAAATTTGAGATATCCTATCCCCATGGCACAGAAAATTGTCAACATCAGAATTGATAGTCAGTACTCAGATTGTTGAGATCTACGATTGTTTACATCAGTCAGCAAGGAACATGATGATATTGAAATAATTATAAATTGTTTATTAAAAAGCCATCCTCACAAAAAAGTAGAACTCAGAGATAACAGAGGCAGTGAAAATCTTTGTTTATAAAGCTCACACAAAAGCCTGTTCTAGAAATCTCTTCTTATCCTGATGCTGTGAGGCAAAACATTATTTAAAAAAAAGAAGAAGAAGTAGTATATTAAGGGTGTGCTATATGTCATTTAAGCAGGCACTGAAGTGGGAGACAATGGGTTCAAAAGGACACCCTAGGGAGATCCTAAAATGAAATTTGCTGAGAAAGGCAAGAGATATCGGTCTCAATTCCATGGAAGAGATTGAGCGAGTTGCCCAGGACAGAGCAGTATTGATAAATCACTTGCAGGCTCTATGTAACATATAATGGTATGAGAGGAATTATTTTTATTTATATGTATTTTGATATTTAACAACATCATTATGAAACATGATTACTATACAGCATCACAAGTTACCACATTTCTGTACTGAAAGCATATTACTAGCATATTTACAATTTGTGCGTGTGATAAAGGAGTTAAATTAATACAATAAAATATACATTAATTATCTCATTAATTTAATTGCAATGTTTGATTATTATGCTTAAGTAGGCTCCATGGGGGTTCTGCTCGGCAGCTAATCAAATGTAGGCTCCATGGGGGGTTCTGCTTGACAGCTAATCAAATGAAGTCTCCATGGGGTTATGCTCGGCAGCTAATCAAATTAAGTTATGTTATAATTGTGTCTGCCAATGTCCTAGTCACTGTTCTCATCACAGGACAACTCTTAAGGTCAACATAACAGTTCTAGCCACAGCTATCAAGGTTACATTTATTGTTACAGCTATCAAAGTCCCATTTATTGTCACAGCTGTCCAGATCACAGCTATTATCACAGCTACCGAGGTCACAGCTATTATCACAGATACCGAGGTCACAGGTATTGTCACAGATACCGAGGTCACAGGTATTGTCACAGCTGTCACGGTCACAGCTACAGAGGACACATCTATTATCACAGCTGTCAAGGTCACATTTATTCTCATAGCTACTGAGATCACAGCTACTGTCACAGCTGTCAAGATTAAGATCAAAATCCTAACAAATATTTAACATCTGTTTTAAAATATTATACCTGACAGAGTCAACCATCTTTAAACCTGAACTAATGATGTCTCACAAAGTAACCAAACATTAATTTAATTTGTTATAGTCAAATATTACTTTCAAATGTTGTCAAAAATTGCTGTCGGTTATAGACAAATATTACTTTCAATTGTTCAAACTAAATACTAAGAACATAAAGAAAATGAGTCAGATCATCATCTCTCACTCTGTGGCGTCTCCTTCTTCTTCTTTGAGTTCAGTTTCATATGCTTGTCTAAGCCATGAGTTAGGTTGCCTATATGAAGCTGCATGTCAGATGGAGTTCCTCGAGAGTTCCCCATAACTTGCTCTGTAAGCTTCATTCATGAGGCCATATTTTGTTTCGTTGGTGTATGTATGATGGACATGACTGCAGGATGTGCTCTGGAGTCTGTGTTTCTGCCTGACACGCAAACTGTGCAATCTGAGCAGGCTTTATTCTGTGCATGTGATGGTTGAGCCTGCAGTGACCTACACTGTGGCTAAACCAGTATCATGAAAAGATAAACCAGTCTGGGACTACCTATAATCCTGATTAGCAAAAACAGTCTAGCATTACTCCTTATCCTGATAACATAAAACAATATGGGATTAATCAATTTCATAATAATATACAAGAATCTGAGAACAAATTAGACTAATCCATGTCTTGAAGAGATTAACCCCTTCACCCTTCTGAGCCGATATAATGGCTGGCAGTATTTCTTAAGATGACGCAAAGCTAGTTCAGTGTACATTGAAATATAAATGCGTCTGAAGGTTAAAAAAAAATTACAGAGTGAAAAGGTTAATAAGTGTTCTCAGAAGTTTATGTAGCTTCTTTAAACAGATACTAAGTCTAGTGCCGAAACCCTCTCAGAAGTTTATGTAGCTTCTTGAAACAGATACTAAGTCTAGTGCTGAGACCCTCTCAGAAGTTTATGTAGCTTCTTGAAACAGATACTAAGTCTAGTGCCAAGACTCTCTCAGAAGTTTATGTAGCTTCTTGAAACAGATACTAAGTCTTGTGCAGAGACCCTCACAGCCAGCTGTTCAGCTTCTCAATGAAATATCATCAGAATGTCAAGTGTACAGAGTACACTAATACTAAAGTAAATATGTACATAATAAATAAGTTAAGTGTACAGAGTAACAATAGCATCCTTGTTAGCAGTCTTTGAACAATCTACCAGTTTGAAGAACTGTTCACTTCCCTTGGCCACCTTTGACTTTATTTTTACTCCTGCTTCTAGCATGTCGAATACGATGTGGACGTTTCTTCGGAGGAGGAGGAGTTTCTGTGTTTACAGGAATTTGATTAAGTCTGTTCCTTTTTCTTTCCAGCCTTTCTAACTTTTCTTTAGTCCTCATTTCTCTAACCTGAAATGTTGTAAATAAAACAAATGATTAATTTAGTCGATTACTTAAAATGATTGATCAAGGAAAATGGAAGAATTTTGGTCAACAATCTTGAAAGTGTATATCCCAGGAAAAGGAAAGAAGAAAATGCCAAGAAGAAGAAGAAGATGGTTACAAGATATAAAAGACAAATTGCAAATGGATGAATTAATCAGATATGGAACCTTTTGTATATACACGTGTACATCTATATTTCTTTTGTAACTTAAAGACATGTCGTTCTCTTGTAACACTATATGTTACACACACATATCTCTCTCTATATATATATATCTCAAAGAGATGAGTAAAGATTCAAATTTATTGAAGCTGTGTAATTAGTTCTTTACTATATGTTTCAGAAACATGGACAGTCTACCCAATTCATGCGAGGAGACATAATAACATTTCTCACCATCTATTTTTCTGCAAGATTATGAACATAAGGTGGCGTGACAAGATAACCAACTCTGAAGTACTGCAACGTGCAAACTTGCCTTCCATCATGGGCATGCTCAGCAGTAGAAGATGGTTACAAAATGTGAGAAGAATGGAACATAGCCGCATGCCCCAACAAGAGTTGTTCTGTGAACTTTCGGAGAGGAAGAAGCACCAAGGCAGACTACTGCTCAGATATAAGGATATCTGCAAGGCCTCAATGAATAACTTTTCTATCAGTCCCAACATAAGGGAAAAACTAACTGATGACTGAGTTATGTGGAAAACAACATTAACCTAAGGTGCAGAATCCTTTGAAAAGAGGCTTAGGGATGAACTGAAAAGCAAGAGAGAGAAGCTAAAACTCAGAAATTGTCACAGTAAAACACTTGCCAATTGACCGCCTGTATAGACAAAAAGACCATATACATATTTTTCTTCTTCTAATGCTCCATATCGACCACTTGTTACCCACCCTTTATGATTTATATGCGATCTAGCCTAAGGGTGATTGTGCGCTGTGCGAGTTATGTGCCTATTAGTGCACATTCGATTTCTGTGATCCTTTTTATTTACTAGGGTAGCTTCTCTAGGCATTAACATATAAACAATATATATACACACACAAGATAACTACAATTAATTTGTTTAGATGTCCATATTGGTATTAACATGTTGACTCTATTATTGGTTTGAATTGATTGATTGATTGATAGGACCATCATCATTACACTTCGGTGAGTAACCATGTGTGCTCCGGTTTCTTTCTTATATAGGAAGATCTCAGCTGCAGTGCGCAAACTCTGTAGCACCGGCTAGGGTCCTCGATGTAATTTTGAAGATGGTGAAGATATTTTTTTGAATATTTTTAATTATTTCTAATGAGTTTTGCCCAGGCTGCTGCGTTTTAGCCTGTTCTTCTCGATTTTGAGCCAAGGGTTCTTATATGTGCTCAAATTGAACACAGACCTATGTTTTATCATTCGTCTCTGATAGGACTAGGAACTCGATTTCACCTACACTGAAATCAGAGATCTCTGGCTCCACAAGGGAGTGAACCTTGTATGAGCACCTAACCTCTGCGCCACAGATTGGGGATCACAATAATTGTTAAAGAATACATTTTAATACAAAATATAAGTACAGAATAATTAAACCAGAACATGCTGTATTTGCTGTACAAGTACTCACATTTCTGGCCAAGGTCTTGGTGACACTGCTGTAAGAGTTCACCCTGGTCGTGTAGCGCAATGCAAATGAGTTCCTTTCTTCAGTAGTCAAATTGACCCAATTTGCTCTATTCGTGTGGACATCTTTCTGAACAGATATCAACTTGCGTCTCAGTTCCCGAACACGACGACACAGTTTTGTTTTGTTTTTCCGACACTGGAAAGGAAGAAATGAAATAACTTCTTATATTTTAAGAAACAAAACCATCAAACTATGAATTTATATACAAAATAATATTTGATCATATTATGAAATTTAAATAAAGGAACCATTTTTGATATAACGTGGAAAATATAAGGTAATATGGTATTAAGCCTGTTTTATTCATTGACAGTCGGCACACAATGGGTGATGTGGTCAACACTATGTTGGCTGCCTTTATTTTCCAATGTTTTTCCTGGTACCCAGTTGAGGCTGGGTGGACCTGGTTATGGTTGGAGCAAATTCCACACCCACTGCAGAATTCTTCTTTTTTTTTCTTTGCGTTCTTTCTTTTCGACCAATTTTAATCACTCTTTGTCATATGCTTGATCTTTGCCAAGAACGTGTATATGTTGCACATTGGTTTGATAGGCCCTTAAATGCATAGACTTCTACTCATTTAGGACACATGCATCCGATTTCAGGTAACAGCGCGGGAGGTAACAGTGGTTCTATTCTTTACACCCCAAATTTGGGTCCCGGTAGCCACTCGGGCGACTGTGGAATTGAACCCGGACATTGAGCCTAAGAAGCAAGTTCACTAACAACTATGCCACTGTGGCTCTCACTATGAAGGTAAGCTGTTCAGAATTGTTTTCTTTGATCTCATACATAATTTATATTTGCTGTTTGTCGTCACACATAGTTAGTTAGTTTGTCCCTTTCGTGCCAAAGGCGGCACATAGGGCAGAGGTTTTAGATCTCCTTGTGATACGGTTCTTTGCTAGCAGTTGGAGATCTTGTATGGTTTTACATCCCAATAGTTTACTTTCTTGTTGGATGGTTCTTCAAGAGTGGTCTTTGGTCTTCCACGTTTTCTTTTCCCAACTGGTGACCACATAAGGACTTGTCGATTTAGTCTCTTTTCGCCTGATCTAAGAACATGACCTAAATATTTCCACCTTCGTTTCCTTATAATATTTGATACGGGTTGTTGGTGTGTTCTATCTCTCACTGTGTTGTTAGAAACGAAATCACTCCATTTTACTTTTAATAATTTTCGTAGACATTTATTCTCAAAGCTGTCCAGTTTCTTATCAATTTTCTTTGTTGATTTCCAACTTTCACAACCGTAGGTCAGTACAGGAATCACACATGACCTAAACAATTTAACTTTTGTACATATACTAAGGTCTTGAGATTGCCAGATATTCGTTAATTTACTGAAGGCACTAGCTGATCATACATGCATGTGTTGTAAACAATTTTTTTTTAAATCACTCCTCAAAAATGGCATTCATCTCTTGTTGCTATTGATGATAATGAGCTTCCTCTGTGTGCGCTGATTTCTGATGACATATCAACATTAATTGTGTCTACTGGATTCTGAGCCTGCTTCTGTAAAATCACATCTTTGTAGCTTACAAATATTTTGTTGTTTATCTTTTCTTAGTGTCCATGTCATATGTCAGTAATGTCCTACTTTCAGATCTCAATAATGACCTAATTTCATATGTCAGTGATAACCTTCTTTAAGATCTCAGTAACGAGCTACTGTCATATGTCAGTGATAACCTACTTTAAGATCTCAGTAATGAGCTACTGTCATATGTCAGTGATAACCTACTTTAAGATCTCAGTAACGAGCTACTGTCATATGTCAGTAATGACCTACTTTCAGATCTCAGTAATGACCTACTTTCAGATCTCAGTAATGACCTACTTTTGTACATCAGTAAAACAGAAATCTCTTGCAGGAGTAGAAGAACAGGATTAAGGCAAGAATCATACTCACTTCGACTAAGGCAAAGGGCTTAACCACTCAGCCACAGAGACCCCCAAAAATGTTATGTAAGAACAAACAGCTTTGTTATGTAAGAACAAACAGCTTTGTTATGTAAGAACAAACAGCTTTGTCATGTAAGAACAAACAGCTCTATCTTAAAATAAGAAACAGTTTATCATGTGGGAGCAAACAGCTTTATCTAGTGAGAACATCATCATCAAATACGTTGTTCTGAGCAGAACTTTGCCTCCCTAACAGTCCTTTGGAATTTCGCTCTCTCATAGGACAGATGTTCTGCCTCTGCAGCCGTCAACCTCAAATCATTTGTTACATCCTGAATTCATCTTCTCCGTGGTCTTCCTGTCCTCTTTACCGGGATACCTTCTTCCATAATAGTCTTCTTCTCCAACACTTTATGTCTCTTAATATGTCCAAAATACTTCAATTTTCTCATTTATATTAGTGAGAGGATACATGTTTATAATGTGAGAAAATTTACCTTCTTGGCTGTTTTCTTAGCTAATGTGATAGTCTGTTGTAACTGAACCTCCAACATGGATGTCTCCTCCCAGTGAACTGGTTTAGTTAGTCTAAAATCTGTGAGATAAAAACATAATATTCAAAGTTAGATGAGACACAATAGATTACTGTTAGATGAGACACAATAGATTACTGTTAGATGAAGAGATACAATAGATTACTGTTAGATGAGCAGATACAATAGATTACTGTTAGATAAGACACAATAGATTACTGTTAGATGAGCAGTCACAATAGATTACTGTTAGATGAGACACAATAGATTACTGTTAGATGAGCAGACACAATAGATTACTGTAAGATGAGAAACAATAGATTACTGTTAGATGAGGAAGTAATAGTGAATGTAAATCTTCTTCTTTGAACACTCCATATCGATAACTTGTTTACTACTCTGTGTGATTTGGATCTGAGCTTAAGAGCGATTGTACGTTGTGCCAGTTATGCGCCTATAAGTAGGTCAACACATCCGATTTCTGTGACGCTTTTACTTACTAGGTAGCTTCCTAGGCCCCTATTTCAATCATCTCTTATGACATGCCTTGTAGATCGTAGTGTTACTATTCTTTGCTCCCTTTGCGGTTCCCCGGCAGCACAAGGGCAAAATGTAATACTTCTACGAACATACATATTCCCTGTGGCAATATATGGATGTGAATCATGAACCATAACACAAACATTAAAGAACAAAATTGAAGCTTTTGAAACAAGGTGTCACAGAAAAGTAATAATCCTGGACAGTGAATAGAAAAAACAACGACATTCTACAAGACGCGGAGCATTGACTCATAAATAACATCATTTCCTGGATGATGAATTATTTTCGCAATGTTAAATGTCACAGTAGTTTGGAAAGAAAACGGTAAAAGAAGGGAATGGTAATGGAGTAGGTGGCAAGGCATGATTAAGACAGCAGCAGAACATTCAAGAAATCTTGAAGATAACGCTGGAGGAGGCGGTAGAGCTTGCTAGAGACATAGTTTTTCCGGCGGGCTGTAATGAAAGCAGTGTTCTGCAAGGGACATACTACTACTTGATGTAAGTGAATGTAGTAAACCCCCAACATTTCTATAAAGAATTAAATGATGGAAGAGAAGAAGAATGTAGTAAATTATATTTTAAAAAGCGTCTGAATGTTGCCGGGGATCACAAGGGGAGCAAAGAATCATAACACTGTGGCCAACAAGGCATGTCATAAGAGGCGCCTGAGGTAAGAGCACAGAGAAGCTATCCTAGTAAATACAAAGCATCACAGAAATTGGATGTGCTGGCCTACTTGTAGGTGCATAACTAACACAAAGTACAGTCGCTCTTAGGATCGGATCACATACAGATCATAAAGAGTGGTTAACAAGTGGTTGATAAGGAGCATTTGAAGAAGAAGAAGTATCCTCTGTGTGTGCGGGTTCAATTCCGCAGGATGGCAGAAAAAGCCACATATTCCCCAGATTTACGGTGTTCATGGCACCGAACCGAAGGGTTGCGATGTCCATGGCACCGAACCGATGAGCTGAAAAAGCTCAAGTGCTTCTGGATCAAAAAAAAAAAAAAGAAGAAGAAGAAGATATAAAAAAGTATTAATAGCAACTACAGTAGAAAGTATGTAATACCTCCTGTATCCAAAAATGGATGAAGTTGATATAGAAGATGTGGAGTGATAACATTAGTGTTAATCTGATCTTTAGTTTTCTCAATAGTCAGTTCCTTAATCTCAACATATCTGACCGCTCGCTCCCAATGGTCCTTTTTAAACTGCTTCAGCTCAAAAGTCTTTTGTGTTGCAGTCGACAAATTAATTACCTGTAGACAAAATATGGATCAGTCAATAAGATTTTGTGTTGCAGTCGACAAATTAATTACCTGTAGACAAAATGTGGATCAGTCAATCAGATTTTGTGTCAAATTGTTAAACACAGATTACAGTAATAAAAGTGAAAGTCTTTGTTTTATTTTCTCCAATAATGTTATGTCTCACAACGTCAAGTCAAGAAGAGATTTCTAAAACGGGCCTTTGTTTACTTTGTGTATCTTCATAGATAGTGTCTTTCATTGCCTCTGTTATCTCTGAGGTCTATCTATTGCATGGCCTGCCTTTTGCTTTGTACCTATTGTATTGGAGCAGCATTGCTCTTTGAGGTGCACTGTCTTTTGGTAATCTGCTTATGTGGCTGAACCATTTAATTTGTTGTTTCTTGATGACGTTTAGTACTGATGTTGCACCCACTTTATTCCTGATGTCTTCATTTCTCAACCAGCCTCTTTTAGTTACCCCAGCATTCTGCGTAGACACTTCATCTCTGTCGTGACTAGTTTTCTTCTATCATGTGATGTCAGCGTCCAGGTTTGGCACTGGTAGCATAATGTGGGGAGAAAGATTGTGTTGAGCATTGCTCTTTTTGTGTTCATGGTGACATTGATTTCAAAAGTGACAGTAATATCAGAAAATATTACAGTACTAAGTTTTGATTGATTGATTGATAGGATCATCATCATAGTACTTCAGTGAGTAACCATCTGTCTTGCGATGTATGTTTCGAGACATGTATCCGATCTCTGTCTTGCAAGAAAGATCTCGGTTGCATTGCACAAACTCTGTAGCACCGGCGATGGGTCCCCAATGTAAATTTGAAGATTTTTTGCAGCAATTTTATTAAAAATATTTGTCTAATGAATTTTGCACTGGCAATGCTTTTCCAGCCTGATCTCGATTTTGAGCTGCCTAGGGTTCTATTACATGCTCAAATTCAACACAGGATCTACGTTTTATTGTCCGTCTATGATAGGACTAGGAACTCGATCTCACCTACACTGAGAACAGGAATTTCTGGTAAAATATCCTGATGGCTCCATGAAGGAGCAAACCAGTTACCTTTGGCATGCGAGGTGAGGATCTAACCTCTATGCTACAGAGGCCTCCAGTTACTAGGTTTCAGCATTTGAGAGTGAAGTGTGTTCACCGTTTTCTTCTTGTGATTGCTATTTTGATGATTATACCTTCAGATGCACTATCTTATACGTTCGTATCTGGATCTCATCTCTGGTGCCATATAGTTTTGAACAGCGTTGTGTTGTGGGTCAGCATATTTTTCTAGGAGGATATACAGGAGACAGTCTTACAGGACATGTTCTGTCGTTTGGTCTGAGATGTTACAGGGATACACAGGGGATGGAGATAATTGTAACCTGTTAAATTGTTTATTCCATCTGTTATGCCCAGTCCTGAGGTGGAAGATGATGGTCTGTCCTTGTCTGTCGAGTGTGTCTAGCAAGGGGTGGAAGATGATGGTCTGTCCTTGTCTGTTGAGTGTGTCTAGCAAGGGATGAAAGATGATGGTCTGTCCTTGTCTGTCGAGTGTGTCTAGCAAGGGAGGAAAGATGATGGTCTGTCCTTGTCTGTCGAGTGTGTCTAGCAAGAGGTGGAAGATGATGGTCTGTCCTTGTCTGTTGAGTGTGTCTAGCAAGAGGTGGAAGATGATGGTCTGTCCTTGTCTGTTGAGTGTGTCTAGCAAGGGATGGAAGATGATGGTCTGTTCTTGTCTGTCGAGTGTGTGATAGCTTTTTTTTTCTTCAAAGTATGTGATTTTGTTTTTGAAATGAAGTGTCCAGTCTCTTTCTTGCTAGCTTTCCTTTCATAACTCAATAAGTCAGGAACCGTATTTGAGCACGGCCAATAGAAGCATGGCTGAACCATAAATTTATCATGATAGCACTCTACCTTGACTGCAGAGAATATCCCAGTCTTTTATCATCCATTGTGTGCTGATGGTCAATAACAAATATGGGAATAACAATGTATTACCAAATTGAACACAACTACTTAACTACACCAACCACCTAAACTATCCAACAATGACTACCCCACACTTGACAGACAAGGACAGACTATCATCTTCCGACTCAGTATAGGTCATAACAGACTGAACAAACGTCTACACAGGCTACGATTGTCCCCATCCTCTCTGTGCCCCTGTGACAGTGCTGATCAAACCACAGAACATGTCCTGCAAGACTGTCCCTGTATGTCCTCCCTAGAAAGGAATGCTGGCCCTACAACACAATACTACATTCAAAACTACATGGCACCAGAGATGAGCTCCAGACAACAGTCGACTTCATCATAAGAACGCGTCTAATGGTATAATCATCAAACTATCGATCGCAAAGAAGAAGAAGATTACACCAATTCTCTAGCTACTTTCTACAGAACAATTTCCAGACTAAGGAACAAAAAATGGATCTTGTAGAAGATAATTTTCTCTATATAAAAATTATTTAGCAAATTATTTTGTGCCTACATAAATTATTTAGTGAATTATTTTGTCCCCACATAAATTATTTAGCAAATTATTTTGTCCCCACATAAATTATTTAGCAAATTATTTTGTCCCCACATAAATTATTTAGCAAATTATTTTGTTCTCACATAAATTATTTGGTGAATTATTTTGTTCCAACATAAATCATTGAGTGAATTATTTTGTCCCCATATAAATTATTTAGTGAATTATTTTGTCCCCACATAAATTATTTAGCAAATTATTTTGTCCCCACATAAATTATTTAGGGAATTACTTTGTATGTGCATAAGGCTGTTTATAGATCACAATAAGAATGGTCAAAATGGCCAAAAAGAAAGATCGCTAGAGAGAGAGAGAGAGCGAGAGAGTCTGTTCATAAATTATTTAGTGAGTTTCTTGGTATAATTTCTTTTTATTTCATTAGTAACTGTTTAGTGAGTTACTTTGGTTTTATACAAATTATTGAGTTTACACTTACTATAACACTCTTTGGAATGCAAATTTTGTTTTCTATTTGTCTCATATACTTGGACATAGATGGGGTGGACAACTCAATCTTTTTGGCTTCATTCGTGTCCACCACAGATTCAAAGCGGAACTGTATGAAGATTGTCTCCAGGGTGCCGTAACTGCAGTTCTTGAGGTAGAACTTGTCTCTGTTAGGAAGAGATACAAATTATTGCTATTAAATAGAGATGTTTAGATCAATAAAATAATGATAACATAATGTGTGTTGTATAAGATAAAATAATGATAAAATAATGTGCATTGTGATTTGATAACTAAACTAAACAAGATTTCCTTATTTACTCCTTGTTGTATTTGTTTCGAAAACTTCTTCTCTTGTTTTCACATCATGAACAACTCATTTCTTTTATAATTGTTCTTGAATGAATATTGTTCAGTATGCAACATGAATAAATAATAACAACAGCATAATATGTAGACTCACTTGTAATATCTGTCCATTCCATCGATTACTCCACTACTGACTTCTAAAGTGTCCATAGATTTTCTGTAGTAGCCACTGAATCCCTGACCATTGTCTTATCACTGAAGGTCAACTGACTAGCAATCTCCACCTGAGGAAACAAGCATCATGATTATTTGGTAGAACATACTGATGTGTAATTATTTCTGTGCATTGGATACTTGAGGTAACTAGGGCGCAGGTCGATTGATTGATTGAACCATCATCACTGCACTTTGGTGAGTAAGCATATGTGCTTCGATCCCTTTCTTACACAGGAAGATCTCAGTGGCAGTGCACAAACTATGTAACAGTGGCGAGGGACCCAGATGCAATTTAGAAGTTGTTGGAAATATTCTGCAGAAATTTTATTATTAATCTTTCTAATGAATTTTGTCTGGGAGCGGCTTTCCAGCCTCCTCTTCCTCATTTCAAACCACCAAAGGTTCTTCTATGTGCTCAACTTGAACAAGGGACCTATCTTTTATCGTTCATCTCCGATAAGACTAGGAACTCAATCTCACCTACACCAAGATCAGGGATCTCTGGAAAAATATCCTGATGGATCCACAAGGGAGCAATTTGAGTACCGTTGGAATGAGAGGTAAGCACCTAGCCTCTACGCCACATAGAACCCTACAGGGTACAGATATTGTCAGGTAACTTATCATCTACCTGAACTGTGAGGTACAGGTATCATCTACCTGAACTGTGAGGTACAGGTATCATCTACCTAACTGTGAGGTACAGGTATCATCTACCTGAACTGTGAGGTACAGGTATCATCTACCTGAACTGAGGTACAGGTATCATCTACCTGAACTGTGAGGTACAAGTATCATCTACCTGAACTGTGAGGGGGTACCTTGGCTGCAAACACAATCATTTTGTTCAAAATAATTTTTCTCATTAATCAATTATATTCAGTTCTGAATTCTTGTTGGAATCTGAATCAGTTCTGAATCTATGTTTTTTTTCTCCATTGACAGGATTTTAAAAACTCTTTTTTCTTTTTCTTTTCCGATCCTGTTTTCCTCACAGCGTCAGGTCAAGAAGAGATTTCTAAAACGGGCCTTTGTGTGCGCTTTGTAGATAGTGTCTTTTGCCGCCTCTGTTATCTCTGAGGTCCATCTTTTGTATGGCCTGCCGTTTGCTTTGTACCCATTATATTGGAGCAGCATTGCTCTTTGAGATGCACTGTCTGTTGGTAGTCTACGTGTGTGGCCGAACCATTTAGTTTGTTGTTTCTTGATGAAGTCTAGTACTGATGTTGTGACCACTTTTTTCCTGATGTCTTCATTTCTCAACCAGTCTCTTCTTGTTACCCCCAACATTCTGCATAGATACTTCACCTCTATCGTGATTAGTTTTCTTCTATCATTTGTTGTCAGTGTCCAGATTTGGGACTGGTAGCATAATGTGGGAAGAAAGATTGTGTTGAACATTGCTATTTTTGTGTTCATGTTGACATGTTTGCATTTTAAAATTGGCGACAATTGTCCTATCATTTGATTTGCTTTGTTGCATCTGTTTGAATTTCATTATTTATTCTTCCATTTGCTGAATAAAACTCTTCTATAGCATTTATGTTTAAAAGCCGTGATAATGTAGTCTTGTGTGTCAGTCTCCCAGAAGATGATGTTAATATTGAAGCTTTAAATACTTTCACTGTGTTTTTTTTTTTTTTTTCCGATCCAGAAGCACTTGAGCTTTTCAGCTCTTCGGCTCGGTGCCATGGACATCGTAACCTTCGGTTCGGTGCCACGAACACCGTGAATCTGGGGAATCTGTGGCTTTTCTGCCTGCCCACGGAATTGAACCCGGACACACAGAGGGCTAGTCACCCACAGTCCAACGCGCTACGAACACGCTGGGCACGCAGGCTTCACTGTGTTTAAAGTGTTCTGTCTGTTCTCCACTGTGCTTACATTACTGAAATTTTTATATATCAGACCCAAACACACATGCAAATATAAAGACACACACACAGAGACAAACACACACACTAAGAATATGCATCTATACTCACAGCTACACAATCTCCAGAGTTGAGGATCCCCAAGAAAGATGCAGCCTCCCCACCACAAAGACCTAGATATGCCACAATATTTTCAGCAGAAGTGATGAGGACGTTTCTGGAATCATTAAGTTGACGTGGGTAGTGCGTGACTATCCCTCTCTGTTGTAACGTGCTGAAGACAATTTAATGAATACAATATTTTTTATAAACATTTTTACATAGAAACAGAAACATTTTTACATAGAAACAGAAACAGTCTTACATAGAAACAGAAACAGTCTTACATAGAAACAGAAACAGTCTTACATAGAAACAGAAACAGTCTTACATAGAAACATAAACAGTCTTACATAGAAACAGAAACAGTCTTACATAGAAACTTACATAAGGCTTCCACAAGAGACTTTCACTGTTGCAGTTCTGCTGCTTTCTACCAACCGTTTCCCACATCAGGCCACACTTCTTCAACTCTCTCCACATTTCTTCTCCATGTTTCCTTTGGATGTCCATGCCTTCCTTCTCTTCCCATCCGCTGTCTATCTCAGAACTGTCCTAGTCAATGCCCCTGCTAGTATACAACATACATGTCCAATCCATAATCCATTTCCATCTTCGTCTCTTAATGATGGTCTCCAAAGATGCACAGTATGTTGTGACATGGCTCACTCTCCAAGATTATCCTACAGGGAACAGTTGAGGGTGGCAGAAGGAAAGCAGGGCAGAGAACATCCTGGTTTGACAACATCAAGAGCTGGTCAGGACATGGTTTCTCCACACTTGCTCGAAGAGTTGAAGACAGAGACTCATGGTGTGCTTTTTGTGCTGATGTTTCCACAGTGATACATCTACGACCCTAATGGGTTATGGACTTTATTATTATTATTATTTTTACAGTCCGTTTGTTTCAAATACTCCTCATTTGTTATGGTATCTGACCAGAAAATTTGCAGAATTCTTCGCTTAAACATTTATTATGACTGTTATAGTGACAACACTCAGGTATGGTTAGAGTTAGTGTGACAATACTCTGCTCAGGTATGGTTAGAGTTAGTATGACAGTACTCTGCTCAGGTATGGTTAGAGTTAGTGTGACAATACTCTGCACAGGTATGGTTAGAGTTTGTGTGACAATACTCTGCTCAGGTATGGTTAGAGTTAGTGTGACAATACTCTGCTCAGGTATGGTTAGAGTTAGTGTGACAATACTCTGCTCAGGTATGGTTAGAGTTAGTGTGACAATACTCTGCTCAGGTATGGTTAGAGTTAGTGTGACAATACTCTGTTCAGGTATGGTTAGAGTTAGTGTGACAATACTCTGCTCAGGTATGGTTAGAGTTAGTGTGACAATACTCTGCTCAGGTATGGTTAGAGTTAGTGTGACAATACTCTGCTCAGGTATGGTTAGAGTTAGTGTGACAATACTCTGCTCAGGTATGGTTAGAGTTAGTGTGACAGTACTCTGCTCAGGTATGGTTAGAGTTGGTGTGACAATACTCTGCTCAGGTATGGTTAGAGTTAGTGTGACAATATTCTGCTCAGGTATGGTTAGAGTTAGTGTGACAATACTCTGCTCAGGTATGGTTAGAGTTTGTGTGACAATACTCTGCTCAGGTATGGTTAGAGTTAGTGTGACAATACTCTGCTCAGGTATGGTTAGAGTTAGTGTGACAATACTCTGCTCAGGTATGGTTGAGTTAGTGTGACAATACTCTGCTCAGGTATGGTTAGAGTTAGTGTGACAATACTCTGCTCAGGTATAGTTAGAGTTAGTGTGACAATACTCTGTTCAGGTATGGTTAGAGTTAGTGTGACAATACTCTGCTCAGGTATGGTTAGAGTTAGTGTGACAATACTCTGCCCCAGGTATGGTTAGAGTTAGTGTGACAATACTCTGCTCAGGTATAGTTAGAGTTAGTGTGACAATACTCTGTTCAGGTATGGTTAGAGTTAGTGTGACAATACTCTGTTCAGGTATGGTTAGAGTTAGTGTGACAATACTCTGCTCAGGTATGGTTAGAGTTAGTGTGACAATACTCTGCTCAGGTATGGTTAGAGTTAGTGTGACAATACTCTGCTCAGGACAATCTATTTGATATATAAAGGCTAATAAAAGCAATAACAATGTTAAATTACCATCTTTCAGTAGAAAACGTGTTATTGTCCCTTTCGACAGTAATCTCTCTTTGAGAACATTCTCCAAGACTAAGTTGTTTGTGGAACTTTCTCTGATACTCGAAGGCTGTGATGTCCATAGTGGCAGCAGTCAACCTGCAAGGCAAATACAATTTCGTCAGTTGGCATTCAATTTTAAAATGAAAATTTGAACGAAATTAATTTATGAAAATCTGAGCGAAGTTATTGCACAAGTTTTTTTTTTCAAAGATGGATACACATATGGAATTTGTGGATACATCCAGACACACAGGATAAGCAAGATTGATAAATGGTTGTACTTTTAGAAGAAGAGCTAAGAATAGAATATAAGGAAACTTCAAGACTGTGGGAATCATGGATATATAGAAGATATATATGTAGAAAGATAAATGTAAAGATATATATATATCTGATAGATAGATAGAGATAGATAGATAGATTGCTAGATAGATAGATATATTACTAGGAATAAGTCAAACAGCTCTCTGCCAGTGTCAGCAGGTGGAACAGACAGCAGAGCATATCCTGCAAGACTGTCCTCTCCTGTGTGAGCTGAGAAGCAACATGTGGCCACACCCAGTCGACCTGAAAACTAAGCTTTGGGGAAACCTGACAGACCTGAAGCTGACTGCCCAGTTTGTGGTCCACAGTAAATTAAGCGCATGACCAGAGATCGCTGAAGAAGAAGATATAGATAGATAGATAGATGGATTGCTATATAGATAGATAGATTGCTATATAGATAGATAGATAGATAGATAGATAGATAGATAGATAGATAGATAGATAGATAGATAGATAGATAGATAGAGAGGTTAGGACAGGAAAGAATACGATAGAATATGATAGATAGAGATATAGATAAGTATATATATAGATAGGAGAGGATATATAAATAGATAGATAGGTAGATAGATCGATGGAGGGACGGACAGTCAGATATACAGACCTATAGATAGATAAATAGACAGATGGATAAATAGATAAATAGACATGGATAAATAAATAGGTAGATAAATATACATATATCTAGATGTGATAAATAGATAGCTATCCACGACTGTTAGAGCTGACCTCTTTCTTATTCCGTGGAGGGTAGGGTGGTTATAGAGATTTCCTGCTCATGTTCCTGCACGTGACCCTACTGACCTCAAATATACCTCAATGACTATCTCACCTGTTTTTGAAATGTCAGTCTACCTGAACAGATTAAAGTACGTTCAAGTAAAGCCATGTTTCATCTGGGTTTCGCAATGACTGACTGCAACGTGTGACCCACATTTACTTATAATCCAATCACAATTTATATCTTAAAGTGCCCCTCAGTTAATATGCAAACTGCGCCCGTGTGGAGTTGGGGCTCGAAAAGGAAGCAAGGAATAGTACCATTGCGACCTACATGGCATGTCATAATAGGCGACTGAGGTAGGGGCCTAGGAGGGTAATAAAAGCGTCACAGAAATCGGATGTGCTGGGCTATTTGTAGGGGCATAACCTCCACAACGTACACTCGATCTTAGACTCAGATCACATACAAATCACAAAGAGTGGTTAACAAGTGGTCGATACAGAGCATTCGAACAAGAAGAATATCCACACTGACAATGTCGCGTTCATCTGGTCTACTACTGCTTGATGCGCCATAGCTTGTATGGAAGGCCATAGTTTGTATGGAAGGCCATAGTTTGTATGGAAGACCATAGTTTGTATGGAAGACCATAGCTTGTATGGAAGGCCATAGTTTGTATGGAAGGCCATAGTTTGTATGGAAGACCATAGCTTGTATGGAAGACCATAGCTTGTATGGAAGACCATAGCTTGTATGGAAGGTCATAGTTTGTATGGAAGGTCATAGTTTGTATGGAAGGCCATAGTTTGTATGGAAGACCATAGCTTGTATGGAAGACCATAGTTTGTATGGAAGACCATAGCTTGTATGGAAGGTCATAGTTTGTATGGAAGACCATAGCTTGTATGGAAGACCATAGCTTGTATGGAAGACCATAGTTTGTATGGAAGACCATAGTTTGTACGGAAGGTCATAGTTTGTATGGAAGGTCATAGTTTGTATGGAAGACCATAGTTTGTATGGAAGACCATAGCTTGTATGGAAGGCCATAGCTTGTATGGAAGGTCATAGTTTGTATGGAAGGCCATAGTTTGTATGGAAGGTCATAGCTTGTATGGAAGGCCATAGCTTGTATGGAAGAATGACAGGAACAAATGTCGAATCACCAATACCAACGAAGGTGATGATAAAAGGTCAAGCAAATGAATAGTGCACAGGGATAAGAGGCTCCAGTATATGGAGGACACAACTGATAAAATGTGTTCACTTTTAGAGAGCTTAGCTGGCTCTGGTTATTGTGTCTAATACGATTGTTCTCATTGCTGGGCGGTGATGCTAAGAGGAATAAAAGTTCAGGTTCAGTTTTCCTGTTTTGTCATTTATGCCCCATGAGAGCCTGATTGTGTCAATTAAGAGCCTGATAGTGTCAATTAAGAGCCTGATTGTGTCAATTAAGAGCCTGATTGTGTCCTACAAGAGCATGATTGTGTCCCATGAAAGTCTGATTATGTCCCTTGTTAGCCTATTCAACGTGTGTAGTATTAGTTTATTTTGTCACTATTTATTATCAAATTGGGAACTTGTTCAATTTCTAACTTGCATTCAATCAATTCTTCAGACTTTGCATTCAATCAATTCTTCAGACTTTGCATTCAATCAATTCTTCAGACTTTGCATTCAATCAATTCTTCAGACTTTGCATTCAATCAATTCTTCAGACTTTGCATTCAATCAATTCTTTAGACTTTGCATTCAATCAATTCTTCAGACTTTGCATTCAATCAATTCTTCAGACTCTGCATTCAATTAATTCTTCAGATTCTGCATGCAATCAATTCTTCAGACTAACAGTTTACATTGTAGGTTACGACTTTCTGTATTGGGATGGGGAAGGGGGAAACAAGTAAATCTTTACCTGAGCTATTTTGTAAGTGATCTATCACTGATTCTTTCAGGTAGTAAAGAATTATGTGACAAAAAAAACCAGGTCACTTGTAAGACGCCTTAAGTGAATTCATGTTCCTTCTATTGCTCTAGTTTTTAAAACTGAAATGAAAATCGTGGCATATCCTACAAGACGTAGCCATCAACCACAGTAAACGAGTCGTTGATTTTCTGGGCACCACTTATGCGTTCAGTAGTTTGCCATTGCTTTCTGAAAGGTGAGGTCTATTTTTACCTTTTGTAAAAATCCAATGAAAACGAATTTGCTTCCAAACTTGCCCACCGTGGGGTTTGAACCAGGTACGCTTGGGTTCATGATCGAGCTCACTACCGCTTGAGCTACATGGGTCCTATTTGGATGCAATATGCAGGCACACTCTGTGATTTGCAATAGCCCGGAATGATGCTGACTAGCCCTAACTAGCTAACTAATTATGTAACTAATTAACAAATTAACAAACTAAGTAGTTAATTAACTAGTTAACACATTAAATAATGAATGACCTAACTAATTAACTAGTTTATGAACTAACGAATATCTGCCGGACTAATTAACAAACTAATGAACTATCTATCCAGCCATACATTCAATGAACTAGTTAATCAGGTACCCAGGCAGATAGCCAAATAACTGACCCACATAACAACTGTATTACTCACTTTGCTTAAATATTGATCGCATTCTCAGCTATCACAACTGTTCATATCTGTATCTATTTAGAACACACTCAAACACACGTATATGTACATACTACACGGATAGAAAGAGAGAAAGAGAGAGAGAGGATATATATTCAATATCTCCACCAACAACTGCGTCTTAGAATCGATTTTTGTAATGTTATGGCATTTGCAAATAGGTTAGATTGCACAAGATGAAATAATGTCGCGCATAGCAACGAAATGCTTTTCTCATTTGACATTTTCTTCTCTTGAAATCAACATTTACTTGGCCCGGTACAACTTATGATTCAATCACACACACAGCACAAATTAATGCGGGAGCTACCAGTGACATGATATTAATCCTGATCTGTTGGGTTGTGAAATCTGTAGTTTTTTTTTCGCAACAACACACAGAAACATGTAGCAATGGTAAAACACGTAAAAGCAAGACAAACGTCTTAACCACATCACCATAGAGAAACAGCTCCCCGGCCCTCCCATACGATTAATATATGCTTGTTCATTCCTAGCTCTTTTTCCCAAATGACTTATGATTGTGTTCTCAAATCACATACCTAGTCACATACCAGAGGTTCCGAAGCACAGGCTGAGAACCACTATTTTTAGTTTATTAAACACATTTCCAAATTTCCCTCTCTTTCCCCATCTTTCAACATTGATTTCTCGTTTAATCTTTCAACATTAATTGCTGTTTAATCTTTCAACATTAATTCCTGTTTAATCTTTCAACATTGATTCTCGTTTAATCTTTCAACATTGATTCTCGTTTAATCTTTCAACATTAATTGCTGTTTAATCTTTCAACATTAATTCCTGTTTAATCTTTCAACATTGATTCTCGTTTAATCTTTCAACATTGATTCTCGTTTAATCTTTCAACATTGATTCCCATGTAATCTTTCAATATTGATTCCCATGCAATCTTTCAATATTGATTTTCGTTTAATCTTTCAACATTGATTCCCGTTGAATTCTTTACCTTAAAGCTAGACTAGACAGGTATATTGAACAGGTAAGACATACTTTATCTTCATCACCCCCATCAATCAATCACTGCCTCTACATCTGCGGCGTGGTTCCATGACAGAGTGTTTATTTCAGCAAGGACTCAACTTTCCTGAATATCTTGGTCATCAAGCTCAAGTGTTGAAAACTCAAGTATTGTCTATCGGTACTGATGGATTGATGGATTGATTGATATGACCATCATCATTGCACTTCGGTGAGTAACCATATGTGCTTCGATGTCTTCCTTACACAGGAAGATGACAGCAGAAGTGTATGAACCCTCTAGCACCGGCGAGAGTCCCAGATGTAATTTTGAAGATTTTTATGTAGAAATTTTATATTTAATCTTTTTCTAATGAATTTTGCCAGCCAGCGTCTTTCCAGCCTGCTCTTCTCGATTTTAAACTTCTAATGGTTCTTTTACGTGCTCAAATTGAAAACGTTTTCGATAGGACTAGGAACTCGATCTCACCTACACTGAGATTAGGGATGTCTGGAACAATATCCAGATGGCTCCAGGAGAGAGTGAACCTGGTACCTTTGTCACGAGAGATAAGCAGGCAACCTCTACGTCACAGAGACACCCCCAGTCTGTATGATATAGATGTCGATATGGATACCCCGTGAGTTTAACATCGTGTGCGGAGGTGACTATAGAGTCCAATCATGGAAGACAATCACAGGTGGGGCATACATGGTCAGGATCAGACATGGGGGCGTTGTGTGTTACGTCTTTTCGTGCAACTCGTCTACCCATACATGACCATTTTTCATACTTTGAAGCAGGGGCGGCTCGTCATTAAGGGCCAGTGGGGCCCGGCCCCACCAAAAACCGAAAGGTAGAATAACTTCCCGGAATAGACAAATAATAGTTAATTCTCCAAAAACCATGATTTTCCCGAAAATTTGTGTTTGGCCCCACCAAGAAAAATTACCACGATCCGCCACTGCTTCGAAGTATATTGGGTAATACAGTGTTAGGCTTGTATTTTTCATTGACCGTCGATACACGATGTGTGATGTGGTCAACATCTCGCAGATCGCCTTTATTTCTCAGTGATTTTCCTGCTACCCAATTAATGCTGGGTCGATCTGAGTGCCATTTCGGTCGGAAAAATATTCCATGCCAATTGTAGAATTGAACCCGGACCAAGTGCACAAGAAGAGAGCTCACGAACAACTAAGTTATGGTTACTCTAAAAAATTCCGTGTTAGACTCACAGACTAGTCCTGATGGTATTCTGTCTTTCAGATCGGAAGAAATATAGGGAAGAAAATATTACGGAAGGTAGCTATGATGCGGGTGAGAGTATGGTATCAATATTATCTGAAAAGTGTCAAGCCGAATGGGTTAGAGCGTGGCTCCATGTGGAGACTCGTGTTCAATCCACGATAAGGCCAAGGATTTATTCTGTTGTGGATATAAATGAACAATCCTAACCTGAACAGCTTCGCGACGACTGCACTAGCCATGCGGTCACTAAATTCCCCAGGCTCTCGTCCCACCAGTCCTACACTGCTCTAAATAGTGGAACTACAAGCAGTGACGTCAGATTATTATCTGAAAAACTACAATAAATTAGATAAGGAACATATAATTTTAATTATTTCTTTAATATTATCTATAGTTTTCTCTCTACCTTTCCCTCTATATTATTCTCTATATTATTCTCTATATTATTCTCTATATTATTCCCTCTATTATTCTCTATATTATTTTAGAAATTATTTTAGAAATTATTCTCTCTCGACTATTATTCTTTATTAGTATCTCTACTGTAATACTGTAACCTACCAGCTAGCCTCATTGTCAGGGGCGGCTCGTCATTAAGGGCCAGTGGGGCCCGGCCCCAGCATTTGCTCTTTCTCTGAAAGGGGTAATAACTTCCCGGAATAGACAAATAATAGTAAATACTCCAAAAACCACGATTTTTTCCGAAATTTTTGCCGGGTCCCACCAAAGAAAAAAGACAACGAGCCGCCACTGCCCATTGTTAAGGCACCGAAAAAAATCACTAACAGCTAAGCAGCAGATGATCAACAGCATTTTCATACCTACTTTGTGTTACCAGAGCTAAACATGGACAATGAGCAAAGCGTAAAAATAACTACATGTGAAATGCGCTGCCTACGAAAAGTTACCAACAACACCAGAAAAGACAGTCACCAACATCAGCATAAGAAAAAAAGTTGACACAAGAGTCTTGCTTGAATTACATAGAGAAACAAAGAATGAAGTGGTTTGGCCACTTAATAAGAATGCATCCAAACTCCACAGTATACAGAGTCTTCTACAACAGAACATCAGGAAAGAAGTCGAGAGGAAGACCACGAAAAGATGGTTAGATGGCATAGCAGAATTCTGTCAAAGAGCAAAAATAACAATCACACAAGCCCCTAGAGCAGTACAAGACAAAACAGAAAACCACGATACTGGGCAACAACCCGGTAGCAGTGTGACGACACTGGGCAACATCCCGGTAGTGGTCTGACGACACTGGGCAACAACCCGGTAGTAGTGTGACGGTGTGACGACACTGGGCAACAACCCGGTAGTAGTGTGACGACACTGGGCAACAACCCGGTAGTAGTGTGACGACACTGGGCAACAACCCGGTAGCAGTGTGACGACACTGGGCAACAACCCGGTAGCAGTGTGACGGCACTGGGCAACATCCCGGTAGCAGTGTGACGACACTGGGCAACATCCCGGTAGTAGTGTGACGACACTGGGCAACAACCCGGTAGTAGTGTGACGACACTGGGCAACAACCCGGTAGCAGTGTGACGACACTGGGCAACATCCCGGTAGCAGTGTGACGACACTGGGCAACAACCCGGTAGTAGTGTGACGGTGTGACGACACTGGGCAACAACCCGGTAGCAGTGTGACGACACTGGGCAACAACCCGGTAGTAGTGTGACGACATTGGGCAACAACCCGGTAGCAGTGTGACGACACTGGGCAACATCCCGGTAGCAGTGTGACGACACTGGGCAACATCCCGGTAGCAGTGTGACGGCACTGGGCAACAACCCGGTAGCAGTGTGACGACACTGGGCAACAACCCGGTAGTAGTGTGACGACACTGGGCAACAACCCGGTAGCAGTGTGACGACAGTGGGCAACAACCAGGTAGCAGTGTGACGGTGTGACGACACTGGGCAAAAACCCGGTAGCAGTGTGACGACACTGGGCAACAACCCGGTAGCAGTGTGACGACACTGGACAACAACCCGGTAGCAGTGTGACGACACTGGGCAACAATCCGGTAGCAGTGTGACGACACTGGACAACAACCCGGTAGCAGTGTGACGACACTGGACAACAACCCGGTAACAGTGTGACGACACTGGGCAACAACCCGGTAGTAGTGTGACGACACTGGGCAGCAACCCGGTAGCAGTGTGACGACACTGGGCAACAACCCGGTAGCAGTGTGACGACACTGGGCAACAACCCGGTAGTAGTGTGACGACACTGGGCAACAACCCGGTAGCAGTGTGACGACACTGGGCAACAACCCGGTAGTAGTGTGACGACACTGGGCAACAACCCGGTAGTAGTGTGACGACACTGGGCAACAACCCGGTAGCAGTGTGACGACAAAAGAAGAAAGAAGAAGTATCTCTACTTTTCTCTCTATTATTCTCTCTATTATTATATTTGTGATTCTCTCTGCTATTATATATCTCTCTCGCGCTCTCTCTCTCTCTTTCTCTCTCTATCGCTCTCTCTCTCTCTCTCTCTATTATTCTAACTACCACTCTGTCTCCTGTTCTCTCTATTATTCTCTCGACCATTATTCTCTCTATTTATTGACAAAATAAATACGGACCATGATTGATGATGATAATGATGACAAACTAGTTTGAAACTTTGACGCAGGCTTCCTGCTAGACCGACAATTACAGTAATATCTCATGATTCTATTCTGTGAAAAAAGGAAGGACCAGATAATTTAGCGGCCCTAACCCACAGTTCCTGCTGCGTAGTTGATGATGCCAAACTTGTTTTTTCTCTGCAAAGAAATCCCCATTGTTCCCAGGGTTAGGATCAAAGGTCAAAGGATATCCGTGCACAGACAATAATGAGATTGAAATGTGCAAGTTCTGGCGTGGTTGTCCTCAGGAATGTTCCCATAACGGGTCAAAGGAAACTAGAGAATGTGTTCTTGCATGTGTCTGCTGTCTTAAGTATATCCTAAAACAAGTTTATGACCCATCCTTCTTTTTCTTAACTCTTTGTATCTTCTTTGTCTTCTTCTACAGCTTACTTTTGGTTGATATTCATTGCTGCAGTTATCATCATCCAACATTCATCTCTATTCTTATCATCCTGGTCCAAATTGTTGATTCTTGTATTGCTAGGTCTTCTTCAAAGTTATCTATCCATCGTTTTCTTTGTCTGCCTCGTGATCTATTTCCTTTCATATTTTTTTTGTATTTGAAAATGTTAAGCTATTTATTCTCTGCCATTCTATCAAGATTCCATAACCATTGTATTCTATTCACCTTCATGATGGTAGTAATTAATGGTGATTTCAATAAATTATAAATATTCGTATTAATTTTTCACAATTATTAGCCTTTTGGAACAGAAAACCACCACACTGGGCAACAACCCGGTAGCAGTGTGACAACAAAAGAAGAAGAAGGTCTCAGAGCAGTCAATTATTACAGAGATGTGGTTTAACAGAAGAATGATGAGAATATCATGAGAGACTACAGAGATGTGGTTGTATAGAAGAATGATGAGAGACTACAGAGATGTGGTTTTATAGAAGAATGATGGGAATATCATGAGAGGCTAAAGAGATGTGGTTTTATAGAAGAATGATGAGAATATCATGAGAGACTACAGAGATGTGGTTATATAGAAGAATGATGGGAATATCATGAGAGGCTAAAGAGATGTTGTTTTATAGAAGAATGATGGGAATATCATGAGAGACTACAGAGATGTGGTTTTATAGAAGAATGATGAGACACTACAGAGATGTGGTTTTATAGAAGAATGATGAGAATATCATGAGAGGCTAAAGAGATGTGGTTTTATAGAAGAATGATGAGAATATCATGAGAGACTACAGAGATGTGGTTTTATAGAAGAATGATGGGAATATCATGAGAGGCTAAAGAGATGTTGTTTTATAGAAGAATGATGGGAATATCATGAGAGACTACAAAGATGTGATTTTATAGAAGAATGATGAGAGACTACAGAGATGTGGTTTTATAGAAGAATGATGAGAATATCATGAGAGACTACAGAGATGTGGTTGTATAGAAGAATGATGAGAGACTACATAGATGTGGTTTTATAGAAGAATGATGAGAGACTACAGAGATGTGGTTTTATAGAAGAATGATGGGAATATCATGAGAGACTACAGAGATGTGAATTTACAGAAGAAAGATGAGAATATCATGAGAGACTACAGAGATATGAATTTACAAGAGAAAGATGAGAATATCATGAAGATAAAAGATAACAAATGATAATGTTCACAAGAAAGTAGGAGAGAACAGATCGTTTAGGAAACACATCAGACATAAATAAACATTCATTCTTTGGTCATGTTATAAGAAGTAAGAATCTTGAATACATTGTGACAACAGACAAGAAACAAGAGGAGGAGAGATACAGGTCGACACAGGTAAAATATTCTAGACAGTTTAACATCATGGCACGGCATTAAGACAGTATCAGAACTCCTAGCTAGAACAAGAAACAAAAGAGTGTGTGTGTGTGTGGTGTAGGACATGATAACCTGCGTGGCACTTGATGATGGATTTCTCACATTGTGCTGGAATGTAATTTTGAACATCATTATTTCTTTGCTCACTTGATGTGTTCATTCATCTTCAGATCTTTGTTATTCTATATTTAAGATCTCATAAGCTTTTTACTTTCTTCAGATTATTCTCCGTCTGTATTTTGTTCATTTGATTCTTCTCCTTTCAGCTCCCAACAGAGCACAGGTCTTCAACAAACTTCTTCCAGCTCTTCCTCTCTCTTGCCATACATTCTTTCCATGTTTTACTTATCCTTTTAATATCAGCCTCCAGCTCTTTTCTCCAGGTCTGTCTAGGCCTTCCCCATCTCCCCTTTTCCTGCAGGTTCCAAAACTGTGCATGTCTTGCACTGCTTCCGGTCAGTCTTCTCAATGTATGTCCTATCCATCTCCAGCGTCTCTTTCTTAACTCTTTCTCCACTGGTATCTGCTTTGTTCTTTCTCTGAGTTCCTCGTTCATAATCTTATCATACCATCTCAGGTTGATTTTATTAGCGTGCCTTATGATCAGGGAATCAAATTATGCAAGGGTAATTGAGTTTGTGTTAGTGGGCGTACGTAGCTTAAACGGTAGTGAGCTCGATCACAACCCCTAGTGTACCTGGTTCAAACACCGCGGAGGGCAGTTTGGAAATAAATTTATTTCCATGGTTATAAGCGGCAAAAATAAAACTCACCTTTCAGAAAGCAATGGTGAACCACTGAACATATAAGTGGTGCCTAGAAAGTCGACAACTCGTTTATTGTGGTTGATGGCTACGCACTATAAATGATATGTCATGATTTTCATACTCTATTGAATTTGTATGTCGATGCAAGGCTACTATATATATATATATATATCATCATCATCAAGTAGCCTGTCCCTTCCAGAACTTGGCTTCCATGACAGCAGTCCTGAAATATTCTCTACTCTGTACAAGTTAACCGGCGTAAAGCAGCAATCATTCTCAGATTGTCAATGACAACTTGTACCCATCGTCTTCTGGGTATTCCTCTCATTCTTCTTCAAGACCTCATTCCTTCCAAAATTATTATCTTCTCTATGCACTTATTGCGTTTGCTGTGTCCGAAATATTTAATTTTCCTTGATTTTATGTCGTATCTTAACTTACCTTAACTTACCATCCCCATAGTTCCCTGGTGAAAAATGTTTTATTCCGTCATCTGTCTCTCCTTAGATCAGATCCTGAGACCCGTTCTGTCTTCCCCAACTATCCTTTGGTGTCTTACAGACGGGACAGAAGTCTTAAGGATATGTTGGTACACAGTCGCCTTAAGTCCAATATCCTGACTCATTTTGGCACTGTCCAGTGTGGTCGTCGGCGTTGCAACACGTGTGCTTATGTGATACAGACGCGTACTGTATCTTTTCCTTTAGGCACGTTTCTTATTGACGATGGGTTCACATGCGAGTCCCGTAATCTTATCTATGCTATTATCTGTAAGCGGTGTAACAAGGCTTATATCGGCGAGACAGGCAAGAGGCTCAGTGACCGATTCGCCCAACACTTACGCGACATACGCCAATGCTCTGTGACCCTGTAGCCACCCATTTCAATGACACTGGCCATTTAGGTGCTCACGATGTCCAGGTCACAGCCATCCGATCATGTTCCTCGGATGATCGCAGTCGATTTGCTCTGGAGAATCGGTTGATTTCTTTGTATGGTACCTTGCGACCACGCGGGCTCAACGTATTACATTCTTATGCTTCTTAGTACTTTCTCTTCCCATGCTTTGTAATCTATATGGGTATATGTTGCATGTATTCATGTTATATTCCATTCTTATGCTTCTTAGTACTTTCTCTTCCCCTGCTTTGTAATCTATATGGGTATATGTTGCATGTATTCAAGTTATATATTTACTAGATGTTTCATTGTTTCTTTTCCTTTCTATTTCTAGTTTTTATGTGTGTTTTTGTGTTACATTTATTTCGTTATTCGTTTTTATTCCAGATTTTCCTTAGATACGTTTGTATTTGGTCGTCCATTTGTGTTTCATTTTAATTTGTCACTCCTGTTTGTTCGTTTGCTTGATAAAGGCCTTGTTGGTCGAAACGTTGCTGTATTTTGTCATTGTTTTTGTAATTTGTAAAACTACAGTACTTTGTAATTACGTGTTTTGCCAATCAAATAGTTTTACTGCAGTTCCATATATATATACTAAATAAAACAATAGAACACTAAATTATAAAAAAGTATGACGCAAATTGAAACTAAAAATCAACGAAACAATAATAAATTCGGGAGTCTTTGCACACATAATTTTACTGCACTTTTAAAAATTGAGTTAACTCTAGAAAATTGGATACCAAATTGTCTGGCATTTGCCACGTTTCACTTGAGTTCCTTTCAGTTCAGTTTGCATAAAATTGTGGTATTTTTTGTTTCAGGAACTCTAATTTCTCATTCGGTGTGAATGCAGATTTTTCAACTGATATTTTATTCGGCTTGTGTAGAGTAGTGGAAGATGTGATGTAGAGATTTTTCATTATATTTTCTATGTGTACTTATATTTCCCAGTGGCAACGTACGGGTGTGAAGCATGGACATTTAGCAAGGCAGTGGAAAAACATACGAGTGCTTTAGAATATAAGTGTTACAGAAGAGTCCTCCGTATATCATGAACAGAGAAGGGAACAAATAGATCTATCCAGGAAGATCTCAAAATCAAAGAAAACTGGCTGATGCTACAAATAAGAAAGAGAAAATTGAATTATTTTGGACATATAAAAAGAGACGGGTTGGAGAAGACCATCATGAAGGAGGCATACTGGCAAAGAGAAGAAGAGGAAGACCACGGAGAAGATGGATTCAGGATGTAACTGATGGTTTGGCCATGACGGCTGCAGAGGTGGGACATCTGGCATATGAGAGAGAGAAATTCCATAGGACTGTTGGGGTGGTAAAGTTCTGCTCAGGACAAGCTACTTGATGATGAAATATATACATTAAGAGACGAAGATGGAGGTGGTTTGGACATGTATGTCGTATGCTAGTGGGGTCATTGGCCAGGACAGCTCTCAGATGGACAGCGGATGAGAAAAGAAGGCCTGGACGTCCATAGGAAACATGAAGAAGAACTGTGGAGAGAAAGTTGAAGGAATGCAGCTTGACATGGGAGATGGTTGGTAGAAAGGCAGCAGAACGGAAACAGTGGAAGTCTCTTGTGGAAGCCGTATGTGTCAATCGGGACACGAAGAGGATATACATGTATATATATATCTGTCAATAGATAGACCAAGAAAAAGATGAATTGATGGAGTTACAGACATCTTAACCTCCATAATATCACAGCCCATCAAGCGGTCTGAGCCAGCACTATTTCGGAAAACGATCATCAGTGAACTTGCTAGGCAAACAACGGCAAATAAAAGCAGAGAAGGACACAAGAAAAATAATAGATAGATAGATGATAGATATTTAGCTTTCAATAGATAGATAGATAGATAGATAGATAGATAGATAGATAGATAGGTATTTAGCTTTCAATAGATAGATTAGATTAGATTAGATTAGATTAGATTAGATTAGATTAGATTAGATTAGATTAGATTAGATTAGATTAGATTAGATTAGATTAGATTAGATAGATAGATAGATAGATAGATAGAATCTGCTTATAACTTCTACTTAACATAACTTACCGAGACAATGATGCCAATATTAACATTAAACAAATGCTGGTTTTGAAGTTCTGCGATGATCTGTTGCTTCTAGTCTCCATTCTAGAGCACATCTCACAAAAACGTGTGCGTCTGTAATGAAGAAGAACATCAGTTAAATAAAAAGTGAATTAGTATTAAAATACTTCTTCATCTAAAGTGAATAAATTAGAAGAATATTATATCGTCCGAGTGGTTACCGGGGTCCAAATTGGGGTGTAAAGAATAGAACCACTGTACCTGCCACGCATGTTGTTAGAGGCGATTATGGAGGTTTGGCGTCGGGCTAGCTAACCCACACCGTAAAAACACTAGATGGCTACAGAGCGGAGAGCGAACCGAGTAAACGCTGGCTGAAACCGGACACATAGCCGAAGGTTTGAAGATTGGTGTGGCAAGAAAAGAACGGTACAACAGGTATACGAGTCGGCTCATCAATCAAAATAGAACTGGTACGGTCAGTCGCTGGACGCTGTTGGAGATATTGCGAAGGAGATCGGAGCACCTATGGACATGTCCGGAGTGCAATGAAGATATTCCAAACTGAAACTGAATCTGAAACATAGCCGAAGGATAAGCACCAGAGCTCCAAAATGGTGCTGAAGATGTGACGTAAAACACTCCAATGCTAAGGCTGCATGAATCAGACTTCCACATGAATATAATTTATGGGGAGGTCTGGTACATCGGTCTGGGCGGAGAGAGAGAGAGAGAGAGAAGAATATTATATTATAAAACTGAGTGTGGTTGTGTGTGTTTGTGTGTGTTTGTCTGAAGCAGGAACACTTTTGAAAGTCCAACTCTGGAGTTATACAATTTGGACAGCTTATTCTTGCAGAGATTTGTAGGTATACACCACTAGTTATAGTTTTTTTTCTGATTTATTTACCGAGTTGTTAGTTAATTAAACCTTTGGCCCCGTACTATTTTTTTTAAATCGCATTCTTATTGTAATACATACTGAAAAATAAGCCAGTGTACTGGCGTTGCGTCATCTTAACAATTACTGGGAGCCAGTGGCGGCTAGTGATCAGTTTTGTTGGTGGGGCCAGACAGAAATTTTCGGAAAAATCATGGTTTCGGTTAGGATATATTTTAATGTATAAAATAATAAATACACGTTACTCTTTATTTTTGGTGGGGCCCGGCCCCACTGGCCCTTAATGAGGAGCTACAACTGCTGAGAGCCAATATATCAGATCAAAAGGTCGAATAGGGTTAATGAAATAAAAGTATAAATTGCATAGTGTGTTTAATCATTTATTACTGAATCAAGTATCATGTGCAACAGAACACATTTGTTACATAAACATTAAGTGACAACATTTCTAAACAAGCAAAAATAATTTTTAAATCGGATTAAATAAAATAAACAACATAATGTCGGCCATGTCGTACTCATCATTATTAAATAACTTGTCCTGAGCAGAACTTTGCCACCCCAACAGTCCTCCGGAACTTCTCTCTCATAGGCCAGATGTCCCGCCTCTGCAGCCGTCAAGTTCAAACCATCAGTTACATCCAGAATTGATCTTCACTGTCTTCATCTTCTCCTCCTTGCCGGAATGCCTCCTTCTATAATGGTCTTCTCCCATAGTTCGTTTTTTTTTATTTGTCCTCAAAAAAATTCCTCATTCTTGTTTATAGCATCAGCAAGTTTTCTTTGACTTTGAGCTCTTTCATGATAGATTTATTTATTCTATTCCTGGTGCATGATAGATTTATTTATTCTATTCCTTGTGCATGATAGATTTATTTCTTCTATTCCTTGTGCATGATAGATTTATTTCTTCTATTCCTGGTGCATGATAGATTTATTTATTCTATTCCTGGTGCATGATAGATTTATTTATTCTATTCCTTGTGCATGATAGATTTATTTCTTCTATTCCTGGTGCATGATAGATTTATTTATTCTATTCCTTGTGCATGATAGATTTATTTCTTCTATTCCTTGTGCATGATAGATTTATTTCTTCTATTCCTGGTGCATGATAGATTTATTTATTCTATTCCTTGTGCATGATAGATTTATTTCTTCTATTCCTTGTGCATGATAGATTTATTTCTTCTATTCCTTCATGATAGATTTATTTCTTCTATTCCTTGTGCATGATAGATTTATTTCTTCTATTCCTTGTGCATGATAGATTTATTTATTCTATTCCTGGTGCATGATATAGAAATGACTCCTCTGTAACACTTATATTCAAAAGTACATGTATGTTTTTCGAATTTAAGTCACGACATAGTGACTTGACTGCACCAATTAACTGGGGTTTTGTGTTAAATAACTCGCTAAGTTACAACATATTAATTATAAGTACAATAATTAACTGGAGTTTTGTATAAACTAACTTATTAAGCTACTACAAACATACTATAATTATAGTAATTAACTGGAGTTTTGTATAAACTGGTGGCGTTTGTGGCTTAGAGGTTAGTAACTCGGTCTATTAACCCCGACGTTCTGAGTTCGAATCATGCTGCGGATGGCGCCACCCGTTCAGAAAGCAATGGCAAACTACTGAACGTAATAATGCCTAGAAAAATCACAAACAGCGTTAAAAAGCTGGGGTTGATTCGCAACGTCCTGTAAAGGATATGCAATTAACTTTTTTGTATAAACTAATTAACTAAGTTACTACATAAATACTATAAGTACAATAATTAACTGGAGTTTTGTATTAACTAACTAACTAATTTACTACATACCAAATGTAATTAAAATTCAAAATCTTGTATACAATATATCCCTGATGCTGTGGTAACGACGTTCTGCACCGGAACCAGGCGAAATAAAGACGCTCTATTTCAGAAGAAACTCAATTCTAGAATGCATCCAGATAGTTTTATACAACAGAATTACGTCATCAATTTCCAACGTCCAGTTCGCAATTTCTTGCTTTAATTATGCCAGCGCATGGCCAGGATTAGGCACTCTGGCAAGCCCATATCCTGCCTGCTCTCAATTATCGGTTACGAAGAGAGAATTTAATAGGATTGTTTCTGGTTGCTATTGAACTGACGGTGCTAGTAGTGCGCTGGCAATGTTTTTCTGGGATTTTCGTATCAAATTTCCATAAACGTTCCTGATGTTTATTTATTTATAAATATAATATTTAGAATAAATGCGTGGGTATCATTATTGCGTTCACTTTAAGCAGACACATAACACGTGACAGTAACACGATGCGTATTAAGTAGAGCTGGTGTAGTGTATATATACGTCCCAATGTTTTACTGCTTTCTACACTGCGCATCGGTTACAGCTAGAATTCTTGCGACGTTAGCTCTGACTAGTATCATATTAAACTTTCAAACTATATTGTTTGTCCTTCCCAGATTTTAACAGCTGAAAGTGGAGGAAAGGTTGTTGGCACAGTAGGAGCCCGAAGAGTTCTTTGATCCAGTCTATGAAGAACAAATGAAGAACGAAAAACATGATGGGAGAGCTGAAACTCAAAATGAAGAAAAAATAACTTATAGACAGATATGTGTGTGCACATACTTTATTTCTTTCTTTCTTTATACATACTGTATAAGCATATCTAGAAGATTAATTCATTCGTATGTGCACACCATCCGTGTGTTGCCGGGATCCTCATGGGAGCAAAGAATAGTACCACTGCGACCTACAAGGCATGTCATATGAGGCGACTAAGTTAGGGGCATAGGGCAGCTATCCTCGTAAATAAAGAGCTTTTTGGGAAACCGGATGTGCTGGCCTACTTGTAGGTGCATAACTGGCACAACGTACAATCGCTCTTAGGCTCAGATCACATACAAATTACAAAGAGTGGTCGTTATAGAGTGTTCAAAGAATAAGAAGATGAAATGTGTACACAAATAAAACATCTAGAAAATGAGTTGCTTTTACCATCCTCATTGTACTTCATTGAATATTTAAATGTGTCTCTATATCGGTATAAGACAAGAAGATCTCAGCGGTCAGCGATAGAGGTAGCAGCGGTTGTAGGTTGCAGTGTTACTTCTTCTTTGCCTCCATGTATGGGTCGCTGCAACACACAGACAAGTCAGCAGTATTATCAAACGACAAGTTATCTTCCATCCGTTTAGTTTATCTTTACAATTACTTCTTCTTCTTATCTTTTACCCTAATTATGTTTTGCATCTCAGCCTCAGAATAATAAAAGCTTTCTTGAACAGATTCTTGTATGCGCTTTGTATATGGTGTCTTCTGTTATTTCTGTGATCCGCATTTACAATTACAAAAATAGTTTAGAAATCAAGATATCAAGACAAAAGTAGGTACAACATCAGTACTGAATTTCATCAAGAAACAAGATATTAAATAGTTCGACAACATAAGCAAATCACAAACAAACAGTGTGACTCGAAGAACAATGTCACTCAGATAAAGTGGATACAAAGCAACAGATTGTCCAAGCAAAATATGGATTCAGAAATAACAGAGGCAGTGACAAACCCCATTTCTGAAGCCTGTTCTAGAAATCTCTTATCCTGTCGCTGTGATACAAAAAAAGGGTTTAAAAGCCGAAGAATTGACTTCATTGCACCGGGTTTTAACCCACACAGCTCGGTCCCTCTCCGCAGAAATGGCACGCCACCTGCTGAGAGTATTGCTGCACAAAGTACGAACTCCGTAGCTCCAGCAACAAGCCTAGGGGTCTCTGGAAAAACCTGCACGCGTGAACAGAATGGCGTTGTCCGGACTCGAACCCACGACCTTCGACTCACAAGGCAAAGGGCTTAACCACTTAGCCACAGAGATCACCCGCTGTGAGACAAAACAGCATTAGAGAAGAAGAAGAAGAAGAAATTGTTTCATGGCGCTTTGGTAACCTTTTCAATTCGGTTTTTTTACGATTTCTTTGCTTATTCTATGTGTCCTACCCACAGAATGTATTTATAATAATATACATTTCAATATAAGAGTTTTGTAAATAACAGAGAGGGTAGGAAGTGCAAGTTGTACGTGAATATTGCAATATACTACTCGATTTTTCTAGTTGTTGTTTTAAGCCTGTCGATTTAGCTGCGGAGATTTTAGGTTCAACACGACCCTCTTGCACTGAAAAACAGATGCTCAAAGGTATACATAATCAATGTAGTTTTCCTGGGAACTAGGAATGTAGTAGTATTACTATTTCCATGCTCCGGGCAGTTCGGCGCAAGAATGAGATGAACAGACGGGGGGAAGAGCATACAATGCTATTTGAAGGAAGTCTACTTTGCATTCGTATTTTTTCTTGGTGGCTTCGTTTCCAAACTTCTTCTTGTTAGTCCTAGTATTTGGTGGAGATACTTACTTCATCCCTGTCGTGGCTAGTATTTGGTGTAGATACTTCATCTCTGTCGTGGCTAGTATTTGGTGTAGATACTTCATCTCTGTCGTGGCTAGTATTTGGTGGAGATACTTCATCTCTGTCGTGGCTAGTTTTCTTCTGTGTTTCGATGTCAGCGTCCAGGTTTAGCACTGCTAGCGTAATGTTGGGAGAAAAAATCGTGTTGAACAATGCTCTTTCAGTTGTTATTAGTTATATGATGGCTATCATCATAGTACTCGGCACATGTCCATATGTGCTCCGATCTCTGCCTCAGCAAATCCAGCAGCGTCCAGCGACCCAACACGCCAGTTCGATGTTGATTAATCAATCTCTTTGCATATTTAGTATGTCGTTCTTTTCGGTCTGTACCAATATTGACACCCATCTCTTTCAATCGGGTCAGCGAGTAGGATTCACAGCCTTGAAACTCCTCTGTTCGGAAAGACTCAGTCAATGCGTGAAGAATGTCATTTCGATCCATGGCAGCCCCATCTGATAGTGTAGCCAAGCCAGCCAATCTATCAGCTCGTTCATTACCCCTAACTCCTGCGTACCCAGGAACAAACATGAAGGTGATTTCTCTGATCATTGTCTGTACTAGTACCTCCACCAAGTTTCATCTCAGCATTCCTGATTCAACTTTACGAATCATGCTCATGGAGTCACTGAGTATGAAAACACGAGAGTAGTTGTGAGATACCAACCAGTTCACCGCCTCCGTAACCGCCCGAATCTCCATTGTCAAACTACTTGTGGTTGTTCCGTTGGCCCCACTGGCCTCTCTTATTATTATTTTTCCTCCTGAGCGTGTTGAAAAAACCTATGCACAGCGTTGTTGGCGAATAACTGAACCATCGTAGTTCTTAGTCAAACATCCTAGCTCTTTTAGTGTTCATGATGACATGCAAGAATTTCAAAATTGGTGTCGCGTGCCCTATGATTTGATTTGCTTTATTAAATCTATATTTGATTTCGTTTGTTCTTCCTGTTGCTGCTGTTGCTTAAAACATGCCCCATAGATGTATAGAGTCTTTAACTTGTTTTAACTGATGTTTGTCGATGGAGATATTGGTAGTGTTTTCCTCTCTAGCGACTGTCATTACTTCGGTTATAAAGTATATATATAAATATCTCATGCTTTTAATTTTAGCTTCTATCAACAGTGTGTACATTTATAATAAGCTCTTGGATCTAGTATTACTTAAGAAGGTTGTATTGGACATCCGTCATAGGCGTGCCACACTTGGTATCAGGCCCAGGGAAGATATGGGGGTGAACAGGTTGTATAGGTTATCAGGTGGTGTAACTAAGGGAGGTAATTATACATTGCAATTAACGAGAACTTGGCGGAGTTAGGTTCGTGAGAGGAAGTGAAAGCAAAGAAGGAGTGAACGATATAACGTGAAACGTAGGGAACATGCTTGCAAACATAGATGGACAGTTGAGAAAGAATGAAACATTCTGAAGGAACGATTTTGAGAAAAGAAACAAAAATAATGAATAATAAATATAGAACAATATATTGAGTATGAAATAAAGTGATGGAATGAAGGACAAAGGATAGAAAAATAAAGAAAATGACACTTGGATAGCATGAAGTAAAACACACATGAAAACAGTAACTAACACGAAGATAGACGTAAACATTAACAAGTGAGAATATGTTTTTTTAAAACGAGACAGAACGAGAGAAATGACAAGTCAAACAAGTAAACAAGTTATAGAACAAGTACAGCATTACAACAAGATGAACAATTGAAGAACATGGACAACAATCTAGTCTTTCTCGAAAACATGTGCAGGCCTTGAAGAACATCTTTATTCTAGACGTCTCTACAAATTTTAGTGACATATGCCAAGAATTGCGAAGTCTTTTTAAACACGTTTTCAGTTTCAAGACACGTTTGTAGGCATTACAGACACCTGTCTAGGGTGTCTCGACATCTATCTAAACTTTCGGCGCACATGTCTGGACATCCTGCACACATGTCTGAACATCCTGTACACATGTCTGAACATCCTGTAGACATATATGAACATCCTGTACATATGTCTGGACATCCTGCACACATGTCTGGACATCTTGCACACATGTCTGGACATACTGCACATATGTCTGGACATCCTGCACACTTATCTGTACATCCTGTACACATGTCTAGTATTCCTGGTTACATTGTCTAGTCTTCCTGGTTATATTGTCTAGTCTTCCTGGTTACATTGTCTAGTCTTCTTGGTTACGTGTCTAGTCTTCCTGGTTACATTGTCCAGTCTTCCTGGTTAAGTGTCTAGTCTTCCTGGTTAAATGTCTAGGCTTCCTGGTTATATTGTCTAGTTTTCCTGGTTACATTGTTTGGTCTTCTTGATTACGTGTCTAGTCTTCCTGGTTACATTGTCCAGTCTTCCTGGTTAAATGTCTAATCTACCTGATTACATTGTCTAGTCTTCTTGGTTACGTGTCTAGTCTTCCTGGTTATATTGTCTAGTCTTCCTAGTTACATTGTCTAGTCTACCTGAATAAATGCCTAGTCTTTCTGTTTGCGTGTCTAGTCTACCCGTCTAGACTTTCTACACAGTTTGATGAAAGTGTCTACATAAGAGCACATACAAAGTTGCTTCTAAGATTTCGAATCTTTTTCTAACTTAAAAAGTAGGAAACCAATTATCTGCTGGATGAACAGAGTAGTGGACAGTTTCTAGATCTGAACTCAACGTTTACTATCTACAACTCAACAGACTAGCGCCTGTGTTTCCCAGACTCGTTAAAATGATAAAGAAGAGAATAAGAGACATATGAAAGCGTGTTCTTGTATTTGTTTTGAAAAAGTACAGACATAAATATATACACGTGTGTTTGGATCATAGGTTCCCAAAGTGGATGGTACCGCCCCTTAGTGGGCGCTAAAGCCTTCTAGGGATGGGGGTGGGGGAGGGGGCGATAGTGGGTTCAGAAGCATTCAGACGATCTAGGGGTTGGTGGATCCTTATAGAAGAAATTAATAATATATATTTAAAAATAAATTATTTTCGTGATTTTGCTATTGAATAACTGTGTTCAAGACGAAGTTTATATTGACCACTACTTTCTCAATATTTTAACAGCATAAGCAGTAATGTATCATTAGTTGCTATTTACATCGGAATATATCAAACTGCTTGAACGCGGAAAACTGTTATAGCTGACTGAATCACTGCAGGCGTCAACAATTTGCAGAATTACACTTGCCTTTGTTCCAGGGCACATGGGTGTCGTTGGCAATGAGAGAGCAGACAGACTGGCTGGCTCTGCCGCTATATCAGCCAATGGACAGAGCTGACATCGTGAACGCCCTCATAGAGCGTGGCCGCAGAGAAGATCTTCATCTCAACCAATCCACGTCAACTACTAGATTGCGAGAACTGGGTTTGAAGATTGGTGTGGCAAGAAAAGAACGGGAAAACAGGTATACGAGTCGGCTCATCAATCAAAATAGAACTGGTACGGTCAGTCGCTGGACGCTGTTGGAGATATTGCGAAGGAGATCGGAGCACCTATGGACATGTCCGGAGTGCAATGAAGATATTCCAAACTGAAACTGAATTGAAACTGAAACTGTTATAGCTGGCAGGGTGGAGGGAGGTTACGCAAGTTATGTCGTTCAAAGTAAGTGATGGACCGAAAAAGGTTTGGGAACATACGGTTTAAATAAATAGTGTATAGTTATAATTATATTTTAAAATGTGGGTAATTTATAAGAAAACAAAACGCATTCATGTTTTTAAAATAAGTTTAACATTTGTATCATGAATGTGATATATATATATATAAATGAAAGAGAAAGGAATGAAAATACTTACAAAGAAAACTTTGTTCAAGAATATGAATTCAGGATTCTAAAGTCTGAAGATAATCTCTCCGAGGCGACGCCAGTTTTCTAGATTTTACTAGAACTCATTAACAACCAGATATCATGGTGGGAGTGGAATGGAAAAACGTGTCGGAAATGCAAAATAGGGCATTATGGGTGGACATTTGGTTTCCTGCGCTTGATACGGTTAAAGATTAGTTGTTATTGACAACAGGACTAATTCATATTACTACACTTGATACTTTGTGTTGGAATTTTGTTTTCTCTGGCAGTTTCGGAGTGCGTATAGCAGCTATTCAGTGTCACAGCATGGGGGAGGAAATGGGTGTGTGAGAGTTAGTAGAATGTATCAGAGCTGTTGTCTATCACAGGTTTTATGAAGTGATTTCATTATCAGTCGTAGACAGGTCATTCGCATCAGTTTTACGATATGTCATTCCAAGTTTTTTAATAGCTCCATCACATTAGTTTCTTCTTTTCTTTAATCATGTTTTGCCTCACAGCCTCACAGCGTCACATCGTCACAGCCTCACAGCGTCACAGCCTCACAGCCTCACAGCGTCAGGATAAGATGATTTTCTAAAATGGTCTTCTGTGTGCGATTCATAAATAGTGTTTTTCACAGCCTCTGTTATCTCTGAGGTCCACTTTTTCGCGGCCTTTTGCTTTGATTCCACTGTATCAGAGCACCATTGCTCTGCTCTTTGAGATGCACTTTCTGTTGGTAATCTGCTTATGTGGCCGGACCATTTAATTTGTTGTTTCTAGATGAAGTTCAGTACTGATGTTGTACCTACTTTTACTTGATGTGTATGTAACATTTAGAATTCATCGTCAACTCTTCATCTTGCGGTAAGCATATAATATGAACTCTTCATCTTGCGGTAAGCATATAATATGAACCCTTCATCTTGCAGTAAGCATATAAAATGAACCCTTCATCTTGCAGTAAGCATAGAATAGGTAAACTATTTAATCAAAAGTTTAAAGGTATATTTCCTACACAATTTGTGTTATCCTTAAAATTAATATTAAGCACTGCCGCAGATGTTACGGCGATTGTGCACTACCGCTGAGATCTTTTTGTGTAAGACAGAGATCGAAGCATGCATGGTTATTCATCGAAGTACAATGATGATAGTCATATCGATCAATCAATCAATAAAACCGATCAATCGATATACATTTTCGTGAGAGGGGATCGCGAGAGACAGAGATAAATTTTGTGAGTAAAATTGAAACACAACAAATGATCATGGAATCAAGATTGCACAAATTACTTAAAGAAATGCATAATTTACAACCAACTGTAAAACTTAACTTTTATTTGTAATAATTTGTTCAGTCTGTTGAAACAGATCTTGAAACATACATACGTCAGGTATCAAAAGTTGTACCGGTCAATAAACACATCTTGAAACATGCATACGTCAGGTATCAAAAGTTGTACCGGTCAATAAACACATCTTGAAACATGCATACGTAAGGTATCAAAAGTTGTTCCGGTCAATAAACACATCTTGAAACATACATACGTCAGGTATCAAAAGTTGTTCCGGTCAATAAACACATCTTGAAACATGCATACGTCAGGTATCAAAAGTTGTACCGGTCAATAAACACATCTTTAAACATACATACGTCAGGTATCAAAAGTTGTTCCGGTCAATAAACACATCTTGAAACATGCATACGTCAGGTATCAAAAGTTGTTCCGGTCAACAAACACATCTTGAAACATACATACGTCAGGTATCAAAAGTTGTTCCGGTCAACAAACACATCTTGAAATATGCACACGTCAGGTATCAAAAGTTGCTCCGGTCAACAAACACATCTTGAAACATACATACGTCAGATATCAAAAGTTGTTCCGGTCAACAAACACATCTTGAAACATACATACGTCAGGTATAAAAAGTTGTTCCGGTCAACAAACACATCTTGAAACATACATACGTCAGGTATCAAAAGTTGTTCCGGTCAACAAACACATCTTGAAATATGCATACGTCAGGTATCAAAAGTTGTTCCGGTCAACAAACACATCTTGAAACATACATACGTCAGGTATCAAAAGTTGTTCCGGTCAACAAACACATCTTGAAACATACATACGTCAGGTATCAAAAGTTGTTCCGGTCAATAAACACATCTTGAAACATACATACGTCAGGTATCAAAAGTTGTTCCGGTCAACAAACACATCTTGAAACATACATACGTCAGGTATCAAAAGTTGTTCCGGTCAATAAACACATCTTGAAACATGCATACGTCAGGTATCAAAAGTTGTTCCGGTCAACAAACACATCTTGAAACATACATACGTCAGGTATCAAACGTTGATCCGGTCAATAAACACATCTTTAAACATACATACGTCAGGTATCAAAAGTTGTTCCGGTCAATAAACACATCTTTAAACATACATACGTCAGGTATCAAAAGTTGTTCCGGTCAATAAACACATCTTGAAACATACATACGTCAGGTAACAAAAGTTGTTCTGTTCAATAAACACATCTTTAAACACACATACGTCAGGTATCAAAAGTTGTTCCGGTCAATAAACACATCTTGAAACATGTATTCGTCAGGTATCAAAAGTTGTTCCGGTCAATAAACACATCTTGAAACATGCATACGTCAGGTATCAAAAGTTGTTCCGGTCAATAAACACATCTTTAAACATACATATGTCAGGTATCAAAAGTTGTTCCGGTCAACAAACACGTCTTTAAACATACATACGTCAGGTATCAAAAGTTGTACCGGTCAATAAACAGATCTTGAAACATGTATTCGTCAGGTATCAAAAGTTGTTCCGGTCAATAAACACATCTTGAAACATGCATACGTCAGGTATCAAAAGTTGTACCGGTCAATAAACACATCTTTAAACATACATACGTCAGGTATCAAAAGTTGTTCCGGTCAATAAACACATCTTTAAACATACATACGTCAGGTATCAAAAGTTGTTCCGGTCAATAAACACGTCTTGAAACATACATACGTCAGGTATCAAAAGTTGTACCGGTCAATAAACACATCTTGAAACATGCATACGTCAGGTATCAAAAGTTGTTCCGGTCTACTCAAGACACGAGAGGAGACTTAACGTCTTTCACATTCGATGTCTCCGTAAGATTATGAACATCAGGTGGTACGACCAGATAACCAACTCTGAAGTACTGCAACGTGCAAACCTGCCTTCCATCATGGGCATGCTCAGCAGTAGACGACTAAGATGGTTGGGGCATGTGAGAAGAATGGAAACTTATCGCATACCAAAACAAATGTTGTTCTGTGAACTTTCGGAGGAAAGAGGCACCAGGGCAGACCACTGCTCAGATATAAAGATGTCTGCAAAGCCTCAATGAAAACTTTTCTATAGGTCCCAGCACATGGGAGGGACTAGCTGATGACAGAGTTATGTGGAAAGCCAAATTACGAAAGGGCGTAGAGTCTTTTGAGAACAGACTTATGTATGAGTTGAGGGTACTTTCCCAGGGTACTCGTTCCGCTCCCTCGTGAAGCCTTCTGGATATTGTTCCAGAGATCTTCGATCTCATTGTATGGAAGATCGAGTAACTAGTCATATTGGAAACGAACGATAAAACGCAGGTTCACGTTGACCATGTAAAAGAGCCCGTAGCAGCTCAATATCGACAAGAGCAGACTGGAAAGCCTGTCCCCTTGGCAAAATTCAATAGAAAATGTTAGAAAATAAAATTTCTACAAAATAGTTTTACCATCATCCAAGTTATATCGGGAATCCTTGACGGTACAAGGGAGTTCGCTACTGCCGCTGTGATCTTCACGTGTACAAAATAAATTGGAGTACACATGGTTAATCACCAGGAGATTGAGCGAGTTGCACAGGATAGAGCGGTATGGAGAAATTACTTGCAGGTCCTATGTAACGTATAACGGTACGAGAGGAATTATTATTATGGTTAATCACCGAAATGTAATGATGACGGTCCTATCAATCAATCAATCAATCAATCAATCAATCAATCAAATATATAGAACAGGTGAGAGACATTTTATAACGATTACAACTACAAACATAAACCTTACCTCTTAGACATACACGATGTGGATTCAGCTAACAAATCGTGTGACATCTTCCATGACATCTGAGATGAGGTAACCTGACCTGCTGAACAAGTGGTGACTGTTGTGAGAAATAATGATGGTAAATCTGCAGGTGAAAGGTCACTGAAATATTCATCAGTGTCAGTGTTAGTTCCCGTGTGCACACAATGTACGCTTGTTTCCCTGTTGTTCATTGTATCTGTCTGCACGCGTGTGGAAGTCAGATCTGAATACGACTCCAGGCATGCGTCTCTCATTCTGCTTGCTGTTTCTCTGGTGGCGGATAATTTTTCCGTCTTGCTTCTGGCACGAGCGCAGTTAAGACAGACGATGCCAGGCGCATGTTCACAGGTGGCGTTGTTGCTGCTACATCCACTAACATTATCCCCCGTCATTTCTTTCCCCATCTTGCACCGCTACTCGCTACCTGAACAATGTAGACGAATCGGTAACGAGCAAAGGTAACTGTGTCTGTACCTAAGTAGTTCTGATTCTTACTTCTTTTACCCTGACTTCTGTTCCCGTTTTCAAATTATCTGGAACTTCTATGAATGTCTGAGGAAATACAAATAAATGAGAGATAATAATGCAGGTAGACTACGGTTATTGGTTATTGGCTATTGCTTACTAAACTGACGTCATTGCACTCCGGGCAGACCCATAGGTGCTCAGTCTCCCTAACAGATATCGAAGAGTATGCATACTGATGGTTCCTGTGGCTCGCTGATTAAACACACCTCTCACTCTGCCTCTCAGGCATCCAGTTCGACTTGAACAACGGGTAACTCCAAACTGCTTAAATTGCTTGATCGATTCAACATCGATTTTAGACTACGGTTACTCTGGGAATTCCAGGAAAATTAACTGCTTAACATATAAATCTGTATCCCAAGTTGTCAAAACTATACATCAACTGCCTACCTTCAATGAAAACAAAAAATCATATGGACTGTCTAGCTTCGGATAAATACTTTACACCGACTGTCTCGCATAAAAATACATGACATCGACTGTCCTTCTTTAGTTAAAAAATTAACATCGACTGTCCTTCTTTAGTTAAAAAAATTAACATCGACTGCCCTTCTTTAGTTAAAAAATTAACACCAACTGTCCTTCTTTAGTTAAAAAGTTAACATCGGCTGCCCTTCTTTAGTTAAAAAGTTAACATCGACTGTCTTTCTTTAGTTAAAAAAAATTAACATCGACTGTCCTTCTTTAGTTAAAAAGTTAACATCGGCTGCCCTTCTTTAGTTAAAAAGTTAACATCGACTGTCTTTCTTTAGTTAAAAAAAATTAACATCGACTGTCTCTCTTCATAAAATACTTCACATTGATTATTTTTCTTCAATTAAAAACTTGACCTCGACTCTCTTTCTTCAGCAAAATAACTTCACCTCGAATGCTTCTATTCAGTTAAAAACTTCACATTGATTGTCTCTCTTCAGTTAAAAACTTCACATTTATTGTCTCTCTTCAATTAAAAACTTCACCTTGATTGCCTCTCTTTAGTTAAAAACTTAACATCGAATGTTTCTCTTCAGTTAAAAACGTCACCTTGACCGTCTCTCTTCAGTTTTTTTTCCCGATCCAGAAGAACTTGAGCTTTCAGCTCTTCGGCTCAGTGCCATGGACATCGTAACCCTTCGGTTCGGTGCCACGAACACCGTGAATCTGGGGAACCTGTGGCTTTTCTGTCAGTCCGCGGAATTGAACCCGCACACACAGAGGACTAGTCACCCGCAGTCCAACGCGCTACGAACACGCTGGGCAGGCGGGCCTCTCTTCAGTTAAAAACCTTCACCTCGATTGTCTCTGACACTAGCAGAGAGCTGTTTGACTTATTTCTAGTCTATGTACGTGCCTGTTGAGTTTGCATTGTCTGAAAGCATAATGACGTGATCGGTTCTGCTGAAGTCTTTGATGACGTCTTGTTCATTATCACATCCAGTGTTTGTCTTCAGTCTTTGATGAAGTCTTGTTCATTGTCACATCCAGTGTTTGTCTTCAGTCTTTGATGAAGTCTTGTTCATTATGACATCCAGTGTTTGTCTTCTAGTCTACCTCAGATTTCTCTTTAGAAGAATTTTGACATCTTGAAAAGACAGTGGTTGGTAGATTTTCTCTTTCGCAATGTCTCCCTTAGCAACGATTTCGGCAGTCTTAATGCCATAACGAGATGGAATCTACTGCAATGTGAACTACTTCTGCTATTGACAGCTGAGCAAGTTTGTTTTTTGGTTACAAATCCACGTCAACAGCTAGATTGCAAGAACATGGATTAAAGATTAAATGATAGAAAAGGGTAGCATAACAGGAGTATTGGTAGGCTTATCAATGAACATCGAACTAGTACGGTAAGACCTTGGAGGCTGTTGGAGGAGATATCGCGAAGGAGATTGGAACATCTATGGAGGACATGTCCGGAACGCTGTGAAGATATTCTAGAGTGACACTTGAACCAAATAATTATATAACAAGACGTATCTTCATCTTCTTCTTCGATCGCTCCATATCGAGCACTTGCTCACCACTTTGTGTGATTTGTATGTGATCTGAGGATAAGAGCAATTGTACGTTGTGTCAGTTACACGCCTACAAGTAGGTCAGCACATCCTATTTCTGCGATGTTTTTTATTTACTAGGTAGTTTCCTAGGTCCTACATCACTCGCCTATTACAACATGCCTTGCAGGTGACAGTGGTACTATTCTTTGCGTCCAGTGTGAGCCCCAGCACTAAACGGGCAGTATCGTGATCTGAAATTCTTAGAGAAGATAAGACAAGAAGACAAGAACAAGCACAGAAAGGAAAGATAAAAACTGATATAGGTGGTGATTTTTTTAAATAAAGTGATTGGGAAGAAATTCATAGACAGAGAAATGACAGAAAAACATATTCAAAAAGTGATTAGAAAAAATTCAAAGACAGAGAAATGACAGAAAAACATATTCAAAAAGTGATTAGAAAAAATTCAAAGACAGAAAAATGGGTAGCAAAAACAGAAAAATCATGATGATAAAGAAATTTGAAAGCAGGCAAAAGGTAGCATAAGATATACAATAACGTTGTGTGTTTTTTGTTTGTTTGTTCAATGACATATGCTTCCTAGAAAGCAGAAAAACAATTTGTATTATCTATTACATTGCTTGTTTCATTCTTTGATAAGAAAATAAGCTGTCTGTCTTCGGGGCTGCATTTTCGACGGTCGCTATATCACTAATGACTAAACCGAAGTAATGACAGTTGCTAGAGAGGTAAACACTACCAATATCTCCATCAACAAACCGAAGTAATGACAGTTGCTAGAGAGGAAAACACTACCAATATCTCCATCGATAAACCGAAGTAATGACAGTTGCTAGAGAGGAAAACACTACCAATATCTCCATCAACAAACCAAAGTAATGACAGTTGCTAGAGAGGAAAACACTACCAATATCTCCATCAACAAACCGAAGTAATGACAGTCGCTAGAGAGGAAAACACTACCAATATCTCCATCGATAAACCGAAGTAATGACAGTTGCTAGAGAGGAAAACACTACCAATATCTCCATCGATAAACCGAAGTAATGACAGTTGCTAGAGAGGAAAACACTACCAATATCTCCATCAACAAACCGAAGTAATGACAGTTGCTAGAGAGGAAAACACTACCAATATCTCCATCAACAAACCGAAGTAATGACAGTCGCTAGAGAGGAAAACACTACCAATATCTCCATCAACAAACCGAAGTAATGACAGTTGCTAGAGAGGAAAACACTACCAATATCTCCATCGACAAACCGAAGTAATGACAGTTGCTAGAGAGGAAAACCCTACCAATATCTCCATCGATAAACCGAAGTAATGACAGTTGCTAGAGAGGAAAACACTACCAATATCTCCATCAACAAACATCAATGAAAACAAATCAAAGACTTTACATACTTGGGGTAATTGTTCTCAGAAAATGGAAGAATAACTAACGACATCCAACATAGATACAATAAAGAAAAACATCAAATAATAGAACAAATGGCACCAATTTTGAAATGCAAACATGTCACTATGACGACTAAAAGAACACAGTACAACACAATCTTTCTCCATACATTATACCATCAGTGCCAAACCTGGATGCTGACATCAAACGATAGAAGAAAACTAGTCACAGCAGAGATGAAGTGTCTACGCAGAATGTTGAGGGTAACAAGAAGAGACCGGTTGAGAAATGAAGACATCGGGGAAAAAGTGGGTACAACATCAGTACTGAGCTTCATCAAGAAACAACAAATTAAATGGTTCGGTCACATAAGCAGATTACCAACAGACAGTGTACCTCAAAGAGCAATGCTACTCCGATACAGTGAATACAGAGCAAAAGGTAGTCAACGCAAAGGGTGTACCTCAGAAATAACAGAGGCGGCAAAAATTACTATTTATGAAGTGCACACAAAACCCTGTTTTAAAATCTCCTCTTATCCTGGCGCTGTGAGGTAAAACAGAATTAGAAGACAGAAGAAAACGAAGAAGAAGAGGAAGCTAGACAATCTCCTGCACGTTCTCCAACTTACAGAAGTATGGAAGAAAAAACACAATAAAAACAATAAATAAAACTATATCATCTACTTGATTTGCTTTTATTTTCTTATAAAAAAATGATGACGTTTTTTTTTCTGTTATGATTATTTTTACCTGGTTTCATTTGATCTCGCTGCTCTTTATTTCTCATTTTCTTCGTAAGAAAGCATTTAGTTTTACAGGTAAGTGAAAGAAATTATCGTCACTTGCACCTTCAATTTCCAAAGTGAATCCTAATTCATGCGATAAACGTGTCTACATCAAATGTTGTGTCTGCTTCCTCCTCCAACACAAATATTATTCGTGTTTAATTTCTAAACAATTTCAATGTTCAAATTTCGTTTTTTTTTTTAAAAATATAGAAATTTTAAACATTTCTAGGTCGGCATGAACCTGGTGAACTTTTAACTTCATGTCTGATCTGATCTCTCTTAAGATTAAGTTTTTCCTACCAAATATGCACCTGGATAGTTTTAAACGTTTTGTGTATATTGTCTGTCCTCATGTGGTTGATATAATTGGTTGTTCAGTCTTGTGGGTTGTCCACTCTTGCGTTGGCGTGGAAGCTTTAATTTGCGTTCCATTGCCAGATGAGTTGTCGTTGACGTTATATCCGTGCTTATTTAGTGTGGTCTTGATATTGTCTATCCATCTTTTTCCTGGTCTTACCGTGGTTCTAGTACCTGAACTCTTTTTATTGTATGCTGCTATTGGAAGTTGGTTTGTATTCCATTCTGATTAAATGTCCGAACTACTGCATTTGTTGTCTTTCAATGTATTCAGTGCATGAAGTTATGCCCACTCTACTTCTGATGTCTTTCAATGTATTCAGTGCATGAAGTTATGCCCACTCTACTTCTGATGTCTTTCAATGTATTCAGTGTATGAAGTTATGCCCACTCTACTTCTGATGTCTTTCAATGTATTCAGTGCATGAAGTTATGCCCACTCTACTTCTGATGTCTTTCAATGTATTCAGTGCATGAAGTTATGCCCACTCTACTTCTGATGTCTTTCAATGTATTCAGTGCATGAAGTTATGCCCACTCTACTTCTGATGTCTTTCAATGTATTCAGTGCATGAAGTTATGCCCACTCTACTTCTGATGTCTTTCAATGTATTCAGTGCATGAAGTTATGCCCACTCTACTTCTGATGTCCTTGTTACGTAGTCTGTCTTTCCTAGTGTTTCACATGTTAAATAAACCATTTAGTAGTCTAGCTTTCCTGGTGTTTCAAATGTTAAATTAACCATTTCGCTCTACTGAACCTATATATTGGATCGAGATATTTTTCAAGATAACGCAACGCCCTTATACTGGCTTATTTTTACGCCCGAGTGGTTACCGGGGCCCAAATTTGGGGTGTAAAGAATAGAACTACTGTTACATGCCACGCATGTCGTAAGAGGCGACTAAGGAGGTTTGGATGAAATCGGATGCACATGTCCTAAACGTGTAGAAGTCTATGCATTTAGGGGCCTACCAAACCAATGTGCAACGTATACACGTTCTTGGCAAAGATCAAACATATCACAAAGAGTGATTAAAATTGGTCGTAAAGAACGAACGCAAAGAAGAAGACTGGCTCATTCAGTAAACATTACAATCTACGTCCGTCGAGGGTAAAAAAACATTAAGGAGTAAAAGGGTTAATAATGAAAACATATAATGAACACAAAAATATTATACAAGTATATAGGTTTCGGAGAGAGGGAAACAGGGTGGGGTGGGGGTAGGGGCAGAAATTAGAAATGGCAACAAACTAATGTGATCTTTGTCTTGCCCCACATGACAACCCAGTTTAACTGGAGGACAGACGTGTTAGTAACTGTGGCTAGCTGCGCTCTTATAAGCAGAAAATGTCTGCTACCTGTGTTTAAACAAAAATCCAGGTAAGCATGCGTCAGTATAGTACACCTGCACTTGCATTTTGCACGTGATGTCAAAAAAAGAGAACCAATAATGATTGTGCATGGGGTTCGAAGTACAGATGGTAAAATAAATTAGCGCAGAAAATTCACACATTTAAGTTCGCGTGAAATGTTATTGGTTTCGATTTTATGTACGAGACAAGGTAAGTAGTTATACATTTATTATTAATTATGACGTATGTAGAAGAGGGGCAAGAGGGTTGTCAGACAGACAGTGAGAGACAGACAGACAGACAGAGAGAGAGAGAGAGAGAGACAGAGAGAGAGAGAGAGAGAGAGAGAGTGACGAAGAGAAAACGGACGGACAAGTAGGCGGACAGCCAGGCAGATAAACAAAGAGATGGAACACATTATACGGAACAAAAGAACAACTTACAATCACATGCAGATACCACCACATAGCATTGGGCTGAAGGGCAAGAGCTCAAGTGCAGCTGGTGCAGATACCATTACATAACATTGGGCCGAAGGGCAAGAGCTCAAGTGCAGCTGGATCATTGAAGAAAGAAGATAACAGATTGATAGATACATTGATAGATTATAGATCATTATATTATAGATAGAACAGTAAGATTATAGATTTTTAGATCGGTAGATAAATAGATTGAAAAATAGACAGATAAATAGATAGATCAATAGATAAAATCATATTTACAAACGTAAGTAACTTTATTGACCAACAGTTGATTCACTCCAACCTTAAAAATAATCCGCATTAATTCTTATCATCAAATAGCTTGTCGTGAGTAAACGTTGCCCCCCTTACAGTCCTTCAAAATTCATCTCTCTCATAGGCTAGATGTCCCGACTCTGCATCCGTCATGCTCAAATCATCGGGTAAGTTCTGACTCTTATTTTCGTCATGGTCTTCCTCTTGTCCTCTTTGACGGGATGCCGCCTTCTATAACGGTCTTGTTCAACTCTTCACGTCGTCTTATGTGTCCAAAATACTTCATTTTTCTAATAAATACACTATATAAATAAATCTAATAAATAGTAATAAATACACTTTACACATTATTTTTTTCTACTAGATTGCGAGAACTGGGTTTGAAGATTGGTGTGGCAAGGAAAGAACGGTACAACAGGTATACGAGTCGGCTCATCAATCAAAATAGAACTGGTACGATCAGTCGCTGGACGCTGATGGAGATATTGCGAGGGAGATCGGAGCACCTATGGACATGTCCGGAGTGCAATGAAGATATCCCAAACTGAAACTGAAACTTCATTTTTCTCTGTCTTATTTGTAACATCAGTCAATTTTCTTTGAATTTAAGTTCTTTCTGGATATATCTATTTTCTCTCTCCATGATATACGGATTACTATTCTGTAACATTTATATTTGAAAGCACTTATACGTTTTTCCACTGCCTTGTTAAATGTCCGTGTCTTAAACTAATAATATCCGCATTTACCCATCCGTTAATTCTACTAAGCTGTATCGCATCTAACTTCTTATCCATCCATCCAGTGGCGGCTTGTGATCGTTTTTGTTGGTGGGGCCAGACACACATTTTCGGGAAATTCATTGTTTTAGGTTAGGTTATATTTTAATTTATTATATAATAAATATACTTTACACATTATTTTTGGTGGGGCCCGACTCTCTGGCCCTTAATGACGAGCCGCTACTGCATCCATCCATAAAACAACATTATCACGCATACAGATAATCTTCCATCTTGCTTCTTCTGCCATATAGAGCACCTGTTTAACCGCTCTTTGTTGTTTGTATGTGATCCAAGCCTAAGAGCGATTTTACGCTGTGCCAGTTATACGTCTGCAAGTAGGCCACCACATCCGATTTCTGCGACGCTTTTTATTTACTAGGAAAGCTTCCTTAGGCCCCTACCTCAGTCGCCTCTCACGACATGCCTTGTAGGTCACAGTGTTACCATTCTTTACTCCCCTTGCAAGCCCCAGCAACACACAGGTGGCTGACCGATATTTACGTGTGTTGCTGGTCCTTTGTAGAAACTCCCATACACAGTTGGCATATCGCAGTATCATCATTTCTATGCGCTATATTATCAACTTCCTCAATCTTCGCTTGGTCACCATTTTTACCAAACTTCGATAAGAAAAATAAGGAAGATGAAGATTAATAGAGACAAGTTCGTGCCAGACTATAATATATCTGATAATTTACTGAAAGCAGCCGTTGGTTCCATTTAATGGGAAGATAGATAGGAAGATGGAAGATGGGGGAATGAGACAGCAGACTTGATTTGGAGATTAAAAGTCACAATATTTCAATAACAATTTCAACAATTGGAAATATTGAAAAAAATTCGGTCTTTCTCTCTCTCTCTCTCTCTCTCTCTCTCTCTCTCTCTCTCTCTCTCTCGATATATATATATATATAAAGCTATAGATCTGAGAGAAGACTCCCTTACCAATCCCTCATATGGACACCAGAGGGAAAAGAAAACGAGGAAGACCAAGAGAGACTCTGCTAGAACCATCACCAGAGAAGGCTCAACGATGGGCCTAGTAAACATTAAAGACTTAAAACAAATAGCAACGAACCGCGAGACATGAAGAGCTATGACCTCTGCCCCATGCGCCGCCCACAGGCCCAAGAGGAAAGACTAACTAACTAACTATAGATCGAAGAGGACACGCTCTCTCTCTCTCTCTCTCTCTCTCGATATATATATATATAAAGCTATAGATCGAAGAGGACACGCTCTCTCTCTCTCTCTCTCTCTCTCTCTCTCTGGATTAAACAGATTACTATGGGTATATGTGTACTGATGAATGTGTTTGAAAGATGGATCGCGGCGCGTACGGGGAGCAAAGAATATCAACACTGCAACCTACAAGGCATGTCGTAAGAGGCGAATAGTACCACTGCAACCTACAAGGCATGTCGTAAGAGGCGAATAGTACCACTGCAACCTACAAGGCATGTCGTAAGAGGCAGTCGACTGAGGTAGGGGCCTAGAAAAGCTATCGTAATAAAAAGCGTCGCAGAAATCAGATGTGTATAAGTGAAGAGTTTAAAGGTGTATGATTGAAGAGTTTAAAGGTGTATGATTGAAGAGTTTAAAGGTGTATGATTGAAGAGTTTAAAGGTGTATGATTGAAGAGTTTAAAACAAGGAGTAAGGGTTTATGGTGAGCGTCTGTAGCTCAAGCGGTAGAGAGCTCGATCACGAACACGTACCTGGTTCAAACCCCACGGTGGGTAAGTTTGGAAGCAAATTCGTTTCCGTGGGATTTTTTCAAAAGGTAAAATTAGACCTCACCGTCCAGAAAGCAATGATAAACTACTGAACGTATAAGTAGTGCCTAAACAATCAACGACTCGTTGACTGAGGTTGATGGCTACGTCCTTTAGGATATGCCACGAGTTTCATTTTTTCAAAGGTCTATGAATGAGGTGTTTACAAATGATTCTAAATGGATATGACCTAAATACAAAAATGCACAGGATTTGACCCCATATGATTCGTCTCTCCGCATAAATTGCACGCTATCTTCTCACTGTAATACATACTGCACGAGCTCCGTAGATCCAGCAACAATCTGATGAATCTCCAACAATAATGCACATGTTAACCGAACGACGTAGTCCGGACTGGAACCCACAGTCATCAGAACGTAAGGCAAACACATTGACCACTTGGCCGCAAAAACTCACACTTGTGTCTGATATGTCAGTAGTGAGTTTAGCAAGCTCATGAAAATGTCATGATAATTACTTGTCTCTTCTTCTTCTCTTTCTTCCAACGCTTCCTATTGACCAATTGTTAACCACTCTGTGTGATTTGTATGTGATCTGAGCCTAAGACATGAGGCTATGCAAGCACATCCGATTTCTGCGACACATTTTATTTACTAACGTAGCTTCCCTAGACCCCTACCTCAGTCGCCTCTTATGGCATGCCTTGTAGGTGGCAGTGGTACTATTCTTTGCGGGTCCCAGCACAACATGGACAACTTATGTCTTGACAGTTTCGTTTCTGTTTTATTTTACCAAAAAGATTGCTAAAATATTCGAGATTTTAGGTAGAGAGCAGTAATTTGAAATGTTTAAATATTCCTGTTGACATCAAAAGGTGTCCCTACGTCAACCAAAGATTTAAACTGCATAGCTTTCCGCATCATGTGTGTACGCAAGCTCCCTACCACTACAAGGTTATGACCCTAGCTTTACAAAATCTACCTGAATTTTCTGGAGCATATTCACCAAATGGCTTTGTATACAAGCAGGTATACATTTATGTGTATTCATCCACATCAAAGCCATAGTTAAGGCTTTGATCTCGATTTATTTCCTGGATAACTGTTGGGAATGATTAGCGTAATATACAAGCGCTTTTTGAATATCCAAGTCACATTCTTAAGGCATTGAGAGAGCCTTTCTGAACAGAGGAATTTCAGGGTTGTGATTCCCTCTCGTTGACCAGATTGAGAGAGATAGGTGTCGATATTGGTACATTCCGAACAGAACGACATACTAAATATGTAAAACGATTGATTAATCAACATTGAACTGATGTGTTAGGCCACAGGATGCTGCTGGATTTGGTGAAACGAAAATCGGAGCACCTATGGACATGTCTGGAGTGCTATGATTATAGCCCATATGTAACAGATAACTGATAACTGATCACCAATAACTGATAACTGATAACCGATAACTGATAACCGATAACTGATAATATACGAGTTAACATATCCACTCGGACACAATAATGTTGTTAGTTTTGTCCTACATTTGACGTTCCACAGTTGAGGAAAGGAATTGGCTCTTCTATCTCCTGCAATAAGGAACTAAAAATGTTAAGTGACATGCACGTCTAAGATCTGAAAAGGTGAAAGGAATAAATACAAAAAACTACAAATTGGCCTAATTTCTTGGTAGTGTCAAGTTTTCTTTCCTCATTGCTACATTTCTTGGTAATGTTCGGGTTAAGAATCAACCCAGCAAAGATTATTTGTACAGTTTGGTTCCAATCACAAAGACTGATTAATACGAGCACATATTTTTTTTCCAGAAGGAATTTGACTAGCAGAAGAAGAAGAAGAAGAGATAGAGAAACAATTCACTTGGAAGAAGGTTATACACAAATATCTAAAGAAGTGTTCAGCAAAGAAGAACCGCAGAATACTAATCTATCTTATCCTATCGAGGAACACTTGGCAGTTCAAAATTGAGAATAGCAGGCTGGAAAGCCACTGCCCGTGGCAAAATTCAGTAGAAAAGTTTAAAATAAAATTCCTACAAAAATATCTTCACCATCTTCAAAATTACATCGGTGACCCTCGCCGGTGCTACGGAGTTCGTACACTGCAGCTGAAATCTTCCTGTGTAAGAAAGAGATCGGAGCACAAATGGTTACTTACCGAAGTGCATTGATGATGGTCTTATCAATCAATCAATCAATCAATCAATCAATCAATCAATCAATCAATCAATCAATCAATCAATCAATCAAGAGTAACGCGTGGACTGTTACTTTATGAAAACTGTCAACAGAGAAGACTTCATTACTAGTGGAGTATAAGAAGATGTTCACAGGAAAGACTTCATTACTAGTGGAGTATAAGAAGATGTTCACAAGAAAGACTTCATTACTAGTGGAGTATAAGAACATGTTCACAGGAAGGACTTCATTACTAGTGGAGTATAAGAACATGTTCACAGGAAAGACTTCATTACTAGTGGAGTATAAGAAGATGTTCACAGGAAAGACTTCATTACTAGTGGAGTATAAGAAGATGTTCACAGGAAGGAGATACAACTAATAGTCTCTGTAAAACTGTCAACAGAGAAGAATCATGACTATTAGTCCTCTTCTTCTTCTTCTTTGGTCCTTGGTATGGCGCTTTTGATTGATTTTTGCGCGAAGATCTGTTTTCCTTATTACCAGTTTCCACACCATACCTTTCTTCGACTTCAGAGGTAGCTATTAGTCTGTGAGACGAAGTCAACATGATGGGGTCTAAACTCGTTATTTTATGAGAACCTGTGAACAGGGAAGAGCCGCAGAACGTTAGTCTATGGAACGATCAACATGATGGGTTACGGGACTCTACTTTATGAGAACCTGTGAACAGGGAAGAGCCGCAGAATGTTAGTTTAAGACGCAGTAACGTGTCGCGAGAGATGAGTGATTGATAAACACGGTTTCTGTAAGATAAAGTTCCCAGTAATCTAAACGCATGACCAGAGATCGCTGAAGAAGAAGAAGAAGATAAGGCAGCCAGAGGTTTCTCCTCTTGTTGACCTATAGTCATATTTTGTTTTAATGATATCAGCTGTTAGCAGCCTGGCCCGGATGTTCACCTCGTTCTGGAATCCACCTGTTGAGAGATTAATTAATTATGATAATCTTTAACATGGGAAATAACTTATTTCAGGATTCTAAGAAAAGGGGAAATAATTATATGAAAAGCAGTTACGTTACGATAACAGGATACATTTGAGGAGCAATTATCTAACATCAAGGAACGGTTGAGAGAGAAGGCAGAGAGAGAGAGATTGAGAGAGAGAGAGTGAGAGAGAGAGAGGAGAGAGAGAGAGAGTGAGAGAGTGAGAGTGAGAGAGAGAGAGAGAGTGAGAGAGAGAGTGAGAGAGTGAGAGAGAGAGAGAGAGAGAGAGTGAGAGTGAGAGAGTGAGAGTGAGAGAGTGAGAGAGAGAGTGAGAGAGAGAGTGAGAGTGAGAGAGAGATTAGATCGGCTCTGTGGCGTAGAAGTTAGGTGCTAGTCTCGCGTGCCAAAGGCACCAGGTTCGCTCTCTCGTGGAGACATCTGGATATCTTTCCAGAGATCTCTGGTCACAGTGTAGGTGAGATCGAGTTCCTAGTCATATCGGAGACGGACGATAAAACGTAGGTCACTTGTTCAATACGAATACATAAAAGAATTATTTGCGGTTCAAACTCGAGAAGAGCAGGCTGGAAAGCAGCTGCCCTAGCAAAACTTCATTAGAAAAGCAAACCAGATTAAAAATAAAATTCCTACAAAAATATCTTCACCATCTTGAAAATTACATTGGGGACCCTCGTCGGTGCTACGGAGTTCGTGCACTGCGGCTGATATCTTCCTGTGTAAGAAAGAGATCGGAGCAAACATGGTTAGCCACTGAAGTACAATGATCATGCTCCTATCAATCAATCAATTCCATCTTTGTAAACATGCTGATCAGTGACGGCTCGTCATTAGGGGCCAGTGGGGCCCGGCCTCACCAAAAATAATGTATAATGTGAATTTATTATTTCTAAATTAAAATATAACAACCCAAAAACATAATTTTTCCCAACATTTTTTCTGGCCCCACCAACAAAAATGATACGGGCCGCCACTGATGCTGATGTCAATTTAATGAGATTTTCTATTTCTACTGGTCACCAGCAGATTTGACAACACATAATCCCACTTCAAAGATTAAACACTTATAGATTCAGGGCCGTATGCAGGCAGAGAGGCGGCCGCATCAGGCGGTACTGTAAAGGGGGCGGCATAAGCAGCAAAACCAATATTACAATTGAAGGTTATTTTAAGGAAAAACATTTAAGGGGGCATTTCGGATACTTGCATCATACTGAGAAAATATACCGCACGGCCCTGCATACTTTATTTTGGTATATATCGTTATAATCTTGGACTCTACGCAAGGAAACGCTTCTTGGTCTCTTGGCCAAGATCACAGTGTAGTGTCCATCTAATCGCGACCAAAGGGTGGGAATTTTCAGAGAGCCAATTGGCAACTAAATACATTTAAACAAATTACAAACAACTATCATTCGAAAGAGTGATGTATTAAATATGACCCTGTGAGACTAATCTGAAAGAGGGCACTCGAAGATTTTCCTACTGACAATTAAATTCATAGAAGCAACACATCCCGATGTTTAGATCTGTTAGCATATGAAACTGATCGCAGAAGAAAGAAAAAATGGGACACGAACACATGACTTATAGAAATTGAGACGAACGAACACCATACACGTTTTATTATCGATATAAAGGCTTTTTGGTGGAAACATTGACTTGTGTTGTTATTGTGCTTTCGTAAAACTCAAGTACTTTTTTTTTACGTGTTTCGGGATTACACATTTTATCGAATAACGAGACACAGAATATGTAAAGAATGTCAGAACAAGGAGGATTGACCTCATTGCACCGGGTTTTACTCCATATGGCTCGGTCCCTATCCGCAGAATAACACGACACCTGCCGAGAGTATTGAAAAAAGCATGAACTCTGTAGCACCAGCAACAATCATAGAGGTCTCTAGAAAAAATTTCCTCGTAAACATAACCGCGAGTTCTGGACTCGAACCCACGACTTTCAGAACAAAAGGCAAAGATACGTACCCACAGAGACGACCCCCCCCGGTGTGGAAATAATCTAAATCTTGAAATGGTTTCAGAAAGAATATACAACCCAGACATTCTAGGCAGAGAGGAAGTTATACAAAATGTGATGTCAAAAACTAATGTTCTAATCAAGATGCCAGACTTTATAGTTATGCTGCCAGAAGTCTGCAGTTATAGTTCAGGAACGTGTAGTACTAATCAAGAATCAACAGAGCATGTCTGCAGGTGGCTGTGCCAAACCGCTGAGATTAACCAGTTAGTAACCGGCTGTCTGCATCTGCTAATGAACTTATTTCAGAGTTTTTCTTCTTTGCTAATTAATGTTACTCACATGTCATTAAATATTGAACAGAAGAAGAGGGTCAACAAGTGCGTGTAGAATAAAGCATGGAATAAAGCATGGAATAAAACATGGAATAAAGTATGGAATAAAACATGGAATAAAGCATGGAATAAAACATGAAATAAAACATGGAATAAAGTATGGAATAAAGTATGGAATAAAGTATGGAATAAAACATGAAATAAAACATGGAATAAAACAGGAATAAAGCATGAAATAAACACTGAAATAAAACATCGAATACAGTATGGTAAAGTAGATAAATTAAATAAAGATGGAATAAAAGACTTTTGGAATAAAGTATGGGGTTTCAAAACTAATGAATCAAGATGCAATAAAGTTATGCGCAGAAGTATGAAGTATATTCAGGAATAGTACTAATGAATCGAAGAGATGGCAGTAAAAGTTGAATAAACATTAATAAAGCTGCGATGCAGAATTACAGAGTTGGAATAAGTTACCATGAATAAAACATAGAATAAAGTATGGAATAAAACATGGAATAAAGATGGAATAAACATGGAATAAAACATGGAATAAAACATGGAATAAAACATGGAATAAAGACTGGAATAAAACATGGAATAAAACATGGAATAAAACATGGAATAAAACATGGAATAAAGTATGGAATAAAACATGGAATAAAGCATGGAATAAAACATGAAATAAAACATGGAATAAAGCATGAATAAACTATGGAATAACATATGGAATAAAACATGAAATAAAACATGGAATAAAACATGGAATAAAGCATGAAATAAAAATGAAATAAAACATGGAATAAAGATGAAAAAAAGTATGGAATAAACATGAAATAAAACATGGAATAAAGCATGAATAAACATCTAATAAAACATGGAATAAAATATGAATAAAGATGGAATAAAGCATGAATAAAACATGGAATAAAGTATGAAATAAAGATGGAATAAAGCATGGAATAAAACATGGAATAAAGCATGAATAAAACATGGAATAAACATGAATAAAACATGGAATAAAGCATTGAATAAAACATGGAATAAAGCATATGGAATAAAGCATCGGAATAAAACATGAATAAAACATGGAATAAAACATGAATAAAACATGGAATAAAGCATGAATAAAACATGAAATAAAACATGAAATAAAACATGGAATAAAGTATGGAATAAAACATGGAATAAAACATGGAATAAAACATGAAATAAAACATGAAATAAAACATGGAATAAAGTATGAATAAAACATGGAATAAAGATGAATAAAACATGGAATAAAGATGAATAAAACATCAATAAAGCATGGAATAAACAGGGAAAATAAAACATGGAATAAAGCATGAATAAAACATGGAATAAAGCATGAATAAACATGGAATAAAACATGAAATAAACATGGAATAAAGCATCGAATAAAGCATGGAATAAAGTATGAATAAAACATGGAATAAAGTATGAATAAAAAATGGAATAAAGATGAATAAAACATGGAATAAAACATGAATAAATATGGAATAAACATCGAATAAAACATGGAATAAAATGAAATAAAACATGGAATAAACATGAATAAACATGGAATAAAACATGGAATAAATATGGAATAAACATGGAATAAAACATGGAATAAAACATGGAAAAAAAGCATGGAATAAAGTATGGAATAAAAAAAGGAATAAAGCATGAAATAAAACATGAAATAAAACATGGAATAAAGTATGGAATAAAACATGGAATAAAACATGGAATAAAACATCAATAAAGATGGAATAAAGCATGAATAAAACATGAAAAAAACATGGAATAAAGTATAGGAATAAAGTATGAATAAAATGGAATAAAACATGAAATAAAACATGGAATAAAACATGGAATAAAGTATGGAATAAAACATGGAATAAAACATGGAATAAAACATGGAATAAAACATGGAATAAAACTAGATTCGAGTATTCATATGAGAGACACGTATAATTCGTACAGTTTAAATGAAATCTGGCATATCCTTTACAGGACTTAGCCATCAACCCCAGTAAACGAGTCGTCAACTTTCTAGGCACCACTTATACGTTCAGTAGTTTGCCATTGCTTTCTGAACGGTAAGGTCTATTTTTATAGTTCTTAAAAATTCAAGGGAACTAATTTGCTTCCAAACTTGCCGCCGCAAAGTTTGAACCAAGTACGCTTGGTTGTGATCAGCTCACTACCACTTGAGCTATAGATGATCAACAAAGGGTCAACGTGTCAGACACACGATATTCCCACATAGAGACCCAGGAAGTGTATGCAAGTTATCCAGTAGGACACACAATTGTACAGACTTCTAGTTGCCAGATTTGACAAAGAGAAAACCACACTTTAAACTACCACATCTGGAGTTATACTGTAGCATGGTATCAGATTGAATTGTAGCATGGTATCAGATTGAATTGTAGCATGGTATCAGATTGAATTGTAGCATGGTATCAGATTGAATTGTAGCATGGTCTCAGATTGAATTGTAGCATGGTATCAGATTGAAATGTAGCATGGTATCAGATTGAACTGTATGATGGTATCAGATTGAATTGTAGCATGGTATCAGATTGAATTGTAGCATGGTATCAGATTGAAATGTAGCATGGTATCAGATTGAATTGTAGCATGGTATCAGATTGAATGTAGCATGGATCAATTGAATTGTAGATGGTCTCAGATTGAATTGACATGGTATAGATTGAATTAGCATGGTATCAGATTGAATTGTAGCATGGTCTCAGATTGAATTGTAGCATGGTACCAGATTGAAATGTAGCATGGTATCAGATTGAATTGTAGCATGGTATCAGATCGAATTGTAGCATGGTATCAGATTGAACTGTATCATGGTATCAGATTGAATGTAGCTGGTATCGATCAATGTAGCAGGTACAGATTGAACTATCGTCATGATCTGGTATCAGATCGAATTGCATGGTATCAGATTGAATTGGTATAAGCAGTAATCAAATTACGTATCAATGTTTAATAATTATTGTTTTGAATCCATCTTGAATAAATTATACCGTCTATGTCGTGCCACCACCTCCTGCTTCTCCCTGAACAGACAGTAACAAGCGGAAGGATACAAGACTAATTATACCGTCTATGTCTGCTCACCACCTCCTGCTCCTCCTGACAGACAGTAACAAGCGGAAGGATACAAGACTAATTATACCGTCTATGTCGTGCCCACCACCTCCTGCTCCTTCCTGCACAGACAGTAACAAGCGGAAGGATACAAGACTAATTATACTCTTGCTTGCCACATTCCAGCTCTTCTTACAGACGAGTACAACTAATTTGAAGTTTAGTAAGAACTAATTATTCTTGCTTACATTCCAGAACATTATTATCTTAACAAATCGATTGACGTCACACAGCGTTAAGTTTAAATTATAGAGAACTTAACAAGTGCTTGACAACTTAAATCATGAGTAAATTATAAAGTGTTTTAGAACAGATAGAGAAACAGTGAATGTAAGTCGATTTAAAACAAATTGACTTGAAGAAGGTTGAAAAAGGTGTTGTAACATTAAGACAAATGTAAATATATGAAAAAGTGGTGAGTGTTAAACAGAAGAGAAAACATGTGAAATATATGAAAAAGTGGTGAGTGTTAAACAGAAGAGAAAACATGTGAAATATATGAAAAAGTGGTGAGTGTTAAACAGAAGAGAAAACATGTGAAATATGTGAAAAAGTGGTGAGTGTTAAACAGAAGAGAAAACATGTGAAATATGATAAAAGTGGTGAGTGTTAAACAGAAGAGAAAACATGTGAAATATATGAAAAAGTGGTGAGTGTTAAACAGAAGAGAAAACATGTGAAATATATGAAAAAGTGGTGAGTGTTAAACAGAAGAGAAAACATGTGAAATATATGAAAAAGTGGTGAGTGTTAAACAGAAGAGAAAACATGTGAAATATATAAAAAGTGGTGAGTGTTAAACAGAAGAGAAAACATGTGAAATATATATTTATTCTTACAACACATGTGAAATGTTAAATCACATATATTATCTATCTCTGTCCATATCTTCCTGGTGTCCAGTTTGACACATCAATGTTCCACAATAGATTTCCGTTGTCTTTCTGCCGTGTTTTATTTCTCATGTCAGATCATAATATTTCAACTCTCTGTCCCCAGTTCTTCTCCGTGTTTTCTTTGAATATCCATGCCTTGTTTTTCAATTCGCTACCCTTTGGAGAGTTGTCCTAGTCTGAAAGTGCAGGGGATTATATAGGGTCAAGGATTTTTTTCCCGATCCAGAAGCACTTGAGCTTTTCAGTTCTTCGGCTCGGTGCCATGGACATCGTAACCCTTCGGTTCGGTGCCACGAACACCGTAAATCTGGGAATCTGTGGCTTTTTCTGCCATCCCGCGGAATTGAACCCGCACACACAAGGGATAGTCACCCGTAGTCCAACGCGCTACGAACACGCTGGGCAGACGGGCGGTCAAGGAATTAAAACCGCTTGCTCGAAGCTGTCGCCACGTATGTGCGGGTCACATGTTTTATTTTTGCTACATCTTTTTGCCACTTATTGGTTTAGTGATTTTAAAAAAAAATGAGAATTTCGTAAAAGTTGAAAGATCCCTACACACGTCATGAAAAATCTAAATATATTTTGAAAAGCCCTGGTCACGATATATCTCAGCACATTTTGAGAAGCCCTGGTCACGATATATCTCAGCACATTTTGAGAAACCCTGGTCACGATATATCTCAGCACATTTTACCCTGTGCTTTGAGAACCCTGGTCACGATATATCTCAGCACATTTTGAGAAGCCCTGGCCACGATAAAGTTCTAAATGAACGTTGATAAACTAGAATAAATATTCCTGGTTTAATAAAGAAGGTCGGAGTCTCGTTTATGCGTTTATTATTGTCGGTAAATTCTGGTAACTTGCGCAGATATCCGAGGTCGTGAACCCGCACTAGGATCACCTTCTGTGTTGTTATACACACATACTAGCTACACTCTGGGTTATATGGTTAACTACAATATACGCGGGAGAAGTATGTTCAGAAAATTGAAAGCTTTCTCTACCGTCTTACGACATATGAGAGGTAGAATGTATACAGCGAGCAGGTGACGGATAAACATGTAAGCCTACCTGTATGTTCATATGCGTCGTTGATAGTTTCAAATCCGGGTACAAGACATAGATAGAGTTCTGATGACATGGGCGTTTTGTGAGTTTAAGAGGTTACGGGTCTTTAAACTTACCTGCTTACCACACTGCCTACTCTGCCTTCTAGGGCAGAACGTCCGGACAAAGACGAGAGAAAGGCAGGGACGAAAGGCGAGAGAAAGGCAGGGACGAAAGACGAGAGAAAGACAGGGACGAAGCGAGAGAAAGCAGGCGAGCGAGAGGAAGGAAGGGACGAAAGACGAGAGAAAGGCAGGACGAAAGACGAGAGAAAGGCAGGACGAATAGCGAAGAAAGGGCACGAAGAAAGGCGAGAGAAATGAGAACGAAGGCAAGAAATATGACGAAAGGCGAGAGAAATGCACGAGCGAGAGAAAGGAAGGGACGAAAAGCGAGAGAAAAGCACGGAAGAAAGTCGAGAGAAAGGCATATACGAAAGTCGAAAGATTGGCCGGGATGAAAGGTAAGAGAATGGCTAAGTAAATATGGATAGATTGTGCGTTAGAATAATGCTAGAAAATATACTGGAATTTATCACTAGTTAGCATCTATTGTCAGGTAGCATTCTTCCAGAGAATACATCTTCCGACTCTGCTTGCAGCCTTGCTGTTAGCCTTGCTGTTACAGTAGAAACTTTGCTAGTATATGCAGATAGTGTACTTGATTGCTATGTACTGTGCTAGTACTTGTTTGCTAGTGCGTATCTGTTTCTAGTGTACATTTGTTGCTAGTGTTTTAGTACTTTGCTTCTTGTTAGTGTACTTGTTGCTAGTGTACTTTTGCTAGTGTACTTGTTTTAGTGTACTTGTTTGCTAGATGTTAGTTATTGTCTAGTGTACTTGTTTGCTAGTGTACTTGTTTGCTAGTGTACTTGTTTGCTAGTGTACTTTGTTAGTGTACTGTTTGCTAGTGTACTTGTTGTTAGTGTACTTGTTTGCTAGTGTACTTGTTGTTAGTGTACTTGTTTGCTAGTGTACTTGTTGTTAGTGTACTTGTTTGCTAGTGTACTTGTTTGCTAGTGTACTTGTTGCTAGTGTACTTGTTTGCTAGTGTACTTGTTTGCTATGTACTTGTTATGTACTTGTTGCTAGTGTACTTGTTTGCTAGTGTACTTGTTTGCTAGTGTACTTGTTTCTAGTGTACTTGTTTGCTAGTGTACTTGTTTGCTAGTGTACTTGTTGTTAGTGTACTTGTTTGCTAGTGACTTGTTGTAGTGTACTTGTTTGCTAGTGTACTTGTTTGCTAGTGTACTTGTTGTTAATGACTTGTTTCTAGTGTACTTGTTTGCTAGTGTACTTGTTTGCTAGTGTACTTGTTTGCTAGTGTACTTGTTTCTAGTGTACTTGTTTGCTAGTGTACTTGTTGCTAGTGTACTTGTTTGCTAGTGTACTTGTTTGCTAGTGTACTTGTTTACTAGTGTACTTGTTTGCTAGTGTACTTGTTTGCTAGTGTACTTGTTTGCTAGTGTACTTGTTGCTAGTGTACTTGTTGCTAGTGCTCCCTTCTAAGTAGGAAACTATACTTCACGACATTGTATACACACACACAAACAACAACACCAACAACAACACACACACACACACAGCGATGGTTGGATGATTGATTGATAGGACCACACATGTGGTGCCGAAGCTCATGAGTGGAGCAAAGAATAGTACCACTGTAACCTACAAGGCATGTTGTAAGAGGCAACTGATGTAGGAACTAGGGAAGCTATCCTAGTAAATAAAAATCATCGCAGAAATCGGATGTGCTGGCCTATTTGTAGGCGCATAACTGGCATAACGTATAATCGCTCTTAGGCTCAGATCACATACAAAATACACAGAGTGGTCAACAAGTGGTCGATATGGAGCGCTCGAAGAAGAAGAAGATTGATAGGACCATCATCATTGCACTTCAATGAATAATCATGTTTGCTCCGGATCTCTTTCTTTCACAGTAAAATCTCAACGACAGTACACGAACTCCGTAGCACCTGGAACGGTCCCCAATGTAATTGTGAAGATTTTAGACATTTTGTAGAACTTTTAATGTAATCAATTTTTAAGAATTTTTGCACGCACAGTGTCAATTCCGATCAGAATGCGAGTTATTCAGTGCTACATAGAACCAATACTGGCATACGGATGCGAGTCATGGACAATGAACAAACAGATCGAAAAATCTCTGAGGGCCACAGAGATGTGGTTTTACAGAAGAATGATGAGAATCCCATGAACTGTTAAAATGACTAATGTTGAGGTGCTGAATGGTTTCAAGACACAGAGAAAGCTTATCATCAATATAAGAAAAAGGCAGTCATCATTTTTCGGGCATGTGATGAGGGAGGTTTAGAACACATTGTGACAACCGGTAAAATTGAGGATAGACGAGACAGGGGAAGACAGAGACAGAAAATTTTGGATAGCCTGACTTCATGGCACGATAGAGCGTCAACATCTGAGCTGATAGCAAACACCAACGACAGAGATTTGTGGAGATCCATGATCGCCTACGCCAGCCGGCACGGCACCTGATGATGATGACGGACAGTAAGTTTGAACGGTGTTCTTATCAAACTTCAACTGCCATAGGTTCTTTTACTTTCTCAACTTTAACACGGGACATCCGGTTTATCGTCCATATCCGACAGGACTAGGAACTCGATTTCACCTACATTGAAATCAGAGATATCTGGATAAATATTCCGATCGCTCTACGTGGCAAACGAGCCGAGTACCTTTGGACCGCGAGACAATACCTTACCTCTACGGCACAGAGAATCCCTAAAAAACACCGAGGTCTGAAAAACTTCTACTTAATGCAATAACAACTCCGCACATTGCCCTTCCATACAGGTAAACAGAATCACTCTGACGCAATGATTTGCATATCGCGTGCCAGGTACGTTCATTATTATATATGCAAAATCCTGGAGGTGTATACAGCCTGCATGCTCTGGTTCCAAATTATCTTCAGGAATTCTGCTCAATTCACTTGATTATTGATATCTTCTATACTGTCTGTAGTGATGTTAACATCTTACAGTGCATTGAGTCTGGAATCTTCAAGGTTGTCTTTGTATATACGTTGAAGTGACAAAATCTGACACATTAGATCAACAGATCACTCGTGACTGAATACTCGGCTAGGCTCGAAATTCAGATGTGACTATTCTTGTTTGTTTGTGATTGTTAAGTTTAGTTTAGTCGTCGGATCATCATCACTGTATGTCGAACCAATTAGTTTAGTTTAGTCGTCGGATCATCATCACTGTATGTCGAACCAATTAGTTTAGTTTAGTCGTCGGATCATCATCACTGTATGTCGAACCAATTAGTCCATAAGTGCTCCGATCTCCTCCTCAGTATGTCTCTTAGCCATTTCGCTGCTACATACTTTCTGAAGACTGAGCTAAAAATAGCTACTCTTTGTTTCTAGGTCACAAACGTGAATGTACACCTATAGCAGTGAGAGTAGCAATGTATAACGTGTTAACACGTCTTTAGCCCACAGAGGAGATATAATAACAGACGTGTTAATGCGTCTTTAGAAGTGAATGGAAAAACGTATATATACGTTTTTAGCAGCTAAAGGGTTAATTTAGTTTAGTCGTCGGATCATCATCACTGCATATCGAACCAATTAGTCCATAAGTGCTTCGATCTCCTCCCCAGTATGTCTCTCAGCGTATGGCGACTAACGACCCCGGTCCTTTATTGGTTTACTATTCTTCTTTGGCTACCAGCATAGCGCTCTTGTCTAGCTACACCACATTTGACTTGGTATTCTTGAAGTCTAGTTAGTGTTGTAGATTCACCACTATTACTGGAATCATGTACACATTCTCTCTCCCTTCGTGAATTTAAAATATCATTCTTTTATATGTTTATAATTTATAATATTATGTTTGTGGTGTAGGGGATTAAAGAGGGTCTCTATAGCGAAGTGGTTAAAACGTTAGCCTTGTGTTATGAAGATTGTAGTTCGAACCCGACTTGCGTCGTTCAGTTTACATGTGCCTCTTTTTCACACAGATGTCCAGGATTATTGCTTGTGCTACGGAGTTTGTGCTTTGAGCAACACTCTCGTCAGGTGGCTTGCCATTTCTGTCAAGAAGGACCGAGCCATATTGGATAACCCAGAGCAATGAAGACAATCCTTTGAGCGTAGATCACTTTTATATAATATTAAAAACTCTTTAAAACGGGGCACGCACTTTTCAACCTAAAATCAAGCCTTTCTTTGGTTATATCAGAGCGTGCAGACCGACAAACATGACAAATTAACTCATTACTGAGAATCTAAATGAGACTATTTGCCTGTCCCACATGCCCCATGATAATAAAACCCGGGACGTAACGAGCTCAAGCTCTCAGCACTAACTACACAGACCGAAAAGAGTGGTCAAGTTGATTTACCAGAACACACGTAAAGAAGACAACATTTTCATATGTAAGACCAGTGGCGGCTCGTCATTAGGGGCCAGTGGGGCTGGGCCCCACCAAAATTAATGTGTAACATGTATTTATTATTTAATAAATTAAAATATAACCTAACCCAAAACCAGGATTTGTCTCGAAAATTTGAGTTTTGCCCCCACCAACAAAAAGGATCACGCGCCGCCACTGTGTAAGACCATTGTTTCTACTTTTTCTTCTTTAAAAAGTCGAATTTCAGTCTTTGAGTTGTAGATTTATAAATAAAAGTAGAACATTTATTAGACAAAGAAACAGACTCAACAGACATTATTATAGACAAGAAATTAGTCAGACAGAGTTCGCCTTTGTAAGCAGGTAGAACAGGCACCAAAGCATGTTATGCCAGAATGTCATCTCATGAGTGAGCATAGAAGCAAGTGGCCACACACAGTCCACCTGAAAAGTTAGCGTTGTGGAAACCGGACAGACCTGAAGTTTGTGGTCTACAGTAAACTAATCTCGTGAGCAGAAATCACTGAAGAAGAAGAAGGATGCCAAGTTTTCCTATTTTTAACTATCTCCTGTAGCTATATTAGCTGTTTCGTACATTTAGGTTCCGGTGCTCACAAGGGAAGCAAAGAATAGTACCACTGCGACCTACAAAGCATATCGTAAGAGGCGACTGATGTAGGACCTAGGGATATACCCTAGTAAAAAAAAAAGCGGCGCAGATCGGTAGTGCTGGAATACTTGTAGGCATAAGTGGCACGACGTTCAATCGCTCTTAGGCTGAGATCACATACATATCACACAGAGTGGTTAACAAGTGGTCGATATGGAGCGTTTGAAGAAAAAGCTGTTTCGTATATCATTAATCTCTGCCTCCAAATCTCTTCTCCCTGTAGTTCTATGCTACCCTCTCTTGTGCTGTCCTGCAGGTTTCAGAAAAGGGTCCTTCTTGTTATATTCTCCTCGGGTTTTCTCAAATCGTGTCCTCTCTAGCGCCATCCTTCTTTCTTCACCTCTTGGTAGAGATTAAGTTAATTGTATATCCTTTACAGGACTTTGCGAATCAACCCCAGCTTTTTAACGCTGTTTGTGATTTTTCTACATTATTACGTTCAGTAGTTTTCCATTGCTTTCTGAACGGGTGGTGCCATCGTCCTTTGTAAAAATCCACGCGAAACAACTTGCAACCAATCTGTCCGCAGAGATTACAGTGGTATATTCATATTATTTTAAGAACCACTGTGCTCAGAAAATGATAACAATGATCTTGCAAATACGCAGCAACTTAATCCTGATTTCAGTCAAAACAATTTTCACAGCAAGAATCGCTTAAAAAACATGATATAGTGTTTTTAATGGGTTCAAAAGTAATACGACACCGGTAGTAAAATTGATTTCCTTTTCAAACTGTGAATATTTCAAAGATAATTTATCTTGACATTTTTGGGAAAGTTTTCAGTGCGTATGTCAGGAATTTCACAATAGGGTATCTATTTTTAAATAGCAGGGCTGTCCATGATAAATTCTAAGTGTGATTGATGTATTGAAGAAATATAAGTTTGGTTAGAGTGAGGGTTTTAAACGAGTTTGTTATGTTTTAAGCTTAAGCTTGATCGAGGTAAAATATGTGTGCGTTTATGTGTGTATGTGTGCGCCTATGTATGTGTGTTCGTCTATGTATGTATGTATGTGACAGATGTAACTAGCGATTTAGTTGTTTTTGTTCCTGGAGGAGCATAGGGATACAACTAGGGCGCCTCTGTGGCGAGATGATCAAGCCATTTTTTTTGTGTTCTGATGGATGTAAAAGTCGCCCTATCTCTTCTATGGAATTGAGTCGGATATTTCTCGCCTGTATCAGTAAAGTTCGTTTCAGGGTTTCCTTTCTTTCTTGAACTCTTTACCTCCTACTTCAATGTCTGCTTTGTGATTATCTGATCATTTCTTCTCAGAGCATACCAAACATATCTTCATCTTCTTATAACAGTTGTTACTAGTAGTTGACCAGACATGTCTCTGATTTCATCACTTCTCCTGAATTCGTTCCATTTTATATTCATTATTTTTCGCAGACATCTATTTTCAAATGCATTCAACTTGCTTTCTATATCTTTAGTCATTTTCCAACTCTCGCTGGCATATGTTAGGATTGATACAACAATGGAATGACACATTCGTAATTTAGTTTTAAAGCTATATAACTTGCAGTTTCATATTATATAAATCGGAGTTAACAAAGGAGCAAGTTAACTTTATTTGAAGTCGTTTCTTCTTCTTCTTCTTCAGCGATCTCTTTGAGTTGTTCGTATGTGTCGATTCCTCCCGCCAATAATGGCTGACACATTCCGTTTCTGAGGACATCTTTTTTGAGGTTGTTCTCTAGACAGTTGCAGTCCCCTGCTGACGAGATCTGTCTTCCCGGTTTGTCTGGAGTCGTCCTACTCTAGATGACTTCAGCCTTCTGTTGCCGGGCTCACCAACCCAGGCTTTTTGCAGGTGTGCTCCTGGACACTGTAGTTTAATCCCTTATGCTTAAGGGAAAGTGTCATAGAAGTAGAAGACAAGACAAGAAAAGGATGTCCTCCTCAAGAGAGAGAGAGGACAAGTGCTATTTGTCCCATAGCTGGGGGATGGGTTGGTTGCAGCCAGAGCATTTACCACTCGCCGGTGGGTTCTGCACTGTCACCTTATGAGGCCCCATCCTGCTCCCGTCGTTATATGAAGTCGTTTGAAATGAATCAGGTTGTAGGACAAGTTAACGAACTCTGAGGTACTGCAACGTGTAAACTTGACTTTCATGATGGGCATGCTCAGCAGAAGAAGATGGCTTGGGCATGGGAGAAGAATGGACAATAGCCACATACCACAGCCAGTATTTTTCGGTGAAATTTCGGAAGGGAAGAGGCAAAAAAGCAGACCACTGCTCAGATGTAAGGAGGTCTGAAGGTCTCAATGATAAACTTTTCTATCGGTCCCAAGAAATTGGGGAGGAGAGGAGGGGTAGGAAGCTAGCTTATGGCCGAGTAATGTGGGAAACAATAATACGCAAAGGTGCAGAATCTTTTCAAAAGAGACTTAGAGGAGTTAAAATGCAAGAGAGACCAGGGCAAACTCAGAAGTTGTCATAGTTAAAAACTTGTCAATTGACCGTCTATAACTTGACCAGTTGACCGTCTATAATTTGACCAGTTGACCGTCTATAACTTGACCAGTTGATCGTCTATAACTTGACACACTGACCGTCTATAACTTGACCAACTGACCGTCTATAACTTGACCAGTTGACCATCTATAACTTGACCTGTTGACCGTCTATAACTTGACCAGTTGACCATCTATAACTTGACCGGTTGACCGTCTATAACTTGACACACTGACCGTCTATAACTTGACCAGTTGATCGTCTATAACTTGACACACTGACCGTCTATAACTTGACCAATTGACCGTCTATAACTTGACCTGTAGACCGTCTATAACTTGACCAGTTGACCGTCTATAAAGGCGAACAAGGCTATATAGTGACAAGAATACACATTACTTATAGGAACTGGACAGGAACAGGTCCAACTGGAGACAACTGGACAGGAACCGATCCAACTGGAGACACACTGAAAACTTAGACCACTTGCTGACATTAGGCGTGCCGGGAAAAAGCAGAAACATAATCCACCATGGGAGCTACATCCATAGCCTTCAGAGACCAACAGGATGTCATCATCATCATCTTCAGAGATCAACAGGATGTCATCATCATCATCTATCAAACATACAGATGTGTACAGTCATATCCATTCTAATGAGACCAACCGTGTTCATCATCACTCAACGACAAAGATTACCATTTCATTTTCCATGATAATAGGCTGCACTCTACATATCTTCAAGCAGACGTCTAACAACGTGTCACTTCAATCACAAGCCTTCAGAACAAATGGTTGAATATGTCATTATCATCTTCCGAGACCAACAGGATATCATCATCATCATCTGATAACAAATATACAGATGTGTACAGATAAAGTAAGTGCGCATGTCTGAATGTGTGATTGACTCATATCCGTGTTCATCATGCGACTAATCGACAAAAATTACCACTTTTCATCTCCATGATATATGGCCTGCACCTCTTGACATATACAAATTTGAAGCTAGCAGACTGTGTTCTTAACAAAGTTCTACTCCAGAGCTCGGCAATGGGTGCCGTAAGAAATGAATGTTTGTGGTTCGAATAGTGTATTTACTCATTTTTTTTTTTCCGAAGCCCCAAATACATGTTCACTGTCTTTTATTGATCATATTCATTGGCCCGTCGCTCCCGGGAGGATTCTTTTAAAAAAAAATTAGAACATATTTTCTCAACCTAGTTTCTGCAAACTATTTGTACACCTGGCTCTAACAATTGAAAACTAGGTCACCTATTACAGGGTTAATGACCTCTCTTGTGCTCGTTTTTTTACTTTATTTTGCCAGCAAACATGAAGGCTAGACTCATTTAATGAATGGTGTGTTGGGTAGCTGTATAGCACAGGTATATACTGAACACACAGACAAACAGACATACACACGACGTGTGATAGTACTGGAGTGATACGGGAACAAGAAAATGACATAATAATCATTGGAAACGGAAGCTGTTATTGGGGGATGCAATTACCTCTGCAATGTACATTTAGATGTTAATATATATATATGCAGTGGCGGCGCGTGATCATTTTTGTTAGTGGGGCCAGACATAAATTTTCAGAAAAATCATGGTTTCGGTTAGGTTATAATTTAATGTAAAAAATAATAAATACATTACACTTTATTTTTGGTGGGGTCCGGCCCCACTGTCCCTTAATGACGAGCCGCCACTGTATATATGTATATTCACTTGCCAATTGACCGTCTGTAAAAAACGAAACTGGCCATATACCTAGCTACATATATTCTATGTATAACGTATATATATAAATATTTTAATATATATACATATTTTATATGTATAAGTATATATATAAATATATTAATATGTATACATATATTACTATGAGGTCGACCTAAGGAGACCCTGAAAGGAACTTTGCTGAGAGAGGCAGGAAATATCGGTCTCAGTTCCATGGAGGAGATTAAGCGAGTTGCCCAGGATAGAGCGGTATGGAGAAATTACTTGCAGGCCCTATGTAACGTATAACGGTACGAGAGGAATTATTATTATTATTTATATATTGCTATCAAAGCGAGCGTGGGACAACACAAAACTGACATTGCAGACGAAGATTCAAATATATCGAGCCTGTGTAATTAGTTCTTTACTATATGGTTCAGAAACATGGACAGCTACTCAAGACACGAGAGGAGACTTAACATCTTTCACCTTCGATGTCTCCGCAAGATTATGAACATCAGGTGGTACGACAAGATAACCAACTCTGAAGTACTACAACTGCAAATCTGCCTTCCATCATGGGCATGCTCAGCAGTAGACGACTAAGATGGTTGAGGCATGTGAGAAGAATGGAAACTTATCGCATACCAAAATAAATGTTGTTCTGTGAACTTTCGGAGAGGAAGATTCACCAGTGCAGACCACTGCTCAGATATAAAAATGTCTGCAAAGCCTCAATGAAAAACTTTTCTATAGGCCCCTCACATAGGAGAAACAAGCTGGTGACAGAGTTGTGTGGGAAAACCAAATTGCGAAAGGGAGCAGAGTCTTTTGAGAAGAGACTTATGTACGAGCTGAACGACAATAGAGAAAAGCGAAAACTTAGAAGTTGTCACAGTAAAACACTTGCCAATTGACCATCTGTAAAGACGAAAAAACGGCCATATACCATCTACATATAATTACTATGACACCCTAACAGTTCGCCGGAATTTCTCTTTCTCATAGGCCAAATGTCCCGCATCTTCAGCCGTCATGTTCAAACCATCAGTTGTATTCTTAATCCATCTTCTCCGTGGTCTCCTTCTTCTCCTCTTTGCCATGATGCCTCCTTCCGTGATGGTCTTCTAAAGCCTTACGTGTCTCTTTATATGTCCAAAATACTTCGATTTTCTTATTTGCAGCATCATACAGTTTTCTTTGATTTTGAGTTATTTTTGAATAAATCTATTTGCTAGTGTCTCTGTCTGCCATCTTTTTATCTGTCTGTCTATTACTTATCTATCTCTATTTCTGTCTGTCTCCTGTCTGTATGTTTCTCTGTCTTTCTGTTTGCCTGTCTATCGATCTGTCGTTCTTATCTGAATGTTGAATAATACAGGAATCACACACCTCAACATATATGACAACACATGTGTAACAACAGGTAAACAACAATGCAGCCAAAGTACATTCACATTCAATCACAGTCAACAACCGTTTGATAGCGTGTGTGTACAAGTTGGTTTATATTTCGTGTCTACACTTTGTGTTTCTATGGTGGATTAGTGGTTCTCAAACGGTTGCACAACTGGTTCCTGAACCCATAAATAGAAGAAAGAACTGAACATGTGTTCTTCCATGTTACTTTTAGTGGGACGGGTTACTGAAATGTGCACAAGGAGTTTTTTTTTAAGAACTCAGAGGAAGCAACGGAAGTAACGAACATGATCAACAAATAAACAGGGTACAGGTATTAAGAGCTTCCGACAAAAACAAATAGACAAACACGGGACTCGAACCACTTACCCTAGTCCTTACGACACCAATCGCCTAGCCTAGCAATACAAGCGTTTACTGAAATGTGTAGTGTTCGCCGTAGCCTCCGATAACATAAGGCCGGCTGGCTCAGGTAAAAATGTTAGGAGATAAGACCACAACTGTCACGTGATCCTCGCATTCCCAGTTTTCTTGTAAAACGACGAATTTCTTTAAAAACAACATAAGATGCTAAATCAAGGTTATATTATGTTACAAATTAAGTTTAACAATAAGTAATATCAGTATTATTAACATTTTTATCAATAAATAACCACGGACTTATAGAGTTGAGTAAAATTACACAAAAACTTACAGAGTTATATCAAACACATACAGAAACCAGCCCCCCCATTAAACATAAATTTGCGATGTCCCGTTTGAGCTAGTCGGTCTTCTGCTGCAGAGGACCACGTGTTTGTTTAACTAATCAGACATAAAAGGACTGTGGTTTCGTTTCACGCATTAGAGGTTCCACAAGTTAGGAAATTATATTGTCCTCCTGCCTCCTACACATTTGGGTGTATAAATGTGAAGTGACTTAACTTCATTTTCTACAGTTTGCAAAGATTACAGGATATTTTAATCTTGATATTTTCCACATTTCTGGCAACACAGCCATTAATGTGTACTTGACTTCAAGAGTCGAATAAACGACATAGTCCTAACAGGTGGCGAGGGTAGCCAGCAATAGAAACGGAAAATGGTCCACATCTTATGACTATATGTAGATGTTAACACACTCACTATCGAATTAAAAACACAATGTGGCCGAATTAATTTTTGCTTAACATTTCCGAGCTTGAGAAGAATATCAATTTCATCCAATTAACAAATTATACCAAACTTTCAATCGGATCAGGACACGATATAGAAACAGCTAACTTCCCTGTAGATAAAAACTGGAAATTTGAGCAGAATTCGTTGATGTAATTTCAATATGTAAAGTAAAAAAGTATAGAGTTGAAATGGTCTCTTTGAAATACACATTTCTACAGGAATAAGCTGTCACATTTATGATTCTATAGTTTGGCGTTCTCAAGTATTTCATGTGACACACAGACAGACACACAGACAATTAATTTTATAATTAAGATGCTTATTCCTGTGTATCTTAAAATAATCTGACCAAGTAAAAATAGTTCATTAAAATAACTGTATCCCTAGCAACGACAATGTATACACATACCAGCCAGTTATTTAGCCAGTGACCCACTGTATTTGCGTAGATTAACATTTAGTACAGGAGAAACAAACAGAAATGACGTCAATATCAAACATATTTTAAGAACCATTTCTGTCAGTGTCATAAAGACAGACATGAATACAATGTTAGATTCCAAATGTCATAAACAGAATTGTTTTGACCACAGCATCAAAATCAAAATAAAAGAGGCAGTGTTTTTAGAATGGGATAAAATGAAAGACAGACACAGATACTGAGCCAGGGAGGTGAAATTAAAATGGTTATTTATATTAGTGAACTACAACAGACGAAACGAGTTGAAGACATCATCTTTTTCTTTATATATATTCCTTCCTTTCTTCATCTGAGCACCCAGTCTTCTTCTTCTTCGTTCGCTACATATCAACCACTCAGTGGCGGCTCGTGCTAATTTTTGTTGGTGGGCCAGACACATTTTTGTATCTTGAAAATCATGATATTGGGTTAGGTTATATTGTAATTTATGTAGTAATAAATACACGTTACACATTATTTTTAGTGCTGCCAGGCCCCACTATCCCTTAATGACGAGCCGCCACTGCAACCACTTATTAAACCACTCATTGTGATCTGTATGCGATCTGCGTCCAAGAGTGAGTGTAGTTTGTACCAGTTAAGCGCTTACATATCTTGTAGGTACAAAACTACACTCATGCGTGCATTTTGAGTGACTCATTGAGTATGATCCGAAAGGTGGAGGCCGGTTCGGTGCGCAGGCAATGGACTGAATCACTGCAGGCGTCAACAATTTGCAGAATTACACTTGTCTTTGTTCCGGGGCACATGGGTGTCGTTGGCAATGAGAGAGCAGACAGGCTGGCTGGCTCTGCCGCTATATCAGACGTCCAGCCAATGGACAGAGCTGACATCGTGAACGTCCTCATGAGCGTGGCCGCAGAGAAGACCTTCATCTAAACCAATCCACGTCAACTACTAGATTGCGAGAACTGGGTTTGAAGATTGGTGTGGCAAGAAAAGAACGGTACAACAGGTATACGAGCAATCAAAATAGAACTGGTACGGTCAGTCGCTGGACGCTGTTGGAGATATTCGAAGTAGATCGACACCTATGGACATGTCCGGAGTGCAATAAAGATATTCCAAACTGAAACTGAAATTGAAACTGAATATCTTGTAGGTCTCAGTACATCCAATTTCTGCACAGTTTTTAAAAAAAAATGGTTCTCTTCCCTAGATCAGCCAGTCTTAGACATGTCATTACCTGATCCTGATGATCTTGGAACATTCTTGTCTTTCTTCTCTCGAATCCAGTTTTGCCTCACAACGTCAGGATAAGAAGAGATTTCTAGAACGAGCCCTTATGTGCGCTTCATAGTGTCTTCGTCGCCTCTGTTATCTCTGAGGTCCACCTTTTGCGTTTCCTGCCTTTTGCTTTGCATCCATTGTATCGAAGCAACATCGCTCTTTGAGGTGCACTGTCTGTTGGTAATCTGCTTATATGGCTGAACTATTTAATTTGTTGTTTCTGATGAAGTCTAGTACTGATGTTGTACCCACTTTTTTCCTGATGTCTTCAGTTCTAAACCGTTCTCTTCTTGTTACTCCCAGCATTCTGCGCAGACACTTCATCTCTCTCGTGACCTGTTTTCTTCTATCATGTGATGCCAGCGTCCAGGCTTGACACTGGTAGCATAATGTGGGGAGAAAGATTGAGGAACATCCCATAATAAGAATAAACATATGAATATATTGAAAGATAAGAATGAAAATACTGTATTACTAGAGAAACACATACAAATAAAGTACTGTAGTTTTACAAAGTACAGCAACAATAGACAGCAACGTTTCGACCAAAAGGCTTTATCAAGCAAAGGATACAACAGAAGTGAAGTAATTTACTTCTTACACGGCACACTACATAGAGAATCCATACTGTATTATAAACGTAACAGGTTACAGGATAAGAACAATAGAATTAATAATAAAATTAGTAGTACAGCGGACTTTTGAATTTACCAAGCTAATAGCAAAAATACAGATAAATGACGACATGCTTTGCATTTATGCGACTTTTCCATTGGACATCGGCCAGGAGATGCGTGCATTCATTCAAGGTTTTGGACCCGTATGACGTGTTTGTGTTTGCGCTACTACCTATACCTGTAGCTCTCCATCGATCTCTATCCACTTAGCCAGACATGATCTTCTGTCTGTTTCCAGAGCCTCAACGTTAAGGTGAGGTAGGGTCTTGATCAGTGCCAGCATACTGGTCCTGGTTCGATGATGTCCCTGTGACTGCGCCTGTGACCCCTAAGGATTGTCTGGAAACAGTTATTAGCTGGTGATGCATCATCTAAAGAAGCAGAAATTCCTGGTGAGCGAGAAGCAGAAATTCCTGGTGAACGAGAAGGTTTAATTGGATTGGTTAGAAAGTGCCGAGCACTGGTGACATTTTATGTGCAATTTTAATTTCTTTTTGCTCATTTTTCACATTAAAAGCGATTTGATGATGAGGCTTGTTTTCATTTACAAAATCTAATATAATACGTCATCATCATCATCATCAAGTAGCTTGTCCCTTCCGGAACAAGGCCCCCGTAACAGCAGTCCTGAAAAATGCTCTGTTCTGTGCAAGTTGACCGGCGTCAGCAGCACTCATTCCCAGATCGTCAATGACATCTTGCACCCATCGTCTTCTATGTCTTCCTCTCATTCTTCTTCCATGCACCATTCCTCCAAAATTATCTTCTCTAGGCACTCATGTCGTTTGATGTGTCCGAAATATTTCATTTTCCTTGTTTTTATGCTTTGTAATAGCGAGCTCTCTTTAATATCAAGCTGTTGCAGAACAGAAGCATTTGTTCTTTTCTCTGTCCATGATATTCTAAGTAGGTCTACTCTTCTGTTGCATTTACATTCAAAGACATTAATGATCTTCTCTGCCGCTTTGTCAATGTTTCATGTCTCACAAACATATGTTGCCAGTGAAAAAAAGCAGCCTCTTAAGAACTTGATTTGTTCTTTTCTCTTCCATGATATTCTTTAAATATCTTCTGTTGCATTTCATTCAAAGATTAATGATCTTTCTCCGCTTTGTCAATGTTTCATGTCTCCAACCATAGGTTGTAGTATACGCAGGCTCTTCAATTGATTTTTGTTCTTATGTCAGTTCCTTCCTAGGTTAGTTAGTTCTTTTAGTTTTTAAAGCAATGATCACCTTCTTTTAATTTCTTTTATAGCATTCCTGTCATTTGTCAGCAATGCCCCCGGTATTCAAAGTTGTCAACTCTTTCTATTTTGTGGCCGTTGACAGGTATATTAGACATCAATTCTGTTTTATCAGTTGTAAATATCTTCGTTTTCATTGTATTGAGGTAAAGGTTTTGATTTTCTCTGGTTTGTATGAAGTAACCGTATCAAGTTCTCGATACCAGTTTGTGATGTAGATAGTAGCACTGTATCGTCAGCTGATTAATTCTGGTAGGTCGTGGCCTCCGATCACCAGAACGTCATATTTCTCCATCTCTGCAGATTCTCTGACATTCCTCATGATGTTTTCAGCATATATGTTTAATAGGTACGGTGACAAAATGCAGCCCTGTCTAACTCCTTGGTCTATGCCAAACCACTCTGATGTTCCATCTTCTATTCTCACAGCTGCTTGTTGGTCTTTATATAGGATGTTTACAATATGCATTATATGAGTGAGAACCCCATCTCTGACATTATGTTCCATAACTTGTGATGTGTTACACAATCAAAGTCTTTGAATAGTCAAGAAAGCAAGCAAATAGATCTATGTTATACTCTCTACATTTTGCAATGATGATTCTCAATATTGAGTCCAAATATACGGCATTAAACTAAGTGTACAGACAAGAGACTAAGTGTACAGACAAGAGACTAAGTGTACAGACACAAGACTAAGTGTACAGACACAAGACTAAGTGTACAGACACAAGACTAAGTGTACAGACAAGAGACTAAGTGTACAGACACAAGACTAAGTGTACAGACAAGAGACTAAGTGTACAGACACAAGTCTAAGTGTACAGACGAAAGACTAAGTGTACAGACAAGAGACTAAGTGTACAGACACAAGACTAAGTGTACAGACAAGAGACTAAGTGTACAGACACAAGACTAAGTGTACAGACAAGAGACTAAGTGTACAGACAAGAGACTAAGTGTACAGACAAGAGACTAAGTGTACAGACAAGAGACTAAGTGTACAGACACAAGACTAAGTGAACAGACAAGAGACTAAGTGTACAGACACAAGACTAAGTGTACAGACGAAAGACTAAGTGTACAGACAAGAGACTAAGTGTACAGACAAGAGACTAAGTGTACAGACAAGAGACTAAGTTCAGACACAAGACTATGTGTACAGACGAAAGACTAGTGTACAGACAAAGACTAATGTACAGACTAAAGACTAAGTGTACAGCAAGAGACTATGTGTCCAGAAATGAGATACTAAGTGTACAGGCAAGAGACTAAGTGTACAGACAAGAGACTAAGTGTACAGACTAAAGACTAAGTGTACAGACAAGAGACTAAGTGTACAGACGAAAGACTAAGTGTACAGACAAGAGACTAAGTGTACAGACAAGAGACTAAGTGTACATACAAGAGACTAAGTGTACAGACAAGAGACTAAGTGTACAGACGAAGAACTAAGTGTACAGACAAGAGACTAAGTGTACAGACAAGACACAGACTAAGTGTACAGACGAAAGACTTAGTGTATAGATAAGACATTCATCATCATCATCATGCCTTTGTCTCAGGATACAATAGGTGTTGAGTTACGTAGCACGTTTGTGCTGAATCACAACGTTTCTTGTGGCTGTAATGGCCTATTCTGGAGTGGCAATGAATGCCACAGTTGCTGCAGAGTAAAACTGGAGACTAGAGCGATAGATAGGATGTGTCTCTGCCTCTGTGCCTCTTTGCCCCCAGATCAGACATCAGGGCATGTCCTGCAAGACTTTCGTCTCCTGTGTGAGCTGAGAAGAGCATGTGCCACACCCAGTCGACTAAAACTAAGCTTTGGTGAAACCTAACAGAACCGATGCTGACTACACAGTCTGTGGTCACAGTAACAAGTAATAACCAGAGAATGCTGAAGAAGTAACATAACAATACGAGCGACTCAGTCTGTCCAGAAACTAGAGTATCAACCTGAACATCCTGATAAGAAACATAACAATACTTATAGCGACACACAGTCAGTCACATGTCCTAAGTAAATATCAGATCCTGGTGAAACATGCAGAACGAGCTGACTCACACAGTCTGTGTCCACAAACAAGTAAATAACCAAAATGCTTAGAAGAAACCATAACAGAACCGAAGCTGACTACACAGTCTGTGGTCCACAGTAAACTAAGTAAATAACCAGAGACTATTGAATGATTAATTAGTTTACCATCATCATTGCACTTTGATGAGCAATCATGTATGCTCCGATCTCTTTCTTACACAGGAAGATCTCAGCAGAGTTCACGAACTGTAGCACCGGCGAGGGTCCCCGATATAAGTTAGAAGATGGGGACAATACTTTTATAGGAAATTTATTTTTAATATTTCAAATTAATTTTTGCCATTATGATAGATATGACTGTTACAGAAGAAGAAGAAGATGATAGAACGAGCAGTCTTAATGAACAACAAAGAGGCATAAAACTCATAGAGAAACACAATATTCACCAACATCTGGACTTAGTCTACACAGATGAATAAGCAACTAATTCAAAAGAAAGTAGAGAATGATGGAATTCTATTGAATCTAAAGATTCACAAAGAAGATTTTCTTTAGCAAATGATACAGTATCTTGCAGATTTAAAAGAATATACGTTAACCTCACCGGATAGCACAACAAAAATTATGGAATCTTTTCTCTGAAACATATTTAGCAAACGTTAAGAAGTAATACAAATAAAGCACAAAAGGAATTAAGAAAATTATACAAAATATGATTGCAATTCAAGAGAAATGCGAAATAGTAGATCCCAACTCAGTGCAATCGTGGGCGTACGCATAAATGTTCTCATGAGGGCGCAAAACGAACTTTAAAAAAAATGTTAATTGGTAGTTTACTTCGAGGAAATTAAGAAAAAAACCAGATAAAACTGTGTTATAAAACTGTGTTATAAAACTATGTTATCAAATTAAATGGTTCGGCCACGTAAGCAGATTACCAACAGACAGTGCACCTCAAAGAGCAATGCTGCTCCGATATAATGGGTACAAAGCAAAAGGCATACCGAGTTAGATACTCTCGGCGGGTAGCGTGTCACATCTGCGTATAAGGAGCAATACATATGGGAAACAGCCAGTGCAATGAAGACAATCCTATGTTTTTAAACTTACTAAACATATATATATTTAAATTGATATATTCAGCGAAACTCTGTTACAATTAGCAGGATTAGTGCACTGTGCAGTGTTTGCTTTTCGGTACAACAGCAGGATTAGTGCACTGTGCAGTGTTCGATTCTTGGTGCAACAGTAGGATTAGTGCACTGCACAGTGTTCGCTTCTTGGTACAACAGTAGGATTAGTGCACTGCACAGTGTTCGATTCTTGGTGCAACAGTAGGATTAGTGCACTGTGCAGTGTTCGATTCTTGGTGCAACAGTAGGATTAGTGCACTGTGCAGTGTTCGATTCTTGGTGCAACAGTAGGATTAGTGCACTGTGCAGTGTTCAATTCTTGGTGCAACAGTAGGATTAGTGCACTGTGCAGTGTTCGCTTCTTGGTACAACAGTAGGATTAGTGCACTGCGTAGTGTTCGCTTCTTGGTACAACAGTAGGATTAGTGCACTGTGCAGTGTTCGATTCTTGGTGGAACAGTAGGATTAGTGCACTGTGCAGTGTTCGCTTCTCGGTACAACAGTAGGATTAGTGCACTGCACAGTGTTCGCTTCTTGGTACAACAGTAGGATTAGTGCACTGCGTAGTGTTCGCTTCTTGGTACAACAGTAGGATTAGTGCACTGCGCAGTGTTCGCTTCTCGGTGCAACATATTTTCATGGAATCATTGCCTGAGCTACGGTGTAAGCAATTCGATGCTGACACTTTCAATTTCCTGAAAGAGACCCAGCACTTACGACCCTGAGAGACTACCTATAGTAATTTTTAAAAGAAGTATTTATTTGTTATCTAATTGCATTCATGTCAATGGCACTATGATCAACCAAATGCAAGAATTCAAATATCTAGGAAGCAAATTCACAAACGAGAAGATAAGAGTAAACAAAAGACTAGATAGAGAGATAGAGGCTAGATTGAAGAAAGCAAATGCTGTAACCTACCATTTAGCCACATTGTTAAGGCTACATGCGAAATGAGATGCCTGAGGAAAGCAGTAAATAAAACAAGAAGAGACCATATAAGAAATGAGGAAATTAGAAGAACAGTCGGAACAACACCTGCTATTAGATTTATTGAAAAACAGAGACAAATGGTTTGGCCACTTGGTCATAATGAACCCGAATACACCAGTTGCAAGAACGTACAACCTGAAAATGGAATCATCAAGAGGAAGGGGCAGACCAAGAAAAAGATGGGTTGATTGAGTTACAGACATCTTAAAACTCCACAATACCACAACATATCAAGAGACCGAGCTTGCATTATCTCGGAAACCGATTATCAGTTAAACCTGCTACGCCTAGCGGCAACAAAGCAGAGAAGGACAAAAGAAAGAAAGAAAGTTAAGGCACCCCACAAAACGCACTGACTGCTAAACAACAGATGATCAACACATTTTCATGGTGCTCTGTGTTATCATAGCTATTGGCTGAAATCGGATGCACGTGTCCTAAACATGTAGAAGTCTAAGCGTTTAGGGGTCTACAAACCAATGTGCAACGTATACACGTTCTTGGCAAAGATCAAACATCTCACAAAGAGTGATTAAAATTGTTGTAAAGAATGAACGCAAAGAAGAAGAAGAAGATCATAGCCAAACATAGACGATGAGCAAAGCGCAGTCATAAAATAGCTACATGTGAAACGCGGTGTCTACGAAAAGTTACCAACAACATCAGTAAAGACAATAGTTACCAAAGGCGTAAGAGAGAAAGCTGGGACAAAACCTTGCTTCAGTTACATTGAGAAACAAAAAATGAAGTGGTTAGGCCACTTAGTAAGAATGCAACCAAACTCCACAGCTTACAGAGTCTTCTTCAACAGAACATCTAAAAAGAATGCAAGAGGAAGACCACGAAAAAGATGGATAGATGACATAGCAGAATCCTGTCATAAAGCAAAATTAACAATCACCCAAGCCACTAGAGCCGAACAAGATAAAAACATAAAAACTATGAGCTCGAAGGCTGCATCCCGGTAGCAGTGTGAAGACACTAGGCTGCATCCCGGTAGCAGTGTGAAGACACTAGGCTGCATCCCGGTAGCAGTGTGAAGACACTAGGCTGCAACCCGGTAGCAGTGTGAAGACACTAGGCTGCAACCCGGTAGCAGTGTGAAGACACTAGGCTGCAACCCGGTAGCAGTGTGAAGACACTAGGCTGCAACCCGGTAGCAGTGTGAAGACAAAAGCAAGAAGAAGAAACTATTAATAACAATTTGATTACTTACCATTCAAAATATAATCCTGTAGAATCTGACAAAGATACTGTATAATTGTCCAAGAATACAAGAGTTCTTGAATTAGAAATCTTTGCTGTTAAAATAATATCAACTCTTCGAATATGTTCGTTTTTTAAGAATATCTTAGAAACATGTGATGATCTTATAAATATGTGTTTTTTAAGAATATCTTACAAACATGTGATGATCTTATAAATATGTGTTTTTTAAGAATATCTTAGAAACATGTGATGATCTTATAAATATGTGTTTTTTAAGCATATCTTAGAAACATGTGATGATCTTATAAATATGTGTTTTTTAAGAATATCTTAGAAACATGTGATGGTCTTATAAATATGTGTTTTTTAAGAATATCTTAGAAACATGTGATGATCTTATAAATTGTGTTTAAGAATATCATTAGAAACATGTGATGATCTTATAAATATGTGTTTTTTAAGAATATCTTAGAAACATGTGATGATCTTATAAATATGTGTTTTTTAAGAATATCTTAGAAACATGTGATGATCTTATAAATATGTGTTTTTAAATATCTTAGAAACATGTGATGATCTTATAAATATGTGTTTTTAAAGAATATCTAGAAACATGTGATGATCTTATAAATATGTGTTTTTTAAGAATATCTTAGAAACATGTGATGATCTTATAAATATGTGTTTTTTAAGAATATCTTAGAAACATGTGATGATCTTATAAATATGTTTTTTAAGAATATCTTAGAAACATTGTGATTTTAAAATATGTGTTTTTAAGAATATCTGAAACATGTTTCTATAAATATGATTAGTTCAAACATGTATTTAACAAACAAATTGTTTTAAAAAAGAATTAGTTGCCTATTTAACAAACACGTTTTTAAAAAAAGAATTAGTTGCCTATTTAACAAACATGTTTTCTAAAAAGAATTAGTTGCCTATTTAACAAACAGTTTTTAAAAAGAATTAGTTGCCTATTTAACAAACATGTTTTCTAAAAAGAATTAGTTGCCTATTTAACAAACATATATTTTTAAAGAATAATGTCTCTTCGCGACTGTCTGTTAGATGAGGAGACTAAAATATATGTTGAATCGATTCATAGATTTAAGCAGTTTGGAGTTATCCGTTGTACAAGTAGAACTGGATGCCCGAGGGGCAGAGTGAGGAGTGTGTTTAACCAGCGAGCCATAGGAACGATCAGTATGCATACTCTTCGATATCTTTTGGGAGAGACTGAGCACCTATGGGTCTGCCCGGAGTGCAATAACATCATAGTAAACAATAACCTATAAGAATAAGTTGTCTATTTTGCAAACATGTTTGTTTTTAAATTACAAATTTGCCTATTTTACACACATTTTTTGTTGTTGTTGACAGAATAAGTTGCCTATTTTACACACATTTTTTTTGTTGTTGACAGAATAAGTTGCCTATTTTACCAAATTATTTGGTTGTTTTGTTTAAATAAATATGTTTTTACCATAAAAATATATTTATATTTATGAATTAGTGTTTTTGTCCACAAACATACGAGTTGTATGTTTATTTTATACGCAACATATTTGTCCACAAATATATATTTATAATATTTGTATATTATATAAGTATTCATAGGAACAACGATCAAGTGTTTAAGAGCCTGCGTTTTTCCCTTGACGACAAGTGGTTGTGAAACATGGAACATTGACAAGCGGCGGAGAAGATCATTAATGTCTTTAGAAATGCTACAAAATTGAATCATACAGAAAGAAATGCTACAGAAGTCTTAGAATATCATGGACGAGAGAACAAGTCAAAGAGTACTAGAAAATCATGGACGGAAAAGACAATGTCGAAATTTGAATATCATGGGCAGAAAAACAATGCGAAGTATAGAATATCATGAGAAGAACAAATGCTAGAAGTATTGAATATATGGACGGTAAGAACAAAGTCTGTTCTGCAGCTGATATTAAGGTGTAAAATAAAATCAAGGAAAATTAAATATTTCGGACACATCAAACGACATGAGTGCCTAGAAACGGTAATTTTGGAGGATGGTGCCTGGAAGAAGAATGAGAGGAAGACCTAGAAGACGATGGGTGCAAAATGTTATTTGTCGATCTGAGAATGACTAAATGTCGCCCACATTGTAGACCAGCACATCCGATTTCTGCGACGCTTTTTATTTACTAGGGTAGCTTCCTTAGGCCTCTATCACAACGCTATTTACGACAAGTCGTGTAGGTCGCAGTGGTACTATTCTTTGCACCCCTTGCGGAGTCCGACAACACACACTGACACATGCGATACTCTAAATTGAGTTAACATAAGGATAATTAATACCAACAAATCTAACAAATCAAATATTACCAACCATCAAATAGTTTTAGTTTATACGTCCAACGTATGATACTTAAGTCATTTAGTACTTATAAATCAAAATCTAACTAAATAGATCTATGTTTGGAAAACACCAAGATAACTCCATCAATGTCGCATAACTGGCAAAATATCTTCACGATTCACCACATATTAATCCGTTGACACATTCAAGAAAATGGTTGGGAAGTGTCCCATTCAAAACACAGAAATAAGATATATATTATCTGTTAGTACTTAATAGCAACGGATAAGCTCAAGTGTATCCCAAGTAAGAATGGAAAGTAAGCCAAGGAAACTACACAAACACTTGACAACTTAAACAGACTACTAACACATTGACACAAGGCTTCAAAACTAGGTCTTGAATATGTCGTAATGCGCGCCACTGCTTTCCTATCATATATACCCTTATTATTTTCTTAACGACACGGCATTACATAAAAACACACATTTTACAGTCGAGCTAGCTAGCACTGCCACACACGCGTCCCTTGGTTGACATTCCACAGGGCGCGACAACAGACCAGATAGCGGTTTGGTATTTGAAGTATTGTTATTTTAGACTGAGGGGTGATCTACCAGCAGCACGTGATAAATTAATGGCACCTTTCACCTCGAATTGAGAACATTCTTGAAGTCATTGTAAAGCATTGCTAGCATGCACTGTACTAAAATAGCTTTCTAATTTATTACCTCTCTAATGGTTATGGGAATGTGGGCCACAAATATGTGTATGTATGAAAGATCGTTTCACCGGGATAAAGGACTGGCAACGCACTTTTTATGCCGCAAACGCAGCCTTGGGGATCAAATATTCACCGGAATCTATTCTTCCTTCGTTCTCATGCTCCTGCTGGTTATAATAAGATGCAATCCAGAGAACGGAATGTGTTGTGTTTCACAGTGAGCTGTGGTATCTGCCCTTATTGACCTGACACGTCCAACTTTAGCATAGCCATTTTGGGTACCGGGTTTTCTTCCCTGTCTTTGGTCTCCGCAAACTGCTAGATTTCTTGGTAGTCCTCCGTTTCCAGGGCCGCCACGGGAAGGCGTAATAGAGTCTAAGTCAGTTTTGTTCTTACGCTGACCCTGAAGCTAGCCACAGCCAACTATAAACTCATAGGTCATGCAGACTCTAAAAATTATGGAAAATCAGACCACAATCGGTCACGGGACCTAACATTCCAGAATTGTTGTATATAGACGAATTCATTTTAAAATCAACACAAAATGCTAAATCGAAGTTATGCAATAAGTTAAGTTCAACAATACGAAATATCAATATTATGAAAATTATTTATCAAAATAAGTAACCATAAACTCACAGAATTGAGTCAAATTGCAAAAAAAGCTTGTAGTGTTCTATCAAACATACATAAATTCCAACACCTCAACTGAAACTAGGTCAGGGGTTTCCCCGTCAGTTATGCGGCCCAGTATTTATAGCTGGCTGTGAGCTAGCAGTCAGCTATGAGTTATTGCCTACTACAAGCCCATACAGCTGGCGTGTAGTCCCCGAAGGCGGACGGAGAGTATGAGGCTATCCACTGGTATAAGTTGTCAGCTCTGCTGTCGTTAACAATGGATCTCTCACTTGTACAGACAAGGTTGTGGAAGGCAAGGAAAACCACCAGAATGGTTGCCAAGACGGAGACTAGGTTCCCTCATGTGGATGTGGAAGGCAAGGAAAAATCACAGAAATGGTTGCCCAAGACGGAGACTAGGTCTCCCTCATGTGGATGTGGAAGGCAAGGAAAAACCACCAGAAATGGTTGCCCAAGACGGAGACTAGGTCTCCCTCATGTGGATGTGGAAGGCAAGGAAAACCACCAGAAATGGTTGCCCAAGACGGAGACTAGGTTTCCTCATGTGATGTGGAAGGCAAGGAAAAACAATCACAATACTCTCCCAAGAAAATTAATGAATCCAAACAACTTGAATAGAGTAAAATAGATTAGACAAGAACAGCATTCCAGAAAATGAAAGTCATTTGTATCAAGTGATTGCCAACTATGTGTTCCGTAACAGGAAGACTTACATCAAACCGCAACCCCAGGTCTGATATCTCTCCGCCCACTCCTAACACAAAATCACAGTCGGCGTTTAAATATTGACGATACTGTCATTCACAGAGAACCAATGTTGCCGATACTTTTGTGGGATTGACAACTGCTTCTAATTCCCCGCACCACCTACTTATGCGGTCGAGCTCTGACTGAAGTTATTCCACAATCTGCTCTCGATCCTTGCCTTGATGAAACACCAAAACGTCTTCATCGTTCTCCAAATACATTTTTGCCTCACACTGACAGGATAAGAAGATATTTCTAGACGGGCTTTTTCGTGCGTTTCATAAACAGTGTTTTTCGTCGTCTCTGCTATCTCTGAGATTCACCTTTTGTGTTGACGGCCTTTTACATTGTATTCACTGTACCGGAGTAACATTGCTCTTTGAGGTACACTGTACCGGAGTAACATTGCTCTTTGAGGTACACTGTACCGGAGTAACATTGCTCTTTAAGGCACACTGTACCGGAGTAACATTGCTCTTTAAGGTACACTGTACCGGAGTAACATTGATCTTTAAGGCACACTGTACCAGAGTAACATTGCTCTTTGAGGCACACTGTCGTTTGGGAATCTGCTTATGTCATCATTATCAAATAGGTTGTTTGCGCAGAACTTTGCCACCCCAACAGTCCTTCGAATTTCTCTCTCTCATAGACCAGATGTCCTGCCTCTGCAGCGGTCATGCTCAAACCATCATTTACATCCTTAATCCATCTTCTCCGTGGTCTTTCTCATCTAATCTTTGCCTGGATGCCTACTTCCATGATGGTGTTCTCCAACCCTTCGAGTCTCTTTATATCTTCAAAATATATCTGCTTATGTGGCCGAACCATTTAACTTGTTGTTTCTTGATCAAGTTCAGTACTGATGTTTTACTCGCTTTTTTCACAGATGTCTTCATTTGTATACTTCAAAACATCATCTGCAAATAACATTGACATCTCCGTTTCCCCAACCCCGCCGCTAGTGCTTACACTGTTAGAATCGCAAACTGCCTGTAAAGGTGAAACAGGACAGTGCATAGATACCTCTAATCCGTGTGTAATCTAACATTCAATACGTCTGAACTTCAATACCGTTTTAATCTGTATTATCAAATGGGTAGAATTATTGGTCCACATTCTAATGTCGAATGATATATAGCTATCTTATCTTATCTTATCTTAACCACATTTGCCGTGAAGCGTCGTGGGAGAGTTAGTTTCTATCTTGTGCCAGGTGTGTTGCGCTTGACGTTGTCAGTCCATGCTTTCGCAGGGACTCTGAGATGTTATCTATCCATCTTGTTCTTGGCCTGCCTCGTGCTCTGCGCCCTGAGTGTCGATTATTATAGGCACGTGATGGTAGTAAATGTGGTTCCATTCTCATTAAATGGCCGAACCACTTGAATCTTTGCTTCTCGATGTACTGTATGCATGGTATAGTACCAACGATGCTTCTGATATTCTCGTTTCTCACTCTATCTCGCCTTGTAACGTTGACAGCTTTTCGTAGACATCTCATTTCACATGTTGTAATCTTTCTTTCTTGTGTCTTAGTCAGGGCCATGTTTGGCACTGATAGCAGAGAGTTGGAATAAATATGCAGTTTATCAGTTGTCGTTTGACTGCCATGTTAATGCTTGGATGTTTTAATAGTGGTGACAGTTGGTATGTCACTGCATTTGCCTTCTGGCATCTAGTCTCGATTTCTCTGTCCATCTTTCCATCTGCTGTGAATATACTCCGAGATATTTGAATTCTGGAGTCTGTTGTATTTTGACATTATTCACGTGTATATTTAGTTGACCTGTTGACCTACTTATTGTCATGACTTCTGTTTTGGAGGTGTTAATTTTCATTTCGTATTTTCGCATGTGGCTTGCAGGGCATTTATGTGTTGTTGAAGTTTGTGTTCGTTGTTGTAAATTATACTCTGATCATCTGCAAAGAGTAGTTCGTTTATTAAATTGTAGTTGTTATCGAGGTTGTTATCTGTCTTGGTTTCTTGCGTTATCCTGTCTATGTAAATATTGAAAAGTATAGGCGAAAGCACACATCCCTGCCTTACTCCTGATGATAATTCAAATTCGTCTGTCAGGCCGTCGCTTGTTCGTACTACGCTTGAGCATTTTGGTATAGCGCTCTAATATTGTCTAATAGTTGGCCCTGAATTCCATATTCACTTAGTATTGTCCATAGTTTGTTTCTGTTTATTCTATCAAAGGCTTTTTCTTGGTCTATGAATGCTAAGTTGAGCTGTTTGTCATATTCTATGGTGTTTTCGCTGAGTTGCCTTAGTGTGAACAGGGCATCAGTGCAACTCTTTTCCTTTCTGAACCCAAATTGAGCGATGTTCAGCTGTGGTTCTATTATAGGTTTGATTCTAGATTCCAAAATTTTAGCATATAGTTTCCCAACATGACTTAATAATGATATGCCTCTGTATGTATTGCATTCTCTTTTGTTGCCCTTTTTTTCCATATTGGTATTATGATGGCTTTCTGCCAATCTTTGGGGACTTCTCTTTCTGTCCAGGCTGACTTGAAGATTCTATGAATCCATTGTATTCCTGTTTCTCCGCATGCCTTGATTGCTTCATTGGTTATACCGTCTATGCCTGCTGTCTTGTGACGTGGACTCTTCTTCACAACTTCTTCTATTTCTTGGATGAGTATATTTGGTTCTTCTATGCTTGTGTTATTTTTAAATCTATTCGCAGTTGGTGTTGGTGGTTGGTTAAGTAGTTCTTGGAAGTATTCTTTCCATCTGTTCTTCCTTCCGTTTGTATTAAATATCGGTGTACCGTTTTTATCATTAATAATGTCAGTGGGGTTGAAACTTTCGTCTCTTATCCTCATGGAATTGACACTTTTGAAAAAATTTCGTGGCTGTTCTTTGCATAGTAATGACAGTTGTTCTCCGTATTTTTCCCACGATTCTGTCTTTGATTTTTGATTACTTGTTTACTTTGTCTTCTCGCTGTTCTGTATGCTGTGTAATCCTCTTGGCTTTTGGATTTTATCCATGTTTTGAAACATTTCTTCTTGGCTTTTATTGATTCCTTGACCTCGTTGTTCCACCATGCAGTTTTTTGTTTGAATTTCTGTCTTAACTGTTTTTGCCACATAGTGTGTTTAATGTTTTCATCATTGCTGTTTTAAATGTTTCCCATTCTTGATGTACATTGCTTATACTTGATGGTAGCGCTGTAAAAATATTTGTCATCATGTTGTTCATATCGTTTTGTATGTCCTCTTCCTCTAATTTTTCAAGTTGGTGACGAAAATTGGATTTCTCTTTCTCTGTTTAGTTTCTTTTGCTAATATATAGCTATATCCTCCTATAATATAGGTTACTTCAGTGCTATAATGTCGATTATGCCCGTCTGCCCAGCGTGTTCGTAGCGCGTTGGACTACGGGTGACTATCCCTCTGTGTGTGCGGGTTTAATTCCGCGGGATGGCAGAAAAAGCCACAGATTCACCAGATTTACGGTGTTCGTGGCACCGAACCGAAGGGTTACGATGTCCATGACACCGAGCCGAAGAGCTGAAAGGCTCAAGTGCTTCTGGATCGGGAAAAAAAAAATGTCGATTATAATGTCGACTAATCGTCTTTGAACATAGCTCCAGAAATATATTTACTACTTCTTCTTTGAACGTTCCATATCGACCACTTGCCAACCACTCTTTGTGATTTGTATGTGATCTGAACAAAAAAGGGATTGCACGTTGTGTCAGTTATGAGCCTACATGTAGGTCAGCATATCCGCTTTCTGCGACTACTTTATTTACTATGGTAACTTCCCTAGGCCCTACCTCAGTCGGCTCTGATGACATGTATTGTAGGTCGCAGTGTTACTATTACTAGCTCCCCTGTGAGACCCAGCAACACACGGAATGTATTTCCTTTACTAACATTCCACTATCACACAAACGACACCATCTTCCTCTTTCTCTCTCCTCTCTCTCTCTCTCTCTCTTCTCTCTCTCTCTCTCTCTCTTTCTCTCTCTCTCTCTTTCTCTCTCTCTCCACTCTCCTCTCTCTCTCTCTCACTCTCTCTCTCTCTCTCACACTCTCCCTCTCTTCTCTCTCTCTCTCTCTCTCCTCTCTCTCTCTCTCTCTCTCTTTCTCTCTCTCTCTCTCTCCTCTCTCTCTCTCTCTCTCTCTCTTTCTCTCTCTCTCTCCCTCTCTCTCTATTTTCTGTTTAAATATGCTCGGTATTATGTATCATTCGGACTGGTGTAGGCGATCATGTATCGACACAAACGTTTGCAATTATTACTAATCACAATATATATGAAACTGCAGTAAAACTATTTGATTGACGAAACACGTAATCACAAAGTACTGTAGTTTTTAAATTACAAAAACAATGACAAAATACAGCAACGTTTCGACCAACAAGGCCTTTATCAAGCAAACGAACAACAGGAGTGACGAATTGATAAAGGCCTTGTTGTCAAACGTTGCTCATATTGTCATTGTTTTTGTACTTTGTAAAACTACAGTACTTTGTAATTATTACTATAAGTTTGGATGTTGTCTTGAGCGTCCACATAATTTTTTCTGGGGGTGGGAGTGGGGAAAGATGCAAAACTAATTTTAAATTGCAATTAGTAGCTTACTCGCGACAATGGAGAAGGCTAGATTCAGACTAGATTTCGATTCCGGGCTCTAGGTACATAAATAATAAATTTCCATAAATGTTAAAACCATAGCTAGTCACAAGAGAACTGTCGTTACCGCTTGTAGTACCGCTATTTATGGCGGCGTAGAGAGGGAAGGGCTGGGGATACGCCTGTGACTTTTAATGGTCGCATGACTAATGCAGTCGCCGTGAAATTGTTAGAGTAGGTTATAATTCTTTCATCACATCCCACATGTAACAATCTCTGTCTCTATCAAGTTCTCCCGCCTCTTCCAGCGTCATGTTCAACGTTTCTTTGATGCCCTGCTGCCACCGTCGTCCTGTTCGTACCCTGCCAAGAACTCCAGGAACCATACCTTCCATTACGTTCTCTCCAAATAATTATGTTTTTTTCTCTCTCTCTCTCTCTGCGTTTCTGACCTCGATTAGGACATAGATCCTCAACCAACTCATGCCAAGTCTTCCTCTCTCTAGCTATCTCCTGCAGCTCCCTCCAGCTCTTCTTTATATTCTTGATCTCTACCTCCAAATCCTGTCTCACGTGGATAAAATATTCCATCTTCCGGAATATCATGAAGTTATTCATGAGCCAGTGCTCCTTGATATGCAGATATAATTGCAAACAAAACAAATATATACAATGCTGATTTTGACTTTAAAATTTAGATATTTGCCTCTAATGGTTGCTGTAGCAACTAGAATAATACTTGCACAAGTATAACTGTTTTTATAAATCGTAAACACTTACATAGACTAGGGAAAAAGTCAAAAGATGCTCTGCCAATGTCAGCAAGCGAAACAGAAAGCGTAGCATGTCTTGCAAGACCGTCCTCTCCTGGGTGAGCTGAGAAGCAACATGTAGCCACACCCAGTGGACGTAAAAACTAAGCTTTGGGGAAATCTGACAGACCTGAAGCTCACTGTCCAGTTCGTTGTCCCCAGTAAACTAACCGCAAGACCAGAGATCCCTGAAGTAGAAGATATATCATTGACCCTCACGCAGGTCACACAAAATTACTTTGCAGAAAATGTCATAGGAGTTATATTTCCGTTATGCCAGACTGCTTCTCTCAAATATCAAGTTGGACAGCTTCCCACGCTGTGTGAAAAGTCACCGAATTTCATAGTTCGTCATGTTCCCAGCAGTGTAACCTAGGACACTACATTTCATGTCATTACTAGAGGTTCTCAGCAGTGCAACCTAGACCACTATATTTCATGTCATTACTAGAGGTTCTCAGCAGTGCAACCTATGCCCCTCTACATTTCATGTCATTACTAGAGGTTCTTAGCAGTGCAACCTAGGCCACTACATTTCATGTCATTACTAGAGGTTCTCAGCAGTGTAACCTATGCCCCTCTACATTTCATGTCATTACTAGAGGTTCTCAGCAGTACAACCTATGCCCCTCTACATTTCATATCATTACTAGAGGTTCTCAGCAGTGTAGCTTATGCCCCTCTACATTTAATGTAATTATTAGAAGTTCTCCGCAGTGTAATCTATGCCCCTCTACATTTCATGTCATTACTAGAGGTTCTCAGCAGTGCAATCTATGCACCTCTACATTTCATGTCATTACTAGAAGTTCTCAGCAGTGCAACATATGCCCCTCTACATTTCATGTCCTTACTAGAAGTTCTCAGCAGTGCAACATATGCCCCTCTACATTTCTTGTCATTACTAGAAGTTCTCAGCAGTGCTACCTAAGCCCCTCTACATTTCATGTAATTACTAGAGGTTCTCAGCAGTGTAGCTTATGCCCCTCTACATTTAATGTAATTATTAGAAGTTCTCCGCAGTGCAATCTATGCACCTCTACATTTCATGTCATTACTAGAAGTTCTCAGCAGTGTAATCTATGCACCTCTACATTTCATGTCATTACTAGAAGTTCTCAGCAGTGCAACATATGCACCTCTACATTTCATGTCATTACTAGAAGTTCTCAGCAGTGTAATCTATGCACCTCTACATTTCATGTCATTACTAGAAGTTCTCAGCAGTGCAACATATGCCCCTCTACATTTCATGTCATTACTAGAAGTTCTCAGCAGTGCAACATATGCCCCTCTACATTTCATGTCATTACTAGAGGTTCTCAGCAGTGCAACATATGCCCCTCTACATTTCATGTCATTACTAGAGGTTCTCAGCAGTACAACCTATGCCCCTCTACATTTCATGTCATTACTAGAAGTTCTCAGCAGTGCAACATATGCCCCTCTACATTTCTTGTCATTACTAGAAGTTATCAGCAGTACAACCTATGCCCCTCTACATTTCATGTCATTACTAGAAGTTCTCAGCAGTGCAACATATGCCCCTCTACATTTCATGTCATTACTAGAAGTTCTCAGCAGTGCAACATATGCCCCTCTACATTTCATGTCATTACTAGAAGTTCTCAGCAGTGCAACATATGCCCCTCTACATTTCTTGTCATTACTAGAGGTTCTTAGCAGTGTAACATATGCCCCTCTACATTTCATGTCATTACTAGAAGTTCTCAGCAGTGCAACATATGCCCCTCTACATTTCTTGTCATTACTAGAAGTTCTCAGCAGTGCTACCTAAGCCCCTCTACATTTCATGTAATTACTAGAGGTTCTCAGCAGTGTAGCTTATGCCCCTCTACATTTATTGTCATTACTAGAGGTTCTCCGCAGTGCAACATATGCCCCTCTACATTTCATGTCATTACTAGAAGTTCTCAGCAGTACAACATATGCCCCTCTACATTTCTTGTCATTACTAGAGGTTCTCCGCAGTGCAACATATGCCCCTCTACATTTCTTGTCATTACTAGAGGTTCTCCGCAGTGCAACATATGCCCCTCTACATTTCATGTCATTACTAGAAGTTCTCAGCAGTGTAATCTATGCACCTCTACATTTCATGTCATTACTAGAAGTTCTCAGCAGTGCAACATATGCCCCTCTACATTTCATGTCATTACTAGAAGTTCTCAGCAGTGCAACATATGCCCCTCTACATTTCATGTCATTACTAGAGGTTCTCAGCAGTGCAACATATGCCCCTCTACATTTCATGTCATTACTAGAGGTTCTCAGCAGTACAACCTATGCCCCTCTACATTTCATGTCATTACTAGAAGTTCTCAGCAGTGCAACATATGCCCCTCTACATTTCTTGTCATTACTAGAAGTTCTCAGCAGTACAACCTATGCCCCTCTACATTTCATGTCATTACTAGAAGTTCTCAGCAGTACAACATATGCCCCTCTACATTTCTTGTCATTACTAGAGGTTCTCCGCAGTGCAACATATGCCCCTCTACATTTCATGTCATTACTAGAAGTTCTCAGCAGTACAACATATGCCCCTCTACATTTCTTGTCATTACTAGAGGTTCTCCGCAGTGCAACATATGCCCCTCTACATTTCTTGTCATTACTAGAGGTTCTCCGCAGTGCAACATATGCCCCTCTACATTTCTTGTCATTACCACGGGCTCTGAAGGTTGTAGGTTCAAATCTGGACCGAGTCCCACGTGCAGTTATTTCAAGAGATCACTAGGATTATTGTTGGTGCTACGAAGTTCGTGCTTTGTGCTCTCAGAATGTGGCGTGCTATTTCTGCCGAGACGGATGGACTTTTCCATGGAAGAACTTTTGCCTTGCATTCACTGTATCGGAGTAATATTGTTCTGTGAGGTGCACTGTCTGTTGGTAATCTACTTATGTGGCTGAATCATTTAATTTGTTGTTTCTTGATGAAGTCTAGTATTGATGTTGTACCCACTTTATTTTACGGATGTCTACATTTCTAAACCGGTCTCTTCTTGTTACTCCCAGCATTCTGTGTAGACTTGTTTTCTGTCATGACTCTGTCTCTCTCTCTCTCTCTCTCTCTCTGTCATGACTAGTTTTCTTCTATCATTTGTTGTCAGCGTCCAGGTTTGTCAATGATAGTATAATGTAGGAAGAGATGGCAAGAGAGATCGGTCTGTGGACAAAACATTATTAATACATTAATATGTACAGTTGATATTGGAACAAATGCTGTAATGAGACAAATATGACATATGAGGAAGCAAAAGTACGGATAAAAGTTCATAGTTCATAAGTACGGTTCCAACTTCACTGCAACGGGTCACCCCATAATTCCTCCGTTCCTGTGCCAATGAAAATCACACGAAATGCTAACTGTGAAATGTTTCCTTTGTGAACTAATTCCAGCATGAAACAGCCACGTACCGCCACAAAAAGCAATCTGCACCGCATAAAATGCATATGGCCGTCGCTAATGTAGCAACACAAAACTGTTCATCACTTGAATTGCAATTCTTGTCGAAGGAACATCAATCACGACAAAATCCAGCTTTCTGCACCCGCAATATAACTGCATACGGCAGATTGAGCTGGTTCGTCATAACCGCTGTCCGCCATTTTCTGAATACACATAACAAACGCACGGTCGACACAGCAAAAAACATTCCATGTAACAGTCATATCTCACAGCGTTGCTCAAGCACTAACTCAGTAGCTCGGCAAACGAAACCGGAAAATACCCGACCTAACATGTCGGAAATGCGCTAGCAAAATCGTGTCCAGAATCAAACAGTCCTGACTCTGAATGGCCCTCCCGTATTCCACCATTGCTGGCCAGATTTTTTCGGATAAAAGTGATCTACATGAACAAATGGTTGAGAGATTAATTAGGTCATGAAAAGGATGATGCATACCACCAACTAAGTAGAGAAGAACAGGTTATCATTTACCGTCTACGAACATAACACAATAGGCTGAGGTACCATCTGTTTAACAAGGACAAAAACGCCCTTCTGACATATGCATGTGTGGCACCAGCAAACTGACAGAGACACACATACTGCAATAATATGCAACATACACGGAACAAAGAGAAAACATATGGTCAATTCCTATATCAGTCCAAGATAAGTTATATGGAGATGAACGTAGACTTTGGTTGACCACTAAATACTTTAGAAGTATACAAATCGATGTCCCATATCAGTCCAAATAAGTTATATGGAGATGAACGTAGACTTTGTTGAGTCAAGATAAGTTATATGGAGATGAACGTAGACTTTGGTTGACCACTAAATACTTTAGAAGTATACAAATCGATGTCCCATATCAGTCAAGATAAGTTATGGAGATGAACGTAGACTTTGGTGACCACTAAATACTTTAGAAGTATACAATCGATGTCTGAAACGTCGGAAGAAGAAGAAGAAGATGCTGATAATATCTCTTCTCAGTGTGGTTCTTATATGTGCGCAGTCTCTGTCGGCTAACCCACAGTATCACCAGAAGAACACTTTCACAATAACTTATGTGATTTTTCGATTAAAAAATTCCGAATGTGTACCTTTATCAATAAAAACACAGACATTAGAGCCTGTATCCGTTTCAACCAAACGACTTAATTGCTTTTCGTTACTCATATAGTTAGTCTATTTACTACACTGTCGCCACATGTATTGCACTCCTTTGTGACACAGTCACAGCTGACATGTCAGAGTGACACATGTCCTAGTCATCCCAATACACTTCACCAGTGGTCACGTCACCCTGTTTAAAAAATACCTTTACAACCATGTCATCTAGTGGCGTCTCATAATATAACCTAAACCAGTCGGTTCACTTTTCCCTCCCCCACTAAAGCAAGCTATCACTCCGTCTCGTACTCCCACTATCTCTCTTTCTATCTTTCGTTTGCTCACTCTCCAAATAACATGAGCACCGGAAACAGTCATTGACAATCCTAGAGTTTCTTTCACAATTCTACACTCGATACGTCCTCTTGGCGGATTTTTCAACAAACACGAGCCATTTGTACGACCTTTCAACTCCATTCTGATCTCAAGTAGAGTTAAACAGGAAATACAATCCAACCACACACACACTCACTCTCTCTCTCAAACACATTCTATCTCACACACACACTCTCTCACACACTTTCTCAAACATTAACATACACATACAGTGGTGACTTGTCAAATCTTAAGTGGTTGTTCTGCTAGGTTAGAAAGTAAATATAGCTGGTCGTCTTCTCTTGTACAACCTGTAACAACACACGTGTACTGTTCTGTTCGTGTGTAATTGTTCTTAGTTTGACATGTGCTAACACAATAACTACAAACACTAATGTGTGTACAAGAGTATCATCCTTATTGACCTTTGTGTCTCAGGAGACAATAGGTTTTGAGCCGCGTAGTTTGTTCTGTGCTGAATCACATCTCTTGTGGCTGTAATGCCCTATTCTAAAGTGGCAGTAAAACTGGAGACGAAAGCTGATACATAGGATGGTCTCTCTGCGCTCTCATTTGCCTCCATATATGATGGTGTTTATCTCATTTTCTATTTGAGCCATCCATCACTTCTGCTCGCCGTGCTTGTCGGTTTTTTGATCAACCGCTCCATTTTATTTTGTCTATAGAGTTAGAGACAAATTAAACTTTCGACAAATGAAAATTAAGACCAGAGACATACAGTCGACTTTAGTTATTCAAACATGGCACCAGTAGTCGACATTAGTTTATCAAACATGGAATCTTCTTCTTTGCGTTCGTTCTTTACGACCAATTTTAATCACTCTGTGATATATTTGATCTTTGCCAAGAAAGTGTAAATGTTGCACATTGGTTTGGTAGCCCCTAAACGCATAGACTTCTACACATTTAGGACACATGTATCCGATTTCAGCCAAACCTCCTTAGTCACCTCTTACGACATGCATGGCAGGTAACAGTGGTTCTATTCTTTACACCCAAATTTGGCGTCGTTTAACCACTGACGAAACATGGAATCAATAGTCGACTTAATTATCAAACATGGATCAAAGTCGACATTGATTATCAAACATGGAATCAATAGTCGACATTAGATTATCAAACATGGAATCAATAGTCGACATTAGATTATCAAACATGGAATCAATAGTCGACATTAGATTATCAAACATGGAATCAATAGTCGACATTAGATTATCAAACATGGAATCAATAGTCGACATTAGATTATCAAACGGAATCAATAGTCGACATTAGATTATCAAACATGGAATCAATAGTCGACTTTGGAGATAATTTTTCAACAAGTAAATAAGTAGCAAAATAAATATAAAGAAATAAAACAAATCAAATGATAGGATAAATGAAACTAATTTTGAAATAAAAGCATGTCACCAGGAACACTAAAAGAGAAGTGTACAAAGAACCGTTCTCCAAACATCACGCTGCGCTATCAGTGCCTGGACGCTGACAGGAAACAATAGTAGAACATTAGTCACAACATTGATGTAATGTAGGCACAGGATACTAGGAATATCAAGAAGAGACCGGTTTAGAAATGAAACATCAGGGAAAAAAGTGGCTACAACATCAGTATTAAACTTCATCAAGAAACAACGTTCAATGATTCGGCTAGATAAGCAGATTACCAACAGACATCAAAGAGCAACGATACTCTGATACAGTGAATACAATATGATAAGGTCGTTCACGTAAAATGTGAACCTCAGAAATAACAGAGGCGGTGAAAAACACTATTCATGAAGCGCACACAAAAACATGTTCTAGAAATCTCTTCTTATCCTGACACTGTGAGATAAAACAGGATGAAAGAAAATAAAGAAGAAGAAGATGAAGGATTAGTAGTATCATCAACAACTGCTTAAACCTGTCACTATTCCTCTTTTCTTCTTCTTCTTTTGTCGTCACACTGCTACCGGGTTGTTGCCCAGTGTCATCATACTGCTACCGGGTTGTTGCCCAGTGTCATCACACTGCTACCGGGTTGTTGCCCAGTGTCATCACACTGCTATCGGGTTGTTGCCCAGTGTCATCACACTGCTACCGGGTTGTTGCCCAGTGTCATCACACTGCTACCGGGTTGTTGCCCAATGTCATCACACTGCTACCGGGTTGTTGCCCAGTGTCGTGGTTTTCTGTTTTTGTCTTGCGCTGTTCTGGTGGCTTGTGTGATTGTTATCTTTGCTCTTTCACATGATTCTGCTACGCCATCTAACCATCTTTTCCGTGGTCTTCCTCTTGCCTTCTTTCCCGATGTTCTGTTGTAGAAGACTCTGTATGCTGTGGAGTTTGGATGCATTCTTATTAAGTGGCCAAACCACTTCATTCTTTGTTTCTCAATGTAATTCAAGCACGGTTTTGTGCCAACTTTCTTTCTTATGCTGATGTTGGTGATTCTATCTTTTCTTGTGTTATTTGGTAACTTTTCGCAGGCAACGCATTTCACATGTAGTTATTTTGTGACTGCGCTTTCCTCAATATCCATGTTTGGCTCTGGTAACACAAAGTAACCTGACACTATTGACTTTGCATATTGCCACACACACCTGTCTTGATACCTAACCTAATACCTGTCTTGGTTCCTACACTACATACACGATTCTTCATACCGCCCACAACAACAAAGCCAATTTCCTGTCAATGCGTCTAAGGACATTCCTAAGGATTTAGTCACTACAGATATACAATACGAAATCACTCTGACAAGTTGGTGTGATATCGCGTTAGCTTTTATGGCTGTTATACGAAACTGATAACAAAAGTTAGAAGCTTACTATATCAGTGTTTTATTTATACTTGCTAAGATTAGATTGGTAGTGGTGAAACAGAGTTTTAAATATTTGTTTTTACAAATGTGGTGTCGTTAGACAATCAATATAAGGGAAGACTGCAGTAAAACTATGAAGTAATGGTGAAACATGTAAATAACAAAGTACTGTTGTTTTATAAAATATAACAACAATAACAATAAACAACAAGGTTTTCACCACATGGAATCTATCATTCCAGGTCACTACTATTCGATCATGTTTCTCTGATGATCAAAGTTGATTTGCTCTAGAGAATCGTTTAATATCTTTATATGGCCCGAGTGGTTACCGGGGTTCAAATTTAGGTGTAAAGAATGAACCACTGTTACCTGCCATGCATGTTGTAAGAGGCGACTAAGGAGATTTGGCTGAAATCGGATTCATGTGTCCTAAACGTGTAGAAGTCTATGCGTTTAGGGGCCTACAAACCAATGTGCAACGTATACACGTTCTTGGCAAAGATCAAACATATCACAAAAAGTGATTAAAATTGGTCGTTAAGAACGAAAGCAAAGAAGAAGATATCTTTATATGATACCTTTCGACCTCGTGGAATCAACGCACTACACTACTATGCTACTTAGTACTTTCTCTTCTCATGTTCCATATTTTATATGTGTATATGTGAAATATCTGTTTGTTATATATATATATTTGATTTTATTGTCTTTTTTCCACTTCTACTTTTTTACATTTATTTTATTATTCGTTTTTAGTCACATATTTTCATTTTAAGACGGTTATGTATTTCTTGTCTGATTTCTTGTGTTCTATGCCGTGTAAGAAGTAAATTCCTTCACTTCTGTTCTATGCTTTGCTGGATAAAGACCTATTGGTCGAAACTTTGAACGATGCACAATTTAGATGAGAAATGTGACAGGCATTTTATACCATCAAATCTGACACAAAACTACGGGACTTTAAAAAAACAATTTGTTATCATGAAAAATAAACTTCGTTATACCGAGACAAGCCGCTGTCAACACACAAATTGAGTCTTTTTAAAAGGGTTTAAAAACCGAACGATTGACTTCATTGCACTGGGTTTTACCCCATACGGCTCGGTCCCTCTCCACAGAAATGGCACGCCACCTGCGGAGAGTATTGCACAGAGCACGAACTCTGTAGCTATCTTAGGGGTCTCCGAAAAAACTGCACTCGTGAATAGAATGGGGCGGTCCGGACTCGAAACCACGACCTTCAACTCACAAGGCAAAGGGCTTAACCACTTAGCCACAGAGACTCCCATTCCATTTTTTTCTTTTTGGTTATATCAGGGCGTCTTGATAATATAAAGTAGACAAATAAATATTAACTTTTTGGTTATATCAGGGCGTCTTGATAATATAAAGTAGACAAATAAATATGAACTTTTTGCTTATATCAGGGCGTCTTGATAATATAAAGAAGATAAATAAATATGAACTTTTTTGGAAAAATCCACAAATAATTGATTAATTTCTCAACAACAACATATTCTTCATTTGTAAACAAAATCAGTCAACTGTATCAGATCCTTTGTGATATTATTTTTATCTATGTGGGAACAAATGTTCATGGTTCATTAATTTTAAGTTTCGTTTTGTTGGGAATGTAATTCTCAGAAAAAAAAGAACACTTGAGAATGTCTGCCCAGCTGTGGGTTTATAATTAGCTGTTGAAACTTTATTATTAATAATATACTTTTTTTTTTTACTTTTAAAATACGTGGAATATTTTTCAAAATGTTTTCTTCCTGTTGAGGTCGTTGAGGAAATAGGCATCCTTGTGTTGCCGTGGCTCGCAAGGGGAGCAAAGAATAGTAGCACTGCGACCTACAAGACATATGGTAAGAGGCGACTGAGGTAGGGACTTAGGGAAGCCGCCCTAGTAAGTAAAAAGCGTCGCAGAAATCAGACTTGTGGGCACATATTGGCACACGTACAATCCCTCTTAAGCTCAGGTCACATACAAATCACAAAGAGTTGTTAACAAGTGGTTGATATGGAGCGTTCGAAGAAGAAGAAAAAGAAGCAGAAGAAGAAGAAATATATGATATATGAGGGATGTTGTAGAGAAGTAGGTCCGACCGAAGCTACAGAAGAAATATATGATATATGAGTGGTGTTGTAGAGAAGGCAGATCTGAAGCTACAGAAGAAATATGTGATATATGAGTGGTGGTGTAGAGAAGGCAGGTCTGAACTGCAGAACGAAACAACATTATATCAAAATAGTAAAAACTTATATATAGGATTATCTGTAGCATAGAGGCTAGCTGTTCGCCTCTCGCTCAAAAGGTACTTGGTTCGCTCCCTCGCCCCCTAGATCTTACATAAGCCGCCTCTTACGACATTCCTTGTAGGTCGCAGTGGTGCTATTCTTTGCTTCCCTCGCGCGCTCCGGCAAGACACAGGCGAATAAACATATCAGAAAGAGATATCAACAATAACATAAAATCACACAGGTAGAACGTTCAGGATTATATTTACCTCAATCAGGTATTGTGCAACATTCCTTTTATAAGAATACTGACTAAACAAGTCACGCCTTACATACATGAGTAATTCTTCAAGTGATTGCACCTGTATTAAGGGTGGAACAAATTTCATATTCTCTTTCTAGAGCCATACTTGGATATCGTAGAAGGTGAATTCTGATGATAACGAACAGAGTCACATACCAGAGATTCAGTGGTCTCGCATGACTGATTTTATGACCAGAATTATATCTTGTGTCATGTATGTTAATTATGTATATATATATAGAGAGAGATACCGTTGAATTCCTTGAGTATTTAAAAGGAAGTTTTTTGTTTGTTGACAGCTGTATTGAATGACGTATTTGCTCTTAGCATCGTCATTTTAGACATGGGCGGATTAATTTCTGCGCAGATGAGTGTGTCATGGTTGAGTGAGCTCTGTTGATATCAACGCTTGGTTACTGATGTTGTTAAGTGTTGATATTTCTCGTATGTATTTGATTGCTATCACCATTTTGTGTTTATGTATTGACATTTTTGTAGTTATGTATTTGCTAACAGATGCTGCACAATGTTTACATTTTCTTCATGTGGCATGCCATTTGTAGAACGTCGCTCTCGTTACAACCAGGATGGAAACAAAGAATCGATCTCTTCTGAGTTTGTCCATCTCATCCATGATTTTCTTACACCATGTTGGCGCTATTGTCTTGTCGCTCTCCAACCTTCTAATACAAATATGTCACCATGAACACTAAAAAACATTGTATAACACAGACTTTCTCCCAACATTATGCTATCAGTGCCAAACATGGACACTGACATCAAATAATAGAAGAAAACTAATCACAACAGAGATGAAGTGTCTACGCAGAATGCTGGGGGTATCAAGAAGAGACTTGTTTAGAAATGAAGACATCAGGAAATAAGTGGCTACAATATCAGTACTAGACTTCATCAAGAAACAACAAATTAAATGGTTCAGCCATATAAGCAGATTACAAACAGACAGTGTGCCTCACAGAGCAATGTTACTCGAATATAGTGGAAACAAAGCAAAAGGCCGTACACATAAAAAATGGATCTCAGAAATAAAAGAGGCAGTTTAAAACACTGTTTATGAAGCACACACAAAAGCTCGTTCTAGAAATCTCTTCTTATCCTGTCGCTATGAGACAATCTTATCCTGTCGCTATGAGACAATCTTATCCTGACGCTATGAGGCAATCTTATCCTGTCGCTATGAGACAATATTATCCTGACGCTATGAGACAATCTTATCCTGTCGCTATGAGACAATCTTATCCTGACGCTATGAGACAATCTTATCCTGTCGCTATGAGACAATATTATCCTGACGCTATGAGACAATCTTATCCTGACGCTATGAGACAATATTATCCTGACGCTATGAGACAATCTTATCCTGACGCTATGAGACAATATTATCCTGACGCTATGAGACAATATTATCCTGTCGCTATGAGGGAATCTTATCCTGTCGCTATGAGACAATATTATCCTGACGCTATGAGGCAATCTTATCCTGTCGCTATGAGGCAATATTATCCTGACGCTATGAGGCAATCTTATCCTGTCGCTATGAGGCAATCTTATCCTGTCGCTATGAGGGAATCTTATCCTGTCGCTATGAGGGAATCTTATCCTGTCGCTATGAGACAATATTATCCTGTCGCTATGAGGGAATCTTATCCTGTCGCTATGAGACAATATTATCCTGACGCTATGAGACAATCTTATCCTGTCGCTATGAGGGAATCTTATCCTGTCGCTATGAGACAATATTATCCTGTCGCTATGAGGGAATCTTATCCTGTCGCTATGAGACAATCTTATCCTGACGCTATGAGACAATCTTATCCTGTCGCTATGAGACAATATTATCCTGTCGCTATGAGGGAATCTTATCCTGTCGCTATGAGACAATATTATCCTGTCGCTATGAGGGAATCTTATCCTGTCGCTATGAGACAATCTTATCCTGACGCTATGAGACAATCTTATCCTGTCGCTATGAGACAATATTATCCTGACGCTATGAGACAATCTTATCCTGTCGCTATGAGGGAATCTTATCCTGTCGCTATGAGACAATCTTATCCTGACGCTATGAGACAATCTTATCCTGTCGTTATGAGGGAATCTTATCCTGTCGCTATGAGGGAATCTTATCCTGTCGCTATGAGGGAATCTTATCCTGTCGCTATGAGGGAATCTTATCCTGTCGCTATGAGGGAACCTTATCCTGTCGCTATGAGACAATCTTATCCTGTCGCTATGAGGGAATCTTATCCTGTCGCTATGAGACAATCTTATCCTGACGCTATGAGGCAATCTTAACCTGTCGCTATGAGACAATATTATCCTGTCGCTATGAGGCAATCTTAACCTGACGCTATGAGGCAATCTTATCCTGATGCTATGAGACAATCTTATCCTGTCGCTATGAGGCAATCTTATCCTGTCGCTATGAGACAATATTATCCTGTCGCTATGAGGCAATCTTAACCTGACGCTATGAGGCAATCTTATCCTGATGCTATGAGACAATATTATCCTGTCGCTATGAGACAATATTATCCTGTCGCTATGAGACAATATTATCCTGATGCTATGAGACAATATTATCCTGTCGCTATGAGACAATCTTATCCTGTCGCTATGAGACAATATTATCCTGTCGCTATGAGACAATATTATCCTGTCGCTATGAGACAATATTATCCTGTCGCTATGAGGGAATCTTATCCTGTCGCTATGAGGCAATCTTAACCTGACGCTATGAGGCAATCTTATCCTGATGCTATGAGACAATATTATCCTGTCGCTATGAGGGAATCTTATCCTGACGCTATGAGGCAATCTTAACCTGACGCTATGAGGCAATCTTATCCTGTCGCTATGAGACAATATTATCCTGGCGCTATGAGGCAATCTTATACTGATGCTATGAGGCAATCTTATCCTGTCGCTATGAGGCAATCTTATCCTGTCGCTATGAGGCAATCTTATCCTGATGCTATGAGGCAATCTTATCCTGATGCTATGAGGCAATCTTATCCTGACGCTATGAGGCAATCTTATCCTGTCGCTATGAGGCAATCTTATCCTGTCGCTATGAGGCGATCTTAACCTGACGCTATGAGGCAATCTTATCCTGTCGCTATGAGGGAATCTTATCCTGTCGATATGAGGCAATCTTATACTGACGCTATGAGGCAATCTTATCCTGATGCTATGAGGCAATCTTATCCTGATGCTATGAGGCAATCTTATCCTGATGCTATGAGGCAATTTTATCCTGACGCTATGAGGCAATCTTAACCTGACGCTATGAGGCAATCTTATACTGACGCTATGAGGCAATCTTATCCTGATGCTATGAGGCAATCTTATCCTGATGCTATGAGGGAATCTTAACCTGACGCTATGAGGCAATCTTATACTGACGCTATGAGGCAATCTTATCCTGATGCTATGAGGCAATCTTAACCTGACGCTATGAGGGAATCTTAACCTGACGCTATGAGACAATATTATCCTGATGCTATGAGGGAATCTTAACCTGACGCTATGAGGCAATCTTATCCTGATGCTATGAGGGAATCTTAACCTGACGCTATGAGGGAATCTTAACCTGACGCTATGAGGGAATCTTAACCTGACGCTATGAGGCAATCTTATCCTGATGCTATGAGGCAATCTTATCCTGATGCTATGAGGGAATCTTAACCTGACGCTATGAGGCAATCTTATACTGACGCTATGAGGCAATCTTATCCTGATGCTATGAGGCAATCTTAACCTGACGCTATGAGGGAATCTTACCCTGACGCTATGAGACAATATTATCCTGATGCTATGAGGGAATCTTAACCTGTCGCTATGAGGGAATCTTAACCTGACGCTATGAGGCAATCTTATACTGACGCTATGAGGCAATCTTATACTGACGCTATGAGGCAATCTTATACTGACGCTATGAGGCAATCTTAACCTGACGCTATGAGGCAAATAACAACAACAGAGAAAAATAAAGACTTGCCCTGCGATTTCTTAAAGAAATCAAGCTCTACATTATTGTTCTCTCCAAACTACTGTCATATTTCATTGCTTTTGTTTGTCATGATTTATTGTCAGTGAACATTCGATAATTTAAGCAGGAGAAGATCATGCCTTTGAAGTTGTCGAATAAATCGATAGATCATCTCCGAAACCAACAGTCGCTTTTAACTGCCGTGTTCAAATGGTGACTCAATTTATTGATTTGCACCTTAGAGTATAGTGAGACAGTCAGAGATGTTGTCCAGAAGATAAAGGATGGGAGTGTGTCGCTGATGTACACAAACTGACTTTGAGAGAAATACTGAAGTTGGACATGAACGAGAGGCAGGACAATCTGGAAGTGTGTCGCTGATGTACACAAACTGACTTTGAGAGAAATACTGAAGTTGGACATGAACGAGGGCAGGAGAATCAAAATTCAGCCATCTCAAAGATATTTCTCATCGTGTATACCATCCTTCACGCTACCTAACAGATTTAAACGTTAAATTAGCTTTAACATTTTCGATCTGCCTGTCCTACATGCCAAGAATTAATATCCTTAAGTCAATGTCTAAGCAATCTCCTCAGAAGCCAATGTCCTACATGAGCAATGTCCTAGAAGTCAATGTCCTACATAAGTCAATGTCCTACAGAAGCCAATGTCCTACAGAAGTCAATGACTCACTACAGTCAATGTCCTACAGAAGTCAATGTCCTACAGAACAAATGTCCTACATAAGTCAATGTCCTACAGAAGCCAATGTCCTAAGGCCAATGTCCTACAAAGTCAATGTTCTACATGAGAAACCAATGTCCTACAAAGCAAATGTCCTACAGAATCCAATGTCCTACAGTAATCAATGTCCTACATGCGTAAGCCAATGTCACCAGGTGCAACAATGTTCAGTATTCACTCAGCAAATAAATCACAGAATGATGCTATTGATAAGAACGAACTTAAAGACAATGAACAAATGCTGAATGACATTTTCATTTGGACAACATCAGCTACAAATAGACAATATTGTCATTAATCAGATATATTTATCCAACTGTGTTTGTATTCATATTCCACTTTCATCTTTCACATCATTCAGATAACAAAACATGTACATATTATACATCACTCAGATATCAAACACATGACACTATTATCACACTAGATATACAAACACAGACACTATTTCATCATTCAGATATATAACCATGACACTATTATCACATCATTCAGATATCAAACACTGACACTATTTCACATCATTCAGATATACAAACACATGACACTATTATCACATCATTCAGATATACAAACACATGACACTATTATCATCATTCGATATACAAACACATGACACTATTATCACATCATTCAGATATACAAACACATGACACTATTATCCATCATCAGATATACAAACACATGACACTATTATCACATCATTCAGATATACAAACACATGACACTATTATCACATCAATCAGATATACAAACACATGACACTATTATCACATCACTCAGATATACAAACACATGACACTATTATCACATCACTCAGATATACAAACACATGACACTATTATCCCATCATTCAGATATACAAACACATGACACTATTATCACATCACTCAGATATACAAACACATGACACTATTATCACATCACTCAGATATACAAACACATGACACTATTATCACATCATTCAGATATACAAACACATGACACTATTATCACATCATTCAGATATACAAACACATGACACTATTATCACATCATTCAGATATACAAACACATGACACTATTATCACATCAATCAGATATACAAACACATGACACTATTATCACATCATTCAGATATACAAACACATGACACTATTATCACATCATTCAGATATACAAACACTGACACTATTATCACTCACTCAGATATCAAACACATGACACTATTATCACATCTTCAGATATACAAACACAGACACTATTATCCATCATCAGATATACAAACACATGACACTATTATCACATCACTTCAGATATACAAACACATGACACTATTTCACATCATCTCAGATATACACATATCCATCCATGACACTATTATCCCATCATTCAGATATACAAACACATGACACTATTATCACATCACTCAGATATACAAACACATGACACTATTATCACATCATTCTAGATATACAAACACATGACACTATTTCCACATCATTCAGATATACAAACACATGACACTATTATCACATCACTCAGATATACAAACACATGACACTATTATCACATCGATTCAGATCATACAGAACACATGACACTATTATCACATCACTCAGATATTCATAGCAAACACATGACACTATTATCCACATCATTCAGATATACAAATTCCTACAGCAACCATGACACTATTATCACATCATCTCAAAATATGACAACACATGACACTATTATCACATCATCAGATTCAAACACATGACACTATTATTCACATATCAGATATCATCAATATCACATGAAACACTATTATACACATCAATGTCAGATATTCCTACAGAACAATGACACTATTATCCACATCATTCAGATATACAAACACATGTCACTATTATCAATCACTCAGATATACAAACACATGACACTATTATCACATCAATCAGATATACAAACACATGACACTATTATCACATCATTCAGATATACAAACACATGCCTACAAAACAAATGTCACTACATATCATTTAGATATACAAACACATGACACTATTATCACATCATTCAGATATACAAACACATGACACTATTATCACATCATTCAGATATACAAACACATGACACTATTATCACATCATTCAGATATACAAACACATGACACTATTATCACATCATTCAGATATACAAACACATGACACTATTATCACATCATTCAGATATACAAACACATGCACAAATTATCTACATCATTCAGATATACAAACACATGACACTATTATCACATCACTCAGATATACAAACACATGACACTATTATCTCATCATTCAGATATACAAACACATGACACTATTATCACATCATTCAGATATACAAACACATGACACTATTATCACATCATTCAGATATACAAACACATGACACTATTATCACATCACTCAGATATACAAACACATGACACTATTATCTCATCATTCAGATATACAAACACATGACACTATTATCACATCATTCAGATATACAAACACATGACACTATTATCACATCATTCAGATATACAAACACATGACACTATTATCACATCATTCAGATATACAAACACATGACACTATTATCACATCATTCAGATATACAAACACATGACACTATTATCACATCACTCAGATATACAAACACATGACACTATTATCACATCATTCAGATATACAAACACATGACACTATTATCACATCATTCAGATATACAAACACATGACACTATTATCACATCATTCAGATATACAAACACATGACACTATTATCACATCATTTAGATATACAAACACATGACACTATTATCCCATCATTCAGATATACAAACACATGACACTATTATCACATCATTCAGATATACAAACACATGACACTATTATCACATCACTCAGATATACAAACACATGACACTATTATCCCATCATTCAGATATACAAACACATGACACTATTATCACATCATTCAGATATACAAACACATGACACTATTATCACATCATTCAGATATACAAACACATGACACTATTATCACATCACTCAGATATACAAACACATGACACTATTATCACATCATTCAGATATACAAACACATGACACTATTATCAAGTAGAAGCATGTCTCTTGCAGAACTTCGCATTCATCACAGCCTGCCTGAAAAACTCCCTGTCCCTAGCTAGTTCTTCCGCCTCTTCTAACGTCATGTTCACTGTTTCTGTGATGTTCTGCTGCACCTTCGTCTTGTCTTCCCTGCCTTTAAATAATATGTTAAAGAAAAACATCGTATTTTTACAGATGTATTGTCTGTAATTACTGTTCTAATATATGAAGAAATTATTTTGTTGACAGAATTAATAATAATTTGTCTACGTACTATGTTAGAGAAGTTCTAGCTGACATAATATATCATGTATTTCTGAACTTATAATTTCATTTCAAACTAATAAACGCTAATCTATGAAAATAAATAGCAGTTAATGTTCGATAACTTTAGCTGACTTTAAAAAAGATCAGTATTTTACTAGATTAATTCCCTTCGTGTACTGACTTCCATAGGCAATTTTACTTGTAAATAATTCAGTATTTGTGAATAAAATCTTGTGTGAATATTTTATGTATATGTTCATTTGTTTAGTCAATTTCAGTTCAAGTATGTCTAATCTGTACATTTTAGCGCCATAATGTAATTATTTGTATAACTGTGGAACTGATATGTAGCCCACCTATGAGTTGATATGTGGCCCACCGATGAGTGGATATGTGGCCCACAGATGAGTGGATATGTGGCTCATCGATGAGTGGATATGTGGCCCACCGATGAGTGGATATGTAGATCACCGATGACTGGATATGTGGTCCACCGATGAGTGGATTTGTCCAAGAACCAGACTTATCAATAATCGATGCTTTCGATGTTAAGTCTATCTGTCCTCTCGTTGCCGGGAACACCCGCATGCCTAGGACATTAGATCAAACGGGATATAGTCAGACAAAAAGCTCAACACTGGAAACAATAGAAGAATAGTAAACCAAAACAGAACTAGTATAGCTAGTCACACTATACTCTGGGGGAACTACCGAGGAAGAGATCAAGCACTTATATAATATTTGGTCCTATGTTCAGGGATGATGATCTATCCCTGTTGATAACAATAGCTACTGCACTAGATTAAACTGGAAACACGCCGACAGTCTTGTAGGTATGACTGCTGTAAAAAGGGGACGAGCAATAGACCAGGCCGATATTATAAATTCCTAAGGTAGAGAGGTGGGGTACATGATTGCAAGTAATATTGGTGAATCTACAGCACTAACCAGACTGCAAGAATACCAGGTCAAGTGTGGTGTAACTAGACAAGAACACTATGATGGTAGCTAAAGAATAGTAAACCACCATAGAACCGGGGTCGTTAGTTGCCCCCACGCTGAGAGACATACTGAGTCGGAGATCGGAGCACTTATATTATGGACTAATAGGTTCCACGTGCTGTAATGATGATCAGACGACTAAACTAAAACTAACTGGAAAAGGTGCGCATGAGAACTTGGTGCTGACCGGAAGCTGAGCTGCACTTACTAATGTTGTTGTTAAACATAGTATTTATTTGTTTACCGATTAGGGGGCCCCTCAAAGTAACAAGTTTGTGTTGATTGTCAAGTTTATTGTTTGTTGGAACAAGTTTGTGTCTGTTGTAGTGTCTTGCGTCTTTTAAGTTTCGTGTGTTTCTGTTGAAACACGCCTGTGTTATTCTCTTTTAATTTTGTCTCATGCATTTGTTGACAAAAGTCTGTGTTCTTTTTAGTCTGGTGTGTTTGCTGATAACAGTCGGTGTTTTTTTTAATAAAGTCATGTGTGTTGGTGATATAAGTCTGTTTTGTTCATAAAGTCATGTGTATTGGTGACATAAGTCTATGTTGTATTTCTGTCGTCCCATGTGTTTGTTGATACACGTCTGTGTTGTTATCCCAGTTTTGTGTGTTGGCTGAAAGAAGACGGTGTTGTCTACCAACCTTCGTATTAGTTTGTCTCCCGAATCCGTTCTTGTATGCTATTTTTGGACACCAATATTGGATAGAAACAAATCTAACATATTTGCCAATTTCCTGGAGGAAAAACAAAGAATTAAATTAGGAAGAAATTAATAACATGGTGAGAAACAACATGTTCTTTTTTTGGAATGTTTTAGAATTGGGCGTTCTTATATTTTCCTTCTGTGATTCATTTTTATTTTCCCGTCTATATTAGTATTCAAGAAAAGACAGAGTCACTAACATCAGCATAAGAAAGAAATTTGGCACAAAACCGTGCTTGAATTACATAGATAAACAAAGAATGAAGTGGTTTGGCCACTTAATAAGAATGCATTCAAACTCCACGGTATACAGAGTCTTCTACAACAGAACATCGGGAAAGAAGGCAAGAGGAAGACCACGGAAAAGATGGTTAGATGGCGTAGCAGAATCCTGTGAAAGAGCAAAGATAACAATCACACAAGCCACCAGAACAGCGCAAGACAAAAACAGAAAACCACGACACTGGGCAACAAGCCGGTAGCAGTGTGACGACAAAAGAAGAAAGAAGATTAGTCTTCTTTTTTAATATACTAATATTTTTTGTCTTCTACAACATCCTCTTTTTCAACTTCCTCTTTTTCAACTTCCTCTTTTTCAACTTCCTCTTTTTCAACTTCCTCTTTTTCAACTTCCTCTTTTTCAACTTCCTCTTTTTCTACTTCCTCTTTTTCAACTTCCTCTTTTTCAACTTCCTCTTTTTCAACTTCCTCTGGTACAACTAGTTCGTCATCGTTTCCTTCTTTGACTGTTCTTTTCCTTTTCTTTTTGTCCTTCTTCTTTTCCTTCTTTATTTTCTTCTTTTTGTTCTTTTTCTTCATTTGTTCTTTTTCATTTTGTTCTTGACATCAATTATTTCTTCCTTCTCATCTTCTAATTTTACATCAATTATTTCTTCCTTCTTATCTTCTAATTTTACATCAATTATTTCTTCCTTCTTATCTTCTAATTTTACATCAATTATTTCTTCCTTCTTATCTTCTAATTTTACATCAATTATTTCTTCCTTCTTATCTTCTAATTTTACATCAATTATTTCTTCCTTCTTATCTTCTAATTTTACATCAATTATTTCTTCCTTCTTATCTTCTAATTTTACATCAATTATTTCTTCCTTCTTCTAATTTTACATCAATTATTTCTTCCTTCTAATTTTACATCAATTATTTCTTCCTTCTTCTAATTTTACATCAATTATTTCTTCCTTCTTATCTTCTAATTTTACATCAATTATTTCTTCCTTCTTATCTTCTAATTTTACATCAATTATTTCTTCCTTCTTATCTTCTAATTTTACATCAATTATTTCTTCCTTCTTATCTTCTAATTTTACATCAATTATTTCTTCCTTCTTATCTTCTAATTTTACATCAATTATTTCTTCCTTCTTATCTTCTAATTTTACATCAATTATTTCTTCCTTCTTATCTTCTAATTTTACATCAATTATTTCTTCCTTCTTATCTTCTAATTTTACATCAATTATTTCTTCCTTCTTATCTTCTAATTTTACATCAATTATTTCTTCCTTCTTATCTTCTAATTTTACATCAATTATTCTTCCTTCTATTCATTTTCTTATTTCATTTTTTATGTTTCGTCTCATTCTTTATTTTGCATCGTCTTTCAGTCTTTTCCTTTGTCATTTTCTTCACTTTTATCATTTTCGTCTTCTTGAAACTAATTTCCTGCATTTTTGATTCGTCTTTCTCAAATAAAAAAAAACAACTTGATCTTCCTCTTCATCTCCATCCTTGTTTTCCCTCTTCGACTATTTTCTTTTTATAATTCTTCGACTTTGTTTTCTGTTTTTTCTTTGTTGTTTACAAAATATTGACACAAGACGATGTTTATAATTGGTTATGCTAGACTTAATAAGAAAACACAGAAATTGCAACAATACGTCAATTCGTTGATATTACTTCCTTGTTTGTTTCCAACTTGTTCACAGAGTGCCACTAGTATAAACAGTGTTGCCAATATACGTATTAATCTACCCAAGAAAACATGTGTAAGTTTGTTAATATTATAAGCAAGACGTTATATGTAAGTTTTGTAATATTGTAAACAAGACATTATATGTAAGTTTGTTAATAGTGATGGTTTTATTTGAAGTCTTGATGGTTTTATTAGATGTCTTGATGTTTTTTTGGATGTTTTGATGGTTTTATTTGAAGTCTTGATGGTTTTATTAGATGTTTTGATGTTTTTTTTTTGATGTTTTGATGGTTTTATCGATGATTAAATGCGTTATGCTGTAACGCTATATGCTGATTAATGTCTTGATGAAATGATTGATGGACTGATGGAATGTTTTATGACATTATTTGCTTCTTAATGGCCTGTTTTATTGATGAATTTATTATTCACAGAAAACTGCAGCCATCCCCGTTCACAACTTCTCCTTCGACCCACTGATAGATCGGCAAGGTAAGCAAGAGCAGCGACCAGTGAGAGGGTTTCGAACCCTTGGCGTCACGCCATTAAAGCCGATTGCTAGATATCCTATTCCAGAAAATGTGGTAAGATTTTATTAAGAGTGAGTGTACATGCATATGTTTGCGTGTGTGTATGGACCGCCATACTTAAGTAAGGAGGGAAGTGGTTACAATTCCCTCCCTTCCCCTGCGGAAGAAATAACTTTTTGATAAAGCAGTTGTATACGAATTTGTTATTTTCCAATTCCTCTAGGACTGTTGCCGACGTTGCGGAGTTCGTGCTTTATGGAACGCTCTCGGAAGGGGCGTTCTATTTCTGCTGGGAGGGACAGAGCTATATGGAGAAACCAGGTGGTAAGAAGTCAATCCATCGCCTTTAGAACCCATTCTTGGACCCTGTATCCATGTTTACTTATTGTCTATTATCTATTCCCAGGTGGAAGATGTAGTTGGCTGTCCCCATCTTGCCGGTAAGTGCGTGCGAGGAAAAGATGGGAGCTTTAATTTGCGCTCTAGGGCTAGATGAGTCGCCCTTGTTGTGTTGATCCGTGTTTATGTAGTGTGGTCTTGATATTGTCTATCCATCTTTTCTTGGTCTTCCTTAGCTCTAGTACCCGATCTCTTTTTATTGTATGCTGTTATTGTTGGTTGGTTGTATTTCATTCTCATTAAATGTCCAAACCACTGCATTTGTTGTCTTTCGATGTATTCGGTGCATGAAGTTATGTCCACTCTGCTTCTGATGTCCTCATTTCGTAGTCTATCTTTCCTGGTGACTCCCACTGCCTTTCTCAAGCATTTCATTTCACACTTGGTGAGCTTTCTGTGATGTGTTGCTGTAAGAGACCAAGTTTGGCACTGGTAACAAAGTGTTGGTAGGACAATACTTTTACATCGTCTTTTCACTTCCATCTCGATCTTTATGTGTTGTAGTAATGGTGTCAGCTGGTAGGTCACTGTATTTGCTTTTTGACACCTTGTCTCTATTTCTCCATCCTTTGATATGTAACATTGTCTGTCTCTTTCCCGCTTCCATTCAATCTTGTCTGTTAGCTTGTTCTCTAGCAGTGCTGTCTGTTTGTCACATTCAAAATAAAATCAATCAACTGCCTCTTGTCCAGATGTGTTTACCTGTCACACACCTGCGTCTCCATAGCAACAGATTTCATAGATCAATATCTTCAGTGACATTACGCATTCGATTTGTATGTGTGTCTAATCATCCCTTACATTTACTTGTTACTTTGATCTAGAAATTACTTCTTGAATGTTCGATTATTTTCTAAGTTAGCATAGAGACAGGTATTTCTTCTTCTTCTTCTTCTTCTTCTTCGTCTTCAATCGCTTCTTATCGAACAAGTGTTAAATCATTCTTTGTGATCTGTATGTGATCCGAGCCTAAGAGTGATTGTATATTGTGTCAGATATGCGCATACAAGTACATCCGATTCCTGCGACGCTTTTTATTTACTACGGTAGATTCCCTAGGCCCCTACCTAAGTCGTTTCTTACGACGTACCTTTTAGGTGATACTATTCTTTGCTCCCCTTGAGAGCCACGATAAACAAACGGGCGAGATACATGTAATAATATGTTTAACCTCTGGTTATGTTAGAGGTTAACCTCTGGTTAAACATAAAGGGCGCAGAGTCTTTTGAGAAGAGACTTATGTACGAGCTGAACAACAAGAGAGAAAAGCGAAAACTCAGAAGTTGTCACAGTAAAACACCTGCCTATTGACCGTCTGTAAAGATGAAAAGGGCCATATATAGACATGAGAGTAGGTAGACGTGTGGTCAAATACCTGGCTAGTTCTCTGGTAAGACGTGGATTAAACATGTGGTTAAGATGTGGTCTAACATATTCTACGGACGGTTGGATATGTGGTTAGATATATGGTCTAACATATTGTACGGGTGGTTAGATATGTGGTTAGAGATGTGGCTTAACATATTCTTAAACAGGCGGCTAGATGATGTGTGGTTAGATGTGTGGTTAGATGTGTGGTTAGATGTGTGTTAGATGTGTGACTAGATGGTGATTAGATGTGGTTAGATGTGTGGTTAGATGTGGAGTTGATGTGGGTTAGATGTGTGGTTAGATGTGTGTTAGATGTGTGACTAGATGGTGATTAGATTGTGGTTAGATTTGTGGTTAGATGTGTGGTTTGATGTGGAGTTAGATGTGTGGTTAGATGTGTGGTTATAGTTAGGATAAGATATCTGGTTTTATATGTGTATATATCATATAAATGAGTGTGTGATTGTCATCATAGACGTATGTTCTAAGCAAATGACAATTTTGACATGCATGAGTGTACGTATGTATGTGAGAGACATGCATGAGTGTACGTATGTATGTGAGAGACATGCATGAGTGTACGTATGTCTGTGAGAGACATGCATGAGTGTACGTATGTATGTGACCGAATTTTAGTTAGTTTTTTACGCCTGCTATAAATTTTGACATAGTCATGACGCCTAATGTGTCAACTCTGACTAAATTTTTGCGTGAATGAATGCTGTCCTTATTACTTGTGTCTCTCAATCATCATTCAGGCGAGTTTTACTGCAACTTTAGAGCTACTTATAATTTCGATCTGAATGTAGATGAGGAGCAGGGTGTCCTTTAGTCCAGCCATGTGCACGTTGATAATTTTTGGCCTAAACTGGTCTCGAACCACATACATTCCACGGCTCTTGGTTAGTAGTGCAACGTGTTATCAACTTTACTTTCGGCGCTACATGTGAGCGAATGAAGAGAAAGTCATATAGAGAATGAATATGCCAAGAATTGATGGGAAAATCATACTTCCTCACTTATACCTTCTATATAAAAGTAAACCACCACCAATTATTCCCACCAGCAGTTGTGGCTATTACATCATGGACGAGTTGAGATTGACATCAGCTGCAATCTTACAACAGGGCATATTGTTTGGGACACTAATTTAAACCAGCGTTTTTTTCCTCCGCTTATCGTGGAGTATGAAGCCTTACAAGTTATCCTTAATTTTCCTCGGTCTCTGACCGTTTTCTTTATGTTTTCAAGAATAGTTGACCATCTTTTAGTACCTCAAGAAGACTACATATGTATGTCTGCTTATGACAAAGTGTCTGACTATCGGCAGGACAGACTCGGACATATCCTAGACCGAAAACTTCGGTTTCGGATGCGATTGTCCTACATTAGTGTTGGTCTAACGGGGTGGGGGAGGTGGGGGACACAACGTTCTAACCGTTCTTGGCAAAGACTGTTTATATATCACAATAAGAATGAACAAAATGGGCGAGAAAAACAAATGAAAACAACATCTTCTTATGGCTATCTCTTTTCTTTTCTCTTTGCGTGTTCCGCTCAAGTGCTTGTCTAGTGACAATCGACTGTATTTTTCTCAGGGTATGCCCGACTGACCTCCATTTTCTGGTTTCATACCCCTGTTATTATAGTCAGGTTTGTGTTATTCTACGACCCCAACTTAGGAGCCCCTATTTTAGCTGTCTGCGGTAGAAAAAAAAGGTCGTCAGTGATTCATCTTTCTTGCGCTTTGGCTTCTACACGTAATCTGTCTGCTCCAGACTGAAGCTCTAGTTCGCACGAGACTCGATTTATTTGTTGAAGAACTTGTTTTTAGTTTCTGTAACTGTTTCCTATTCTAAATGGATGTGTAGTTAACCCATCACACTACCCCACAACCTGGAGTACCAAGTGGCCACATTTAGTCTAACCTTTCTACTCTGACCTGTACAGCTTGGGTAACCCTATCAATATTGATATTACTTTTACCAGCAAACAGTCATGTCTTGTTTATGCAGTTACCTTGTCTAGTCGTTGAGAATGTAGTTTCCACCATGTATGTATTGTGCTGCTGTCTATACTTCTATCATTTCTTCTTGATTAACATTTCTTTCATTCTTCTACTACAATCTTCACAAATGTTGTCTTTTTATCATTGTTATTACTATTTCTTTCTCCAACTGCTCATTTTCTTATTCATAACTCTTAACATATTTCTTTTCCTTTTTTCTCTTTCCTGTCTAAGCATTTTTTTAGTTATAATACTTTTTTCCCCATCTCCTTTCATATCCTTTATAATGTTCTCTCCTTCCATCTTCTATTTTCTCTTATTTACGCAAATCTTTAATTGTTTTTATTAATTCATTAATCATGTGCTCTTTCATCTTCGTTTTCATTTATTTGTTTTCATTCTTTTTCATGATCTACCTTATGTTTAATTATCTCTCTCTCTCACTCTTGCGATCACCGCCCAGATCGATGTACCAGATCTCCCCATGAATTCTATTCACGTGGAAATCTGATTCATGCAGCCTTAGCATTGATGTGTTTTACGTCACATCTTCAGCACCATTTGGAGCTCTGGTGCTTATCCTTCGGCGATGTGTCCGGTTTCAGCCAGCGTTTACTCGGTTCGCTCTCCGTCCTGTAGCCATCTAGTGTATTTTATGGTGTGGGGTAGCTAGCCCCACACCCAACCTCCTTAGTCGCCTCTTACGACATGCGTGGCAGGTAACAGTGGTTCTATTCTTTACACCCCAATTTGGGCCCCGGTAACCCACTCGGACGATGTTCAATTCATTCTACTTGGTTAATTTAACACATTCATTTAACTTTGTATCTTCTTCTTCTTTTGTCGTCACACTGCTACCGGGTTGTATCTTAACTTTGTATCTTACTTTCTTTTGTTCACTAGGTTTACTAACTTTGATCGTCTTCTTCTGTCTCACCTGCTACGTTATCTAACTTGTATCGTCTTCTTCTTTGTCGTCAACTGCTACCGGGTTGTATCTTAACTTACGTCTTTCTTTGTCGTCACACTGCTCCCGTGTATCTAACTATCTTCTTCTTCTTGTCGTCAATGCTACAGTTGTATCTTAACTATGCTCTTCTTTGTCGTTCGCTACGGGTTGTATCTAACTTTAGTATCTCTTTGTCGTCACATGCTAGGGTTATAATTTTGTATCGTCTTCTTTGTCGTCACACTGCTACCGGTTATCTAACTGTATCGTCTTTTCTTTGTCGTCCCTGCTACCGGTTTATCATTCTTTGTATCTTACGTAATTAATCATTCTTCATTTTTCTTCTCTACTTCAGCTCATTCATCCATCTGACTTATATATTGCTCGTTAGTTAGCATGAGCCACCATACACTACTAATTCGTATACATGCCTACACTTCAGGTTGAACAATTACAGATGAAGGTTAAACTGCTCAATTGGCCTCATAATTCTTTCTCTCCCACTCATCATTCTTTCTCTCCACTCATTATTCTTTCTCTCCCACTCATTATTCTTCTCTCCACTCATATTCTTCTCTCCCACTCATTATTATTTCTGTCCCACTCATCATTCTTTCTCCACACTCATCATTCTTCTCTCCCACTCATCATTCTTTCTCTCCCACTCATCATTACTACGCAGTGATCGTTACTGGTTGCTGGTTAATGGTTACTAAACTGACGTCATTGCACTTCGGGCGACCTGTAGGTGCTCAGTCCCCCTAACAGATATCGAAGATTATGCATACTGATGGTACCCGTGGCTGGCTCATTAAACACACTCCTCACTCTGTCCTACATGCATCCAGTTCTTCTTGTACAACGGGTAACTTCAAACTGCTTAAATCGCTGGATCGATTCAACATCTACTTTAGTGTCTTCATCCAATAGACAGTCGCGAAGAGACCGAAGAACTCCCCTTATCTACTTTCAACTCCCCAACGCTGTGATTGTTACATCAACAAAACCATATTTGTTGCCCTAATTTGAAAACAATTAGAAAAGGGCATGAACCAACCTCGCGGCATTTCAAATGTGATAGATGCATGGGGTGCTCCCAAATCAATCAATCAATCAGGCCATCTAGATGTCGTTAAGCAAGGCTAGGAACGAGGAAATGGATTAGAAGTGATGGAAGAGGGTTTAGTTTTGTTACATAAATGTTAGATCGATTCTGGCAATAAATCAATCAATTTGTTATTCTGTTCATGAAGTCACGATGTGCTTGAAGTTCTTAATTGACTTTTAGTTCATTTCTCAGAGTATTTGCATCAATGTTTTATTCAGGACTGTCTGTTAGTCTGGTCACAAAACTCAAGCAATCGATACCCCACGGACTGGGGTTACGGAGCCTTGCATGGAGCAGACCTCCGTGAAAAAAAGGCTGAGTACCCGATGGACTGCTAAAATGACGAATGTGGGGGTGTTGAATAAGGCCAAGACACAAGGAAAGCTTCGCCCGAGTGGTTACCAGGGCCCAAATTTGGGGTGTAAAGAATAGAACCACTGCTACCTGCCACGCATGTCGTAAGAGGCGACTAAGGAGGTCAGGCTGAAATCGGATGCATATGTCCTAGACGTGTAGAAGTCTTATGTGTTTAGGGGCCTACCAAACCAATGTGCAACGTATACACGTTCTTGGCAAAGATCAAACATATCTCAAAGAGTGATTGAAATTGGTCGTAAAGAACGAACGCAAAGAAGAAGAAGAAGGAAAGCTTATTCTCAATGTAAGAAAGAGGCAATCACCATTTTCAAACCTGCAATGAGAAGGGAGGTTTAGAGCACATTGTGACAACCGGTAAAATTGAGGGGAGACGAAACAGAGAACGGCAGATAGCGGAAAATTTAGACAGCCTGACTTCATAGCACGGAAGATCGTTAACACATCTGAGATGATATGAAACACCACGAATAGAGTTTTGTGGAGATCCATGATCGCCTACGCCAGCCGGCACGACACATGAAGATGATGATGATGATGACCCGATAGTTACGCTACTGTAGTCTCACTCATGTGACTAGTAGACCCACACACAAATATAGATGGAGACATTGATGTTATTGAAGTGTGTTTTAAGTGAATGTAGTAGAGCTTTTACTTTAAGAATACGTTCCAGAGATAACCGATTATTGTCTGGAATGTTGCAGTAACTACTCATAGACCCTTTCATAGAAAGATTCTCCATACATCCATGTTAGTGTACACATTCTCCGAGTGGTTTGAAAACTCCTGGAAATATTCTCAACACTTCACATAAAAACACTGCAATATTGTAATTTCTTGTGATCTTTAATATCTGCGGCTACATTTTTTGCCTCAAAGAGTTAGTATGACTGTTTAGTTCTTGTCTCAACGAGTTAATATGACTGTTTAGTTATTGTCTCAAAGAGTTAACTTGTTAGTTCCTGACTGTCTACTAGTTCTTATCCTCAGAACATTCTCAAAATAAAATATTCCTTCTCATGACAAATATATTATAGATGATCAAACTATAAAACATATATTTTACCCAAAAACATTTTCCAACAATAAAATATTTTCTATCTACAACACACACTTTAATGTAACAATCACATAGCAATGTCTATGTTTGAATTGTCTCTACAATTGCCCATATTAGAATTGAATCTACAATAGCCCATATTAGAATTGAGTCTACAAATGTCCATTTTTGAACTCAGTCAACAAATGTTCATATTTGAAGTGAATCTACATGTGTCCATATTTGAAGTGAATCTACATGTGTCCATATTTGAAGTGAATCTACATGTGTCCATATTTGAAGTGAATCTACATGTGTCCATATTTGAAGTGAATCTACATGTGTTCATATTTGAAGTGAATCTACATGTGTCCATATTTGAAGTAAAATTTTTCTTTTAAACATGTATCCATATTTGAGTAGTCTACATGTATCCATATTAGAATTTAGTCTTTACTTATCCATGCGTAAACAAAAGAAATTAAATCCCTTTAGAAAGACAATTGTTTGAGTCGTGTGTCAACTAATTGCCAAAATATGTCAAAGTATTGCGAAACCCTTTTTGGCAATAAAATTATTCTATCAACCGCAATAAATAACATTACGACTTCAATATCTAATTTTTAATCGATTCTTCTTCTCCCAAGTCTGTAGATGTACTTTCATGCCAGGAAATCAATTGTATCGATACTGTAGAAAAGTCAATAGTCTAAAGCAGACCTTGATCTGATTTTGATAAATAAATATATCGTTTTTTTCCATTTGTTTCTTCGTTCGATTCTTTAATTATAAATTCGATTATGTTGTACTGTGTTATGAATATTGTTGATATTAAGTGTACCAGTCCCTCAGCAACCGTTGTTTCGCGCCCAAACGTTCATAAGGAGAGACACAAAATGTCCACTCAGTTTGATCTTGTGCAATCTTTCTGCCTATAATCCTAGTCTTATTTAACCTAGTCTTATGTTAACCTAGTCTTATGTTAACCTAGTCTTATGTTAACCTAGTCTTATGTACTATTACTAACCTTGTCTTATGTTAACCTAGTCTATGTTAACTGTCTATGTAACCTAGTCTTATGTTAACCTAGTCTTATGTTAACCTAGTCTTATGTTAACCTAGTCTTATGCTAACCTAGTCTTATGTTAACCTAGTTTTATGTTAACCTAGTCTTATGTTAACCTAGTCTTAGGCATGTGTTTGAGCTCTACGTCAAAAGATCTCCTTCACGTGTCCATCTTCTTCTTCCCCTTCTTCTCTGAGCTCCCCTTGAAGCATAAAGCACCAACAAATTACTTCCAAATCAGATCTGTCCTGAGCAAGTCAGCTTAGTTCACTCCAGGTCTTTCCCACCTTTTTTTTCTCTGGCTACATTTCGTCTCCATGTCACTCATAGGTCGTCCCTTACCTCTCTAGCCTCCTGGATTCCATTTCAAAGCCACATGTGGGTGAATGGTTTTTCTGAATTCTTAATGTACATCCCAACCACTTGTATGCCCTACCTTTTATGCCCTTGTTGATATTGTTGATACAGGGTGCCCCACGTCTCCTTTATTCCACTGTCTCTGCTGTTTCCACCACTTGATTCCATGTCTTGGCCACCTTTCTTCTCTAATTCTGAGGACATGTCCAATCTATCGCCATTGTCTCTTTATGTATGTCTTTATGTATCTCTTTATGTATCTCTTCCAAATCAGTTAGCTCTTGATGTCTGATATTGTTAATCTTCCAAGCATTCTTTTAAGAAATCTTCTCTAAAATCCTCTAAACATACTTCTGTGTATCACACGTAAACATATCATCATCAGGTGCCGTGCCGGACGGCGTAGGCGATCATGGATCTCCACAAATTTATGTCGTTGGTGTTTGCAATCAACTCAGATGTTGACGCTCTACTGTGCCATGAAGTCAGGCTATCCAACATTTTCTCTTTCTGTCTTCCTCTGTCTCGTCTACTCTATATTTTACCAGTTGTCACAATGTGTTCTAAACCTCCCTTCCTCATCACATGCTCGAAAATGATGACTGCCTCTTTCTTATATTGATTATAAGCTTTCTCTGTGTCTTGATCTCATTCAGCACCTCAACATTGAATATCTAAATATATATATATAATATGAGAGCATCAAGTGTGTAGTAGTAAGTACACTTGCCTTGTAGTTGCGTGATCCCACGATCAATCTCACAGTGCAAGTGACATTTTTTCACTTCGGTAACGCTTTCCAGTCGACCCAGCCTCAATTTGGTAGCAGAGAAACACTGGGGAGGGGGCGTGATGTTGACTAATTCTCTCTTCGTGTGTGCTGTTTGTGAAAGACAAATACCAACCTAACACCGTATATCTCACTATACCCCATGGTATGAAAATTGATTCTTTTATCCTTTTCATTAACTTCAACATCAACTATTTGTTTTTGTTGAAAAGTGGACGACAACTGTCGAGACCCTATGCTCCTCGAGGAGCGGAGAGAAATAAGTAAGTAAGTAACACGTCTCTCTATTCTTCTTTTTCTTCCAACGTTCCATATCGATCACTTGCTAAACCACTCTGTAATTTGTATGTGATCTGAGCCTAAGTGCGATTATACGTTGTGCCAGTTATGAGCCTACAAGTAAGCCAGCCCATCCGATTTCTACAACGCTTTTTATTTACTAGTGTAGCTTCCTTAGGCTCATACCTTCAGTCGCCTCTGACGACATGCCTCTAGGTGCAGTGTTACTATTCTTTGCTCCCTTGTGAGGCCCGGCATCACACAGGCATCTCTCTATTCAAGTTTGTATTCATAATTGTTAAACTAGTGAGAAAGTAATGCTTCTCCTGTACTCATTTTTGGCCCAGTCTACTTTCTGTCCTAATTTTTTTACCAAACAAAAAGGTAATCAAAAACAAGAGAAAAGTAAAATAAAAAAGAATGCGTAGACACGTACAGCGTATGTTAATCATACAAGAGAGAAAATTATAAACGAAACAAAAAAACGAATTGATAGGAAACGTATAAAAAAGCGAACTACATATACAATAATGGAAAAACAAAATATAAAAGAAACGAGTGAATAGATGAGAGAATGAACTTGTGAAATAAAATGTAAAACATTGAGGAGATCAAACGTCAAAATGCATGCATGCAGACAAAGCAGAAACTTCAAACAAATTATTAAATCACAGCTTGCAATAATATATGTAATCAAAGTGTGTGTGTCCGTAAGGAGAGAGTGAATTCTTTCTAAAAAATATATTTGCTGGCCAACACGCCCTGATATAACCAAAAAGCTCGTTTTATGCTGATAATAGGCTTTCAGTGTGTTAAATATGCTGAAACCTTTCACTCCGTATTGTTTTACAAGCCTCCGGACGCAGTTGATGAAGATATGGATGTGAAGCATGGACATTTAACAAGGCAGTGGAAAAACATATAAGTGCTTTTGAATATAAGGTGTTGGGGTCAAAGGCGCATAGGGACAACGCCGAGCCAGGATTAGTGAGCTGGCACTAATCCAGATCCTACCCCACCCCCACGTAGTCACCCTGGTAACAGAGAACCGATCTTACTTTTCTAAGCGGGTAGGGATCGAGGGAGAGCTACTCTGGTTTATGTAGTGTTGCAGACGTAGTCATGTTGGATGAGATCCGCTCGCAACACAGACGAGCGGACTCCCAGAGTGACTATTAATGCACATCTCTTCTGGTCGATGGGAAAAGCTGAACGGTTAAATATAAAGGGATGAGGGGGGGCATCCAGAGAGGAGACGTGGGCCTACGTGGAGCAAAACTCTGGGCCCGAGATGAATTGCACGTGGGCCTACATAGGACGAAACTCGGAGCTCTGAGGTGGGGGCCCGAGTTGAACCTCATGTCTCTTGACAAGCTAGAGGCATGGTGAATGTGTGCCCGGTCAGAACGTAAGCAACAGTGCCAGAACCTTCTCTACCAAACGTATAGCTTATTATCTTGGTCGGAAATGTGCGCATGTGCAAAACAGCAAAACACTGCGTATCTGGAACTATGAAGTGCACAGTTCCATACCAAATATCTGTAATTTGTTCATAAACTAGTGGATGGCTACTAACATTAAGCTTGATGATTATATAATGCATAATGAAGACTCATTATTTTGCATGTTATTGATAATATCGAGTGAAAATAGGGGGTGCTGCAGTTCGCAGTGCCTATACACGTGCCGCCACTGGATAGGACATTACAAAATTGAATATCACTAACGGTAAACAATGTAAACATACAGACATATAAACAAACAGAAAAGTAAACACATTTATCTTGTGTGCAAGACAAAAATAGAGTTCTGGGAAGTGTCTAATTACTCCGCTGACAAGATTATTATACGACGCTGTTGCTTTATAATTAATAGTGCATAGGCGTGAACTCTAGAACCCCCACACAAGTGGTATTGTTTGTTCTTAGTAAAATATTATGTAAAACAGGGTCATGTTGATCCTTTTGTCTAATCCTGCTATTAATCTCTCTGTGTGTGTCTCTCTCTCTGTGTCTCTCTCTATGTCTCTCTCTCTCTCTCTATATATATATATATATATATATATATATATAATATATACAGTGGCGGCTCGTCATTAAGGGCCAGTGGGGCCGGATACCAACAAAAATAATGTATAACGTGTATTTATTATTTTATAACTTAAAATATAGCAACGAAAAATCATGATTTATCCGGAAAAAATGTCTGGCCCCACCAACAAAAATGATCACGAGCCGCCACTGTGTATACATATGTTTCTATCCCTCTATCTATTTATCATCTATCTGTCTGTCTCCCTGTCTTTTTCTGCCTGTCTGTCTCTGCATGTATGCCTGTCTGTCGATCTTTTTCTGTATCTAATTATCTGCCTGAATGAATGCCTGTTGTCTGTCTGTCGGTTTGTCTGTTGGTATGTCTCCTCTATCTATCTATTTGGTCAGCCAACTTGCTTACCTTTCCGTAAACCTACTCAGTGATTACATAAATAACATACTGGCCTCCCCTATCATTCTACCTGTAAACGTACCTAATCGTCTACTTGTAAAGTCAGTTTCAGTTTTAGTTTCAGTTTGGAATATCTTCATTGCACTCCGGACATGTCCATAGGTGCTCCGATCTCCTTCGCAATATCTCCATCAGCGTCCAGTGACTGACCGTACCAGTTCTATTTTGATTGATGAGCCTACTCGTATACCTGTCGTACTATTCCTTTCTTGCCACACCAATCTTCAAACCCAGTTCTCGCAATCTAGTAGTTGACGTGGATTGGTTTAAATGAAGGTCTTCTCTGCGGCCACGCTCTATGAGGACGTTCAAGATGTCAGCTCTGTCCATTGGCTGGCCGTCTGATATAGCGGCAGTGCCAGCCAGCATGTCTGCTCTCTCATTGCCAACGACACCCATGTGCCCCGGAACGAAGACAAGTGTAATTCTGCAAATTGTTGACGCCTGCAGTGATTCAGTCCATTGCCTGCGCACCGAACCGGCCTCCATCTTTCGGATCATACTCAATGAGTCACTCAGAATGCACGCATGAGTGTAGTTTTGTGACTCTGGCCAGAGTAGTGCATTGGTCACCGCCAGTACCTCCATTGTCATGCTGCTTGTTGTCATACTAAATGCACCACTGGCTTCCTTGACCATTCTGCCACATGAGCTTGCAGAGAAGGCATATGCAGATTTTTCGTGACGAACTACCAATCCATCCGTGTAAATCGCTACGTCGTCTGCATTGCAGTTTTCATCGATGATGACTTTGACGTCTGCATTCAACGCCACGGGATTTCCCTCTCTGCAACCTTTGTCAAATTTAATGATGGTTGAAAAAGTGTTCCAGTATATTGGAGGCATCGGTATCCATTCTTCCCCATAGTCAATATTATTGAGCCCGCATACCAGCTGAACAGTATCTGCGGCATGGCCAACCCATGACTTGCCCGCTTTAGCCGATTTCCACTACTGGTGCTGAGCTGTTCATGCAGTGGGTGATTTTTGGCACTTATTTTGAGATAGGCACGTGCTCTAGCTATCTTGAGTCTATGCATGGTCGGGAAATCCAGGAGAAACCTCATCGCCACGCAGGGTGTATCCCTTATACAACCGAGGATGATGCGCATAAATGTATTTGTAAATGTGTCTCGCTACCTACTAATGTGTCTCACCATCCATTTAAAAATGTGTCTTCAACTGCCCTACGATCGTCTAAGCAGCGGCTTCCTCGCCTTCTAGCCCGCAGCTACATAATTACACATTCATTTTCGCAAGCACCGTCTCAGATTTCAATATTATTGTTAATTAATCGGCTGTACTAATCGATATTTTGTTCATGAACTTTAGATTGGGTTAGTCCTAACATACAACCAGATATCTGTTTGACATGTTGTTTCTGGAAACTTGCAACACAACAAGTGTTGAGTTGTTTTGTTTTTTTGGTTAGTTATTTTTCGCTTTTCTTTCACCTACTACCGATATAATAATAATATAATAATTCCTCTCGTACCGTTATAAGTTACATAGGGCCTGTAATTTCTCCATACCGCTCTATCCTGGGCAACTCGCTCAATCTCCTCCATGGAACTGAGACCGATATTTCCTGCCTCTCTCAGCAAAGTTCGCTTCAGGGTCTCCTTAGGTCGACCTCTCTTTCTAGAACCCTTTGCATCTCACTTCAATGCCTCCTTTGATATTCGTTGATCATTTCTCCTCAAGGTGTGCCCAACATATCTCCATCTTTCTCTTTCTTATAACAGTTGTTACTAGTGGTTGACCAGACATGTCTCTGATTTCATCACTTCTCCTGAATTCGTTTCATTTTATATTCATTATTTTTCGCAGACATCTATTTTCAAATGCCTTCAACTTGCTTTCTATATCTTTAGTCATTTTCCAACTCTCGCTGGCATATGTTAGGATTGATACGATAACTCTCGCTGGCAAATGTTAGGATTGATACAACAACTCTCGCTGGCATATGTTAGGATTGATACAACAACTCTCGCTGGCATATGTTAGGATTGATACGATAACTCTCGCTGGCATATGTTAGGATTGATACAACAACTCTCCCTGGCATATGTTAGGATTGATACAACAACTCTCGCTGGCATATGTTAGGATTGATACAACAACTCTCGCTGGCATATGTTAGGATTGATACGATAACTCTCGCTGGCATATGTTAGGATTGATACAACAACTCTCGCTGGCATATGTTAGGATTGATACAACAACTCTCGCTGGCATATGTTAGGATTGATACGATAACTACCGATATAAGGGACTGTATATGTTATGTCTGCTGTATAGAAAGTCTGTCTTCGCTTCTCTTGTTGTATGCTTGATAAAGTTCCTTGTTTTGTTGTCGAAAGGTCTCTGTATATTGTATTCATACATTTTTGTATGTGGCTAGATGCTATAAATTCAAGTCTAGTTAGGACATCTAATATGACTCCTCTGATTTTTGCATGAATGGGTGCTTAACTTATCACCAGCTTCCCGCGATATTCCGGCGAGCTTTACTCAATCTTCAGAGATCCTTGTAATTTAAATCTCCAAATGAAGGATCAGTATCCTCTGTAGTCCAATCGCATACCATGAGCACACTGATAATATTTTACATAAGCTGGCTTCGAACCCTGGAAATTCCACAACATATGATCACTAGTGCATAGTTATCTTATGTTATTTGATCGACGTCATGACACACTGGACATTTCTATAAGTGATCCGTCCTCCGCTGTAGCAGCCATCACAAAGTTTCCTTGTTGACCGTACACATGATAAGTTGATTAGTATACCTTCTCTCTCTACCACGAAGACGACACTGTCTGGCATGTCCAAACTTAACTCCTAATTCTCACAATCGGTCCAATGTCTGAGATTAACCCATATCACATAAATGAGCGCGCGCAGCATTGATGTCGTCGGTTCGGTCATCGGGGTAAAATGAATTTTTAAAATGTTACTTTGTAGTTTACTGATATAAATGGTAATACCAGATTCCGATCAGGTTTCGATAGTGGGTTCCATGTATAGAAATATGAACTTCTGATAAATCTTGAACACATAGCTAGCTAGCAACTTCAATCACACATGTAACAACTAATCACAACCATAGCTAACAACTTCAATCACAACCATAGCTACCAATCACAACATAGCTAAGCTCAATCACAACCATGGCTCTAGCAATCAATCACAACCATAGCTAGCTAGCAACTTCAATCACAACCATGGCTAGCTAGCAACTTCAATCACAACCATAGCTAGCTAGCAACTTCAATCACAACCATAGCTAGCTAGCAACTTCAATCACAACCATGGCTAGCTAGCAACTTCAATAACATAGCTAGACATCATCAACCATAGCTAGCTAGCAACTTCAATCACAACAGGTAGCAGCAACTATCCAACCATGGCTAGCTAGCAACTTCAATCACAACCATAGCTAGCTAGCAACTTCAATCACAACCATGGCTAGCAAACAATTCAATCACAACCATGGCTAGATAATACAACCATAGCTATAACAAGTTCAATCACAACCATGGCTAGCACTTCAATCACAACCATAGCTAGCTAGCAACTTCAATCTTAATGTTTTATCATAATAGCAATTTTCAGGGTGACTTTGCCTTCTTGCCCCTACCCCTTGCACCCACCTTTACCTTACGTATGGACGACAATGGAAAGAGACATTATGAGAAAGTGAAAGTAAAGATCACAGATTTCGACAAAGTAGAATAAAATCTGCAGACAGGCATGATTACCTGAAGTCAATTACCTGGCCAAGTAGAAGTTGCATAATTGATTCATTGATAATCAAGTTTCTCATCTTTGATGTTGTTGTCTCACAGGAAACGGGGGACACAACGATCAATGTCACAGCAGAAATAGTTCACATATCAATAATTAAACAGGAAAGCCAGGCTTTAGAATATTTGTCCATGTCTCTAGGCATTGCTGAGCAAATGTACCTGAAGACAGGATGTGCTTTAAGCTACATCATTCAAACTAGTTCACAGTTATTTTGTTATGTTTCAGAAAGTATAACTAGCACGAGATATGTGTTATAGAATTCATAACATCTAACTTGTAGGTTCTATAACAATGTATATGCTAGTGCAAGCAAATAAATAATACAGAATGTATAGCTAGCAAGAGATAAATAATACAGAATGTATAGCTAGCAAGAGATAAATAATATAGAATGTGTAGCTAGCAAGAGATAAATAATATAGAATATATAGCTAGCAAGAGATAAATAATATAGAATGTATAGCTAGCAAGGAAAACATAATATAGAATGTATGTTCTAAGAAATTATTTTACTAAAACAATTTGAAATGGAATGTAGCTTGGGTACGACTTGGCACTTGAGAGACATGAACGAGAATGCGTGAAACCAGCTAGTATAGGAACCATCAGCTTGCTAAGTATTTGTAATATACTGGGGAGCGACTGATCCTGATGTTTTATGAATTAGATTAATGATGATGACGTTTTATTAAGAATTCAGGCGTAATCATGGCGCTTAATTTGACGACTCTGATTGATTTTTGTCTGAGGCTTCCTCTCCTTCTCACCAGTTTCTTGCCATTAAAGCCGAGCCTTATTCCGATTTCAGTGGTACTTGTATTTTAGATACGAAGTAAAGGATCAGGGTCTCATGTAATTCAACCTTGCACCGTACACACACCGAGAATTGTTGGATAAGCTGATTTTGAACCACGGAATCTCCACGGCTCGTTGTTAATAGCGCAGCGTGTTAACAACATCGATAGCGGTGACCTCAAACTTGTTTTGATAAAGAAAATAATGACAGCATTCAAAATCTGTGCCTACTCTTCGATGTGGAATAAATTAACGTTTGTAAATTTTCTCTGCAAAATAAACTGGATAAAAATATATTGATTTGATAGAACCTTGATCTCTACTTTACTGCGCCACGCTACATTTTTTTTAATCAGTGCTCAAATCAATAATTTAGTTCGATGCAAGCAAGTGCAGACTACTGAAATAATTATTCGATTCATTTACGAAGGCAGTGTATATTCGGTTGTCGACTTGGAATCGTTTCTATTTCTGTGATTTAGAAGTTTGTTTTGTGCAAAGTTTGGTGTATGTGTGTTTCTTTGTTTTAGACAGGATTAAAGCCGCATTATTCCGAGGTACAGATCTTTCAACCTGAGAACAGCTCTTGTTTTAGTTATATCAGAGCGTGTTGTCCATGCATATTAGAACACTAAAACTTAGTTTATTTTAAAGTAGAATTCAGTTATGGTAAGAGTGCATTATTTGGTATACAACATACAACATACAATATACAACATACAACATCTGGTTGGAGTACAACTAGATTGTTAAAATACAGACTCGTCTTCTTCTGCTTCTTCTTTTGTCGTCACACTGCTACCGGGTTGTTGTCCAGTGTTGTGGTTTTCTGTTTCTGTCTTGCGCTGTTCTGGTGACTTGGGTGATTACTATTTTTGCTCTTTGACAGGATTCTGCTACGCCATCTAACCATCTTTTTCGTGGTCTCCCTCTCCCCTTCTTTCCTGATGTTCTGTTGTAGAAGACTCTGTATACTGTGGAGTTTGGATGTATTCTTATTAAGTGGCCAAACCACTTCATTCTTTGTTTATCTATGTAATTCAAGCAAGATTCTGTGTCAACTTTCTTTCTTATGCTGATGTTGATGACTGTGTCTTCTGGTGTTGTTGGTAACTTTTCGCAGGCAACGCATTTCACATGTAGTTATTTTTGTGACTGCGTTTTGCTCAATGTCCATGTTTGGATTTAGTAACACAAAGTAGGTATGAAAATGTTGTTGATCATCTGTTTCTTAGCTGTCAGGGAAATGTTGATGCCTTAACAATGGAGCTATAGTTGGTAGGTTACCCGTCTTCTTAGCCGTTAGCCAGTCTTCCGTGAATATACTTCCTAAGTATTTAAATTATTTCACCTGGTTTATTGTAGTGCCATTGACATGGATGTCTAGTTTATTATGTTTTCTTCCTATGTTCATTGTTTCTGTTTTAGTGATATTGATTTTCATGTCATATTTTCTACCAAGTTTCTAAACCATACATAAATACAAATACAGTACTTTATTATTTTTATATTTAACTGCTAGTTTACCCAATACTTGTCAATCACTTGTTTAGTAAGGTGTAGTGAGGTGGAGTGTGTAGTAGTGTGTGTAAGTTAAGTGTGTAGTAAGTGTGTGTATTTGTAGTAAGTGTGTAGTAAGTTGTGTAAGTGGTAGTGAGTGTGTAGTAAGTGTGTGTAAGTGTAGTAAGTGTGTAGTAAGTGTGTAGTGAGTGTGTAGTATGTGTAGTAGTGTGTGTAGTGAGTGTGTAGTAGTGGTGAGTGTGTAGTAAGTGTGTAGTGAGTGTGTAGTAAGTGTGTAGTAAGTGTGTAGTAGAACAGAGATAAGAACATCTCAGGAGGGCCCCAGAGATGTGTTTTACAGAAGAATAATAGAATCCCATGGACTGCTAAAAGGACAAATGTGAGTGTTCGAATACGGCCAAGTCACAGAGAAAACTTATTGTCCATTTAAGAAAGGGACAGTCATCATTTTTTGGACATGTGATGAAAAATGGAGGTTTAAAACATATTGTGACAGCCGGTAAAATCGAAGGAGACTAGACAGACAGACGAGAGAGAGAGCAGGAGGGAGAGAGAGAGAAAATATTAGACGGCCTGACCTCATGGCGCCAACATCTGAGATGATAGCAAAAACCAAGGAAAGAGATTTGTGGAGGTCCAAGATCGCATACGCCAGCCGGCACGGAACATGATGATGATGAGTAAGAAACTAAAGTATAACAATAAGCCAGCTCCAGCTTTGTTTGCTGCCAAAAATTGTGTAACTATAAACGGAGACAAGCATTAAATTATGCTCAGTAATGAGATACAATGTCAACACATTTAGGCCAATCATTTCTTGATTGATGATTGAAAACCATTAATACCGTTAGCTGATGCAAAGGAAATAATTGTTGCTTCTCATATTACTACAAAACTCTGAGAATCAAAGAGCACTGATTTCATATGTGAAGTTTAAGAGCTAATTTATGCCACGTAGTGTGTTTTTTTCACTGTGTACACGCACAGACTGTGTTCATTTTAACGCGTTTTGTATTTTAGTGTAATTTTCAGCAAATTATTGTTTACATAGTCATGAAAAATATACTCTTTGCTTGTTTTGGGAATGTTCTTCTTCTTCTTCTCTCGATCAACAAGAAATGCGAAATTTTCGTCTTTCTCTCTCTCTCTCTCTCTCTCTCTCTCTCACATTTATTTTATAGTAGTGTCTCTAGAATCTTCTTTCACTACCCATAAGATCTCTAGATTCCAGCGCAGTTGTCGCTACCGTGAAGTAGAACATCCTACTCAGCGCCGGCGAATGTATGTAGATTTGTAAATATATTTATAGTCTTCTAGCAAGGAACGTATTTGTGAATCGTTTTATAATATTTAAGCAACCAATGCAAATCTGTGAATAGTTTTATAATATTTTATTCAAAAACATAAATCTGTGAATAGTTTTATATTTTATTCAAAAACATAAATCTGTGAATAGTTGTATAATATTTTAGTCCAATACGCAGACTTGTGAATATATGTATAATATTTTAGCCACGAACATAAATTTGAAAATAAACGTATACCAGCCTAGTCTCAGTCTATTATTAGATGTAGATATATTATTTTGTCGAGTTAAATTTTGTGTATTTTTCAAGCTACAATGTCCAACAATTTACCAATTCATGACTTGCTTATGTACATGAAACGATAAGGGAAGCTTAAGTTATGATAAATTGATAGAGGTTGAGAAAGTTTTAATGTTGATGAAGGATGTAATTGTTGCTATAGTCTGTCCATTAATTCGCGAGCACGATTGAAATTGATTTTCTCGAAAACTACCTGGTGGATCTCAGTGATTTTTGCATGCAGCCTTAGAATATCCATGACGCTAAAATAAAGCTAACCAGTAGTCCATAGATGCTACGGATTTTGCACATCGGCGAATTCCTTTGATCTTTTATGTCAATTGCAAATACGGGGCTCAAATTTTAGATTTTACAGTAATCCCTAGAATTTGTCCATGTCAATTCTATTCATAGGTGTATCTCCATATTAACTTGATAGGTCAAGTAACTTGGATACAATATGCAACAGTTAGTCCTCCCTTTCGGTCACCATTAGACCCCGGGTGTCTTAACTTCACCACAAATTGTATGATGGTAGACGCATTTGGATATGGAAATGTATACGTTGCTATTTCTCAGTCTGTAATCAAAATATGATTTGTATCATCCCGAATCTGACGATTCCATGAGGTTGATAATTGTTACTGGCTGGACAAATTGTAATCCATCTCGGTGCCAGTACTCGTCTTCCTCTCGGAGCACATGTTCAACACACTTCTTCCAGAACTGCATGTCTATCATTGAGAGGGACTCACGTGTCAGAACTTCAACATCACACATTTTAAACGTCCTGTTCTGTTCGGCAACTTGCCCTTTTACTTTAGCCCAGACAAGCTCTATCGGATTGAGGTGAGCATGATATGGAGGTAGTCGCAAAGACGTGTGGCCGTATTCCGCAATGATTTTGTCAATATGAAACACCTTTGTCTTATTTGTCATCCTCACCAGGTGCAACAACTCGGGTTTCAAATATGTATCATCGAAGCTGACATTTTCCTTAGCAAGCCAAGTCCTAATTTGATCTTTTGTATTTGATGTAGTTGGTACTTTGTCTTCCGCTGATACTGCGTTGTGATAGGATGCATTATCCATTACCAAGCATGATGGTCTGTTTAGAATTGGAAATATATCTTTCTCCATCCAGTGCCTGAAAATATGTCTATTCATTTCTGTGTGGTAGTCCCTACCGTCGGTACTTTTTGATTGGAAAATAAGTCCAGCGTCATGGACAAGACCTTCTTCACTGCTTCCTGCATGTGTTAGTATAATACACTGGCCTTTGCTGCTTGGTATTTTTCTTTTCTGTTCACCGTCTACTGATTGCCATTCTTTAGCATTGGTGTGGTGAGCATTGACCCAGGATTCGTCCAAATATACAATATCATAGCCTTGCCTCCGCCGCTCACGGATCTGCCTCAGGTATTTACTTCGGGAAGCAATTAAATGTGGCTTTTCACAAATAATATTCCTGCCGCCTATAGTTTTCTGAAGGTGAAGCCGGCGGCTCTTACAATTTTCCATAGAGTACTTTTAGAAATGTCTATGCTGCAATCTGATTGCAGTTTTAATTTCAGTTTCCTGAGAGTAACAAGTTGATTTGTCGCAAACATTTTCAAGAGCTCCTGTCTTATGACATCTATGTCAAAGTCGTCAATTGTTCTTTTCCTTCCTTGCTTGACATTAGTGCACTTTGTGTCCTGTTTAATCCATCGGGAAAAGGATTCTCTATTCAGACCAAACGCCAGTTGCGTTCGTTTCTCAGGGTTATGAATATCGCAATATAGATGACCTCTTAGATTCCCTACGGAAGTGTTGGTATAGTAAAACTGTAACCTTTGCATTGTTATAAATGTGCACTTCATACTCATTATGAATGTGATATCAATGTCAGTTTTGATAAGCCAACAAATATGATACAATAGTTTCATACAAATAGCGAGATACACATATGACTATACAACGGTATCCCAATTATAACGTCATATGCTTTCCGCTTTCAAAGTCGACTGGGTTAGGTGCACGGAATTCGTGAAATTGTTGTGTACTCACGATATTTCAATGTTACCATAATGTATTTTTAGAACAACGCGTCTGTGTACCGTAGATCTGTTACTATTGTGTACAATCCGGTGAGGTTGATTTTAATATAACCTGAAGAAGAAATATTTCAAACTACATCAAATTTTCTTGGAAAAAAATAGTTCTCTAGCGTCATGGATATTCTAAGGCTGCTTGCAAAAATCACTGAGATCCAACAGGTAGTTTTCGAGAAATCAATTTCAAACGTGCTCACGAATTAATGGACAGACTATAACAACACAATCTCATCAAACATAGAGAGGGATGTAACTAAGTGAATAAAGGGAAGATAATTAATTGATTAAACGGACATATATTTCTACGCATTCTTCTTCTATTTCTTTTTCTCGAATCCTGTTTTGTCTCACAGCGTCAGGCAGGGTATGGAGAGATTTATAGGACGGGCTTTTGTATGCACGTCGTATATGCTATCTTTCAATGTATCTGTTGATTCTGGTGTTCACCTTTTGCATGGGAGATATTTTGTCTCGTATCCATTGTATATGAGTAGCATTGCTCTATGAGATGAAGTGTCCGTTGATAACCTGGTTATGTTACTCAACCAATTAATTTTGTGTTTCTTGATGAAGCTCAGCATTGATCTAGCTTCTACTTTTTCTTGATGTTTAAATTTCTAAAAGCGGTTACCGGAAGAAATGGAACGTAAAAATGGCAGAAAGAATAAAGATAAGTCAGACACACTTAACGTTAAGTTGGAGGAACCTGTGAATGTTACAGAACAAACTACTTTTAAACACATCAGCAACCAAGACAGTGACAAGAACGCATCTCCTGTGATGACGTCTCTACTGTTAAATCCATCGTTTAAACAAAGCAATGTTTCGTATTTTCCATTAAAAAGTAGTAGGTCGTTTCTGAAGAATGAGTTTGGAGTTAGTGGGTTACCTAAGAGTAAGTTACGCCAAAGTCCTGCAAGATCGGTATTTAGGGCAAATTTGAAGTTAACCAACAGAGGGTTTTTATTGTCGCCCAAGTTTAACAACTCCGTAACGCCCGCAACTGCCATCAGTTGTAAACACAGGAACACAATTGATGAACGAAGGAAAATTTGGTTGGAGGTAAGTTACTCATTTATTATAGTCGTATAAATAGTAGTCAAGAAATCTAATCTAATCTAATCCGCAGTAGTGTAGTTGTTAGTGTACTCGTTTCTTATGCTAGAGGTCCGTGTTCAACTCCACAATGGGAATTTGTTCCGACCGTAATGGCTCTCAAGTCGACCCAGCCTCAACTGTGTATCAGGATAATCACAAAGTACTCCACGTGGTAGTGAGCGTCTGTAGCTCAAGCGGTAGTGAACTCGATCACGAACCCAAGCGTACCTGGTTCAAACTCCACGGTGGGCAAATTTGGAAGCAAATTCGTTTCCGTGGGATTTTTACAAAAGGTAAAAATAGACCTCACCGTTCAGAAAGCAATGGCAAACTACTGAACGTATAAGTGTTGCCTAGAAAATCAACGACTAGTTTACTGTGGTTGATGGTTACGTCCCTTAGGATATGCCACGATTTTCACTCCACGTGGTATAAGAAGGGTTCCTTTACTTGATGTTTGACACAGTAGTCAGCGTTTTTTTGTTCTTTTGTGACCAGAGAGATTTGTTGTTGGGTGGGCGTTTGACAGATTTGTTGATACTGTCAAGTCTGATGTCACATGTCAAGTCTGATGTCACATGTCAAGTCTGATGTCACATGTCAAGTCTGATGTCACATGTCAAGTCTGATGTCAGATGTCAAGTCTGATGTCACATGTCAAGTATGATGTCACATGTCAAGTATGATGTCACATGTCAAGTCTGATGTCACATGTCAAGTCTGATGTCAGATGTCACATGTCAAGTCTGATGTCACATGTCAAGTCTGATGTCACATGTCAAGTCTGATGTCACATGTCAAGTCTGATGTCACATGTCAAGTATGATGTCACATGTCAAGTCTGATGTCACATGTCAAGTCTGATGTCACATGTCAAGTCTGATGTCACATGTCAAGTCTGATGTCACATGTCAAGTCTGATGTCACATGTCAAGTCTGATGTCACATGTCAAGTCTGATGTCACATGTCAAGTATGATGTCACATGTCAAGTCTGATGTCACATGTCAAGTCTGATGTCACATGTCAAGTATGATGTCACATGTCAAGTCTGATGTCACATGTCAAGTCTGATGTGGATGTCACATGTCAAGTCTGATGTCACATGTCAAGTCTGATGTGGATGTCACATGTCAAGTCTGATGTGGATGTCACATATCAAGTCTGATGTGGATGTCACATGTCAAGTCTGATGTGAATGTCACATGTCAAGTCTGATGGGATGTCACATATCAAGTCTGATGCGGATGTCACATATCAATTCTGATGTGGATGTCACATGTAAAGTCTGATGCGGATGTCACATGTCAAGTCTGATGAGGATGTCACATGTCAAGTCTGATGTCACATGTCAAGTCTGATGTGGATGTCACATATCAAGTCTGATGTGGATGTCACATGTCAAGTCTGATGTGGATGTCACAAGTCAAGTCTGATGTGGATGTCACATGTCAAGTCTGATGTGGATGTCACAAGTCAAGTCTGATGTGGATGTCACATGTCAAGTCTGATCTCACAGTATCTATTACAGTTTTAACATGAAGAAGTTGAGGCAGCTTCTCACCAAAATCGAGAAGAGTAGGCTGGAAAGCCGCTGTCCGCGGAAAAAGTCATTAGATCAAAATTTAGGAAATAACAGCTTTTTAAAAATTTTTCACAATCTTTTAAATTGCATCGGTGAACACTCGCAGCTGCTACGGTGTTCGTGCACTGCCGATGAGATCGTCCTGTATAAGAGAGAGATTGGAGAACACATGGTTACTCACCGAAATGCAATATTGATGGTCATAGCAATCAATCAATCAATCAATTAATCAACACAAATTTTTTTTAAATGTAATTAGAACGGACTGCAGCAAAGATATAGGTAATTAAACAGAGACAAAGAACGGTACTGGACAGCTCATGGTTGGAAAGAATGTCAATAACAGAATTAATAAGTAATATTTGTTAGAAATGCGTAAATAGATGCAGTCTGTTGAGTAAAATCAAAAACATGTTGATATTGGTACAACCGAAAAGTACAACATATCAAATATGCTAAGAGATCAACTTCGAACTGGCGTGTTGGGCCGCGTGACGCTGCTGGATTTGTTGAGGCGGAGATGGGAGCACCAATTGACGTGTCCGGAGCTCTATGATAATAGTCTTCATATAACTGATAAATGATGTTAGATTTTGAGATACAGTTTCCAGAGTTATGAAAATGTCACACCGTTTGTCTAATGTACTGACCACTCTATTATCATCAGCTACCCTTGTTACCCGAGGTGACCAAAATTGATTTCGTTCTGACTGGCAGGGGTGGAAGGTCAACACGTGACCCGGACAAGTTTTTCTATGAACCCTTGCAGCTTCTAAAGAAGCCCACGAAACGAGGTGAAGAAGTTAGACCAGGTGGGAAATTTGAAGAACATTGCTCTCTTCAGTTTTTTTATTTGGTTTACCTACGTTTGAAATACTTTCATTTCTTGTTTTTTTTATTTGGTTTACCTACGTTTGAAATACTTTCATTTCTTGTTTTTTTTATTTGGTTTACCTACGTTTGAAATACTTTCATTTCTTGTTTTTTTTATTTGGTTTACCTACGTTTGAAATACTTTCATTTCTTGTTTTTTTTATTTGGTTTACCTACGTTTGAAATACTTTCATTTCTTCAGTTATTTTATTTGGTTTACCTACGTTTGAAATACTTTCATTTCTTCAGTTATTTTATTTGGATTACCTACGTTTGAAATACTTTCATTTTTTATAATGTTTGTAGACGTTTATTGTTTGTTTCTTAAACTGTTCTCATTTTTTGTTGTCAGAATTTGTATTTCCCCTCTCTTCTACTTCTAATTCTTGTTGAGAGTATACATGGCCAAGTGGTTAAAACATTTGCATGTCATTCTGAAGGTTGTGAGTTTGAACCTGGACCGAGTCACATGTGCATTTTTTTCATGAGATCCCTAGGGTTGTTGATGGAGCTACAGAGTTCGCATTAAGTTCAACACCCTAGTCAGATTGCGTGCTGACAAGGATGGAACCATATGAGGAAACTCGATGCAATGAAATCGATACTTTATTTTAATATCCTTTATTTTCTTCGAATATTTTTGCAATCTAATTCGAATTCAATAACAAGGAAAAAGTAAGGCTGCAGCCTGTCACTAAAATGTACATCAGTTTTTTCTTTAAATTGAAACCTTCCAAACTTTGTGCTTATACTTCTTCTTCTTCAAACGCTCCATATCGACCACTTGTTAACACCTCTGTGATTTTTATGTGATCTGAGCCTAAGAGTGATTGTAAGTTGTGCTAGTTATGCGCCTTCAAATAGACCAGCACATTCGCTTTCTGCGACGCTTTTTATTTACTAGAGTAGCTTCCCTAGGCCCCTACCACAGTAGCCTCTTACGACATGCCTTGTAGGTCACATTATTACTATTCTTTGCTCCCCATTTGAGTCCCGGCAACTCAAGGACGACAGTTAGTTCTGAACTTGTTCATAATATTATGTTACATTTAAAATACAGTCTCTGTAGCAAAGTCATTTCATAGTAAGTCCTATAAGATTTGTACTTGTTTCATTGTAAGTCTTAACACAGCCCCCCTGGTAACCTGGGAAGAATATTGTCCAATTTTATTTTCCCGATCCAGAAGCACTTGAACTTTCAGCTCTTCGGCTCGGTGCCATGGACATCGTAACCCTTCGGTTCGGTGCCACGAACACCGTGAATCTGGGAAACCTGTGGCTTTTCTTCCAGCCCGTGGAATTAAACCCGCACTCACAGAGGGCTAGTTACCCGCAGTCCAACGCGCTACGAACACGCTGGGCTGTCGGGAATATTGTTTAATTAAACACACATATTTTTGTAGAGCAGTTACTGACATGATTTTACGAACTTAAACGCCACTTCGATTTATGGATTGATTGAGTGAACCATCATCATTGCGCTTCGGTGAGTAAACCATGTGTGTTCCAATCTCTTTCTTACACAGGAAGATCTCAACGGTAGTGTACGAACTCCGTAGCACCGGCGAGGGTCCCCGATGTAGCTTAGAAGATGGTGAAAATATTTTGTAGGAATTTTGATTTTTAAATCTTTCTAATGAAGTTTACCCGGGGCAGCGGCTTTCCAACCTGCTCTTTTAGACATTGAACTACCAAGGGTTCTTTTACCTGCTCAGCTTGAACACGGGACCTACATTTTATCGTCCGTCTCCGATAAGACTAAGAACTCAATCTTATCTACACTGAGATCAGTAATCTCGAGCAATAATCCAGATCGCTTCACGAGGTAGCAAACCAAGTAACTTTGAGATGAGAGGGTTCACCTAGCCTCTACGCCCCCTAGCCTCTACGCCCCCTCAGCCTCTACGCCCCCTAACCTCTACGCCCCCTAACTTACGCCCCTATTACGCTCCTAACCTAACCTCTAGCGCCCCTAACCTCTACGCCCCTAACCTCTACGCCACAGAGACTCACTGAGTATATTCATTTTAACGGAGAGGAAATTATGCCCTTAAGAAAAAATTACCAATTTGTTAACATGAACAAATCTAACGACAGGGAATCTTGGGGGAAGGGGGGCGTGGAGGTAAGGTGCTTGCCTTTCACTCCAAAAGGTACTCGGTTTGTTCCCGTAATCTCAATTGAAGTGAGATCAAGTTCCTATAAATATCAGATTCGTACAATAAAACGTAGATTCCGCGTTAAAGTTGTGCGAGGAGAAGAACCCTTGGCAGCTTAAAATGGCAAAGAGTAGACTGCAAACCTGGTTCCTGGACAAATTTAAATTAAACGTTAACATCAAATTCTACAAAAGTTTTTACAGTCTGAACAATTACATCGGGCCCACTCCCTGGTCCTACCCCGTTGGTGCGCTACTGCTGAGATCCTTCTGTGTAAGAAAGATATCGAGCACACATTGTTATTCACAGAAGTGTGATGATGATGGCCCGATCAATCAATCAATCGATCAATCAATGTTAAACACAATAAAATGTTACATGTCGTGTGATCGATCTTTTATCTACTTCAGAATGAAACCACAATACTGGCAGCAGCCGTAAAAGATGCAGCCAAGACCGAGGGCGGTAGAGAACTGATGGATATAAGCACAGTCAGCGTTCCAAAAACTGGTGCCATTAAATTGACTGGGTTATCATATGAGCTGGATAACCCTAATGTCTATGACGACAGAAGAAAGCGTAAGTGTTCTTTCCGGAACAGATAAAGCTCATGAGATTTTGTGGAAGATATTCAATATCATCAAATAGCTTTTGCTGATCAGAACTTTGCCACCCTAACAATCCTTCGGGATTTCTCTTTCTCATGTTCCGTTTCTGCAACCGCCATGCTCAAATCATCAGTTACCTACTGAATCCATCATCGTCGTGGTCTTTCTCTTCTCTTTGTCGGGATACCTTTTTCCATAATTGTATTCTTCAGCTGTTTGTGTTTTTGTATATGTCCAGTATACTTCAATATTTTCTCTTCTTATTTGTAGCATCAGCGCCAGATTTCTTTGATTATGATTTCTTTCTGGATGGATCTATTTATTTTCTTCTAAAGGGAAGGGGGAGTTGCGCCGAAGGATTGACTTAATTGCACCGGGTTTTACCCCATATGGCTCGAGTCCCTCTCCGCAGAAATGGCACGAAAACTCGCTGCAGAATGTATTGCACTAAAGCATGAACTCCGATCTCCAGCAATAACTTTTCGAGGGTTTTCTCTGGAAAAAAACTGTACAATCGTAGAACAGAACGGTAACAAGGTCCCGAATTCAGAACGGATACACAGACCTCTTCCGAAAACTCATTCAAGACAAACGAGCGTAACCATTTATCACAAGAGATTCCCCCGACCTCCCCTCACCTTGTTATCTTCTGTCCATGGTATTCGGAGGACTCTTCAGTAATACTTATAATCACAAGCACATATATGTGTGTCCACTACCTTGTTAAATGTCCATGCTTCACACCCAAAGTTGCACTGGGAATGCATGCTCTTAATATTCTGATATTTATTAATGACTGATAATGCATGAAAGCGAAGACGGCGAGTGGTGTAGTGTTATGTTGCTGGAGTGAAAGAAAGTTACAAAAGAAGATTAAATATAAAATAATTAAGGATGATAAAGTCTCCACTGACCTTTGTCACATTAATAGTCTGTCTGTTTATCTATAACTATATACGCTAGGTATTCTAACTAACTCGTTGCAACTCGTCAGCGGAAAAAGTATGCGTGTTCTGACCAGAACTATTTCTTATCAAGAACTATCCTAACCAAAAAATCTCTAACAGAACTATTCTAACCAAGATATCTCTAATCAAGAACTATCTCTAACCACGAATATCTCTAACCAAGAACTATCTCTAACCAGAAATATATCTAACCAAGAACTATCTCTAACCAGAACTATGTCTAACTAAAATATCTTAACCAGAACTGCTTAACATGTCAGCAAGGAATTGAACACCATCATCCAAGAGATGCTGAGATGGATCGAAATGTGATACCATGAGACTAACTCTGTCACGAAAACTGCAATTGTGATCGACACCAGAGGGTAAATGAAAACATGGAAGACCCAAGGCCACATAGGGGAGAACAGTAAAACGAACAAGAACTGAAAGAAATGAACAACAATTGGAACATAATACAAATGATGGCTAAGAGCAGAGAAGAATTGCTTTGCATTTGTTTCTTCCATAAGCGACAATGACGTCACAGGCTAGAAGTAGATAAGAAGAACGAACATTGTTGACACTTTTGACTAACAAGAAGAAAGACATGCATTTATTGTGCCTAACTCATTCTGTACTAACTACTCACAGGTTAAGCCAAGATTTCTTTTAATATAACTCTAACTGTCGACACTTTCTAAGCACGTTTCATGAAAATTAGTGTAAGCTCAATTAGTCAGAAGCTTTCACTCTCTACTATATATATATCTTCGTCCTCTATATTTGTATAATAATTCTCTCGTACCATTATACGTTACACATGGAGCCATGCAAAGTAATTTCCCATAGCTCTATCTGAGGCAATCGGAACAATCTCCTCCATGGAACTGAGACCGATTTTCTGCCTTTCAGCAAAGTTCGTTTCAGAGGTCTCTTAGGTCGACCTCTCTTTCTTGAACCCTTTGATCCCACTTCAATGCCTGCTTTGATATTCGTTGATCATTTCTCCTCAAGGTGTAGCCCAACATATCTCCATCTTCTCTTTCTTATAACAGTTGTCACTAGTGGTTGACAGACATTTCTCTGATTTCATCACTTCTGAATTCATTCCATTTATATTCATTATTTTTCGCAGACATCTATTTTCAAATGCATTCAACTTGCTTTCTATATCTTTAGTCATTTCCAACTCCACTGTGCATATGTTAGGATTATACAACATTTGAACTGAAAATTCGTAATTTAGTTTAATACTTATAACTTGCAGTTCATATTTTATATAGACTTTTAAAAGCTGATGTTGCTTTGCCAATTCGTATCATACTATATTTGTATATATGTTTGTTATGTATGCAAGACTGTACATATTTAATGGAAAGTACAACATTCACGGTTTTAGGTCCTGCACCCATTAAACAGTTTGACTTCACCAAGTTTTCTATTGTGCATGAGGCATGTCCAACAGATGAACAAATCTAGTGTGTATCTAATTTGATCTGTTTCACCTTTAAAAGTTACAGTTGTTAAACGGTTGTTATTGTTTTTATACTTTTGAGTTCATATTAACTTTTTTAGGTTGCATGTTCTGAAGTTGGTATTGATATTAAAAATATGTCTGCACATTTGAAAGATTAGCATACTATTTGTAAGTAGAATATAACATCATCATCATCAGGTGCCGTCTCCACAAAAGGTTGAGCTGCAATGAATCTCCAGAATCCTCTGTCTTTTGCCTAGGTGTTGCACTCTGCCAGACTGTATCCTGTCCATTTCTTAAAGTTTCTCTCCCACTTATCTCTCGGTCTTCCTCTTGCTCTTCTCCCTCAACTTTCCCCTCTAGTAAATGTTTTATCATGGTGTCATGTCTTTTATGTGCCCAAAATACTTTACTTGTCAATTTTATTCCTCTTATAATTGTTTCTTCATGCCTAGTTTTCCTAAAACTTGTTTATTTGTCTGTTTTTCTATCCATGAAACTCTGCCTATTCTTCTATATATCCACATCTCAAATTCATCAATTCTGTCTTCTAACTGCTTGTTCATTGTCCATGTTTCCAAGTCATACATTAATATAGGATATATATAACATTTGATCATTCTCATTTTTAGCCTGTTTGTGATTTGTTTTGATGTCAGTAACTTTCTCATACTATTGAAATTATCCTTGGCCATTCCTATTCTCTTTTTAATTTCTGTTTACATCTGCCATCATCTGTTATCATCTGACCGAGATATGAGAAGCTTTTTACTTGATGAAGTAATTCTCCATGTATTGACATACAACATAATGACATCATAACACAGAGATATAGTTTTACAGGGGACTACAGATAATCTATCTAAATCTTTCTTTTCTCTAAATCTGTTTTGCCTCACGATAAGAAGAGATTTATAGAATGAGCTTTTGTGTGCACTTCTTTATGGATATATCAGTTTTTGATATATTTGTTCAATTACCCCTGTACCTTTTTGATTTATACATCTCTGTCAACCTCCTCAGTCATAACGTGGAAAGAGCAGCAACGTTACCAAAAGGAATTGCTAGATTCGCCCCACCCACAGCCATCTTGGAACGCCCACAGAGGGAGATTGTTGACAAACAAAGGGATGATAAGACAGGTAAGAAACGTTTTTACAATTATCACCAACATTCCCTTGGTGTTAACATTTTGTTAACTGATATTTTGTTGTTTGTCCCGTCAAGACCTCAGTAAAGAAAAGGGTCGTTGATTGATTGGACCATCATCATTGCACTTCGGTGAGTAACCATGTGTTCCCCCGATCTATTTCTTACATATAAAGGTATCAGCGGCAGCGAACGAGAACTGTAGCACCGGCGAGGTCCCTGGTTTCATTTTAAAGATAGTAAAAATATTTTGAATGAATTGTATTTTTAAATTTTTCTTATGAATTTTCTCAAGCAGCGGCTTTCCAGCCTGCTATTCTCGATATTGAGCTGCCAAGGGTTCTTTTACGAGCGTAACTTTAACACGGGACCTACATTTTATCGTCCATCTCCGACAAGACTAGGAACTCGATCTAACCTAGACACAGATCAAGAATCTCTGGACAAAATATCCCAATGGTTTTACGATAGAGCGAACCGAGTACCTTTAGAACTAGAGGCGAGTGCCTAACCTCTACGTCACAGAGACCTATAATAATGGTCGCTGTACCCCATTCAAATATTTTTTTCGGAAAAGTCGCGAACAATTATGAACAGCAGCTTTTAGCATGTAAATAAATCTGGATACAATCACATTACTGTCAGAGCTTCTTTTCTCTCTCTACTCTCTTTAGTGACTTCTTTTAAGCCCTGGTTGAGTGCGACCCATAAGGGCTGAAGGATATCGGATCATCCTGGGAAACCATCAAGTCAACGGTCAGAGAATGAGAAAAGTGGTAGGCAACTGTTGAGACCCTATACTCCACAAGGAGCTGATATTTTATAAGCAGGCAAGCATGCACACAACAGTAGGATAGTTTAGTTGCAGTTCCATGCTTCGATAGAAGTAGAAAGGTTTATGTGAACAGCCACTACAGCAGTCAATGGTATGGAATGAGTGGACCCATGTTGTCTTTTATTCTTTACCTGATAAAGATCGTTTTGTCGATACATCATTTTCAGTTTTTGTAAAACTACCTCACTTTGTGTTTTGGTATTTCACCAGTTGAGAAAAACAGAGAAAGAATATTTGCATGAACTGGAGGAGACAGAGAGAAAACACAGTTACCACAATTTATTGATGGCCACTTCGGTAGAAGGTATACTAATGTATGAGGTAAGTTTGGGGAGATCAGGTGAGAAATGATACAGGTAAACTAGAACTGATGTGTAAGGTAAGTTTTGTGAGATCAGATGAGAAATTATACAGGTAAACTAGTACTGATGTGTAAGGTAAGTTTTGGGAGATCAGGTGAGAAATTATACAGGTAAACTAGTACTGATGTGTAAGGTAAGTTTTGTGAGATCAGTGAGAAATGATCAGGTAAACTATACTGATGTGTAAGGTAAGTTTTGGGAGATCAGGTGAGAAATGATGCAGGTAAACTAGTACTGATGTGTAAGGTAAGTTTTGGGAGATCAGGTGAGAAATGATGCAGGTAAACTAGTACTGTTGTGTAAGGTAAGTTTTGGGAGATCAGTGAGAAATTATACAGGTAAACTAGTACTGATGTAAGGTAAGTTTTGGAGATCAGTGAGAAATGATGCAGGTAAACTAGTACTGATGTGTAAGGTAAGTTTTGGGAGATCAGGTGAATGATAAGAAATATAGATCAGATGAGAAATTATACAGGTAAACTAGTACTGATGTGTAAGGTAAGTTTTGTGAGATCAGATGAGAAATTATACAGGTAAACTAGTACTGATGTGTAAGGTAAGTTTTGTGAGATCAGGTGAGAAATGATGCAGGTAAACTAGTACTGATGTGTAAGGTAAGTTTTGTGAGATCAGGTGAGAAATTATACAGGTAAACTAGTACTGATGTGTAAGGTAAGTTTTGTGAGATCAGATGAGAAATGATGCAGGTAAACTAGTACTGATGTGTAAGGTAAGTTTTGTGAGATCAGGTGAGAAATGATGCAGGTAAACTAGTACTGATGTGTAAGGTAAGTTTTGTGAGATCAGGTGAGAAATTATAGGTAAATAGTACTGATGTGTAAGGTAAGTTTTGTGAGATCAGATGAGAAATGATCAGGTAAACTATACTGATGTGTAAGGTAAGTTTTGGGAGATCAGGTGAGAAATGATACAGGTAAACTAGTACTGATGTGTAAGGTAAGTTTTGGGAGATCAGGTGAGAAATGATGCATGTAAATAACTGATGTGTAGTAAGTTTTGTAGATCAGTGGTATACAGGTAATGTATGATGTTAAGTAAGTTTTGTGAGATCAGGTGAGAAATGATGCAGGTAAACTAGTACTGATGTGTAAGGTAAGTTTTGTGAGATCAGGTGAGAAATGATGCAGGTAAACTAGTACTGATGTGTATGGTAAGTTTTTCGTAGAAATGATCATGTATGTACTGAGTAAGTGCTATGACAGCAGTAAAATGATCAGGTAACTATACTGAGTGTAAGGTAAGCTTTGGGAGAGCAGGTGAAAAACGAATGATGATATTATACTGATGTGTAAGAGCTTAAAGTACTTGGGCTATTCTATTTCTCTTGTAGAGTTATACATTATGTAGGGCCTTAAAGCAATTTCTCCATGGCACTCTATACTGGGCAACTCATTTAATCTTATCCATGAAACCCTGTATGATATTTCTGGCCTGTATCAGTAAAGTTTGTTTCAGGGTTGCTCTAAGGTATCATTTCCTTCTTGAACCATTTGTCTCCCACTTTAATGCCTGCTTTGTTACTATTTGATCATTTATTCTCAGAGTATGCCTCACATATCTCCATCTTCTCTTTCTTATAACCGTTATTACTGGTGGTTGGCCAGACATTTATTCTCAGAGTATGCCTCACATATCTCCATCTTCTCTTTCTTATAACAGTTATTACTGGTGGTTGGCCAGACATTTATTCTCAGAGTATGCCTCACATATCTCCATCTTCTCTTTCTTATAACAGTTATTACTGGTGGTTGGCCAGACATTTCTTCTCAGAGTATGCCAAACATATCTCCATCTTCTCTTTCTTATAACAGTTATTACTGGTGGTTGGGTAGACATTTATTCTCAGAGTATGCCTCACATATCTCCATCTTCTCTTTCTTATAACAGTTATTACTGGTGGTTGGCCAGACATTTCTTCTCAGAGTATGCCAAACATATCTCCATCTTCTCTTTCTTATAACAGTTATTACTGGTGGTTGGCCAGACATTTCTTCTCAGAGTATGCCAAACATATCTCCATCTTGTCTTTCTTATAACAGTATTACTGGTGTTATGAGACGTTTCTTCTCAGAGTATGCCCAAACATATCTCAATTCTCTTTTTTATAACAGTTATTACTGGTGGCTGACCAGACAGTTCTCTGATTTCATCAGAAAAATTTCTAGGTTTCCAACTTGGTAAATGTATGAACTTTTATCCAAATTCGTAAATTTGTATCTCAATCCTTGAACGTTTATTCAAATCCAGAAACCGTTATCCAAATTCATAAACTTTTGTCCAAATTCATGAGCTTTTATCCTAACACTTGAGCTTTTATCCTAACACTTGAGCTTTTATCCTAACACTTGAGCTTTTATCCTAACACTTGAGCTTTTATCCTAACACTTGAGCTTTTATTACAACTCTTAAAGTCTTACCTACCATATCACATTGAGTCTGTACCACCATATCACATTGAGTCTGTACCACCATATCACATTGAGTCTGTACCACCATATCACATTGAGTCTGTACCACAATATCACATTGAGTCTGTACCACCATATCACATAGAGTCTGTACCATCATATCACATAGAGTCTGTACCACCATATCACATAGAGTCTGTACCACCATATCACATTGAGTCTGTACCACCATATCACATTGAGTCTGTACCACCATATCACATTGAGTCTGTACCACCATATCACATTGAGTCTGTACCACCATATCACATTGAGTCTGTACCACCATATCACATTGAGTCTGTACCACCATATCACATTGAGTCTGTACCACCATATCACATAGAGTCTGTACCATCATATCACATAGAGTCTGTACCACCGTATCACATAGAGTATGTACCACCATATCACATAGAGTCTTACCACCATATAAATTGAGTCTGTACCACCATATTTGAGTCTGTACCACATATCCATTGTTCTGTACCACCATATCACATTGAGTCTGTACCACCATATCACATTGAGTCTGTACCACCATATCACATAGAGTATGTACCATCATATCACATAGAGTCTGTACCAACATATCACATAAAGTCTGTACTTACAGAAAAACCCACACTAGGATAAAACAGTATCTCACTATGCGAGATCTTTATTTATTTTTTTTATCTTCATGTTTGTGCTGTCAAATATGTTGTTTCTTTTTCTCAAAATATTAATAGTAATAATAACAACAAGATAATGAATGTATCAAAGCTGAGTCAGAAGAAATTATCACCGGTTACAATTATAACAAACAAAACCAAATAAGGCAGATAGAAGAAAATATATTTGTAAAATGAAATTTTAACTCTTTCCACGCCAATTGCTGCACACTGCGCACAGCGTATTCATGGAACACCATTCAAGAACACTGCAAAATCGTATTTTGTTAAGTGCATTCGCGTACACTGCGCCACAACGTATTCCATTAAGGCATCACTATCCACTGACACACGATCCATTAAAGTTCTTCGCTAAACTACATAGTCTTTCTAGTTTTATTTACTTACTCTCTTACCTTGATATTCTAATAGGCTGTCCAGTTTTCTTCAAAGTAGTATATAATCAGATATATATATATGTTTATTTATTAACAAGCAGTTATGCTTTTTTTGCCTCCTTGATTTAACTGTGTACAACTGAGGAAATAATTGCATACAGAAAAAGTTAAGCAAATTATTATACAGAAGAATTAATGAGCACTTTTTAATATGCACGAAATAAAGAAATAATTGAAGAGTGGTATTTGCCGTCCTATGCTCCATTGTGAGCTAGTAGGGCTTGGTGATAGAGTGAACATAACAGAGAGTGATAGACAATTATGGACAAGGTTAACAACATGGTAAGGAAAAGTGTCAACACTGTGCTCTGTCCATGACCATCTTTCGTAGAGATGGAAAATATCTTGGAAATATCTCTAGAAAATATCCTGATAGCTTCATGCGGAACAAACTGACTTTAAGTGAGAGAAGCGAGCAGATAGAAATACTGGCTTTGTCCATTCTTTTTTATATCTCTCTCTCTCTGATATTTCATCACTTTCTCTCTCGTGATTACCGCCCAGACTGATGTACCAGACCTCCCATAAATTCTATTCATGTGGAAATCTGATTCATGCAACCTTAGCACTGGTGTGTTTTAGCACCATTTGGCAACATCTTCAGTACCATTTGGAGTTTCGGTGCTTATCCTTAGGCGATGTGTCTGGTTTCAGCCAGCGTTTACTTGGTTCGCTCTCTGTTCTGTAGCCATCTAGTGTTTTTACGGTGTGGGTTAGCTAGCCACACTCCAACCTCCTTAGCCGCCTCTTACGACATGCGTGGCAGGTAACAGTGGTTCTATTCTTTACACCCCAATTTGGACCCTGGTAACCACTCAGGTGATATCTCATCTGATGTTTGCATGGCACTGGATGATGATGATATAATACTTATCCTTGATTGATATAAACAATAAAAAAGTCTGCTGAAATCTGATTATATTTCAGTGATTACTGTTTCTTGAAATGTAGCAGGATTCTGTTTTTTAAAGAGACAAGTAATAGGTGAGCTTTTGCATAGTAATAAATGTTTTGATATCTCAAGTTTTTCATATATGCTACAGTTGTTAGTATTTATTGTTTGTGTTTGTGTCTACAGATAGTTTCTCACCAGTCTTCTTCTCTTTTTATTTCTCTTATCTTTTATTGCCTCACAGTATCAGGATAGGAAGAGATTTCAAGAACAGGCTTTTTTATGCGCTTCATAAATAGTGTAATTCACTGCCTCTGTTACTTCTGTGGTTCACTTTTTTGCATGGATTACCTTTTTGTTTTGCATCCACTATATCAGAGTAGCATTGATCTTTGAGTCTCACTGTCTGTTGGTAATCTGTTTATATGCATGATCATTTAATTTGTTGTTTCTTGATAAAGTTCAGTATTGATGGTGTACCCACTTTTTTTTCCTATCTTTATTTCTAAACCAGTTTCTTCTTGATACTGCCAACATTCTGCGTAGACATTTCAACTTCCCTCATACATTAAAGAACTGTTGTTGGTTTTGTTATTATTGTAGGAGGAGAGAATGCCCTATCAATTTCCTTAAACAGTAGCAAACTCTTCAAAGCTGGAGGACATTGTAATCTTTTGGCTGCCCAAACAACATTTCTACCAGATGCCATTACAGATTGACGAACCACCCTTCGAGCTTGATTATGCAGAGACACAACAGCACGAGGAGGTTGTTGTTGTCTTCCCCCGCTAGTACCTCGCAGGTGATGGTCCATCTGTTGAAGATGTTGAGGTCTTGTGTGTGGTTGCTGGTTTGAATCGCTTCCACTAGTATTAGCTAGCAAATTTTCTTGACAACTGCTTGAGCATAACTGAAGTTTGTACAACAATTCAGAGAAATCTTTTAGATTAGTATTCATCAAAACCCGAATGAGAACGTCAGGATAAGATGCCAGTGTGTGCCCATGAGCAGCTAGAAGGGACATTAAGATTTCCATTCCAATAACAGAAATAGTAACATTATTACTCCGCTTGACCAATTCTGTCATAGCCATCATAACAGCGTTGGGGTGTTGCAGCGTGGGAAATAAAGACATGGACCCGCTGAAGTAATTCCAAGCACTGCTGGCGACTCCCCCGAGGTAGCTTCTGCTGTAGTCTTGTGACCGAGGTTGAGTGTTGGCTCCAAGTTGAATAAGTTGATCAACCATCAGTAAGTTTTGGTTATTGATAGCTTGGTAGAGTGGAGGTCCGGAACATTTGTACATATGTTGTGTTATCAGATTGATATCAGCACCGTGACGTACCTGGTAGAATAACAATATCAAATATGATGATAACCACAACCAAACGTGACTAGAAAAACTATACAAAATTTTCGTATAAAGTGTAGCCTGATTCATCCACATCAAATAATTTTCAGACTATTTTATGTAATATAATTGTGGTTACTCTGACTAAATAACTTTCAGGACACTTAATAAAACAAACTGTAGTTACTGCCTGGAGGACCGCTTTGTAGGGCAGTGTAAGACAGGTGGGATGTAAGCCTGAGTAATTTAATGGCCGCATGGCTAGTGCAGTCGTCGCAAAGTTGTTCAGGTTAGGATTTATTTTTATGCCCACTGAGAAAACTCACTTGACAGGCTCCGATGGAGTTGAATCATCAAACTGTAGTCTGTCTCTTGGGGTTTCTATATGGGAGTTATATAATTTACTGGAGTAACCTATGGGATTTTAATCTATCAATTTTACTGGAGTAATCTATAAGGTTGCTATCTATCAATTTACTGGAGTTGTACTCAATCTATCAATTTTACTGGGGTTGTACTATCTATCAATTTTACTGGGAGTTGTACTCTAATCTATCAATTTTACTGGAGTTTGCTCTAATCTTCAATTTTACTGGGGTTTAATCTATCAATTTTACTGGGAGTTGTACTCTAATCTATCAATTTTACTGGGAGTTGTACTCTAATCTATCAATTTTACTGGGAGTTGTGCTCTAATCTATCAATTTTACTGGGAGTTGTGCTCTAATCTATCAATTTTACTGGGAGTTTAATCTATCAATTTTACTGGTATGTAGAGCTATTTTTTTATGTTTCTGTTTAAATTAGGATAGTCTCAAAAAAATCTGAAAAATTGTTACAAAATCAACTTCTACCAACTCAAGACATAAGTTGCTGGCCCTCTCAGATGTTTTCATCTCTTCTATCTAGCCACTTCTAACTTTAGGTATTAGGAACTGTGTGGTCTTGTTATTTTGAGCATATTTTAATATAACACTTCTTTGATGTTTCATCCATCTATCTTTTGGTCTTTCTAGTGTTCTCAGATCAAATCTTCTACTTTTGTCAGTGCAAAATGGTAGTCACTAAATTTCAATCTCACAAGATGGCAGAACCGTTTTATTTTCTGCCTCTTCACATATTTTATGACAGATGTAGTTTCTGAAATGTTTCAAATGTCTTAAACTCTCATTCTATCTCTAATGTTAACGTTGATGGCCTTTCTAATCGGTCACATTTATAAATAGAACTTCAATAGTTTGACTCACCAGAACTTTGAGCATATCAACCAGATTATAGTCTATGGCTGTACTGAGCGGAGTTATTCCATAAATGTCTACAGCATTTGGGTTCGCACCTCTCTCAAGCAGAAGCTGCAGGTAGAAAAATGACAATGCTAGATGAGAATTATGAACAATAAATTCATGTGACAGGTTGATGTGACAGGTTGATGTGACAGGTTGTTGTGATAGCTTGATGTGACAGGTTGATTGACAGGTTGATGTGACAGGTTGATGTGACAGGTTGATGTGACAGGTTGATTGACAGGTTGATGTGACAGGTTGATGGTTCCAGGATAGAGCTTTTCTTGTTTCATTCCCCTCAGATTTTCAAAAGGTATGTTCTTATCAGCGCCAGAATCTATTCTTCACTTCTTAGTTCACTGGAGTCTGTCTTGTTCTAGCCACAAACTCCTAATCTGTAACCCTATCATGCAATCTCAGTACCACTATTCTGTACAAACACCAGTTGATGAATGTTTGTAATTAGTTGTTATTGTTTTAGTCATTCTCCATGTTTCTGACCCATACAGCAAAACTTCCTTCATGGTTAATTAGATTTTGTAGCTACAATTTTAAAAAAAGGTAGCCAGCCCCAAGCCAAACCCTACTTTAGCACCTCTTATGACATGCCTTGTAAGCCACAGTGCTACTGTTCTTTGATCCCTTGCAGGCCCAACAGCACACCCAAATTCTTAAAATATACACAACAGTAATTTTGAAAAAAAAAGTGGCGTCTGTGGCTTAGGGGATAGTGACTCGGTCTATTAACCTCGACGTTCTGAGCTCGAATCACGCTGCGTACAGTTTGGTTGCAAATTGTTTCGTGGGATTTTACAAAGGACGATGGCACCAGCCCGTTCAGAAAGCAATGGCAAACTACTGAACGTAATAATGCCTAGAAAAATCATAAACAGCGTTAAAAGCTGTGGCTGATTCGAAAAGTCCTGTAAAGGATATGCAATTAACAACAAATTATGAAAACATAACCAAAATTATTTTACAAAATAGAAATTCCTTACTGTTGCTGCTTCCATGTTCCTGTAGACTAAAGCTTTTATTAATGGTGTTCTACCCCAAACATCTCTCATGTCAATATTTCTCGACCGATTTACTAGGAGTCGAACACACCCCATCTGCTTTCCCTTGCATGCCTCATGAAGTGCACTCATCCCACATGTGTCTACTTCATCGACATCCATGCCAAGTTCAATGAGATACCTAAAACAGATCAATAATAAGGATTAACATTTACAACAATCTATATGAGATATATATACCATCTTTTTTGTCTTTACCGATGTTCATTTGGCAAGTGTTTTGTCACTGTGACAACTTCTGAGTTTGCACTTATCTCTCCTGTCTTTCAGTTCATCTATAAATCTCTTTTCAAAAGATTCTGCACCTTTGTGTAATATTTTTCATATAAATTGGTCATCAGCTAGATTTTGCCATTTGTCAATGAAAAGTACGGGCCTAACATGGTATGCTCCAATATACTTCATGATATTAAAATGGATTAATTTCCTTACATAACGATCATTGGAGACATAGTTTGCTCACACATGTCAACTGATTATAAATATGTTTACAAACTTCCATAAAAGGATGACAAGAAAACCAGACAAACAAAGAAGTTCTAGAAAAACTAGTTCTTCTTTTTCTTGCGTCGTTCTTATGACCAATTTTAATCACTCTTTGTGATATTTGATCTTTGCCAGAACGTGTACGTTGCACATTGTTGTAGGCCCTAAGCTAGGTTTCCCCTGCTTAGGGCATGTACATCGATTTCAGCCTGACCTCCTAGTAGCCTCTTGACATCGGAGGTAACAGTGTTCTATTCTTTAACAATTTGGCCGTAACCACTCGGGCGGAAAAACTAGTTATGATGGGTTATGATAAGAGAAGCAAGCTTTCATGCAAAAAATTAGTCAGATGTGCCATATTAGGTACCTTGACTATGCCTGAACTCATAGCAACCGAATAAGTACCTCTGAAGTCAGAGTAAAGCTCGCCTGAATGGTGGGAGACACTGGTAATAAGGAAAGCAAGTCTTCAAGCAAAAAATAAATCAGATGTGCCATGATTGTGCCTGAACTCATAGGGACCAAACAAAAAACCCCAAATAACTAGCAATGGGAAAAAAAGGATTACTACAGTAAATAGAAGTCAAAGAAATACAATATTTTTGACAGCAAAAGAGGCATGACAGAATGATAAAAACCTTATTAGAGGGGAAAGTTAAAGGACAATGAGCAAGAGGAAGACAGAGGTACCAGTAGGAAGGAAACATCAAGAGATGGACATATTACAGTATGGCAGAGAGGAACACAAAGGGAAAATATAAGGAATGTTGGAATTCCATTGCAGTCAATCTTTGATGCAGAAGCAATGATGATGATATACACTTACTTTAAATGTCCTCATGTCCGTGCTGCAGGTCTGGATAATGGATGGAGTTGCGTCAATGTGTTCGATACCTCCCCACAACATCATGATAGCCTCCTCCTGCAGAGACTGTAATCTTTCAAGTTTCCCTGTCAAAGTACAAGTAATATACTGCATCTCATCTCATCAATCAGGTATAGTGTCTAATGAGTTGACTCCATCATGAAGTCTCTCAGAACTGTCTCTTCTTCAAGCTATGTGTACAAGTAGTCCACATGCTACATCCTGTCATTTCAAGTTTCTCATATCGGTCTTCATTGCCTTCCTCTTCAAGTTACATTGTGTCTGTCTTTATGTCAATCTTTCTTATTATTTCTCTTAATATTATTTCTTATCCTATTTCTAAAAATTTTTTGTCTTTTCTGTCATGAAACCTCCTTTCTTCTATATCATCTCAAATCATCAATTCTCTCACTCTTGTTCATTTCCATGTTCACCATACATTATAGGATATATATATATTGATGTAGAATGGATTGCACTATCTCACTACATCAATACAAATATGAGATTACTAATGGGTGATGTACTCCATCATTAGAGTTTATGAAAAATGTATGTCTTCTTGAATATGTTGTAGAAGAGTCCTACATGCAACAAGTCCTTGTCAATTGAGATGAGAATTCCAGTTATTTAGTGGTACATAGAATCAATACTGACATACTGATGCGAGTCATGGACAATAAACAAACAGATTGAAAAATCTGAGGTCCGTGGTTTTACAGAAGAATGATGAGAGTCCCATGGACTGCTAAAATGACTAATGTTGAGGTGTTGAATGAGATTAAGACACAGATAAAACATATTGTCAATGTAAGAAAGCGGCAGTCATCATTTTTGGACATGGGATGAGAAGAGGTTTTGAAAACTGTGACAACCGGTAAAATCGAAGGAAGATGAGACAGAGGAAGACAGAAAGAGGGATAGCCTGACTTCATCGCACAGTAGAGTGTCAACACCTATTATGATAGCAAACACCAAAGAAAGAGATTTGTGGAGATCCATGATCCATACGCCAGCCGGACAGTATCTGATGATGACGATGAGAAGAGTATATATCATGGACAGAGAAGAGAACAAAAGGAACTATCCGGAAAGAACTCAAAAACAAAGAAAACTGTCTGATGTTACAAATAAGAAAGAGAAAATTGAGGTATTTTGGACATATAAAAAGACAAACAGGGTTGGAGAACACCATTATAGAAGGATGCATCCCAACAAAGAGGAAGACCAAGAGAAGATGGATTCAGGATGTAATGATGATTTGAACATAACGTTGCAGAGGCAGGACATCTAACTAATGAGAAAGATAAATTCTAAAGGACTGTTAAGGTGACAAAGTTCTGCTCAGGACAAGTTATTGAAAATAAAAATTGTGGTAGAGGGTGTTCAAGATAAAAGTAGCCCAATTGACAAATCAAAACTCATCAACCAGGCTACTTTTATCTTAAACATCCTGTATATCCTTTAAGGAAGTCGCCATTAACCACAGTAAAAAGTGTTAATTTTCCAGGCACCACTTATACATTCAGTAGTTTGTCACAGCTTTCTAAATGGTGAGGTATATTTTTACTGTTCATAAAAATACACAGGAACAAATTTGCTTCCAAACTGTCCGCAGCTTAGTTTGAACCAGGTACACTTGGGTAGTGATCGCGCTCACTATCACCAAGCCATACACATCCACGGACAAGCATTAGATGATGATCTCCATACACATCCACGGACAAGCTATTAGATGATAGATCTCCATACACATCCACGGATAAGCTATTAGATGATGGATCTCCATACACATCCACGGATAAGCTATTAGATGATGGATCTCCATACACATCCACGGATAAGCTATTAGATGATGGATCTCCATACACATCCACGGATAAGCTATTAGATGATAGATTCCCATACACATCCACGGATAAGCTATTAGATGATGGATCTCCATACACATCCACGGATAAGCTATTAGATGATGGATATAAATAGGAAAGAAACTTTTTAAACCAAGTGGTATTTAGAGTAATATAATGTTAGGTCCAGTATTTTCACTGACCATCGGCACACGACAGGTGATGTGGTCAACATCATGCAGACCGCCTTAAATTCCCAGTGCTTTTTCTAGTACCCAATTGAGGCTGGGTAAATCTGTGAGCCGTTATTGTCAGAAAAAATGTCCACGCTCACTGGAGAATCAAACCTGGTCCACTAGCCTAAGAAGTAAGTTCACTAATAACTACGCTGCTGTGGCTCTCATGACGGATATAATAATACGTCAATTGATGTAGTGGGACTCACTTTCTTGACTGCTTCCATGACATCTCTGACAAATTCTCTGTATGGTTCATCAACTTGTTCTGAGTTTGCCATACCAGACTGCCATTCTGACCACATGGATGATACTTTAGCCATGAGAATACCCATCCTTGAATCAATCTGATGTTGCTTCTGATGTCAAATGTGCCAACTGTATTGATGATGTTGTGGAAAGGCCTTTGTAGTAGTTCTAGTCGGTGTAGAGACTCTGTGAAATAGTCATAGATATTGATAAGGTTAGTCACTTAGTTCACTACCTTCAACATTCAATACAAATGAATATGAGTCATAAAGTTGAAACAAGAATGGTGAGATGCCGGAGCCATAGAAGCAAAGTATAGTACCACTGCGACCTACAAGGTATGTCGTAAGAAGAATTGAGGTAGGGGCCTGGGGAAGCTACCTAGTAAATAAAAGTGTCATAAACTGGATGTGCTGGCCTACTTGTAGGCGCATAACTGGCACAACATAAAATCACTCTTAGGCTCAGATCACATACAAATCACACAGAGTGGTTAACAAGTGTTGATATGGAGTGTTTGAAGAAGAAGAAGATAAAGTCGAAACAAGGATGGTGAGATGAAAATGAGTGGAGGTACTGGTACAGACAGGTATCAGAGAAATCCCTTCATTTTCATCCATGGGCATCAGGATCAGGGTAATGAATGAGCTGATAGATTGGCTGGCATGGCCACGATATCATAGGGAGCTGCAGTGGACCAAAATGACATTCTTAACGCATTGAGAGTCTTTCCAAACAGAGGAGTTTCAGGGTTGTGACTCCCAGTTGCTAACATGAATAACAGAGATGTGTGTCAATATTGATACAAACCTAAAAGAATGGCAAACCAAATATGCACACAAAAAATTGATTAATCAATATGGAACTGGAATGTTGGGCCGCTGGATGTTTCTTGATTTGTTGAGGAGAGATAGGAGCAAGTCAAGGTACACTTTTTCATACGATGAGGTGTATTGGTTATCTTCTTTCTTTCTTTTTTGTCCTTCTTGTTTTTTTTGCCGCTAGGCGTAGCAGGTTTAACTGATGATCGGTTTTCGAGATAATGCACGCTCGGTCGCTTGATATGGTGTGGTATTGTGGAGTTTTAAGATGTCTGTAACTCCATCAACCCATCTTTTCTTGGTCTGCCCTTTCCTCTTGATGATTCCATTTTCAGGTTGTACGCTCTTGCAACTGGTGTATTCGGGTTCATTCTGACCAAGTGGCCAAACCATTTGAGTCTCTGTTTTTCAATAAATCTAATAGCAGGTGTTGTTCCGACTGTTCTTCTAATTTCCTCATTTCTTATATGGTCTCTTCTTGTTTTATTTACTGCTTTCCTCAGGCATCTCATTTCGCATGTGGTAATTTTCCTTTCTTGTTATTTTGTCAGTGCCCATGTTTGGCTCTGGTAGCACAGTGTTGGTATAAAGACTAAATTTATAATCTGTCTTTTAGTCACTACTGGAATAGCTGGGTGTTTCAAGATTGGGGTAAACTCGTATGTAATGTTGTTGGCTTGCTGGATTCTAGTTTCGATCTCTCTGTCCAGTCTACTATCAGATGTGAAGATACTTCCAAGGTGTATTGGGTTATACTGGGTACTAAATTAAGTGGTGTGCTGAAAGTATGTGGCAAAGAAATTGTAAACCAACAAGACGTGTGTGTGCCACAGCTGATGACATACTGAGGAGACGCCTTATGACTAATTTTTGATGCAGTATGGGATCGAGACTAAACTAACTGTATATATTGAGATACGTTAGTTTTCTATTTATAAACTCAGAACAGGGATGTGTTCAACATCACTCTGTCCCCCTTTACTTTCCAACTTTTTTCTGCTACCCAACTGAAGCTGGGTCAACTTGAGAGCCATTACAGTCAGGAAAAAATGATACTCTCACTGTGGGATTTAACCTAGACCATGTTCCTAAGTAGTGAGCGCACTACCCACTACATTACTGCAGCTCAATACCATTTTGTTTGTAATGAAGCTAATTTGTTTGATGTTCTTTCACAGATGCCAGAATTACCTACCCTTAATAGCACCATCCAACAATTTGTTGAAGCTAACACCAAATACAACATGGACAGAACTGCATACGATGACACCACTAAGAATATAACAGGTTTGGATCAAGAATTGAACCCTGACCAAGAATCTAATACAGCAAAACAACTAAAGAAGCCGCTCAATGACTTTAAGAACTCAACAGAGCTAACCAACACATCAATATCCTCAATCAATTTTCCCAAAGTTACAATCATGAATCTAAACAATCACAAAAAACCTACAATCAATAATAACAATCATGTACAAGCTGTATATAATATGTGGCATAGATCTGAGAATTCTAATGAGGATATTATAAATTTACATCAACTCTTGACCAGAGCTCAACAGATTAGCCTTTCTTGTACACACAAGCTAAGCTAACATGTTCCTTCTTCTTCTTCACCTTTCGACTTCCAACGGAGCACAGGTCTTCAACAAACTTCTTCCAACCCTTCCTCTCTCTTGCCATCCCTTCCAATTCTTTCCTTGTCCTGCCTATCCTTTTAATATCAGTCTCCAGTTCTGTCCTTTGGTATTTTTAGGCCTTCCCCTACTCCTCTGTCCTTGTGGGTCCCAAAACAGTGCCTGTCTTGCAATGCTTCTGGTTGGTCTCAATGTCTGTCTATCTACTGCCAACATCTCTTCCATAGCTCTTTCTCTGAGATCATCATTCATAATCTTATCATACCATCTCAGTCTCTCTATTCTACATAAAAATCTATTTATGAAGGTCTGTAGTTTATCAGGTTCCTGAACTGGATAAAACCTTCCATCAACACTTGACCAGACCTCAAAATATTAGCCTTACTTGCACACACAAGCTCAAGTCAAGCTAACAGGTTCTTGATCTAGGTTATGATGTGTGTCACCATTAATAAATATACTACTAACATTTTATGATCAATAAAGAAAAAATAACAATGTGCTGCTTGAAACATTTCTTGGTTTTTCTGTTTCAAATAGTTATTTGTTTCATTAGTATTTAAGGAGTTTCTGTAGATAAGTGGTTAAGCCCTTGCTTTGTGTTCTGAAGGTAGTGGGTTTGAATCCGGACCACATGGCCCTGTTCTTGGGTGAACTTTTCCCAGAGACCTCTAGGATTGTTGCGAAGCTACCAATTCGTGCTTTGTGCAATACTCTTGGCAAGTGCCGTGTCATTTCTGCAGAGATGGACAGAGCCATATGGGGTTAAAACATGGGGCAATGAAGTCTATCCTTTGGCTTTAGACTCTTTATAGAGGAGCAAGTGATTAGGAGGGAGGTTTAGAACACATTGTGACAACTGGTAAAATCGAGGGTAGCGAGACAGAGAAGACAAAGAAAATTTTGGATAGCCTGACTTCATGGCAGAACATCAACATCTGAGTTGATAGCAAACACCAACTGACAAAGATTTGTGGAGATCCATGATCCTCGCCAGCCGGCACGGCACCTGATGATGATGACAGAGGAGTGTCTTTAACCAGCGAGTCACAGAAACCATCAGTATGCATACCCTTCAACATCTATTGGGGGAGACTGAGCATTTATGGGTCTGCCCGGAGTGCTCTGATGTCAGTTTAGTACCCAATATATTTGAATAGTCTACAGATCCTATATTGTTTGTAAAATATATAATACATATATATTGAATGCCTTCTACTCTGACTAATCTGTCCAACACATTGAATATAATCAATATCACATGTGTTGAAATTCTCTCCTACAAATATCATATGACCTTTGTTCTGTGAATGATCTGGTGATGAGTATCAGGTAGATCAAAGCTCATATATTTTTCTATTTTTTAACTAGAATACACAGAGTAATATGACTTACTCCTCTTTGCTCCTTGTGGAGCATTGGGCCTCATCAGTTATTGGCCAGTTTACTCAATCTCTGGCTTTCTTTATTAAATCCCAGGATAGTCCAGCTTCCCAAATTTCCTCAAGACGATTCTGATTCTGTCTCCAAGTCTGTCAAGGACGTCCTCTTCTTCGCTTTCCCTGTGGTTTCTACTCAAGTGTTTGACTAGTAACACTCAACTGTGTCTTTAGATTGGGTATGCTTGACCCACCGCCATTTTTTCCTCCCAGCCTTGGTCATCATGGGTTCCTGTCTTGTTCTTATTAACAGTTCTGTGTTTGCAACTCTGTCATACGTCATACTATCTCAGTCTGAGAATACACTAAAAACACCATCGCAGTCTGAGAATACACAAAGACACTCTGAGAATAAGCCAAAGTCACCATCTCAGTCTGAGAATACACAAAAGATACCCTGAGAATAAGCCAAAGACACCATCTCAGTCTGAGAATACACCAAAGACACCCTGAGTATAAGCCAAAGACACCATCTCAGTCTAACCCTACACCAAAGACACTCTGAGAGTATGCCAAAGTCACCATCTCAGTCTGAGAGTACACAAAAGACACCATTTCAGTCTGAGAATACACCAAAGACACCATCTCAGTCTGAGAATACACCAAAGACACCATCTAAGTCTGAGAGTACACCAAAGACACCATCTCAGTCTGAGAATACACCAAAGACATCCTGAGAGTACACCAAAGACACCATCTCAGTCTGAGAGTACACCAAAGACACCATCTAAGTCTGAGAGTACACCAAAGACACCATCTCAGTCTGAGAGTACACCAAAGACACCATCTAAGTCTGAGAGTACACAAAAGACATCCTGAGAGTACACCAAAGACACCATCTCAGTCTGAGAGTACATCAAAGACACCATCTCAGTCTGAGAGTACACCAAAGACATCCTAAGAGTTACACCAAGACACCATCTCAGTCTGAAGTACACAAGGACACCATCTCAGTCTGAGAGTACACCAAAGACATCCTGAGAGTACACAAAACACCATCTCAGTCTGAGAATACACCAAAGACATCCTAAGAGTACACCAAAGACACCATCTCAGTCTGAGAATACACCAAAGACACCATCTCAGTCTGAAGTCCAAAGACACCATCTCAGTCTGAGAGTACACCAAAGACACCCTGAGAGTACACCAAAGACACCATCTCAGTCTGAGAATACACCAAAGACACCATCTCAGTCTGAGAGTACACCAAAGACATCCTGAGAGTACACCAAAGACACCATCTCAGTCTGAGAATACACCAAAGACACCATCTCAGTCTGAGAATACACCAAAGACATCCTGAGAATACACCAAAGACACCATCTCAGTCTGAGAGTACACCAAAGACACCATCTCAGTCTGAGAATACACCAAAGACACCATCTCAGTCTGAGAATACACCAAAGACACCATCTCAGTCTGAGAGTATACCAAAGACATCTGTTGACAATGGTCTGAAAATAAATATGAATAATAACAAGTATATGTTGCTGGGAAAAAAACTTTACTTTTCACACTGAAATATTTTAGAACCTTGGACCAGTAACTTTTGCAATATGAAACTGTGCATAATACATCTCACATACTTCAGACCAACCAAACTTCAGTATTGTTTGAATTCAAAATGATGTACTACAATCTATGATTCATGTTTTGTGTGTGTTACATTCTAAGTAGATACAATAATAGCTGTCCATCACAAGTGATGATGATAACAGTCTAAGACCTGTGTTGCTGCACCTCTCTGGTGTGTGTGGAGGTGACTGTAAAGTCCAATCCTTCAATACAATCCCTACCAAAGGGCATACATGATCAAGGTTGGACATTTAGGTGTTTTGTCTTTTCACCCAGCTCGATTTCTCTGCACCTCAATAGTACGATGATTCTCAGTTATGAGAGTTTCTCTTGTGTTGTTACAGCGCCACATTTGGCGATCTTGCGTCAGGATTCCCAGCATGTGGTGTCTATATCAGCATTTCAGACATTTAGAGTGTCTTTAAAGCGTTTTCTGTCCACCAGCAGAACGTCTGCCCCCTTCAAGTTCACCATACATCAACTGTTTGGAATGCATTTATCAGGAATCCTAGCAACGGGACCGAACCATCTCACTTGGACCTACTGCAACAGGGTTTGATGCTTGGGATCTTGGCTCTTATGAGGTATATGTTGATATATCAGCTAGTGGGCAGTTCATACAAAATACTACGAGAGTGAATCGGTTAAATATTCTTCTTCTTCTAACACTCTGTCTTACAGCTAAATAAAGCTCCCATTTGGAGCCAGACTGCGATCAAATTAATCATTATTTGTGTCACTCCCGAGATATAAACTCGTCAAGTATTTTTGTTTACTTTTATATACTTATATATTATTTTTGATTACTTTTATTATTGGTCTCAAAAGTCTCGCCATCCCTATATTCTTTGAATTTTTATTAACTTGAAAGTGGAGGCTATAATTTTTCGGACATAACATAAGACGAGGAGGGATAACATGCAAAATCGATTGAAGAAAAAGACAACTATTGTAGATAGGAAATATACTGCACAACTGAACTTCATGGCACAAAAATATGTCAATATCAGAACTGTAGGCTACATATGTCTACAGACAAAGGACTGACTTCCTTGCATGGTATTTCCCATTTGGCATCATTCTCTCAGTAGAAATGGACACTTCACCTGTTGAGAGCATTGCCCATAGCAAGAACTCTAGCTAGAAATGGCACTTCACCTGTTGAGAGCATTGCACAAAGCAAGAACTCTGTAGCTCACTCAACAATTGTAGGAGTCGCTAGAAAAATGCACTCAAAAAGAAAGGTATTGTCCAGATTTGAACCCATGACTTTCAGAAAGCAAGCCAGATGGCTTAACCACAGATGTGACGACCTATACCAGCTACAATGATTAAGTTATATATGTCTTATGATTCAAGCTGTATTTTTTTATTTGCATGACATTCCCATCTTAAGTAGAAGGATACGTCAATACTAAATTTTCTAATTCAGCACTGTCCAATGCTGCAGCCTTATCATTCAACTATGTGGCACACTATTTTACTCCTCTGGTTTTAAAATTAGATTAAATGAGAAAAAAACTAGTTTCCAGTTTATTTTGCAGCACTACCATGACCAGAATCTTCCTGCTGTTGTAATCTTGCAAAATTGTGTAACCATTCTACTGCCCCCTAACTCCACCCATTGCTTTTTCACTGGAGAAAGTGTAAACATCTCAACTATATCAATAGTGCTAATATTATTAGTAGTATTTCAATCATGACATGACACCAGCGTCTCTACAACCACCAGCCAGATGCACTCCAAAATATATATATATATATATACGTTTGACAACACTGATATAAGGATTTTAAGCATCATTAAATAACGTGTCCTGAGAAGAACTTATCACCCTAACAGTCCTTTAGAACTTCTCTCTTTCATAGGCCAGATGTCCCGTCTCTGCAGCTGTCAGTTTCAAATCATCAGATACTTCCTGAATAAATCTTTCTGTGTTCTTCCTCTTTGGAATGCCTCCTTCCATAATGGTCTTCTTCAACCCTTCATGTTTTTATATGTTCAATATACTTCAATTTCATCATTCTTTTTTGTAGCCTAAAGATTTTATCATTTCTATTTACCTGCTATCAAATCCTATAACTTCTCCATACTTTATAGTTTAATTGCTATGTAAGTAGTTGACTATATTGTTGCAGTTCTTATATCATCAGAAAAACACCTTCATGACACATTTGTATGAGCATACAATAATTACTACGAAATAACTGTTTTTAAAATGTCTTTATACTTTAATATTGCGTTTATGTACGTTTTATTTGCAAGTTTGTATCATACTTTATCTATTGTTGTATGTTATGCGGTCTATTTTGCTGTTATCTCAGTATTCTAAGTTCAGGAGTGTGTGACTGACGTCGTGTGACCGTCATTTCTGTTTATCCTCCAAATTGTTGTTTATTGGAGATGTAGTCTCTTGGCTAACTCTTAAAAGTCTTCTACGATATAAGAACACCCTCATTACAGTCTAAACTCAATATTAATGAAATATATAGTACTTTATAATGTAATAAACATAATTAACAAATCAATGAAACTTGTTTATTATGATCAAATATTACCTTACGTTGTCGTCCGCTATTTCATCAACAAGGGATTTCGAATAGCAACTACTCGTTAATCGAATACCAGATACGTCCTGGATCCGATAGTAACGAAGTGCACTTGATAATAGCCGTCCATCGCAAGCGATGATGACAACAATCTCAGACGTGTGCTGTGCACCTCTCTGGTGTGTGCGGAGGTGACTGTAGAGTCCAATCCTAGAACAGAATCCCCGACCACAGGTGGGGCATACATGATCAAGGTTAGACATGTGCGTGTTGTGTGCTCTGTCTTTTCGCGCTGCTCGTTTTCTCTGTGACTCAACAATACGATGATTCTCAGCTATTCGGGTTCCTCTTTGTTGTTACAGCGCCACATTTGGCGATTTGCGCAAGGATTCCCAGCACGTATTGTCTATATCAAGCATTTCAGAGACACTTTAAGAGTGTCTTTAAAGCGTTTTCTGTCCACCAGCTAAACGTCTGCCCCTTCAAGCTCGCCATACATCAATTGTTTTGGGATGCGTTTATCAAGCATTCGAGCAACGTGACCGACCCATCTCACTTGGGCCTTCTGCAACAGGGCGTTGACGCTTGGGATCTTTGCTCTTGTGAGGATAAGTATTACTTAATTATCACTACTGTGTGAGCAGCTTGTATCATCCCCGTATGATAAATTGACTGGAATTAATTCTGTCAATTTATGCTTCCTGCTCTGATTATATCATCCATGTTATCTCCACTTTTCATTTATATTTATGTGATTTCAGGTACAAAGATTACCGTCGCTATAGTCCGTTCAACAATTCATAGCCACAGTCAAATGCGAATGTAGCAAAACCATCAATTCTACAGTAGCGAAACTTTGCACCCAACCTTAGAATTATACCGACGCAAATGTCTCTTCTCTTCACCTTTCAACTCCCAGCTCAGCACAGGTCTTAAACAAAATTCTTCCAGCTCTTCCTCTCTTTTGCCATCCCTTCCAACTCTTTCCATGTTTTACCTATTCTTTTAATATCAGCCTCCAGCTCTATTCTCCAGGTCTGTCTAGGCTTTCCCCTACTTCTCTTTCCCTACGGGTTTCAAAACAGTGCCTATCTTGTAATGCTTCAAGTTGCTCTTCTCAATGTATGTCCTATCCATAGCCAGCGTTTCTTCCTTAGCTCTTTCTCCACTGGTATCTGCTTTATTTCTCCCTGGTTCTGTTTAGTAATCTTTCTACCACTTATCGCTCTATTCTTAAACATCCTTGAGATCTGTAGTTTTTCTGATGGTTTCTTGTTAGTCTTCATGTTTCCAGTCATGAACGCACTGACCACATTTGATTGAAATATTCTCCGTTTTTTTTTTGTTTTGATCTCCTTTGACTTCCATATCTTACTCAATGCAATCAAGTTTACCCTTAATTTTTGTTTTCTTATCTTGACATCTTTGTTTGTTCCTCGTTCTATGTCTATGTTGCTACCAAGGTATGTGTATGATTCTACATCTTGTAGAGCTGTGTCTATGTTGCTACAAGGTATGTGTATGATTCTCATCTTGTGAGTTGTTATGTGCTCCATTGTGATGATTCTACTCTTGTAACTGTCTATGTTCTACCACATGTTGATTTACATCTTGTAGAATGTGTCTATTTGCATCTAGTATGTGTATGATTCACATCTTGTAGGCTGTGTCTATGTTGCTACCAAGGTATGTGTATGATTCTACATCTTGTAGAGATGTGTCTATGTTGCTACCAAGTATGTGTATGATTCTACATCTTGTAGAGCTGTGTCTATGTTGCTACCAAGGTATGTGTATGATTCTACATCTTGTAGAGCTGTTCTTTTCTACAGTAATGGTTTACATTTTGCTTTTTCTCACATAATCTTGGTTTACTTTCCTACCGAGTGTATTTTCAAACCTAGTTGCTGAGACTTATTATTAGGTATTCATTTGAATCTTTAATCTGTTGCGGATTGTGGGACAGCAATGCCAAATCTTCTGCAAAATCCAAGCCATCTAGTTGTTTCATAAGTGTCCATTGTATTCCCCATCTGTTATCTGCTGTTGTTGATTTCATGATTCAATCTATGGCCAGCAAGAACAGGAATTGTGATAAGAGGCATCCTTGTCTCACCCTGTTCTTATCTCAAAGGATTCCGTCAGTTGGCCCTCATGTATGACTCTGCATTTCATTCCTTCATACGTTCCTTTATTAGGTTTGCAATCTTGGGTGGAACTCCATAGTGTTTTAATAGTTTCTACAATGACTCTATGTCTAGACTATCAAGCGCCTTTTCATAATTCACAAAACCTACGTATAGTGGTGAGTTCCACTCAAGCTTTGCTTACTATAATGTCAGTGTAGCTATCTGGTCTGTGCATGATCTATTCTTGCGAAACCCTGCCTGTTCTTCTCACAGTTGTTTATCTATGGCTTCTTTAAGTCTATCGAGTATAATCCTGTTTAGTATTTTGCCTGGCACTGTAATAGCATTATCCCTCTATAGTTGACATTCCTGCATGTCTCCTTTCTTTGGTAGTTTGATCAAGTGACTTCTTTCACTCTACTGGTATCTCATCTCTCTCCATATCTTACCTAGTAATTTGTATAGTAACTCTGTTGAGATATCTTTATCTGCCTTGATGGCCTCTGCTGGAATGTTGTCTGGCCCAGCTGCTTTTCTATCCTTTAAGTGTTTTATAGCCTTCATTATTTCTTCTTTACTTGGTCTTTCACAGTTAATTTGTAACTCCTCTTCAGCTGACTCTATTTCCGTTGGGATCTGTAGTTTTGGCATATTAAGTAATTCTTCAAAATGTTCTTACCATCTTTTCATTTGTTCTTTAATGTTGCTAATTACTTTGCCTCTCTTGTCTTTTATAAGGCCACTTGATTGTTTGTATTTTCCTGTTAACTTTCTTGTGATGTTATACAGGTCCTTCATATTTCCTTTTTCTGCTACTTCTTCTGCTTCACCTGCCAACTCATCTATATATTTTATGTTATCCTTTCTTATGTTTTGTTTAACCTTTTGTTAGCTTCCCATATACCCTGTAGGCTTTAGCTTTAGTACCTCTAGTTTTACATCTGTTTAGATCTGCTGTCCAGTTTTTCTTTCTTTGATCAGATTAAGGGTATATGTTGTTATCTAATCTTTGTTTTTCCGCTCCTTATCTCCCAAAATCTCTGAGCATGTATGCTTCCATATATTTTGTATCTGTTGCCATTGTTTCTCAGTGCTCATATCGTCTAGCAGCTGTTCAAGTGCTTGATACTGACACAAATGTCTGGTGGAAGAAATTGCTATAGGAAACCTGGATTTTGTAATAAAACTGTTTCGTTTGATGTTGGCGGCATATTTGGCAAGTCTGATACAAATTTTAGTTTTTACAGTTAACGCACAAATATGACATTTGATGACAAGTCTCATGCAAAGGCGTATCATCCCAGCTCATACAGGGGACCAATGTTGATATTTGCAATAGAGTCATGAAATAAAAGGAAATGTAGAATAGTTGTATTATTGTTTTTAAATAACTTACATTACAGTTAAAGTTAGCTTCCATGCCATAATGACATCTACTTTTCACGTCCAGGCTTGGGACTGGCTATGGTGGAGCTACTTTGAGACGTTCTTTTCAAATCGCTACTTCTTCGGTACAATGTGCGTGTGTTAACATATGTGGCAGGGAGGTATCACTATAATAAAATAGCTCTTTTCTCTGGTTCTTGTATACTGTGGTATAGACGACTCATATGTGCCTCTTTGCGGAAATGCGGTAAAGTATTAATGCTACTTTTGCATTGTAACTTCAAACTCATTAGAAATGTTATATCAGTGTCTGTTTTGAGAAGTCAACAAGATGATCCAATAGCCTCACACTCATTTCGATATACGTCTTTAACTGAAAGTCCGTGTCGCACTTATGACGTCATTTGTTTATCATGGTCAACCTCGAATTGATTTACTCAACGTCGTTTGGGATTGGTGCACGGGACATGCAAGAATCGTCAAAAAAAAACCACGGATTTCGTCCTGAATGTTGCTATGTTTGTAATCAATGTATTAAATGGCTGTAAACATTAGTTTCTTCAACCATGCCAATGGACAGCGTTAAATATAAGCACAAAGAAAAAACTTCTAGATAGTATGATTGTTTGAATGGCAGGAAATATTTTGTAACGTCGGGAACATGTGTAGTTCACATGCAAGTTTTCAAGTTATTTAATCAAATGGTTATAAAGATACACATTTTTTTCTGTGGGAATGACAAGTTGAACGGACTATATATATATATATATATAAATATATATATATATATATATATATATATATATATATATATATATATATATAATATATTCAACATATCTCCATCTTCTCTTTTTTATAACAGTTGTTACTAGTAGTTGACCAGACATTTCTCTGATTTCATCACTTCTCTGAATTCGTTCCATTTTATACTCATTATTTTCGCCTAGTGGTTACGGGGCCCAAATTTGGGTGTAAAGAATAGAACCACTGTTACCTTCCACGCATGTAGTAAGAGGCGACTAATGAGGTTTGGCTGAAATCGGATGCATGTGTCCTAAACGTGTAGAAGTCTTATGCGTTTAGGGGCCTACCAAACCAATGTGCAACGTATACACGTTTTGGCAAAGATCAAACATATCACAAAGAGTGATTAAAATTGGTCGTAAAGAACGAACGCAAAGAAGAAGAAGAAGAATATTCATTATTTTCGCAGACATCTATTTTCAAATGCATTCAACTTGCTTTCTATATCTTTAGTCATTTTCCAACTCTCGCTGGCATATGTTAGGATTGATTCAACATTTGAATTGAAAATTCGTAATTTAGTTTTAATACTATATAACTTGCAGTTCCATATTTTGTTTAGACTTTTAAAAGCTGATGTTGCTTTGCCAATTCGTATCATAATTTCTTTTGTAACATTTCCTGCGCAATCAAAATTGCTACCTAAATAGGTGAACTGCTCTGTTCTGTTTATCATTTCAGATTAAAGTGTGATATCTGCACTACTTGCCATAGGTGTCTTCATCCGATATTTGCGTCGGTATAATTCTAAGGTTTGCTGCAAAGTTTCGCTACTGTAGAATTGATGGTTCTGCTAGAATTCGCATTGGACTGTAGGCATGAGTTGTTGAACGGACTATAGTACTGATAGCACCTGTGATAGAAAGTAGACATAAAACAAACAAGGGAGATCAAATACTTAGGAGCAATTTTCACAGCAGATGGAAGTATCGATAGCGAAATCAGCAATCGTTGCACAAAAGCTAACCAAGTACTGGGACAGTTAACACCACTGTTGTCACACAAAGAGATACCGCTGACAACTAAAGCAAATCTCATATGAACGATTTTCTGGCCAACACTATATTACCAGTGTCAAACATGGCCAATAACAGCAGTTAATGAGTGGAAAATCATAACGACAGAGATGAGGTGTCTTAGAAGAGCTGCAGGTGTGACAATAAGAGACACAATTAGAAATGAAGAAATCAGAAGGAGACTGGATGTGAAACCAGTTATGCAATTCATAAAAGAACAACAGATTAAATGGTTTGGACACTGACCAGAATGCCCTGGTATCGCCTACCACAGAGAGCCACACAGAAAAAGTATAATGAGTACAAGGCAAGAGGAAGACCACGCAAAGATGGAGCGACGGCATCAAGAACAGCCTTACGAACATGAATATCAGCTTACAAAGTGCCTTAAAAAAGCATACACAAGATCACTACGTTTCACCCACAACACTTCTATAAAGAAGTAAATGGTGGAAGAGAAGAAGAAGAAGCACCTGTTTTATACATCGATAATTTACAACACTGTCTATAGTCCAGTAGACCGCTTTAAGTAACGAGTACTTAGTAGCTTGTACAAAGTAACGAGTACATTTTACAACAGTAACGAATTGATTCAATATATTAAAGTATTTGAAACGCAAATCACTGTTGACATTAGCTTGTCAAACCACGACACTGGGCAACAACCCGTTAGCAGTGTGACGACAAAAGAAGAAGATTAGCTTGCCAGGTTAACGTTTGTAGTTCAAGCCAAACAGACAATATCATGGGGGAATAGAAAAAGCCAAATAAATGTAAACATATTTTCATATTGTCGTCTAATTAGATCTAATTAGACGAGTATATTATATAAGTAGATCTAATTCCTGACCGTCATCCTCGTTTGAAAAAGTAGATTATAGTTTAAACTTACCACATCACGTGTAAAGTCTGCAACAGTTTTCCAGATATGTTGTAAATATTTAATGAGGATTAGGATAATCCAAAATCATTCCTACGTCTGGGTCAACTTAACCGACCATGTCAAGTATGTTATGCGGATCGACGTCATGGTACATTGGGCATTCCCATAAGTGCTCCGTTCTCCGCTACAGTAACCATCCTTCTTCTTCTGCGAACGCCCTTTGTTATTCAGGCGAAAGTCATAACACCTGGTATTGCGCTTCTGACTGAGTTTTACGTGAGGCCAATTTACCCTTTTACAGGTGTCCCTCAACCATGCGTACAGCCTCTTCGACTTAGAGGTACTTGAAGATTAGAACCTCCAAGCGTGATCGTTACAGTAAGCGTGTTGTCCGTATAACTTTTGCATTGAGTCCTCGTACAATCGTTACTTTTACGGCCAGAGTTAATTAGTGAAATGCGACTTCCCTATAGGATTTCCTGCCTTTAGTGAGGTCGTTCCGTAGGCATTGTATGATAAACACTCTTTAATGAACTTTTAATGCCCTATATTTGGGCTTGGATCTACGCCAAAGAGCATTAGCTACTGTGCTCTGACTGGGTGAGGTTGCTCCGGTTTTATTAGCATTCTCGACCATTCTAGGGATAGTCATTGGAACTGTCACCTTTCTTGTATTCATTGCTCTCTTACGATCATTTTTTTGCCGTATATTTGGGAATTATGATCTTCGCCAAAGAGCATGTCTACAATATGCGTTCTTTCTGACTATATGAGGACGTTCCGGATTAGAAACATTCTCAGTCATTGGTGACACATGTACTTGTCACCCAAACGATTATTTTTGTCTTTTTATTGACTTTTATATGATCTGAGCCATGGTGTTTGGACGTCATCTTACTCTGTGTAGGATGATCGGCGTCCGAAAAGTATCGCCATTCGCCAATACTTGGGTTTGTACCAGTCAAGTCTTTGCACTATCGGCCTTACTTTTCTATCCATGGTGAGTTTGTTTCTGAGTAGGAGTATTCTCAGGCGTTTCGGGGCGCGTGTCGGCACTTGACAATTTGCAATGTCTACTCTGCATTTTCCCTGTTCCTTGGAAACACTGGTATTCTAGAGAGTCGTTTCAATCGGCGATAGCAACACAACTGAAATTTTGCGCTCGCCAACATCACCCACCTTAGTTCTTCCGGGGATGTTAGCTGTCAATGCAACAGTACCTTGTCCGGTTGTCCCAGGGAGGGCAGTTTCGTTAGGCACTAAAACGCAGCCTTAGGATTTGCGCTTCACCAACCTTACCCAGTAAATGTATCTGCGCTAGGTCTTTGCTACGGAGTTTGCGGCAATCTTCCCATGTGTCGTCACGATACGTTACATTGTTTTCAGAGACACTTGTTGAGACTTGATTCGTTACGCATCGTTCTCATTGATTCTTGAGTAGGCATCCAAAAGTCCAGCTGCACACCGCAGGCTACCCATGAGATAATGATTTGTACATCCAGTCAGTACGTTCATTGCCCTTCCCTCCAGTATGTCCAGGTGTGTACAGCAAAGTCAGGGTCACCACCGAATACTATCCATGCATTCTAATCGCAGACTTCCAGACTCAATCCTTTGAAGCATATGTGGAGTATATTATCACCCGTTTGAGAACATTCTCCCGCATCATATCCTTCATCTCGACATCGCAAGGATACAAGAAAACAAAACGACTTTACAAGATCATCCGTTTATAAAATTAAGCTGCGCATCTCTGAAAAGAAAACAGAGATCAAAATACTAAGAGCATGCATATTCCCAGTGGCAACATATGTGTGTGAAACATGGACATTTAATAAAGCAGTGGAAAAACATATAGTGCTTTTGAATATAAGTGTTACAGAAGAGTCATCCGTATATCTTGGACAGAGAAGAGAACAAATAGATCTATCCAGAAAGAATTCAAAATCAAAGAAAACTGGCTGATGCTACAAATAAGAAAGAGAAAATTGAGATATTTTGGAAAAAAAACTACAAGAATACATGGAAGGGGGCATGGGAAAAGAACATTCATGGAAGGAGGCATACCGGCAAAGAGAAGAAGAGGAAGACCACGGAGAGGATGGATTCAGGATGTAACTATTGCTTTGAACTGCAGAGACAGGACATCTGGCCTACGAGAGAGAAATTCCGGAGGACTGTTGGGGTGGCAAAGTTATGCTCAAGACAAACAACTTAATGATGATAATGATTATGAAACTATAAAATTCATAAAATTATTATTATCTCATAAAGATATTGATGTTAATAAACCAAGAAAGGATGAATTTACACAGTGGCGGCTCGTAATTAGTTTTGTTGATGGGACTAGACAGACATTTTCGGAAAAATCATGGTTTCGGTTAGGATATAATTTAATGTATAAAATAAATATACGTTACATCTTATTTTTGGTGGGGCTCGGCCCTACTGGCCCTTAATGACTAGCCGCCTCTGGATTTACATCATTACATTTAGCTTGTGTACAAGAAAATATTGAAATTATTATTAGTTCATAAAGATATTTATGAAACCACATCATTTGATTATACATTATTACATAACGATTGTGTACCAGAAAACATTGAAATTGTTAAAATTATTATTAAATCATAGGCGAAACACGTAATCACAAGGTACTGTAGTTTTACAAATTACAAAAACAATGACAATATACAGCAAAGTTTCGACCAACAAGGCCTTTATCAAGCAAACTAACAACAGGAGTGACGAATTTTAAAAAACAAAAACATATGGACGACTATATACGAGACTTTTTTTTAAATTCGTCACTCCTGGTGTTCGTTCAATTGACGTGAATGAAAACTTGACAGAAAGAAATAATGATCTTTTGTTACCTAAGATACATAAGAGATCTAATTAGTGATGATTCTGCTGGATGTGGTAAAACTAGATTACTATTAAACATGCGTTTAAACGGGTAGTTAGATTTTAATAAGTTATATCTGTTTAGAAAAGCGCTTTATCAACTGATATATAAGATAATATATAGATATATATATAGAATCAATACTGACATACGGATGCGAGTCATGGACAATGAGCACACAGATCGAAAAATATCTGAGGTCACAGAAATGTGGTTTTTTAGAAGAATGATGAGAATCCATGGACTGCTAAAATGACTAATGTTGAGGTGTTGAATGAGACCAAGACACAGAGAAAGCTTATCATCAATATAAGAAAGAGCAGTCATCATTTTTCGGGCATGTGATGAGGAGGGGGGTTTAGAACACATTGTGACAACCAGTAAAATCGAGGGTAGACGAGACAGGGAAGACAGAGAGAGAAAATGTTGGATGGCCTGACTTCATGGCACGGTAGAGCGTCAACATCTGAGTTGATAGCAAACACCAACGACAGAGATTTGTGGAGATCCATGATCGCCTACGCCAGCCGGCATGGCACCTGATGATGATGCTGATATAAGATAATAAAGAAGGGAATTGAAGAAAAACTTACTAAAGAAGTAATATTAAATATTATCAGAAACATCAAAGAAATACAGAATACAAATATATCTCTATAAATGAATTAATAAAGGAAGTTGCACAATATGTTTCAAAGAAAGAAATTACTGGATGTCATTTTTGTGAAAATGTAAAAGATGTTCCCTGCACAGAAAAACATAACACTATAAGATACAAATCTAATATGTTATATGAACATGTAAAGATGTTCCCTAGCACAGAAGAACTTAACACTATAGATACAAATCTAATAATTTTGGATGATCTTGTGCTAGAAACAAAAGAACAAGACAAATGTGAGAGCAATTATGTTCAAGGAAAACATAACAACGTAGATTGTTTTTATTTAGCACAAAATTATTTCAAAGTACTAGGACAAACAGTAACAGAAAACGCTAATTGTATCTGTTTAATTGAACAAGATGAGCGTAATCTAAATAGTTTATATCGAGCACAAGTGGATACTACTCTTTGATTCTAGCCACGCCCGAGTGGTTACCGAGCCCCAAATTTGGGGTGTAAAGAATAGAACACTGTTACTGCCACGCATGTCGTAATAGAGAGCCGCGGTAGCGTAGTTGTTAGTGAACTCGCTTCTCAAGGCTGGTGGTCCGGGTTCAACACCCACAGTGCGCGTGGAATTTTTCTCGACTGCGACGACTCACAGGTCGACCCAGCCTCAACTGGGTACCAGGGCTCTGGGAAAGTAAAGACGGCTGGCGTGATGCTGACCACATCACCCATCGTGTGCCGACGGTCAATGAACGATACAGGCCTAACACTGTACTGCCCTACGTACCACGAGGTATGAAAGGGTTCTTTTACTTACTTTACTTTTACATATCGTAAGAGGCGACTAAGGAGGTTTGGCTGAAATTGGATGCACGTTTCCTAAACGTGTAGAAGTCTATGCATTTAGGGGCCTACCAAACCAATGTGCAACATATACACGTTCTTGGCAAAGATCAAACATATCACAGAGTGATTAAAATTGGTCGTAGCCAATAAGGCAGAGAAAAGATTTGCTCTACCACCCTATGCCATGGTAGTTGTACTAGCAAATCTGCTTGATTGTTCACTTTGCCTTAAGTAATCAAATGAAGTTCACTCTCTGTTGTTCCGATATCTTCAAAAACTCAATTCATAGTCTATGAATGCTTTACTGATGAAGATATGTTTGTTGAAACGTGTGTTCTGTAGTACTCAATCTCGTGTAGAAATATTTATAATTTTCATGTTCCTTACAGCAGTTATATCAATGTCCTGTCAAGCAAACACACTTGTACCTGACAAAGATTTATTTGACGACACGTTATTTTAGTACTCTTTTTCTAGGAGACAACGAATTTGAGCTGATAGAAGGCGAAACACGATTTGAGCAGCCCTGTTTCACGACATCTGCTGTTGCTGTTCCAGACTGGAATCGAGAGATCACGAAGTTTTCTGTTGGAAGATATGCAGCGGCGTAGATTTTAGGGACAAACAGAAAGCCGAGGGCTACTGAATGGTTGAGTAGCAGGGCTACAGAAAGTAGCATAATCCTAGCAGAGCTTCTGGATGCTGTAAAGTAGGTTGGAACGAAGGCCAACCAGATGACCAAAGTAGTGGATACACACATTGAAATGAACTTTGATTCATTAAAGTTATCTGGCAACTTGCGGGTTTTGAAAGCAAAAATCGAACACAAGAAGACTAGAACAAGGTTGTATCCCAAGAACGAGGTTAGACCAGGTGATGTCATATCGCATGAGAGTTCCACATATTTCTCTGTTGGTACTGGTTGAGTTGACACAGCGGTGGGGACGTAGATAATGTAGACAAGTAGACACAGCAACATCTTGTGGGAAGACAAGAACAAGTAAATAAAATAAATGTTAAATAAAATATTTAGAAAAGTAATCGTATATTTTTCTTTTCTTTTATTGATATGTTCAATAATTCAAATTATGTCTATAGGTTAGTTCAGCGGCGGCTCTTAGTCATTTTTCTTGGTGGGGCCAGACACACATTTTCCTGAAAAATCATGGTTATTGGAGTATTTACTATTATTTGTCTATTCCGGGAAGTTTCCCACTTTCGATTATTGGTGGGGCCAGGCCCCACTGGCCCTTAATGACGAGCCGCTCCTGTGTTAGTTGATCTCTTTCTTGTTTTAAAGGTACTCTGTTCGCTCCCTCGTGAGCCCGTGGAATTCTCGGGATAGTTGTCCAGAGGTTCATGATCACAGTGCAGGTGAGATCAAGTTGGTAGTCCTATTAGAGACAAACGATAACACGTAGGTTCTGTGTTTAAGTTGGACACTTAAAATAAGAATTGTCAGTTCAAACTCCAGAAGATGAGAATTCATTAGAAAACTAAACAATGAAATTCCATCACAAGATTTTCATCATCTTCTCAACTCGGGACCCTCGCCAACGCTACGAAGTTCGTGCTCTGCCGCTGATATTTTTATGTGTAAGAAAGAGATCGGATTACACATGGTTACTCAAGTGCAATAATGATGGTCAATCAATCAATTAATCAATCAATCAATCAATCAATCAATCAATCAATCAATAATATATTACAATATGGTAACAGAAAGAAGGAAACCTACATATCAAGACGACTATCATACGAATTGTGGGCGTCTTGTGGGCGTCTTGTGGGCGTCTTGTGGACGTCTTGTGGACGTCTTGTGCGGGCGTCTTGTGGGCGTCTTGTGGCATCTGTAGGCGGTAGTGAGCTCAATCACAACAAAAGGGTATTTGGTTCAAACTCCGCGGCCGGCAGTTTGGAAGCAAATTTATTCGGTGTGGATTTTTACAAACGGTAAAAAATAAAATCACCGTTCAGAAAGCAATGTCAAACTACTGAACGTGTAAGTGCTGCCTAGAAAATCAATGAATCGTTTATTGTGTGTGATAGTGAAGTTCTGCAAATGATATGCCACGATTTTCATTTATTTCATCAGAAGAAATGTTCGTTAATCAATCAATCAATCAATCATATTCGAAAAAAAGTTGAAAAATTGACATTTAGTCAATAGTGAAAGAGATGAATAATATTCATAATCATTAAATAGTTTATTATGAGAAGAGCTTTACCATCTGAACATTTCATCAGTTTCTCTTCTTCCGTTCCAGATGTCATCACTTTCTTTCCTTCCGTTCCAGATGTCCCGCCTATACAGCCGTCATGCTCACATCATCAGTCACATACTGAATCCATCTTCTCTGTTTGTTTACCACTTTTCCAGTACGCCTCCTTCCGTAACGGTCTTTAATCACCCTCTATATATGTCTAAACTGTTCTTCTCCAGATGTTTTTGAGTATTTGACGTTTTCGTTTACCCTCTGATGTTCATCTCAGTGCAGTTTCCGTGAGAGAGTTAGACTCCATGCATAACACGTGTCCAATCTATCTCCAACGTTTCATTCGGATGAAAGTGCGTACATTCTCTTGCTGGCACTGTGTAAGCAGTTCTTGGCCAGAATGTACCTAAGACCTTTTCCAGGCACGTTATATGGAAGATAGGAAGATTGGACATATCTTGTTCTATCATTTTCCAACATTTGTATCCGTATAGTAAAGTTGATAGCACACGTCTGCGTTATTTATTAATCTTTGTTCTGATGCTGTATTGAGCTGATTTCCAGATTGTCTGAAGTGTCACGAATGTACATCACGCCTGACTCAATCTGTGGTTAATATCAGAACCAGGTCTCCCTACTTGACTGATAACACTACCAAGATAATTTGAAAAACTAACATTAGCGCTAATACATTTATATTTTGATGATAAATATCAGTGGAGGCTCGTGGTCATTTTTCTTGGTGGGGCCAGGCACACATTTTCGGAAAAATAATGGTTTTTGGAGTATTCACTATTATTTGTCTATTCCTAGATGTTATTCCCCCTTTCGATTTTTGGTGGTGCAGGGCCCCACTCGCCCTTAATGACGAGCCGCCCCTGATAAATATATAGATGAGCACGTAAATGTATGAACATAATATAAACAAGTGATGATGTTTGATTAAATTCGATTATATTTGTATTTATTATAGCAAAAGCTGCAGTAAAAGCAATGAAATATCAAAAAAGAATGTTCAAATCACAAATTATGGCAGTTGTGGAGCGACTGGTCGTATTGGTTAGAGCGCAGCTCCCATGCTGGAGACCTGTGTTCAATTCAAGGTAAGGTTAAGGATTTTTTTCTGCTGTGGGCATAAATGAAAAATCTTAACATGAACAGCTTCGCGGTAACTGTACTAGCCGTGTGGTCATTACATTTCTCAGGCTCTCGTTCTAGACCGCCCTAAAAAGTGGTGCTACAAGCAGTGACAATAGTTTTAAAAAAAAACTAAATCACAAATAAAGATTGAAAAGATGTATTCATTTTTTTTAGAAAGGCGCCTATCTAGCAGAGGATACAAAATATCATGGGGTGGCAGGGGAGGGGGAATAAAATGATCGATCCGTACGAAACACATTTGTACTTGTTCTGTGTTCCGAACAACTAACCGAATTGTTTTTACCCGCTGTGTTCCGTGTGTATCATGTGCTTGATGAAGACTTTTTGGTGGAAAAGTCGTTGTATCACATTTTTGGATACTTTACAAAGTCACATTATTTTCGTGTTTTGAACTTTTTGTTTTTAGTTATGATTGAATTAGATGAGAAACTTACCTGAACAGTAATTAGAATTCCAGCAATCACGAGCTGCGAGCTTGGGCTTATTAATCGAGGCCGTTTGTTCTGCATTTTGCCGCTCTGGAAGATCCTGAAAATGCGGATGGTCTTAACGAGAAGGGGAGCGTAAATCAAAGCAAAACTCAAACAGAAGAGAAAGTAGAGCGTTCCACATATAGCATGAGTGGGCTGGGTTTGAAATATAATTACTGTGACGTATCCCACAAAGATGGCTCCCATTTGTGTGATGCTGAGTTCTCGACTAGCTGCTTTAATAACGCGAGACTCTCGGAACTGTATGTAACCTATGGCAACTAGTGACGCGCAAAGCAACGCTGCTGTTGCTAGGCAGATTAGAATGACTGGTATCGTATCAGTTACCAAGGGATATGTAGGTGGTATTAAGATGCAAGACTGGAATCCTGTACTTTTATCAGGCCATGTTAGAAGATCACACGCCTCGCAGTCCATATCCTGACTCGTCACCTTCTCATTGTCTCGACAAGTACGACAATCCCAACAACACACAGGATCTCGCTGGATCTTAAATTCTCCCGGTACACACGGTCTACTACACACAGACTCCGGAATCTTCATGAAACGTTCGTCAACCGTGTCAGGAAGTATACGATCGACGTGTACCACATAATCCCAATTAATTTGCAACCCTGTAAAATTCAGATAATTAGTTCCCACATCATAAACCGCAACTGTCTTCGCTTCTAAACTAGGCGTAGAAGATGTATTTATAGTAGGTATTATTCTATAGTCATACAATATTTGTCGAATCTCATACTTTCCTTTACGATCTCCAAACTCATCAAATTGGATCTGTCCGTTGTAGCCATGAAACGATACGTTTCTTAAGTAACTCAGCAACATTTCTCCATTTATACAGGCCCTAACCTCGCTACCGGAAACTTCTGGACAATTATGTAAAATTAAGTTATGAATAGCATTAGCAAATGCAAAAACAGCATCGATGTATAAAGATGAAGTTTTCTCAAAACCAAACTTGGTTGATGTTACGACATCAAAATCTAGATCACATGATTCATTACTATTTAATTTGCAGCCAGATAAATTCTCCCACTGTAGTTTAAACCAAGGGTTTGTTGTATTATAAACTTTAATCTGTCTTAAGTATTTCCAAAACTCCGGAGCGTAAGCAGAGTTCAGACCAACAGACAACGATCCTATGACATTCTGTTGAACTTCGTATGGCATTTTTTTAAAAGCTGTGTTCCATGAATCGCTCCAAATCCAAATAAATAGATCAGAAGCGTTGAAGTTCTGTGCTGAATCCAACAAACTTATGGAAGATTGGGTGTTAATATAAAGAATAACAACTCTGGATCGTTTAAATGCAATCAAATCTTTAACGACGACATCAAAATTTGATGTTTCGTCAATTCGATGAGAAGTTGCAATACAGATTTGATAGTCTGGGGCTATTTCTTTAATATGGTCAAACGCCCGCTGACCATATGATTCTTTAATATATATGACGGAGATATATGACCATGCATTACTTTGTATAAATTGTAGAGTCGCATCAACTTGATACTTATCTGGAGGGATGACTCTTAAGTAGTAAGGATGACGATACTTATCACTAAGCTCATCACTGGTTGCTAAGCAACCAATTATTGGTATTCTTGCGCTTGCGAATAACTTGGAAATTGGTAATGATCGTGTGCTTGTTGTAGGCCCAATAACACCGATGACGTCATAGAAAGGCATTTGTGTACATTTGATGTCATCGTTTGCGGTTTTTTCGAAAAATAGAGACGATGCGGATGAATTATCTGAGCAAACATACTCTCCGTTATGTTGATAATTTAATCTCGGCAGAAAAGAAAGTGCAGTTGCTAGAGCTACATTATCGTTGCCGCAGTCGTTAACTTGTATGAAACCAAGAGTAATGTTTGGAAGCAGATTGGGGTTATCATTAACAAGTTTCACTGCGTACGCTATAGCTTCTGAGTGTTCGATAACAGAAGAACCAGAGTTGATAGACTTCAGACAAGTATTTGATCCTGCAGATGATGTGGCTGTTAAGAAAACACCTATGTTGATGTCACCGATCTGATGGTATGTCGTGTCATCGACATCTGGCAACGCTTGTGGTGGTCGACAGTCATCAGACGATACCAGAAGTAAATGCCAACACAATATGAACATCCAAATTAACCAGCATGACGATTGGTCCATTTTTCTATGGCTAGCCATTGTTGTATATATTCTAAAATATTGACTTATTTAGCAGTGTCCAGAAGATGTCTTGTCTGCAGCTTATATATAACACATTGTTTTAGTTAATTGATTGATTGATTGATTGATTGATAGGACCATCATCAATGCACTTCGGTGAGTACCCATGTGTGCTCCATCTCTTTCTTACACAGTAAGATCTCAGCTGCAGTGCACGAGCTACGTAGAACCGGCGAGGATCCCAGATGTAATTTAGTTGCTTGTTGCATATATCACAACTAATGCCTTCTTTCTACTAAAAACTACACACTGACAGCAGACCCTGCCAAATGACAAAAGATATTGATAATCCTGGCTAAATCACAGCCACATTTTACACCACAATCTCCAGGAATTCTGTTCGAGATATCTGCACAAGTTCGTATTAGGTCAGTTGACACTCAACTAAGAAACTCCCTGGAAAACAAACAAACATAGTGATGATGGATTAGAAAGTACAAAAGTAAATATATATTATGAACATTTTCAACTGAATCATTTAACAAAGTTGACGTACTTGTAGTATTGATATACAGGGTGTTCAAGATAAAAGCGGCCCCATTGACAAATCGAAAGTTGCCAGTTACCTATTGCACTGTGTTTTTTTACTATTTAAACCGGTTCTGACTAATTCGTTCTACGTCACATTTGTTCATCGCCCCTTCCCACACTACAATTACATACCGTCACACAACCTTGACCTATACTACGTCATAACTGAACTTTCTAATTTTCATAAATATCAATAGCTTCAGATAATGAATCTTTCCCACTATGATTGAAGGCATACTTTTTATCTTGAACTACTCCTTGTTATCAAGCCGTGTAGTATAAGAAATAGACATATCTGGCCAGGGATATGATAAATCATTACTATGAGCTTCATTCAAGAATCAACAACAAATTAAATTATCTGGCCACATAAGCAGATTACCAACAGACAGTGTACCTCAAAGAGAAATGTTACTCCTATATAGTGGATACGTACAAAGGAAAGGCCGTTCACTCAAAAGATGGATCTTAAAGATAACAGAGTGGACAAAAGACATTGTTTATAAAGCGCACAAAAAAGCTCGTTCTAAAAATCCTTCTTAACCTGACGCTGTGAGGAAAACAAGAATAGAAATGCACACAAAAGCCCATTCCATAAATCTCTTCTTATCCTGACGCTGTGAGGCAAAGCAGGAATAGAGAAGAGCACACAAAAGCCCATTCCAGAATTTTCTTCTTATCCTAACGCTGTGCGACAAAACAAGATTGGAGAAAAGAAGAAGAAGATAAATACATGTATTATAAACGAACTAAATTACCCGGCTTTGCACGGGACATTTCATACTCAAGAATCGTCATCATAATCAGTTATTGTTTCCGTATGGAAGACTGGCTGCAACAACCACCAACATTCCATGTGTCTCGCTTTGATGTTGTACTCTATCAGGTTATAATTTGTCCATGTCTTGTCGATACATACCTCGCATATGTCACTGAAAAATTACTTTTAACAATTTGTGACAGACACAAGAATTGATGCATTTGAGATGTGGATATGTAGAAGAATAGGCAAAGTTTTATGGACAGAAAAACAGACAAATAAACACGTTTTAGAAAAACTAGGCATGAAGAAACAGTTATTAAGAGAAATAAAATTCAGACAAATAAAGTATTTTGGGCACATAAAAGACATGACACCATGATAAAATATTTACTAGAGGGAAAGTTGAAGGGTGAAGAGCAAGAGGAAGACCGAGGGATAAGGGGGAGGGAAACTATTAGAAAAGGATAGGTTACAGTCTGGCAGTGTGCAACAACAAGGCGAAAGACAGAGGATGCTAGAGATTCATTGCAGCCAACCTTCGATGTGGAGACGGCACCTGATGACGATGACAGACACAACTATCTTGTATTTTACAATTGAGATATAAAGTTGGATAGTCCTCGTAGATAAAAAAAAATTGATATTTCTCATAGAAAAAAAATTTGACATTTATAATCTAACTACTGGTTCCGAGACAAGTTCATCGCCATAATTGTTTTGCACCATCTTTCTTCCTTTTCTCTTCCTTTCCCTTTCCCCAATACCCCTTTCCCTGATATAAATGGAAGGTTATTTATTTATTCTCATCGCAAGTTCAAAACATTGTCAATGTCAAACAGATTCAAACAGTCAGATTGCTAAATTGATGGAGAAAATATATTCTTTCTCAACTAAATGTAACTGTCTCTTCTGTTCCACTTTACTTATCTTTGAACGTATAATGACAGCAATTGTTCTTCTAGAGCAACGGTTCTCAACATTTTTATTTTGTGGCTACTCGAGTGTCCCTATCTCGATTCTTTTACATATCTCTCGTCGATTCTTCACCCACGTCCCTCTCAAAATTGCAAAAAAAAACAATATTCAATCATTGATTGTGATTTGAAATTTACCAGCTGTTATATTTACTTTTAACAAGCACGTGTGTTGCCTGCGCACACAACGGGAGCAAAAACACTGCTAGCTACAAGGCGTAAGAGGAGCCTAGGAAGCTACTAGTAAATAAAAGCGACCAGAAATCGGATGTGCTTGCCTACTTGTAGGCTTCATCACTGGCACAACGTACAATCACTTGTAGGCTAAGAAAAGCACATACAAATCACAAAGACAAGTTTAGCAAGTGGTTGAAATGAAGCGTTTGAAGAAGAAGAAGAAGAAGAAGAAGAAGAAGACAAAATATAATCAATACTTGTGTATTTATTAACTATTCATGTATTTAAACAAATTTGTTTTCTTAAAATATTGCCAGTTATTTATTTTTAATTGTTTTAAAACTATATTTATAGTTAGATATTCTAATTGTGGTCTCCAATGGTTACAGTTGTTCTGTTGTATGGGTTAGGAACATGGAGAATGACTAAAACAGTAACTCTCACACTAGAAACATTCATCAAATGATGTCTGCACAGAATACATGGAATGAGATGGTAATTATATGGCCACAAATGAGGAATTTATGGATAAAATGAGACAGATCCCAGTGAATCAAGAGAATATGCTGGATAGAGAAGAATACCTTAAGAAAACCTGATGAGATTATAACAAGAAGGGCACTTTTCCGGAGCCATCATGGAAAAACTAAAAAGAACGAGACCTAAAAATACACGGAGGAGAGATTTGAAGGTAAAGATTAATGATATATGGAAGAGCTAGTTGAAGTAAGAGATTTGAAGGTAAAGATTAATGATATATGGAAGAGTTGGTTGAAGGAAGAGATTTGAAGGTAAAGATTAATGAGATATGGAAGAGCTAGTTGAAGGAAGAGATTTAAAGGTAAAGATTAATGATATATGGAAGAGTTGGTTGAAGGAAGAGATTTAAAGGTAAAGATTAATGATATATGGAAGAGCTGGTTGTAGTAAGAGATTTAAAGGTAAGAGTAATGAGATATGGAAGAGCTGGTTGAAGAGAAGAGATTTGAAGGTAAAGATTAATGAATATGAAGAGTTGTTTAGTAAGAGATTTGAAGGTAAAGATTAATGATATATGGAAGAGTTGGTTGAAGGAAGAGATTTAAGGTAAAGATAATGATATATGGAAGAGTTGGTTGAGTAAGAGATTTAAGGTAAAGATTAATGATATATGGAAGAGTTGAGTTGAAGGAAGAGATTTAAAGGTAAAGATTAATGATATATGGAAGAGCTTAGTTGAAGGAAGAGATTAAAGGTAAAGATTAAGATATATGGAAGAGCTGGTTGTAGTAAGAGATTTAAGGTAAGTAATGATATATGGAAGAGTAGTTGAAGAAGAGTTTAAAGAAATTATATATAAGATACGAATTGAAGACTTGACATGTGGTTTAGGTTCTAACGATCGGTGGGTCCTTCTTTATCGGTGGGTCCTTCTGATCAGTGATCTTCTCTTCTTTAGATCCTGCAATTTCTTAGTTTCTTGGGCCACAAAGTGAACAAGGTTTCCAAGCATAATTTAGATCATTGGTATGGTCATATGTTGCTCTCAGTCACCAAGTGAGTCTTGCAGTACCTACTCTGGAAACTATTCCACCAGCTGACACTGACAGAGAGCTGTTTGACTTATTCCTAGTTTATGTAAGTGTCTATTGAGTCTGCAGTGTCCGGCAATCGGGGTTAAAAAGTTATAAGGGAAAGAGATAGAAAGATAGAGATAGAGAGAGAGAAGAGAAAGAGAGAAAGAGAGAGAGAGAACAAACTACATTTACTGTTGAACTATACAATTGAGAAAAAGGAATGAAATATTTCGTAACATGACATTATCGTTAAATAAATTATTGATAATACTTAATGTATGAAACGAAATATGAAAGACTAACACTCACCTTCATCCTACTTGTCACCAGGTTGTATGTCCAATGTGACCGTTAGTTTTAGAGTTATCAGTCTCAATGAGAAAGTTGAAAGCAGCACGCGACAAATTGAAAAAATTATCGATCTTTACAAATATGTTTAAAACGTTTGAAATCACATCCGGTTTATCTTTAGATATCCGCTCATGCGTCATCTAAATGTTTGCTGTTAATTTATAACTAAAAGCTGTGTACACATACAGTTACGCGCTAGATTTATAGTTACGCTAGATTTATTGCGTTTATGGAATAATTATTAGAAAATGTTGATAAGTTTACTTCACAATTTTTTATTACTTAACGCTTCTGCTAATTTGTTTGCTGTCATTAAAAAAAGTATGTCACCTTTGATATTACTTTTCTAAACTTTTAATTTACAAAAACTAAAATTACGTTCTTGCACGCTGTTCTATTTTAGAATAACAATTGTAATGTAGGTCTCCGTTAGCAACATGCAATATAAGTTTATTTTATTAAGCAACAGAGAACATATAGCATCAGATAGTTCTTTGGAAAAGTTTTGATTCTATTGCATGTTTTGGTAAACGAGGTGACTTGCTAGAAAATTGGAACTATTAGAATGGTTTGTCAGTTGACTTGCCATAGTGTGTGAGTTAACGAATTGAAATAGTGAATAAAATGAGACAATTTAGGTTTTTCAGATATATCAACAAAATATGTGGAAAATTTGTAGACTTAATATTAGAAGCAAATAATATAAATGTAGATGTAGACGTAATATTAGAAGCAAATATTATAACTGTAGATATATATATATATCTATCTGTTCTCTGACACTGCTTTGCCTCCGGCCCCAGGTTGAAAAACGAGGCATTTGAAGCGAGTATCCCTTGGCGCTTTGTACAAGGTGGAATTTAAAGCTCGGATATTCCATCGGTCCATCGTTTACGTGGACATCGTCTGGGTCTGTTACCGTTACATCTGAGTGCTAGTGCTCTGTGAGGGAGACTGTCATGAGACAACCTTGATGCATGTCCGAATCATTTGACCTTTTATTTCTTATTATGTTGTATTGGTTACTGGTTACTGGTTACTGGTTACTGGTTACTAAACTGACATCATTGCACTCCGGGCAGACCCATAGGTCATAATATGTTGTAACACCGGCAAGGTTCCCACTTTTTTCCGGTCTCGTTGTTCCTGATTTAATCTTCGCTTGTTACATTTAGAATTCGTTGTAAACACTTCCTCTCTGTCGTTTGGAATTGTCTTTTATCATTTGTTGTCCACGTCTGACACTGATAGATAGTATAGGGTTGGTTAAAGAAACACGTGTTGAACATTGCATATATATATATATATATATATATATACATATATATATCTATTACGCAAAACAGCGATCATGTTTTTGTAATAGTAAGATAAGTATAAAAACTTGTATAAAAGAACATTCAAGAAATTGTAGATGGAAACTGAAGCAGTCTAAAGGAATCGAAAGGCGAAAGATTGACTTCATAGAGCACCAGGTTTGACTTCATATGGCTATGTCCTTCTCTGCAGAACAGATCTGCTATCTGCCAACAGTAGTGCACAAAGCACGGACTCCGTATCTCCACCAGTAACTTGAGGGATCACAGGTGAAAAAAAAACATTCGTGAACAGAACGACGCGGTACGGAATCGACCCCACGGTTATCAGACAAGAGTCAACGACGAAACCACTTAGTCGAAGCCCATATTGTTTTTGTGTTTGTATTAACTAACCTAACCGTGCTAACATCTAGTGCATACACCATGTCCATGGTCCGTAAATGGTGCTAACATCTAACGTATACACCATGGTCCCATGTGCTAACATCTAGTGCATACACCATGGTCCCATGTGCTAACATCTAGTGTATACACCATGGTCCCATGTGATAACATCTAGTGCATACACCATGGTCCCATGTGATAACATCTAGTGCATACACCATGGTCCCATGTGATAACATCTAGTGCATACACAATGGTCCCATGTGATAACATCTAGTGCATACACCATGGTCCCATGTGATAACATCTAGTGCATACACCATGGTCCCATGTGTAACTAAAATAGCTTCAATGATTGATCAACATATTTTGATTTCCAACACCGTGTCACACTTCTACCGTTATACCCTCTCAAAACCGTGTCACATTTCTAACGTTATACCCACTCCAACACCGTGTCACATTTCTACCGTTATACCCTCAGGTTGTGTTTACCAAACTCTTGTATCCATGATCTGTTACAGGAAATGCATTTTGATTGCTGTTGTATATAACTCGCTCGAGAATTCTGCCAATCAATCTGCGATTGAATTCCCAAGGGAGTCACAGGTCAGTAATTGAATTAGTCAGCAGTTCGCGTTATCTGTCATCCCGTAATGGAGTCTTCATTCTTTGTTTCTATCAAATGTACTTCTATGTTGTCTACTGTGTCACTTTCCTGACAATTCAGACACCCACCTGTACCTTTGTCTCAGGTCATTTTAGGGGTGAAGGGCATTGAGAGGAGATGAATGCACTGACGAACAATGTCTTGATCGAGAATGGATCTTCTGTGGACATAAGCGACATCATGAATTCGATAAGAGAAAATATATGCTCTGAAGAGTTCTTTTTCTTATTTGCGACCCGTTTCATAGGCTCATTCTAAGCCCCTGTTTCACAACGTGAGGCCCATGCCCACAGGGTGCATTGTGATCGTTAAGTGGGGGCATGGACTCGTTTATAGTTTAACTAATGTTTATGATTTTACAAAATCGATATATCGGCTTTTGGATATCTGTTGCCATAAATGAATATTGCTTCACAATCACGTGACTGAAGTTTAAAAAATAGTAATGGGGAAAGGGGGCGGGAAGATACGAATTTTTAAAAAGCTTTGGTGGGGCACGGCACAAAAATGGTTGGGAAACACTGGTCTAAACTATAAGATCGGTTGTCTTTGTGAAGCTTCACGTCCGTTGGTTCTCTATAGCTTGCTCTGTAAGCTTCATTCATAAGTAAGATCACGTTTCGTTTTGTTAGTGTATGTATATGATGGACAGGACTGCAGGAAGTGCTCTAGAGTCTATGCTTTAATCGGACATGCAGACTGTGCAGTCTAAGCAGGTTTTGTTCTGTGCATGGGGGAAGTGAGCTTGCAGTGTCCTGTTATGAGACGGAAGTGAAGATTTCAACGAAGAGATCAAGAATTTTGTCTATCTTGCACATACAAGTTATGCATACCGATATGAAAATACAAGAGAAAAAAACAATGCGAGAAACCCTAGTAGATACACCACCCAGCACAGAACGGGAGCTGTTGACACACTGAAGACATGCTCAAGAGTAGTTCGGAGCCAATATGGACATACCCTAGCTGCGATGAAGATAATCCTCAAATGAAAAATGAATTTTCCGAAAGATACAATGTCAGAATAAAAGTACATTTAAAAAATGAAAGAATTGTTATTAAATTTTGTGTTCAAATGGTTTGGCCACTTGGTCAGAATGAACCCGAATACACCAGTTGCAAGAGCGTACAACCTGAAAATGGAATCATCAAGAGGAAAGGGCAGACCAAGAAAAGATGGGTTGATGGAGTTACAGACATCTGAAAACTCCACAACACCACAACATATCAAGCGACCGAGCGTGCATTATCTCGGAAATCGATCATCAGTTAAACCTGCTACGTCTAGCAGCAAAAAAAGCAGAGAAGGACAAAAAAGAACCAAAAAAAAAAAAATTGTTGAAAAGCTATATCAAAACCCTCAGAGTATGTCAACTACAGAGGGGACTCCAATGTTGATTACAGTATGTATTTAGTTACTGCAAATCTAGTCCCATCTGGACACCTTAAACGAAATAGACTACAGGGAGGAGCTAGTTTAACTTTGCAGTTTGTGCTAATGAACATCAAATCTCCTCGGTTCTAGCCAATTAACTGACATATATTACAGAAGTAGCCCTAGTTTTACCTGCAGACTGTGTTCTATTACTATCCACTTAGTGTCTTCTGGACGCTTAACCTAAACAAACTACAGATCCAAATCAGAACAAATTCAGGCACGTGAATGTCTCATTAAGGTTGGTTTCAGGTGACATTAATCTCATTAATCTATTATTAATTGCGCGTGCGTTTTGTGATTACGTTGGTTGTTTATTAATGAGTCGATGTCGTTGTGTTTGTTTCAGGTGAAAGTAAGGTGTAAGGAGTAAACTAACTGATATGATACGTGATGTAAATGTCAACACAGAAACAAAACACGTCATACGTCTGATGTATTCTCATTGATTATAACAACTGGGACATTGTATAGAAGAATTTATTAAGGCAGCATAAATCTAATGCGTACCATCACACTGCAGAAGGATGTAGTAGCGTAGTTGTTAGGGAACTCGCTTCGTAGACGTCTCGTCCAGGTTCAACAGTGGGCGTGAAATATTGTTCCGACCAAAAAATCACATTATTTCAGTGTAAGTAGAAGTATCTATACAATGATAATTTTATCCTCAGGGACGCCTGAGTGGTTACCGGGGCCCAAAATTGGGGTGTAAAGAATAGAACCCCTGTTACCTACCACTTATGTCGTAAGAGGCGTCTAGGAGGTTGGGTGTGGGGCTAGCTACCCCACACCGTAAAAATCACTAGATGGCTACAGAACGGAGAGCGAACCGAGTAAACGCTGGCTGAAACTGGACACATCGCTGAAGGATAAGCACCAGAGCTCCAAATGGTGCTGAAGATGTGACGTAAAACACACAAATGCTAAGGATGCATGAACCAGATTTCCACATGAATAGAATTTATGGGGAGGTCTCGCACATCGGTCTGAGAAGTGACCGCAGAGAGAGAAGGGGAGAGAGAGAGAGAGCCTTATTTCAACGATCAATATCGAGTAATAAAAATAAAATAAAGAGCACTGTTTATACTAAAAAATCACAAAGTACAAGGTTAAAGTATGCGAGGCTTTAAACTGAAAACAGTTACAAATGTGACAACAGACAGTAATGGAATATAAGTGGGTATTAAGTGTATATATGGGTACACATCAAAGGGACATAATTTAAAGCAAATACTACTATCTAGTTGCTTGTAGTAAAATAATGTGATTATTGTTATTGAAGTAACTTACCGAAACGTTTATTTGTAGCTGTGAGTGTTTTAATGATATCTGGGTATGTTGTCCATTAGAAAACAGAAAGTATACAAGTCAGGTCGCTTGATCATTGCCATCACCCAGCACAAAACATATTAAAATGATTTATGAGATAATCATTTATCCATCTAACAGTCAGTTTAGATCAGCGTATGTTAGATGAGAAGTACACATGTGAACGTTGGTCTATTTCTGGCACAGTTAGTTCTCCATTAAACCATATTAAGATGGGCACTCAATGTGGTAGACAACGGGGTAAAGTCTTTGTTTTGCGTTTCGAAGACCGTGGGTTCGAATCCGGACTGCGCCGTTATGTTCCCTTGTGAATTATTTTCCAGAAATCCTAGGATTGTTGCTGGAGCTACGACGTTCGTGCTTTGTGCAGTACTCTCGGCAGGTGGCTTGCTATTTCTATGGAGAGCGACCGAGCTATATGGGGTAAAATCCGGTGCATTGAAGTCAAATCTTTGGCTTTAAGCCCTTTAGACTCTGAACTTTCAGAATAGGGCGAATTATGAATAGTCTTCAAACCTACTGAGTAAGACTTCTTCTGTTCGCACCCTGCACATTCTGAAAGGGACCGGGCACTTTTGGTAACGCTTAACATTCATTTTTTAAATTTCAATTTTCCATCTATTTTGAATAAAAACATTAAATTTTAAATACCTTGCTTTCAGACTAATCCCCACTCGAGTAGACAGGGATCTTTTAAATACCTTGCTTTCAGACTAATCCCCACTCGAGTAGACAGGGATCTTTTAAATACCTTGCTTTCAGTCTAATCGCCACCCGAGTAGACAGGGATCTTTTAAATACCTTGCTTTCAGTCTAATCGCCACCCGAGTAGACAGGGATCAGAAAGAGTTCCTAAAATCATGAAACAATTTACAATTTTTCAAAACAAATCCACATATTCAGAATTAATGTTATGGAAACAACAAAACAATTTCAACCACAATAAAACCAAAATTCATTAATTTTAAAATGGAATTTAAAAAACAGACAAATTGGACACAAAATAATGTATAATTTATAAACAGAGACAAATAAAATCAAACAGAGACAAAAGTAATCAATAAAACTAGATACGCCACCGGAAATTAATAGTAACATTATTATCCGTTACATTTAACACATTACGAACACCTCCCAAACACAATTTATGATAATGTGAAAACACTTTTTAAAAACATATCCAGCGAATTTTGTTTTAAATGTTAACTTGCAAGGGAGATCACTCCAGTAAAGTGTAACAGTCTATTGTGTAACTATGGGAACGGAAACACAGTTTGCTAGAAATGTCTGCGTTTTTTCCCCGGACAAAATTGCGCTAATTTTCATTTATTCAAATGATGCAACAAATGATGCAAGTAAAAGATTTCACATACCTGGGGAGCATTTTTCAGCAAATGGAAGAATAACTAATGAAATTCAACACAGATGCAACAAAGCAAATCAAATGATAGGCAAATGGCGCCAATTTTAAGATGCAAACACGTCAACATGAACACAAAAAGAGCAATGTTCAACACAATCTTTCTCCCACATTATGTTACCAGTGCCAAACCTGGACGCTGACAACAAACGATAGAAGAAAACTAGTCACAACAGAGATGAAGTGTTTACGCAGAATGCTGGGTGTAACAAGAAGAGACCGGTTGAGAAATGAAGACATCAGGAAAAAGTGGGTACAACATCAGTACTAGACTTCATCAAGAAACAACAAATTAAATGGTTCGGTCACGTAAGCAGATTACCATCAGACAGTGCACCCCAAAGAGCAATGCTGCTCGATACAATGGGTACAAAGCAAAAGGCCGGCCACGCAAAAGATGGACCTCAGAGATAACAGAGGCGACGAAAGAGACTATCTACGAAGCGCATACTAGGGCCCGTTTTAGAAATCTCTTCCTGACCTGACGCTGTGAGGCATACAGGATTCGAGAAAGAGAGAGAGATGCGAGATTTTACAATAATTTTTGGTTTGTTTAAAGAACTCTTTACAGGCCAGAGTCCGTACGGTACGAACCCACTTGACTTCTAATAGTCGACATCGTTAATTTGTGTGAATTATTCTTCAGGCAGATTCAAGGAAGGAATTAAAGTGATTAATTATCTTGCACTCTGAATGAATCAGTTCAAATGTCATTATCGTCATGCACGGCACAGAAGTACCATAAGGGCATCACAAATTGTTTAGCTAATATTTGAGCGGGTATTTAAAGTAAAAACATGCCCGTCTGCCCAGCGTGTTCGTAGCGCGTTGGACTACGGGTGACTATCCTCTGTGTGTGCGGGTTCAATTCCGCGGGATGGCAGAAAAGCCACAGATTCCCAGATTTACGGTGTTCGTGGCACCGAACCGAAGGGTTACGATGTCCATGGCACCGAGCCGAAGAGCTGAAAAGCTCAAGTGCTTCTGGATCGGAAAAAAAAAAAAAAAGTAAAAACATAATGAAAACTGTGTTTCTGTGAAGTTGGGAGCAGGACGTTTGCTATGCATTTTGAAAATTGTGATTTTAGATCAGGTCAGTATTGGTAGGAGATTGTTAGGATGAAAGTGGAAGCTAAGGAGTTAGCACTTGGTGCAGAACTTTTGACAGTTGACTCGCAATTTCGACAGAGAGAACCGAGCCATATAGGGAAATCCCAATGATGTGTAGTCAAATTTTCACCTTTTGACCTTTTTGAAAAGCTAAAGATGAAAATGTGAAAAGTGGTTGATATGTTCTGCCTCATACTCCTGGTTTTACAATATGTATATTTATGGGCATGTTTACAAACAAGGAGCAACGTTATTATATGGACACTCCCCACGAGGTGAAGTACCTCCATCGCCCAGAAAGCTATGTTGATAAGGGATTTGCTCCTTGTAGGGACACCTATGTCAGACAGGTTGAAGAATAGAAGACAGACAAAATGTGACGTCCTGGTCCTACAGGTTTGAGGATGTGTTAGGAACTGACAAACTCATTTAAGCTGAAGGATTCACTTCAATGCATCGGGTTTTATCCTATATAGCTCCGTCCCTCTGCGCAGAAATAGCATGCCATCTGCCGAGAGTATTACACAAAGCACGAACTCCGTAGATCCTGCAACAATCCTAGTGGTCTCTGGAAAGACCCACAAAAGAACAGTGCGGTCCGGATTCGAACCCACGACACTGCGGAACAAAAGACAAAAGATTAACGACAAAACAACAAAACCCCATTGTCTGGTATACTGTTTGAAGGCAATCCTATTATATGATGGAACCATTAGACATGTTATCTCTCAATGCATTCTATTACTACTTTTTACACATTTGACATGTTATCTCTTCATGCATTCTATTACTACTTTTACACATTTGATATGTTATCTCTGTATACATTCTATTACTACTTTTACACATTTGATATGTTATCTCTGTATACATTCTATTACTACTTTTACACATTTGATATGTTATCTCTGTATACATTCTATTACTACTTTTACACATTTGACATGTTATCTCTGCATGCATTCTATTACTACTTTTACACATTTGATATGTTATCTCTGTATACATTCTATTACTACTTTTACACATTTGATATGTTATCTCTGTATACATTCTATTACTACTTTTACACATTTGACATGTTATCTTTGGATGCATTCTATTACTACTTTTACACATTTGACATGTTATCTCTCAATGCATTCTATTACTACTTTTACACATTTGACATGTTATCTCTCAATGCATTCTATTACTACTTTACATCTATTTTGGAACTGATTGTATTATTTCTGATATTTTTCTTTTCTTTTCTTGATGAAATAAATATTTTCCCCATGTCTCTTTTTCTGCCATTGCAAGGTTTGTTTGTCTTTTGTTGTCATTGTGTTTTATCTGGCAGTAGTAGTACAGGTTTAAGATAAATATTTGTGTTATTATTTGTTCAGTATGACGTATGACATGACACACACTCGTTAAAATCTATCTTGAAAGTCCAGCCCACGTGATTTGTCTCTATTAACCAGTAGCCACGACACTGGGCAACAACCCGGTAGCAGTGTGACGACACTGGGAAACAACCGTAGCAGTGTGACGACACTGGGCAACAACCCGGTAGCAGTGTGACGACACTGGGCAACAACCCGGTAGCAGTGTGACGACACTGGGCAACAACCCGGTAGCAGTGTGACGACACTGGGCAACAACCCGGTAGCAGTGTGACGACACTGAGCAACAACCCGGTAGCAGTGTGACGACACTGGGCAACAACCCGGTAGCAGTGTGACGACACTGGGCAACAACCCGGTAGCAGTGTGACGACACTGGGCAACAACCCGGTAGCAGTGTGACGGCACTGGGCAACAACCCGGTAGCAGTGTGACGGCACTGGGCAACAACCCGGTAGCAGTGTGACGACACTGGGCAACAACCCGGTAGCAGTGTGACGACACTGGGCAACAAGCCGGTAGCAGTGTGACGACGCTGGGCAACAACCCGGTAGCAGTGTGACGGCACTGGGCAACAACCCGGTAGCAGTGTGACGACACTGGGCAACAAGCTGGTAGCAGTGTGACGACACTGGGCAACAACCCGGTAGCAGTGTGATGGCACTGGGCAACAACCCGGTAGCAGTGTGACGGCACTGGCAACAACCCGGTAGCAGTGTGACGGCACTGCGCAACAACCCGGTAGCAGTGTGACGGCACTGGGCAACAACCCGGTAGCAGTGTGACGGCACTGGGCAACAACCCGGTAGCAGTGTGACGGCACTGGGCAACAACCCGGTAGCAGTGTGATGGCACTGGGCAACAACCCGGTAGCAGTGTGACGGCACTGGGCAACAACCCGGTAGCAGTGTGACGGCACTGGGCAACAACCCGGTAGCAGTGTGACGACACTGGGCAACAACCCGGTAGCAGTGTGACGACACTGGGCAACAACCCGGTAGCAGTGTGACGACACTGGGCAACAACCCGGTAGCAGTGTGACGACACTGGGCAACAACCCGGTAGCAGTGTGACGACACTGGGCAACAACCCGGTAGCAGTGTGACGACACTGGGCAACAACCCGGTAGCAGTGTGACGGCACTGGCAACAACCCGGTAGCAGTGTGACGGCACTGGGCAACAACCCGGTAGCAGTGTGACGACACTGGGCAACAACCCGGTAGCAGTGTGACGACACTGGGCAACAACCCGGTAGCAGTGTGACGGCACTGGGCAACAACCCGGTAGCAGTGTGACGACACTGGGCAACAACCCGGTAGCAGTGTGACGGCACTGGGCAACAACCCGGTAGCAGTGTGACGGCACTGGCAACAACCCGGTAGCAGTGTGACGGCACTGGGCAACAACCCGGTAGCAGTGTGACGGCACTGGGCAACAACCCGGTAGCAGTGTGACGACACTGGGCAACAACCCGGTAGCAGTGTGACGACACTGGGCAACAACCCGGTAGCAGTGTGACGGCACTGGGCAACAACCCGGTAGCAGTGTGACGACACTGGGCAACAACCCGGTAGCAGTGTGACGACACTGGGCAACAACCCGGTAGCAGTGTGACGGCACTGGGCAACAACCCGGTAGCAGTGTGACGGCACTGGGCAACAACCCGGTAGCAGTGTGACGGCACTGGGCAACAACCCGGTAGCAGTGTGACGACACTGGGCAACAACCCGGTAGCAGTGTGACGGCACTGGGCAACAACCCGGTAGCAGTGTGACGACACTGGGCAACAACCCGGTAGCAGTGTGACGACACTGGGCAACAACCCGGTAGCAGTGTGACGACGACTGGCACAACCCGGTAGCAGTGTGACGGCACTGGGCAACAACCCGGTAGCAGTGTGACGACACTGGCAACAACCGGTAGCAGTGTGACGGCCTGGGCAACAACCCGGTAGCAGTGTGACGACACTGGGCAACAACCGTAGCAGTGTGACGACACTGGGCAACAACCCGGTAGCAGTGTGACGGCACTGGGTAACAACCCGGTAGCAGTGTGAGGACAAAAGAAGAAGAAGACCCAGTAGCCAAAGTATTAATGGTTGAAATCTCTGTAGCAGAACTCGACTATTGATTGATTGATTGATTGATTGATTGGTTGAATGATTGATTGGTTGATTGATTGATTGATTGATTGGTTGATTGATTGATTGATTGATATTGCCATCATTATTGCACTTCTGTGAATAACTATATGAGCTCTAATCCCTTTCTTACACAGGATAATCTCAGCGGTAGTGCACGAACCACGTAGCCCCGACCAAGTTCCCGACGTAATTTAGAAGACGGTAAATATATTTTTTAGACCTTTAAAAAATAATGTTTCTAATGAGTTTTGACCAGGCAGCGGATTTCCAGCCTGATCTTCTCGATTATGAAATGCCAAATGTTCTTTCATGTGCTTAACTTGAACATTCGACCTATGTTTTATTTTCCATCTCCGATAGGACTAGGAACTCGATATCCCCCACAAGGAGATCAGGACCCTCTGAAAAAATAGCCCGATGTCTCCAGGAAGAAGTGAACGGAATATCTTTGGAACCACAAGCGAGCATTTAATCTCTACGCCACACAGACAGCCAGAATAAAACTCTCCTACTCTTGTATAGAAGATCAATACAATAATCGATATAGTTCAAATATCAACTGCTCATGTAAGTATCACCGATTCAAATATCAACTGCTCAGGTAAGTCTCACCGATTCAAATATCAACTGCTCAGGTAAGTCTCACCAATTCAAATATCAACAGCTCAGGTAAGTCTCACCGATTCAAATATCAACTGCTCAGGTAAGTCTCACCGATTCAAATATCAACAGCTCAGGTAAGTCTCACCGATTCAAATATCAACTGCTCAGGTAAATTCACCGATTCAAATATCAACTGCTCAGGTAAGTCTCCAGATTCAAATATCAACAGCTCAGGCTAGTTCACCGATTCAAATATCAACTGCTCAGGTAAAGTACTCACCGATTCAAATATCAACTGCTCAGGTAAGTCTCACCGATTCAAATATCAACTGCTCAGGTAAGTCTCACCGATTCAAATATCAACAGCACAGGTAAGTCTCACCGAGTTATACAAGAAATCATTTGTAATATCAAACAATATCGAGTGTCTGTGTTATTTGGATACTAATTGGAACTATGAACAAGTCTTCTAGACAAACCAGTTTTTATATCTACAACTCTTGCTAAGGTTTTTTATGTCATTGATCTGTACACAGGATCAACTTCAAGGCTGGTCCGATATACGTTACAAAACAATCTTGACCACAATGGATATTGGATGGACAAAGAAGACATCAATTATGAAAAGAAAAAAATATATTGTTACTAAATCTTTAAGAACAGCCTTACAAAAATGAATATCAGCTTACAAAGTACATTAAAACAAGCACACACAAGATCCCTACAATTGCCCACCTGTCCAGCGTGTTCGTAAGGCGTTGGACGACGGGTGACAAGACTCCTGTGAGTGCGGTTTAATTTCGCCAGCTGGCAGAAAAGCCACAGGTTTCCCCGATTTACAGTGTTCGTGCCACCGAACACATGGTTACGATGTCCATAGCACCGAGCCGAAGAGCTGAAAGCGCGTCTGGGTCAAAATTAAAAAATAAAGAAAAGGAAGAAAATTGAGACAGGTCATGTTTATGCAGAGACCTGTCTTCGAATTCTGGGTTCATTCCGAATGCGTGTTCAACATACAAGACTAGACATTTAACCAAATAACACCCCCTTCCCCCTACTACATTATCGACATGTTCAGCTGCTCTAGTTTCTACTTGTTTTATGAACTCTCCTGTAATTCTGTATTTCCTCACAGCGTCAGGATAAGAAGAGACTTCTAGAACAGGCTTTTGTGTGCACTTCATAAATAGTCTTTTCCACCTCTGTTATTTCTAATATCCACCTTTTGAGTAGACAACCATCTGCTAGACGTATAACGTCGAGACATTTTCTTGAAATGTTTCGATAATTTATGGATTCTCTGTAAGGAGGTCATTCTAAATTTGTATATAAGTTTATTGGAATACACTTCCTAATATAACCACATAACTCGTTCCTAGGTTGAATGTGGTGTGCCTAACATTTAACATTTCATCAACAATGTGTAATAAGTGAGACCTTTATTTTGCACATGTCTCACATAATTATTCATTTCAAAAGCATCATTTACCTTCTTGTACATAATGAACTCGAGTACTCCAGTGCTATATTGAACCAATACTTATATATGGCAGGGAATCATGGACAATGAATAAACTATCAATACGATCATTGGAAGCCACAGAGATGTGGTTTTACAGAACAATGCTGAAAATTCCATGGACAGCAAAGAAAACAAATGTGGACGTTTTAAATCAGGCCTGCAACACAAAGAAACCTTATCAAAAGAATAAGAATCCGACAATCAAGGTTCTTGGGCATATAATGCAAAGAGAAGGTTTAGAACATTTGGTGACTACAGGTAAAATTCAGGGAAAGAGAGATCGTGGAAGACAAAGGAGAAGATGTTGGATGGCCTGACATCATGGTTCGACAAAATATCGACGTCAGAACTGATTACATGCATCAAACAAAGAGAGTTGTAGAGAGACATGATCGCCTACGCCGACAGGTACGGCACTTGATTGATTGATATAATGAACCCCAGAGACAATTACCTTTTTTTCATAGCTGAATGATTTGTTAAGGATATCTGAAAATGTGCGATTAGATTCTTTAACATTGGATTTTAAAATGTATTTTTACTAAGGGCACCCAATCTCTGCTTGAATAGCGCACATAACATGACAGACAACATACATTAATCATACCAAACACTTGGTGAGAAACCATCATCTTATTCTGTCAACTTATTTCCCTCAAGGACGATTTATCTTCACAAATTGTTAATTTTCCCACTTTCAAGACATTTAATGTCAGAATTTAGAGTGAATATTTTCATTAAATAAATCCATCAGACTGTTCCAGCTCTTCTACTTGTATAAATTCGATCATTTCATTGAATCTGTAGAGGACTTATTCAAAGAAAATAGTTGGTTAAAAGAAATGAAATTAAGTGAAAATCGTGGCATATCCTTTACAGGACATAGCTATCAACCACAGTAAATGAGTCGTTGATTTTCTAGGCACCATTTATACGTTCAGTAGTTTGCCATTGCTTTCTGAACCGTGTGGTCTATTTTTACCTTTCGTAAAAATCTCACGGACACGATTTTGCTTCCAAACTTGCCCGCCGCGGAGTTTGCACCAGGTACGCTTGGGCTGTGATCGAGCTCACTACTGCCTGAGCTACAGACGACCACTAGATCACAATCGCTAAATATATGGTTTTGCTAATATGTCATTAATGTAGGTTGTTATAAAAAAAAGTGGTTTCAAGTCAAATAATTTGCTTCATGGACCGAAATGACCTTCTTAACGCATTGAGAATGTTTTTGTTTTTTGTTTTCTTTCCGATCCAGAAGCACTTGAGCTTTCCAGCTCTTCGGCTCAGTGCCATGGACATCGTAACCTTCGGTTCGGTGCCACGAACACCGTAAATCTGGGGAATCTGTGGCTTTTTCTGCTATCCGCGAATTTAACGCACACGAGGGATAGTCACCGTAGTCACGCGTACGAACACGCTGGGAAAGACGGGCATTGAGAATGTTTAAGAACAGAGTAGCTTCAGGGTTATGAATCTCAGTCGCTGATCATATTGAGAGAGTCAGATTAGCTTCAAGGTTGTGAATCTCAGTCACTGATTAGATTGAGTCATAATAGCTTCAAGGTTGTGAATCTTAGTCGCTGAGTGGATTGAGAGAGATGGGTGTTGATATTAGTACTGTCCGATCAGAACGACTTACCCAATATGCAAACAGATTGATTATTCAACATCGAACTGGCGTGTTGGGCCGCTGGAAGCTGCTGGATTTATTGGGACGGGGATCAGAGCACCTATGAACATGTACTGAGTGCTATGATGATAGTCCTTGTATAACTGATCACTGAATTTTCATTGCATCAGTTGTCTTCACAAAACTCGGTCCATCTCTGCAGAAATGGACAGTAATCTGTCGATATTATTGCACAAAACACGAACGATGTAGTTCCATCGATAGTTATCCGTTATATAGGGTGTGCAAGCAATTCCGTCATACCGCTCTATCCTGGCCAATCTCTCCTATGGAATTGAGTCCGATATTTCTCGATTCTCGCAGTAAAGTTCGTTTCAGGGCTTCCATATTGCATCATTATTTCTGATATCATTTGTTTTCCCCTTCAATCGTTATGTGATTCTTTAATATTTCTTCTCAGAGTATGCCCAACATATCTCCATAATAGTTGTTACTGATAGAATTAAGTCAATCCTGTGCCTTGAAGGCATTTTAATTTAAGATCTATATTGTTTTCTATTAGTGCCATATCCGTCTCTGGCGGTTATTTTATAATTGGTCTTTCTTTTCATCTTTTCACTGCCAACAGAGCACAGGTCTTCAACAAACTTCTTCCCTCTCTCTTGCCATCCTTTGCAATTATTTCCATGTGTTGTCTATCTTTTAATATGTCTCCGACTCTCTTTTCAGTATGTCTAGGCCTTCCCCTACTCCCCTTTCCCTGCGGGTTCCAAAACGATGCCTGTCTTGCAATGTTTCCGATCGGTTTTCTCAATGTGTGTTATATCCATCGCCAGCATCTCTTCCTTAGCTCTTTCTCCACTGGTATCTGCTAAACTCTTTCTATGAGTTCCTCTTTCGTAATCTTATCATACCATCTCAGCCTTCTATTGATAATTTTTAGCTGAAGTTTATGCTTTAACTCTTTGTGGACCAAACACCACACTACGTGGCTTTGGGTTGGACACCTTTTTACCAGGAGCCACACTAAAAGTCGTTTTGTATTCTATAAACAAATAGCCTGTAAAAACATGGCATTTGTTCTCGTCCACTAAGAGTTCAGAAACAGACTATTTGGATCCGGTGCTACGCGGTTTGTCATTCTGGAAATTCTTATGGTAGAAAGTTGAAACTTGATTGTTGATTTCGTCTCAGCTTTGGCGTAGGCGGCAGCGTATATTTTTGGAACAAATAAAAATATAAGAGCTACGGTGTGATTGAGAAGTAAAGTCACAGACAGCATGAGAATCTTAACGGATTGTCGGCTGCTGATGAAGTATGTGGGAATGAACGCCAACCACACGATGAGGGTAGTAGCCACACACATGAAGATAAACCATGATTCGTTAAAGTTATCTGGAAGTTTTCTCGTCTTGAAAGCCAGCACGGAGCATAGGAAAACAAGAACGAGGTTGTATGTTAGGAATGAGACTAAACCAGAAATAGTCATGTCACATGCAAACTCCACATATTGCTCCGTTAAGACTGGTTGAGATTTTGTGGCTGTTGGGTGGCAGGTCAGGTGGGTTACTAGACAAATGATGATCTGTGGATATAAATTGATTGGACGAATTTGTTAATATTAGAGTAAATTGATTTTTTGAATATTAGAGAGAAATTAGAATATATTAGTATTATGAGAAATTATTAGTAGAGAATATTGAGATTTGTAATTGTAATTTTTAAAATTAAAATTGAGAAATTAAAATTTATTAGTACAATTATTAGAGAGAAATTAGAATATATTAGTATGAATATTAGAGAGAAATTAGAATGTAAGGAAATTTACCAGGAGAGCGAGAGACGAGCACACTACCTCCCCACCACAGGTACACCTATGTTGTATAATGTGGAACAAAATATTAGGTTCATATTTTTGACCAGCGTCCCACGATGGGTGATTTTCCGTACATTATGCCGGCCACTTTTACTTCCCATTATTTTCCCCGTACCCATTTAAGACTAGGTCTATCTGTGAGCAGTTACACTGAAATAATTCCACACCGATTGTAGGAAATGAACCTGAGATCACTCGATTATGAAGAAAGAGCTCTACACCGATAATTCCACCCGATTCAATAATGACACTTGAAGTTGATTGAAACAAATCTATTTCATATATAAATTACCATTTCCAATTATTATTATTTTTTAAATAATGTTAGCATTCGTTATCTGTTAATTTGTGTGATTTTACAGGTAATTAGATCAAATCTGTGTCTAAGCTAAACAACTTTGCTGCAACAATGCTTGTGTTGTCTGTGCACTCAACGACTCGGCAAGACACTTACAACTAATGTTGCTGTTTCTTGCAGTGACTCGGCAAGACGCTTACAACTAATGTTGCTGTTTCTTGCAGTGACTCGGCAAGACACTTAGGTAATGATTTCTTTTTTGGGGACGCTATATAAAAGTCAAAGAGATATGCCAATAGAACTGACATTTCCTAAGATGGCTCTCCGTGTGATTTGATGGTTGTAGTCCCCTCGGCTAATAACGTGTAGATGTATAGAAGATGAGATGATCAGAAAGTCAAAGCAGATTTGGGTTCAATTTTTCACATCTAATTTAAGTTATTTATTCCATGTCTATCATCAGTGTCAATACACTCTCTGACATTTTACATCTATTGATGAGTATTTCTTTACTTCTATTGAAGTATTCTTAACTGAGTTGTTCAGTGAGCATACTTACCTGAGGGAGTTGTATGATTACCTGAGTAGTACTATGATACAACTTACGTGAATAGGTCGATGAGACTACATACCTGAATAGGTCTATGATGACATTTACCTGAATAGGTAGATTAAACTTATATGAATAGATAGAATTAAACTTACCTGAATAGGTAGATTACACTTACCTGAATAGGTAGATTACACTTACCTGAATAGAAATGAGAAATAATGTCATGCCAATCTGTGAGTAACAGCTAACGAAGGTAAGGTTGCGGTTAAACTTTGAACTGCTCAGAAATATTCTGTGGACCCGCTCTGATTTGACAAGAAGTGGAGAATAGAGTGAGGCAAAACTCAGACAAAACACAAAATAAAGTGTGTTACATAGTTTGTCTGTTGGTGGCAGTTGTAGCAGGATGACTGTGATGTAACCTTCGACAATAGCAATCAGCTGGAAGAAGCTTAGTTCCTTACTGGAAGCTTTGATGACATTTGAGTCCCGAAATATGTAGTATAAGATACACACAGTCACTGCAAAGATATTAGCTGCAATTCCAAGGGTTACAAATGTGAGTGACATCGGGTCACTTAAGGAAGGAAACGTTAGATCTATAAGTCGGCATGTTGTAAAATTTGTGTCAGGGTCTGGCCAGGTGAATTTATCACACTCTTCACAGTTTGTATTTCCTTTAATAAGTTTCTCATTATCTCGACATGTCCGGCACTCCCAGCAACACTTCACATCTTTCTGAATCACATATTCACCTGGCAGACATGGTCTGCTACAAATAGACTCTGGTAAAACAACTAATCGTAACGTATTGGATGATAGCGGATCTTGAAGGTTCATATCAGACAGGTGATCCCATATTATTTCCTCACCTGTATAATGACCTGTCTGCTACTGATATTGTACATTGCAATAGTTTTGATACTACCCATAACTATTACTAAATCGATTATATTGTACTGTTCTAACACCCATTCTGACTTGTTGTATATCGTATTTACCTTTGACGTCCCCATTTTCATCAAATGAGATGTAATCACTGTATCCTTGAAATGATAAGTTAGTCATATACTGCAACAAATCATCTCCCTGGATACAGGTTCTAGCCTCGCGTCCTGTCAATCCTGGGCATAGGTCAGCCATCAGCCTGGTAACAGCATGTGCAAATACCATAACTGCATCCACGTACAAGGATGTTGTCATAGAGTAAGCAAACTCATTAGAATCTAAGATACTTGAACCATAAACACAAGTTACATCCTTAAATGAACATCCAACCAGGTTCTCCCAAATTGGTTGAAGCCAGGGATTGGTTGATGTATTGACATTAAGTTTGCCAATGTAATCATACAGACCTGGAAGAAACGTCTTGTAATAAGAGAACACAAATGTCCCTACTAAATCATCTTCATAGCCTTTAAAATCACTTCTGAATGATGACCCTAGTCCATCACTACCTACCCAAATAAACGTTCCCCGTTTATGGTTTCTGTTGACACCGTTAAATAAACTACGTACTTCGTTGACATAAATAAAGAGAATAACTACACGCGCTGTTTGATATGATAACAAATCTTTTACAATCAAATCAAAATCAGTATTCTCGTTGACTTTGTGATGTGTAGCTATACATATATTATAACTTGGCGCTAGAAACTTGATGTATTCAAACCCTTTTTCACCGAATGAGCCGTAGGCGTGCAGAACTGATACATAAGACCAGCCATTGCTTTGAATAAATTCTAACATAGCTTCAACTTGAAATCTGTCAGCAGCGGTTATTCTTAGAAAAAACGGGTGACGTGCTTTGTCGCTGAGCTCATCGCTCGTGGCCGTGCATCCAATGAGAGGTATACTTGATGTAGAAAATAATTGAGACATTGGTAACGATATTGAACTCCATTGAGACGATATGACCCAATGACGTCATAATGGGTCATAAACTGACCAGAAGTCAGAGTCCTGTTGGGGGCGTGTTCAGGGGTCGGGTCGCATGCACAAGTGCCACATTTGTTATTCCTATACAGTGACTGTGGAAGAAACTGCAGAGATTTCGCTAAAGCTATGTTTGTGTTTGAGCAATCATTTAGAAGGACAAAACCTAAAGAAATGTAAAGGTAAAAGATTAGGATCTTCATTAACTAATTTGACGGCATATGCTATAGCTTCTGCCAGTTCTAATGAAATTGAACCTTTGCGGTATGTCTTTGAACAAGAAGTCTTGTCTCCAGAGTAGGTCGCCATTATAAATCCTCCAATATTTAGGTCACCAAGACTCACGTATGAGGAGTCGTCATTAATAGTTGGTATCGTTGTAAAAGATCTGCAATTTCCAGTAATCGAATATAATGAAGATGGTGGTGAGTCCGTGGTTACTGACAATGCGAAAACAGTAAAACCGAAATATAATATATGCAACCAGATTTTTAGATGCATCGTGTAAGAAATGTAATAATTTAGCTGCTTAGTGTGTTTGTAACTGATGACTCAAGTTACCGTCAACTGTCTGGTTCTACTGATCCAAGAACTAATCTTCCTGTAAGAGTCAAAACACAAATTAATCATTACAGTTAGGAAATTAAAAATGATTAATTTGATTTGATAGTACCATCATCATTGCACTTCGATGAGTAACCATGTGTGCTCCGATATCTTTCTTAGACAGGAAGATTTCAGTGGCAGTGAACGAGCTCCGTAGCGAGGGTCCCGTGAAATTGAAAATAATGGTAGATTTATGTGGATATACTGTCCTGGGCATGCGGGTGTTTACGGTAATGACAGAGCGGACAGGCTTGCATCAACAGCATCGATTGTTGGGGAGTTGAAGATGGATAAGGGGGATGTTCTTCGCTCTCTTCACGACTGTCTTTTGGATGAGCACACTAAAATCGATGTTGAATCGATCAATCGATTTAAGCAGTTTGGAGTTACCCGTTGTTCAAGTCGAACTGGATGCTGAGAGGCAGAGTGAGAGGTGTGTTTAATCAGCGAGCCACGGAACCATCAGTATGCATACTCTTCGATATCTGTTGGGAGACTGAGCACCTATGGGTCTGCCCGGAGTGCAATGATTTCAGTTTAGTAACCAATAACCAATAACCAATAACCAATAACACAATTTAAAAGACCGTTCCATAGAAACTCTAAAACAAATTTTACTGAGAGGGGGTGAGAAATATCGACCTAATTACCATAAGAAAAGACTGAACAAGTTGTCCAGGATAGAGCGGTATGGATAACTGCTTGCAACTCTATAACGTATAACGTTACGAGAGGGATATAGTAATAATGGTGTATCTAAACGTGATAACAACATCAACATAATTATCACACTACTGGTGTATCGATATTGTTTGATAACATCAAATCTTTATCAAATTATTGATATTTGTCATCATCAACAGGTGTTGTGCCGAGCCGATTATGGATCGCCACAAATCTCTGTTTATGGTGTTTGCTATCATCTCAGATGTTGACGCTCTTCCGTGTCATGAAGTCAACTCCCTCTGTCTTCATCTGTCTCGTCTCCCCTCAATTTTACCAGTTGTTACAATGTGTTTCAAATCTCCATTTCCGGTCACATGTCCGAAAAATGATGACTGCCTCTTTCTTATATTGATGATACGTTTTCTCTGTGCTATGACCTCATTCAAAACCTCAACATTAGTCATTTTAGCAGTCCATGGGATTCTCATCATTCTTCTGTAAAACTACATCTCTGTGGCTGCCAGATATTGTTCGAGCTGTTTGTTTATTGAGCATGGCTCGTCTGTAACTTATTGATAACATTCATCAGTTATCAAACTATTAATATATTTAAATTAATGATAACATTCATCAGTTATCAAACTATTAATATATTTAAATTAATGATAACATTCATCAGTTATCAAACTATTAATATATTTAAATTAATGATAACATTCATCAGTTATCAAACTATTAATATATTTAACTTATTGATAACATTTATTAGTTATCAAACTATTAATATATTTAAATTAATGATAACATTTATCAGTTATCAAACTATTAATATATTTAAATTAATGATAACATTTATCAGTTATCAAACTATTAATATATTTAACTTATTGATAACATTTATCAGTTATCAAACTATTATATTAACTTATTTATACATTCATCAGTTATCAAACTATTAATATATTAAATTAATGATGCATTCATCAGTTATCAAACTATTATAATTTAATTAATGTTAACATCATCAGTTATCAACTATAATATATAACTTATAAACTTTATCAGTTATCAAACTATTAATAAATTTAAATTAATGATAATTATCAGTTATCAACTATTAATATATTTAACTTTGATAACATTTACATTATCAAACATAATATATTTAACTTATTGATAACATTTATTATTTATCAAAGCTATTAATAATAAATTATTATAACATTTATCGATTATCAACTATTAATATATTTAATTATTGATAGCATTTCATCAGTTATCAAACTTAATATTTTAAATTTTGATAACACTCATCAGTTATCAAATGTATATATTAACTTTTGATAACATTTATAGTATAAGACTATTAATATATTTAAATTAATGATAACATTCATCATTATAATATTAATATATTTAACTTATTGATAACTTTATCAGTTATCAAACTATTATATATTTAACTGTAGATAACATTTAGTTATCAAACTATTAATATAAATTTAAATTATTGATAAATTAAGTTATCAACTATTAATATATTTAAAGTTTGACTAACATTCTCATTATCGAACTATTAATATATTAAATTAAGTAACATGTACTTGAATCTACACATAATCTTATACTACATCCGTTTAATCAAATCAAAGTCTGGCATAGCTACCTTAAAATTTCAATATTGTCCAACAATTTTTCAAACTGACACTCCAAAATCTTCAAACATACAATACATTCGAATAAATTTGAAGTATTCTTATTGTTACCTTGTAATCTTGCAAAATCAACTGCCTCCAACTATCCAATTAACAATTATGAATAAACAGTTTTGCATTTTATTTTATGCTAAAGCTAAATAAGCATACCGTTTCACATTACGATTGTACTTCACGATTTCTCTTCACTGGCAATGTCATGTTATAATGCCTTGAGAAGATGTGTTGAGAAGAGAAGGTATTGAGCATCGATATATGATATAACATATTATTGACTGACATGTGATAACGGTTTTAGCGGATGTTATAATCTGCGTCAGAGCAAGTTTAAATACGGAAAACTGTGTCCATATTGTAAATATTAGCATAAATTAAACTTTGTTTTATCAAGAATTCATGAAGTTTGACAACGGTTCTAACGATATTATTAAAAAGCAACATGTCTCACTGTCTGTAGTAACGCTTCTTTGGGCAGTGTAGAACAGGTGGGAAGTGAGAATGTGAAATTTAATGGCGGCATGGCTAGTGCAGTCGCCACGTAGATGTTTAAGTTAGGATATTTCATGTATACCCACAACAGAAAAAAATATTTGGCCTTGGCGTGGATTGAGTACTTGTCTCCCGCCCGTGGGAGATCTAATCCGTTCAGCCAGACGGTACTCCACGATATTGTTGAATGAGAAAATATATATATATACACAACATTTAAGAGGTACAACAATAGCAAATGAAGTATAACAAAGTTTACAACAAGCTTTGATCAATAACGAGAATTTGAGCTTCTCATGACATTTTGGAAATAAAATGTAGAGATAATACTTGAATGTGCTTGACGTTTCACGAAATAAGTTTCTTCTCAACGATAATGATAGTTGCAGTCCTGTGCTCAGTAGGGAACAATTATGATTATCCATGTAAACTAAAGACTATAATAGCGGGATGTTTTCTGATTGATTGATTGATTGATTGACTCTCGGAATAAGATATGTCTCTGTGTTTGTGATTTAAAACTATAATCACTACTCTCTCTCTCTCTCTCTCTCTCTCTCTCTCTCTCTCTCTTTCTCTCTCTCTAGGCTATGGCGCCATTGGTGTTCTTGGCGATTAGGCAGCAACAAATGTACACCATTCTTCTCTGTTCTTGACCATTCTCTGTTCTTGACCATTCTCTGTCTGACCATTCTCTGTTCTTGACCATTCTTCTCTGTTCTTGACCATTCTTCTCTGTTCTTGACCATTCTTCTCTATTCTTGAACATTCTCTGTTTGTTACACATTCTTCTCTGTTCTTGATCATTCTCTGCATTGTGTTGCAGCTGGATTCATTTTCCCAGTTCCTGTTTTACTGTTCTTCCACGTTTTGTTTACGCTCAATGTTCATCTCAGTACTGCCTCCGCTAATGTCCTCAGTTGCTGTTTCCATAAATTAAAAAGGTATTACAGGATGACTTTGTTAGTTAGAAGAGACCATTTCGAAATGAAGACATCAGGAAAAAGTGGTACAACATCAGTACTGAACTTCATCAAGAAACAACAAATGAAATGATTCAGGCAAGATTGCAGATTACCAACAGACAGTTGCTCAAAGAGCACTATCAGAAAATGAGACAGCTAAACTATGTTACTCAGATACAATGAACAGACAGTGTCAAAGAGCAAGTTACCAGATACATCAACAGACAGTGCGCCTCAAAGAGCACTTATGTTACTCAGATACAATGAACAGACATGCCTCAAGAGCACTTATGTTACTCAGATACAATGAAAGACAGTGCCTCAAAGAGCACTGCTCAGATACAATGGCATGCCCACGTCAAAGGTAAGGCCGGCACGTCAGTGACGTCAGAATAACAGAGGCAACGAAAAACACTATTTATGAAGCGCACACAAAAGCCCGTTCTATAAATCTCTTTTTATCATGACGCTGTGAGTTAAAACAGGATTTGAGAAAATAAGAAGAGGAAGAATAGAAATGGAAGAAAAGATTCACGAAAACAAATTCTCATCAACCACAACTTACAACAATTTGAGAATCCCCGGACAAACTTTGAATAATATATAGGACATGAATATTTCTTTTATTTGTTTTAGAAACTTGCTTGCACGTGAGTCCAGTTTTTTAAATAACTACTTAGCAACAAGGATGAGTGTTATATATTGATTGTATCTCGTTGTTTGATGTTGGAGTGATGGTTTTTCGTTGTTAAATGTTGCAACTTGAAGTTGTTCGTGTTGAAACAAAGGCCTACATTGCCGTAAGTTCTCTGATACAGGTCGTGGGGATATTAGAGAAGTCGGAGGAGGAACAAGGGTGTGCAAACAAATGTGTGTGATTTAAAGAGATAAGTCAATACTTAACATGACAGTTTAAATAACTTGTCGGATTGTAGGATGTTGTATGTCTTCTAGTGAACTGAGAGGATTGAGAAGAGAAGGGATTGGGAAGGGGAGGAATTGCAAGAGATGAGAACTGAGAGGATTGAGAAGGAGAATAGAGACAAAAAGCGTTTTAAAAATGTTTAAAGGCGGTTACAGTTCAATGAATGACTTCACTGCACTGGGTTGACTCAGGTGACTCGGTCATTCTCAATAGAACTGACAAGTCACATGAGGAGAGTATTGCACAACGCACGAATTCCGTAGCTTCGGCACTAATCTTAAGGATCAACGAAAAGGTACATTTCATTTCTGGATTGAATGAATCAGTCCGGATTCAAACCTGCGATCTACAGAACGCAAAGTAAACAGCAGCACTTCACCACAGAGACCGCCGGTAAAACAAACAAACAAAAGCAATTTCATACCATGTGGTTTATTTGTGAATATAATATTAAATCCTTATTTTTTTATTACCAACAGTACATCAGTTGGAATTCAAGTCAGTCTCGACATTCTTTACGTTCTACTGTTTCTCTTGGTACCAGGTGGAGGTTGGGTCTAATTGACAGTTGTTGTTGAAATCTACTGCAACTGAAACTCCTGAATCAAACCTCGACTACAACAGTATAATGGAAACTGTGCTTGTAACAGCTAATATAATAGAACAATATAAGACTTGACATGTTAGAACAATATAGAGACTTTACAGTGTTAGAGACAATATAGAGGTCTGAAGTGTTTTAAGACAATATTTGACTTTGTTTCTTATAAGGTCAAATGGTAAATGTTTTGGACAACTCTGTGTTTGCACTTGTCTCTTGTCTCTAACTCATACCTAAGTGTTGTGACTGTTAAGTTCCATACTGTGTCTGAGCCAGAGAAGGATGAATATCCTCTCTACTGATGCCAACCTGCAGCTGATATGGGAATGTACTTGCCCATTGCCATTCTACCCTAGTTTAATCAAGAAGCAAGTCTTCGCTTGAATCAGCAGGTTTTCGATGTCGAAGATAGAGAATACAGACATGACTACCAACTGCTTAGGGTCCCTCGCATCGTATTTGTGTTCAAGGTTTACTACTTTAACCTTCTGCATAACTGTGCTGATCAACAAGGCAGTTGGGAGTTTCTAACATGATTTGCAGCCTCTAGCCTTTAGTTCTCCCCCACACACACATACACACCACAAAGCAGTGGATTTAACGGTAGCAGATGAAACATCTACTACAGAAACTATAACATCAGTAGTAGTAAAATAGAGCATGATATGGGTTTAACGGTAGCAGATGAAACATCTACTATAGAAACTATAACATCAGTAGTAGTAAAATAGAGCATGATATGGGTTTAACGGTAGCAGATGAAACATCTACTATAGAAACTATAACATCAGTAGTAGTAAAATAGAGCATGATATGAATTCAATAACAACAAATGTAATTCTGTAACTGTTTTCTATTGTATAGTGTATCACATGATCAGCTGATATCAGATTGTAGATTTTATAAGTTGTAACTTACAACGGCATCAAGAACAAACTTACAACGTCATCAAGAACAAACAACGTCATCAAGAATAAACAACGTCATCAAGAACAAACTTACAACGTCATCAAGAACAAACAACGGCATCAAGAATAAACAACGTCATCAAGAACAAACAACGGCATCAAGAACAATTAACGTCATCAAAAACAAACAACGGCATCAAGAACAATTAACGTCATCAAAAACAAACAACGTCATCAAGAACAAACAACGTCATCAAGAACAAACAACGTCATCAAGAACAAACAACGTCATCAAGAACAAACTTACAACGTCATCAAGAACAAACAACGTCATCAAGAACAAACAACGTCATCAAGAACAAACAACGTCATCAAGAACAAACAACGTCATCAAGAACAATTAACGTCATCAAGAACAAACAACGTCATCAAGAACAAACTTACAACGTCATCAAGAACAAACAACGTCATCAAGAACAAACAACGTCATCAAGAACAATTAACGTCATCAAGAACAAACAACGTCATCAAGAACAAACTTACAACGTCATCAAGAACAAACAACGTCATCAAGAACAAACTTACGAAAAGGAATATCAGCTTACAAAGTGCCTTTAAACAAGCAAACACAAGATCACTACATTCCTCCCCCTATCATCACAACACTTCTATAAAGAAGTCAATGATGGAAGAGAAGAAGAAGAATAGCCTACAACAACATTCTTCTATAGAAATAGATTTGCTCTTTCAAAAGTTCATCAAACATTGATTTCAGATTCGTGTCTGTTTTCTCTTATCATTTTTGTCCTGGCTGCGACAAACATCTGGAGACCTTGTTGGTTCCGTTATAAGGTCTATTTTATTATTATGTTTTTTAAATTATTGAATAATATTATATTTTTTTTATAGTTCTTAGTCTGCGTTTTTCTACAACAACATATTGACACCTTGAACCAAAATTGTATAAATCATGACATGAAAATCAACAACACTAAAACAGAAATAATGAATATGGGAAGAAAACATAATAATCTAGACATCCATGTCAATGGTACTAAAATAAACCAAGTGAAAGAATTCAAATACTTAGGAAGCATATTCACAGAAAACTGAAGATTAGATAGAGAGATAGAGGCTAGAGTGCAATAAGCAAATGCTGTAACCTACCAGCTAACCCCATTGTTAAGGCACCCACAAATTTCACAGGCAGCTAGCAACAGATGATCAACAGCATTTTATACCTACTTTGTGTTACCAGAGCCAAACATGGACAATGAGCAAAGCGCAGTCACATAAAATAACTACATGTGAAATGCGATAACTACGAAAAGTTACCAACACCACCAGAAAAAACATCAGCAATAAGAAAGAAAAGTGGCACAGAACCTCGAATTACATTGAGAAGCAAAGGATAAAGTGGTTTGGCCACTTAATGAGAATGCATCGAAACTCCACAGTATACGAGTCTTCTACAACAGAACATTGGGCTAGAAGGCAGGAGGAAGACCACGAAAAGATGGTTAGATGGCGTAGCAGAATCCTGTGAAAGAGACAAAATAACAATCGCCCAAGTTACATAGAACAGCCCAAGACAAAACAGAAACCACGACACTGGGCAACAACCTGGTAGCAGTGTGACGATACTGGGAACAACCCGGTAACAGTGTGACGACACTAGGCAACATCCCGGTAGCAGTGTGACGACACTAGGCAACATCCCGGTAGCAGTGTGACGACACTAGGCAACATCCCGGTAGCAGTGTGACGACACTAGGCAACATCCCGGTAGCAGGTGACGACACTAGGCAACATCCGGCAGTAGCTAGTGTAGCAACAAAAGAAGAAATCTTCGTTTTGTAAATAGTTTTTGTTTTTGTTGTTACTTATATATTGTAGATCGTTTGTTTTTTAAATTTACGTTGTACGCACCTATATGGAAGTGCTTTTTAATGGATACAATGCCAATATGATATCCGTTTACTAGCAATATATCTAGACTATACTTTGAATGTCAGCAAGTGTTGGAAATTGACTAAAGATATAGAAAGTGAGTTTAATGAATTTGAAAATAAATGTCTGCGAAAAATAATGAACATAAAGTGGGGAGAATTCAGAAGTGATGAAATCATAGAAATGTCTGGTCAACCACTAGTAACAACTGTTATAAGAAGGAGAGGATTGAGATATGTTGGGCATACCTGGAGAAGAAATGATCAAAGAATATCAAATAGTGAAACACGTACAAACAAAGTACTATAGTTTTACAAAAACAGAAACAGTGACGATAAACAGCAACGTTTCGACCAACAAGGCCTTTATCAAGCAAACGAACAAACAGGAGTGACAAATTAAAATGAAACACAAATGGACAAACGGGAAATGCACATACACAACAAATATAACTATTAAATCTTACCTACTACGTCACAACGAATAGTTGCAGCAATATGGCGACGAATATCGAAATAGGGGAAGACTGCAGTAAAACTTGGTAAATAGTGAAACACGTACAAACAAAGTACTATAGTTTTACAAAAACAGAAACAGTGACGATAAACAGCAACGTTTCGACCAACAAGGCTTTTTGATCAAGCAAACGAACAACAGGAGTGACAAATTAAAAGTCCATTTGTGTTTCATTTTAATTTGTCACTCCTGTTTGTTCGTTGCAACGTTCTAAACTAGTCTTGCCGATACCGGACAATTACGGTGTGACCATTGACTTTAGGGACTTGAATTTCGCTTACAGATGACTAGTACCATTTACGTACTCCTTACATTTGATTTGAATTTATGTAACTTTTCCTATTACTAGACATCGTTGAGGAGAAACATGCAGGTGCATTCACTCCGTGATTATGTTAGTCTATGTTGTGAGTAGATCTTAAATAAAATGTGAATGCGCGTGCACTATTACCTATACTAGAGTAGCTCTCCCTCAATCTCACCCACTTAGCCAGACAAGATTCCTTGTCTGTTTCCATGTTCATCACGAGGAGGTGGTGTAGGGTCTTGGTCAGTGCCAGCTCACTGACCCTGGCACGACGCTGTCTCATATTACTGCGCCTGTGTCCCCACATGTGCACTTAGAGACCAAAGAGGACAAAACTGCTCTAACTTCTTGTTTATGTCAGACCAAAATTCCATCACAATACTAGAATCGATATATTTGTACTAGCTGTTCAACAATCCTATTGTAATTTTACAGCAAGACAAGTCGTAAAAATCTCTAAATATACACACAAGCAAAGGTTTAAGCAAATATTTCTTATTTTGCTTGCATCATTTTTGCATTTAATATTCAGTGGTTTATTGTGTGCAAAAATGTTTGCTAATCATTCATTTACTTTGTATTTATGTATTTCTTCTATTTTTAATACCATTTTAAACATTGTCATTGTTATGTACGTCAGTAGTTTTTTGTTGTTTTTTTGTTGTTTTTTGTTTGCTTTTTGATGGGGTTTGATGGTAAAAACAAATAATATTTTGAACGGTCGAGAGAGATTTGAAGTGAGCACAAAGGGCTGGAGAAGACCATCATGGAAGGAGGCATTCCGGCACAGAGAAGAAGAGGATGACCACGGAGAAGATGGAGTCAGGATGTAACTGATGGTTTGAGCATGACCGCTGCAGAGGCAGGACATCTGACCTATAAAGAGAGAAATTCAAAAAGGACTGTTGGGGTGGCAATGTTCTGCACAGGACAAGCTATTTGATGGTGATGAGAATGTTGTTTAGCTCACAAATGTCTTCAGGACAACATTCTTGTAAAAAAGTTGTTTATAAGATCAACACTTCTATAAAGAAGTAAATGGTGGAAGAGAAGAAGAAGAAGAAGAAATATTATAGTTGTGCTTTTTTCTCTGGAAACAAAACTGGCATAGCTACCATTTTTGTGGTATTTGTTGTTTTTCTGTTTGTAGACACCATGCACACTCATGTTAAGCAGCTCAGAAGAGTTTAGTTGTTGTTTTTCTGTTTGTAGACACCATGCACACTCATGTTAAGCAGCTCAGAAGAGTTTAGTTGTTGTTTTTCTGTTTGTAGACACCATGCACACTCATGTTAAGCAGCTCAGAAGAGTTTAGATTTGTTCTAGTTGATGAAATTATTCATTTCTACTAATCTTAATTATAAATCTGTTTGTTTTTGTGTCAAATGAAAAACTCCAGAACTCCAACATCTGGAGCCATACGTTTGTGAACAGCTAATACCTGCAGAAATGTGTAGGTTGGCTCAAACACATCTCTTTACCTGCTTTCTTTACCGTGTTATGACTTGGGTTTTTTAAATCAATTCTTCTTCTTTGAGCGCTCCATATAGACCACTTGTAAATCACTCTGTGTGATTTGTATGTGATCTGAGCCCAAGAGCGAGTGTACGTTGTGCCAGTTAGGCACCTACAAGTAGGCCAGCACATCTGATTTCTGCGCTGCGTTTTATTTAGTAGGGTAGCATTACTAGGTGGCGTCTGTGGCCTAGGGGTTAGTGACACGGTCTATTAACCCCGACGTTCTGAGTTCGAATCACGCTGCGGACAGTTTGCTTGCAAATTGTTTCCGTTGATTTTAACAAAGGACGATGGCGCCACCCGTTCAGAAAGCAATGGCAAACTACTGAACGTATAAGTGGTGCCTAGAAAATCAACGACGTGTTTACTGTGGTTGATGGCTACGTCCTTTGGGATATGCCACGATTTTCAGCATTACTAGGGCCTACCTCAGTCGCCTCTTACGACATGCATTGTAGGTTGCAGTGGTACTGTTCATTGCTTCCCTTGCGGGCTCCGGCACCACATGGCGTTTTTAATGATTAATTTCGTAGAGTGTTCCTCTCTTTCTCAAGGCTGTGACACCTCTTGCGCTTAGGGTAGCACACCATCCTTCAGTATTATTTAAGTTAAACCTCGTGACTCACAGAAGACAAGTAACCAAAGGGAAATAATCAAATAATATGTTTTATAATATTCAATTAATGTGATGGGTTACTTCTCTCTTCGCTAAATTAAAAAAAAAAAATTCATTGGTTCCTACAAAACGACTAAAAGTATCAGCGACAGAGCCCATACAGAGTAGCGTCGTAGTACTTACTAAATGTCATTCCCATACTGAGAAATTTCTGGTATTTAAGTGTAACTAAGTAACTGATTTTACAAAGAAATGAATCTCGTTCACTGGTAACAAGTCCAGCAGAATGCCCACAGAGTTAAGCCTATATATAAAATACAATTTCCCGGAGCATTTTCAAATCTTAAGTTATGAAGCAATTTAAATATCTGGGAGTCCTGGTAACATCAGATGGCAGATGCTGATCAGAAATAAAGAGCAGAATAGGGCAAGCGAAAACATGGTTCCTGAAAACGAGAGTCATTATCTGCAACAAGTCCTTGTCAATCCCGATCAGAATGCGAGTTATTCAGTGCTACATAGAACCAATACTGACATACGGATGCGAGTCATGGAAAATAAACACACAGATCGAAAAATCTCTGAGGGCCACAGAAATGTGGTTTTATAGAAGAATGATGAGAATCCCATTGACTGCTAAAATGACTAATGTTGAGGTGTTGAATGAGATCAAGACACAGAGAAAGCTTATAATCAATAAAAGAAAGAGCCAGTCATCATTTTCGGGCATGTGATGAGGAAGGGAGGTTTAGAACACATTGTGACAATCGGTAAAATCGAGGGTAGACGAGACAGGGGAAGACAGAGAGAGAAAATGTTGGATGGCACGGTAGAGCGTCAACATCTGAGTTGATAGCAAACACCAACGACAGAGATTTGTGGAGATCCATGATCGCCTACGCCAGCCGGCGCGTCACCTGATGATGATAAAGTTATGAAGTGCCTGTCACTTCACATTTCTATATCCTAGTGTGCAGCAGGTATGAGAGCCAATTCCTTTTCTCACGTGTGGAAGGTCCAGTGTGCAGTTGAACCCTCTTGAGTCCGAGTCGATATGCGAATGCTTATACTCACAGCCTCAAAGTGAAGAAGATATTTCTAGAAAGAACTTTTGTGTGTCTTTAAATAATGATTGTGTTTCAGCTGCATAGTTATTCAGTGATTAGTATCTGAGACATGAGAAGCTGCACAGGCAATCAAAGATACGTTTGATGCTGATGTACTTACATAGAATTCAATGTGTGTATAGAAGACGTGTGCATGTGTGTGTGTGTGTGTGTGCTTATAATTTCAAATGTTGCAACTTTTTAAAATTTAATGGTTATCCCCTTTGTTCGAAATGTCGCGTGAATTTTAATAGTGTTATCTCCCTTCTCCAAGATTTCCATATGTACACAATTTCATGTCTGCCACTACGACATGGGCAGAATTGAATCAATTCTTTGGGGAGGTATTGTTGATTTTGTCGGATTGTTTAATTGAATTTTATTGTGATCAACGGAATGTTTAGCAGATTGGAGTGAATAATGAGATGCAGCGATAAGAAATGATGGATTTGATTATTGATGTAGATACGAAGTTGTTAGATAAAGAAATGAAAGAAATAGGAGGAAAGATGAATAAAGTTAAAATAAAAGTGTACGGAGATGATCGGAAAAGACATATTAGGGAAGAAAGAAGCAGGAGAGATATAAAAAGATTTAGTCATGGGACAAAGAGGTTCATTGTTCATTTGAGAATCATCTTCATCGCACATCCGACATGTCCATAATCACTTCGATCTCAACCCAAGCATGTATTTCAGTGTGTTTAGAGACTAACTACTCCAGTTCTGTGTTGATTGATGTATCTACTGGGGTTTCTCTCATGGTTTTCCCGTCTTGCGCACCTATGGTATGCACAACTTGAGCAACAGAGATAGAGAATACACTTGATCTTCTCCATTGAAATCTTCAGAGCATATGCTTTCTCTTAGTGCATTGATGATGTCGCTTTTGTCCATAAAAGACCTATAGATTTTCGATCACAACATTGCTCGCCAGTGCACCCACTCTCTCATTGCCCTTCACCCGAGCATGGCCTCGGACAAAGATGAAGGTAAGTGTCTGGCTTGTCGCATTTTGTATTAATTGCATCCATTACCTATCGTAAATAACCGGTCTTGATCGTATGTATCATGCTCATAAATGTACCCACTTTTTCCCGAGGTCATCATTTCTGAACCGGTTTCTTCTTAATACTTCAAACATTCTGCGAAGACACTTCATCTCTGTCACAAAATCAAGTTGAACAACAAGTTGGATGGAGATTACCGCTGCTTCAGACATCTCTGGTTGGGGTTGACAACGTTGAAGGAGCTGTGGAGAATACCGCTGCTTCCATGGATCTCTGGTTGGGGGTTGAACAACAAGTTGGAAGGAGCTGTGGAGAATACCGCTGCTTCCATGGATCTCTGGTAGGGGGTTGAACAACAAGTCACACATACGGTTATCATATCAGACTTCATAAATATGCTTCATAAGATTGAGTCTTTAAGTTGTCGTGGAGAGTATTCGATGGTCACATCCCAGGACCATGACTTGACTCTAGATACAAGGATATGGTGGGGTGTGGGGCAACGAACGTGCCAACTGCCTTGCCCATAATGCCCCAATCCAAGCTAGCAGAATTATGGATAAAGCTGATGGCATTACTGCAGTACGCATACATTTATGGGATATGAGCAAAGTCGACACTGGAACGATTGTAGAATTGGTCAAGTCTGCACATGTCAGACATTGTAGTCTTCCTAGTAGACAGAGCAGATTAGGAGTCAAGTCTGCACATGCCAGACATTGTAGTCTTCCTAGTAGACAGAGCAGATTAGGAGTCAAGTCTGCACATGCCAGACATTGTAGTCTTCCTAGTAGACAGAGCAGATTAGGAGTCAAGTCTGCACATACCAGACATTGTAGTCTTCCTAGTAGACAGAGCAGATTAGGAGTCAAGTCTGCACATGCCAGACATTGTAGTCTTCCTAGTAGACAGAGCAGATTAGGAGTCAAGTCTGTACATGCCAGACATTGTAGTCTTTCTAGTAGACAGAGCAGATTTTGTTCTTGTTTTGTTATCAAATTCATTATCAATATTTGTTGTATTCCTACAAAATATTATTACCATATTCTAAATTACATTGCGCACCCATGTCGGTGCTACGGAGTTCGTGCACTGCCATTGAGATCTTCCTATGTAAGAAAGAGATCAGAGCACACATGGTTATTCGCCGAAGTTCAATGATGATGATCCTACCAATCAATTAATCGTTTGTTCGCTATGAGCTCAGTCGTAGTTATGTCGCCTAATATGGCACCTTTAACTTATTTTTCGGTGAAGACTTTGTTTCCTTATAAGCCATGTCTCCACGCCATTAAGGCGAACATTTCTACAACTTCTGAGCTACTTGTAATGTAGATCCTCAATAAGAGGATCAGGAAACTTCCATTGAAAAAACATTTTGCCCTAGGTGGCATCGAACTGGAACACATGTGGTTACTAGAGAAGGATGTTATCAACTTTGCAATCGGCGCCACAGAGAAGATATAATAATCAACTTGTCATGGGTACGGTCAGCAGGTGGACTTTAGGATGATTACTGCAGTGTAAGACGGAACACGCATGCCAATGTTCAATATGACATGACGTCGATTGCATAACATAACTATTTGATTGTATTTTTCTGTCTCCATTTGGATTTATTATTGTGCAATATTTCTTGAATTAGCTAATATCGAATTTGTGTAATCTTAAAAATACTGCTAGCCAATGTATCGGCTATGAAAGACGAATGAGTTAAATAATATAACATAATATAACATAACAAAATAAACAAAACATAACATAGCCACATGCATATCGTGGCATATCCTTTACAGGATTAGAACAAGGAGTTTCTTTGCAAGAACCCCAGAGGAAGCAACGGAAGCAAAGAATATGATCAACAAATAAACAATGTACTTCGAAAATTAAGAGCTTCGAAAAACAAATAGACAAACACAGGATTCGAACCACTTACCCTCATTTCTTACGACACCATCGCTCTAGCCTAGCAATACGAGCGTTCTTACGACACCCATCGCCTAGCCTAGCAATACGAGCATCCTTACGACACCCATCGCCCAGCCTAGCAATACGAGCATCCTTACGACACCCATCGCCTAGCCTAGCAATACGAGCATCCTTACGACACCCATCGCCTAGCCTAGCAATACGAGCATCCTTACGACACACATCGCCTAGCCTAGCAATACGAGCATCCTTACGACACCCATCGCCTAGCCTAGCAATACGAGCATCCTTACGACACCCATCGCCTAGCCTAGCAATACGAGCATCCTTACGACACCCATCGCCTAGCCTAGCAATACGAGCATCCTTACGACACCCATCGCCTAGCCTAGCAATACGAGCATCCTTACGACACCCATCGCCTAGCCTAGCAATACGAGCATCCTTACGACACACATCGCCTAGCCTAGCAATACGAGCATCCTTATGACACCCATCGCCCAGCCTAGCAATACGAGCGTCCTTACGAACACAATCAGCGAGCCATTAGAAATGTCTGTCTGAGGAGTGTCTGTCATATCCTTTACCAGACGTTTCTATCAACCACAGTAAACGAGTCGTCGATTTTCTATGCACCATTTATACATTCAGTAGGTTGGCATTGTTTTCTGAGCGTTGAGGTCTATTTTTACCGTTCAATACCACAGGAACTAATTTGCTTCCAAACTGCCCGCCGCGGAGTTTGAACCAGGTACACTTGGGTTGTGATCGAGCTCATTACCACTTTAGTTACAGGCACCCACGTAGCAGAACAACACACACACACACATAACATATGCAGGCACACACGTAGCAGAACAACACACACACACACACACACATAACATATACAGGCACCCACGTAGCAGAACAACACACACACACACACACTAACATATACAGGCACCCACGTAGCAGAACAACACACACACACACACACATAACATATACAGGCACCCACAGTAGCAAACAAAACACACACACACAAAATAACATATACAGTTAAAATGAGAAACATTGTGTGTGTGTGTGTGTGTGCACCAATAATGTGTCATTAATAAAGAGATGATAAAACACAAATTATTGGCCACAAAATTAACTGGAAATGAATAAATCATCATCATCAAATAGCTTGTCCTAAGCAGAACTTTGCCACCCCAACAGTCCTCCGGAATTTCTCTCTCTCATAGGGCAGATGTCCTGCCTCTGCAGCCGTCATGTTCAAACCATCAGTTACATCCTGAATAATCCATCTTCTCCGTGGTCTTCCTCTCTTCTCTTTGCCGGTATGCCTCCTTCCATGATGGTCTTCTCCAGCCCTTCATGTTTTTTATATGTCCAAAATATCTCAATTTTCTCTTTCTTATTTCAAGCATAAGCCAGTTTTCTTTGATTTTGAGTTCTTTCTGGATAGATCTTGAGTTCTTTCTGGATAGATCTTGAGTTCTTTCTGGATAGATCTTGAGTTCTTTCTGGATAGATCTTGAGTTCTTTCTGGATAGATCTTGAGTTCTTTCTGGATAGATTTTAAGTTCTTTCTGGATAGAAATGAATAAAATAGTAAGGAAACGGAAAAGAAGAAAGAGAGAGAGAGAAGCAATAGACAGAGAGAGAAAGAAAGTGGATAATGGTGATGTATATTAAAAAGTGGAGATTAATGAGCGTTTGGTAAAATAAATAACAACAAAAATAGATTATGAAAAATCAATAGAGAAAATTACTCCAAGCTTTAAATCACAGACCAATTCAAGGATATAATTGTACTTGCTCGACGTATGGGCGTAATCGACACCAAGTGTTATTGCATGTCAACTCATCGTCACTCCACGACCGATTCACTTCACTTCACATTTCCTTTAATTTTTAATTAGAATATTCATATCACGTAGTCTGACGTGGTCATCCGTGACGGTGCAGAATGATTGATTAGGTCGCGTGACAGGAACAAAAATGAACAAGTAACATTAATAGCAAATATTTTTTTTTGTTTTTCCTCTAATCTTTTTTGTCTCTCTAATCCTGTTTTGTCTCTCTAATCCTGTTTTGTCTCACTGTGTCAGGATAACAAGAGATTTTAGGGTGTCTGTGATGGCTAGGAGGTACTTTGCTCACCTCTCGCTCCAACGGTACACGATTAGCTCACTCGTGAAGCCTTATGGATATTTTTCCAGAGATCCCTGATCTCGGTGTTGGTGACATTCGAGTTCCTAGTCCAATCGGAGACGGACGACAAAACGTAGATCCCATATTTAAGTTGAACATATAAAAGAACCCTTGGCAGTTCAAAATCGAGAAAAGCAGGCTGGAAAACTACTGCCCGGGCAAAATTAATTAGAAAGATTAATAAATACACTTCCTACAGGATATTTTCACCATCTTCCAAATTATATCTGGGACTTCCGCCGGTGCTACGGAGTTCGGGCACTGCAGTTGAGATCTTCCTGTGTAGGAAAGAGATCGGAACACACATGGTTATTCACCAAAGTGCAATGATGATGGTCCAATCAATCAATAAAGAAGAGATTTATAGAACGGATCTTTGTGTGTAAAAAAGTGAACAAAAAGTGAAAGAAACCTTTGTTATCCAACTTGGTCTATCGGGTAATACGGTGTTAGATCTGTATTTGTCATTGGTCGTCGGTACACGATGGGTGATGTAGTCAACATCCCACCGGCCGTCTTTACTTCCCAGTGCTAGACTTCTGTCTGTATGCGCTTCTTAAATAGTGTTCTCCGCCTGCTACTTGATACCAAAAGTCCATATTGTTCTTCTTTTCTTCCACCATTTACTTCTTTATAGAAGTGTAGGCGGCTATGTGAGGGGGATGAAGTGATCTAATGTGTGCTTATTCTAAAACACAATATAAGTTGTTATTCATTTTCTTAATTAAGGCTGTTCTAAAAAGCCGTCGCTCCATCTTTTGTGTGGTCGTCCTCTGTACTCGTTACAGGTTTTCTCTGTAGCTCTCTGCGATAGACGATACCAGGTTTAAAGAGTTTTAAAGCCAAAGAATTGACTTCATTGCACCAGGTTTTACCCCATATGGCTCGGTCTCTATCCGCCGAAATGGCACACCACCTGCCGAGAGTATTGCACAAAGCACGAACTCCGTAGCTCCGGCAAACAAGATACCAGATATTCTTATCAGGTGTCCAAACCATTAATCTGTTGTTCTTTTATGAATTGCATGACTGGTTTCATATTCAGTCTTTTTATTGTTGGTATTCCATAATCTATTTATTCCATAATGTTCAAACACCTTGGAAGTATCTTCACATCTGATAGTAGACAGGACAGACAGATCAAAACTAGAATCCTGCAAGCCAACAACATTGTATACCAACTTCTCCCAATTTTGAAACACCCAGCTATTCCAGTAGAGACTAAAAGACAGATTATAAATGCAATCTTCATACCAACACTGTGCTACCAGGGTCAAACATGGAGACTGACAAAAGAACAAGAAAGGAAAATTACCACATGCAAAATGAGATGCTTGTTGAAAGCAGTAAATAAAACAAGAAGAGACCATATAAGAAATAAAGAAATTAGAAGAACAGTTGAAACAACACCTGCTATTAGGTTAATTGAAAAACAGAAACTCAAATGGTTTTGCCAATTGGTCAAAATGAACCCGAATACACCAGTTGCAAGAGCGTACAACCTGAAAATGGAATCATCAAGAGGAAGGGGCAGACCAAGAAAAGATGGGTTGATGGAGTTACAGACATCTTAAAACTCCACAATAGCACATCATATCAATGTATGCTCGACAAAGATCAGTTTATTTTTGTGCCAGGGCATGCAGGTGTAAGGGGAATGAACGTGCGGATAGGCTTGCAGGTATGGCTGCTGTCCAAAGCGGACGAGCAATGGACCAGGCTGATATTATAAATTCTCTAAGGGAGAGGACGTGTACATGATTCACGTAATAGCGGTGAATCTACAACCTAACCAGACTGCAAGAACTCAAAGTTAAGTGTGGTGTAGCTCGACAAGAACGCTATGCTGGCAGACAAAGAAGAATTGTAAACCAAAAAAGAACCGGTGTCGTTAGTCGCCACACGCTGATGGACATACTGAGGGAAAGATCGGAGCACCTATGGACTAATTTGTTCGTCGTGCAGTGATGGTGATCCGACGACTAAACTAAACTAAACATCATATCAATCGACCGAGCGTGCACTATCTCGGAAACCGATCATCATCAGTTAAATCTGCTACGTCTAACAACAACAAAAGTAGAGCAGGCCAACTAAAAGAAAGAAAAGAAGAAGAATATTCCATAATGACAGAGTATCTTCCATAGAGATTCCGCTCATTTGATTACGTTGAACAAACATAATGAATAATTCTTGATTTATCAGTTTTGTTTGAAACAAACTCTATTCAGTTATCAGAGAACTATCATCATAGAACTCCGGACATGTCCATAGGTGCTCCGATCTCCGTCTCAACAAATCCATTAGCGTTCAGTGGTCCAACACGTCACTATTAAAATGAATATCTTTTTCCAAAAAAAATATTTATTGTTATATTTTTGCTTGTACTTTGAAACTCTGTTCTCTAACCTACCGAGATTTATCCCTTAAGGGGGACTCTGGTCTTGAAACTTTTTTCGTTGCTTTGGTATTCATGTAGAATTTGTATAACAATTTTGGAAAGATTATGACTTAGAATAGTAGAAAAAAATTAGTAAAAAAAAAGTCAACGCGTTGCCATGGAAACAATACAAAATGGCCGCAAGCACAAATTTTCAAATTCCTAAGGCTCTGAAGTTAATGAATATAAATGAATTCTGTTTTCACTCTAAGGTGAGCAATTGTAATATCTACAAAATTACACATTCTTTTTAGGATATATTAAATATTACATTTTTTATGAATTTTGTGTAAACACACCCTCCAAAAACAGCTTTTTTGACCAAATTTTGAGGGAATTTTACCCAAAAATTTATTTTAAAAATTAAATATTTAATATATCCTAAAATCATGTGTAATATTTTAGATATTACAATTGCGCACCTTAGAGTGAAAACAGAATTCATTTACATTCATTAGATTCAGAGCCTTAGGATTTGAAATTTGTTTTTGCGGCCATTTTGTATTGTTTCCATGGCAACACTTTGACATTTTTTTTACTAATTTTTTCTACTATTCTAAGTCATACTCTTTCAAAATGCTTATATAAATTTTATATTAATATGAAAACAACGAAAATAGATTCTTGATTTTCAAGACCCGAATCCCTCGGTGTTTTATTCCAAGTATTTCACAATATCGTCTATCAATGTTTAATCTGTATCGTTTATAAAACGTGTATTCTGACAGTGATCTGACTGGGTCATTCTGGTCCGTTTGTTAGGGTCATACTGGCTTGTTTTCAACAGAATTAAGTTTGTGTGTGTGTATGTGTGTGTGTGTGTGTGGTTTTTTTTTAAAGGATTCAATATTTTGTTGTACATTAATCCGTGTATTGATTTGTTTTTGTGTGTGATGTATTGTCTGTTGTTTGTTTGTGTGTGAATGTATTGTCCGTTGGTTTGTTTGTGTGTGTGATGTATTGTCCGTTGTTTGTTTGTGTGTGTGTGATGTATTATCTGATGTTTTGGAAGTTTGAAGTATCTCGTCCATCAGATTTCTTATCAACGTTTTTAAAAATTGAATATTATGTTCTCATGTTTTGAAAAAAATATAGGTTAATGATTATGTATATCTTTGTATGTGTTATATAGTGCTGTAGTGTGTAGGTGTGTATGTGTTGAGAGTGTAGTCGTGTTCTGTAGTGTGTGTGTGTTGAGTAGTGTGTAATGGTGTAGTGTAGTGTGTATGTGTTTGTTGTGTGTGTGTGTAACGGGTGTATACTGTATGTGTTTATAGTGTGTAGTGTGGTAGGTGTGTATACCTGTATGTGTTATATAGTGCCTGTAGTGTGTAGGTGAGTATACCTGTATGTGTTATATAATGCATGTAGTGTGTAGGTGAGTATACCTGTATGTGTTATATAGTGCCTGTAGTGTGTAGGTGTGTATACCTGTATGTGTTATATAATGCCTGTAGTGTGTAGTGTGAGTATACTGTATGTGTTATATAGTGCCTGTAGTGTGTAGGTGTGTATACCTGTATGTGTTATATAGTGCCTGTAGTGTGTAGGTGTGTATACCTGTATGTGTTATATAGTGCCTGTAGTGTGTAGGTGTGTATACCTGTATGTGTTATATAATGCCTGTAGTGTGTAGGTGAGTATACCTGTATGTGTTATATAGTGCCTGTAGTGTGTAGGTGTGTATACCTGTATGTGTTATATAGTGCCTGTAGTGTGTAGGTGTGTATACTTGTATGTATTAATTAAAACTTCTTCTTCAAACACTTGATATCGACCACTTGTTAAACCACTCTATGTGTTTTGTATGTGATCTGATCCTAAGAGCGATTGTACGTTGCGTCAGTTATGTCCTTACAAGTAGACCAGCATATCCAATTTCTGCGACGCTTTTTTACTTAGACTATCTTCCCTAGACCCCTACCTTAGGCGCCTCTTACAATATGCCTTGTAGGTCGCAGTGTTACTATTTGTTGCTTCCCTTGCCAGCTCCGGCAACATATGACCGATTATTATTTTTTTTTTTCTGATCCAGAAGCACTTGAGCTTTCAGCTCTTCGACTCGGTGCCATGGACATCGTAACTCTTTGGTTCGGTGCCACGAACACCGTAAATCTGGGAAACGTGACTTTTCTGCCAGCCCGCGGAATTGAACCCGCACTCACAGAGGGCTTGTCACCGGCTTTCCAACGCGCTACGAACACGCTGGGCACGCGATCGCACATGATCGATTTAATTCGTGTAGTGTATTTGTCAGTCAATTGATACATCTAACTAAATACAGTTTTTGATGCCATCTTGAGTGCAGAATATGTTATTTTTGGTATGTGTCTGTTTGGTATGTTTGTTAGAAAGATTCTGTCTCAAGGGACAGCCAACTTGGTTTCTTATAACTTCAACTTTTTATTTGTCAAGATATGAGCTTTCTTACTAATTGTTTGATTAATTCGATTTCAATTTGTGTGAACTATTTCTGATTTGTTCTCTGTTTGTTGTCTTGAATTGAAGATAATGTATGCAGTCTTGGCATACGTATGCATGATCTATGTCTTGTAGCAGTCTTGTCATACGTATGCATGATCTATGTCTTGTAGCAGTCTTGTCATACGTATGCATGATCTATGTCTTGTAGCAGTCTTGTCATACGTATGCATGATCTATGTCTTGTAGCAGTCTTGTCATACGTATGCTGATCTATGTCTTGTAGAGATTCTGCATAGTATGCATGATCTATGTCTTGTAGCAGTCTTGCATATGTCATGCATGATCTTGTCTTAGCAGTTTGATAATCGTATGCAATCTTGTCTTTTAGAGTCTTGCATACGTATGCATGATCTATGTATGTAGCAGTCTTGGCATACGTATGCATGATCTATGTCTTGTAGCAGTCTTGCATACGTATGCATGATCTATGTCTTGTAGCAGTCTTGGCATACGTATGCATGATCTATGTCTTGTAGCAGTCTTGTCATACGTATGCATGATCTATGTCTTGTAGCAGTTATAGAGCATATACGCATGTATACAATGTCTTGTAGCAATTGTAGAGTATATACATATGTGCACAGTGTTTTGTAGCAGTTGTAGTGTATACACATAACTGCACAGTGTCTTGTAGCAGTTGTAGTGTATACACATATGTGCACAGTGTCTTACAGCAATTGTAGAGTATACACATATGTGCACAGTGTCTTATAGCAGTTGTAGTGTATACACATATGCGCACAGTGTCGTATAGCAGTTGTAGAGTATACACATATGTGCACAGTGTCTTGTAGCAGATGCAGAAGATAGACGTAGCTGCTCAGTATCTTACAAGAACAGATCTGAGATATAATTTTACCTGTCGTGATGACGACCACATCCCCGTTCGTGTGCCGTCCACTAAAAAAATACAGATCGAAGATTTTGTTCTAATTATCTTAGTAAAGATCATATTACATATATCGATATTCAAATGTATCGATTACAAGGACATTGCAGAATCGATTATAGAAATCATGAAACGTATTTTAGGTAACATTTTTCCCACTGAAAAATCGAAATTAAAAAAAAGATATGTCAACTGGATCGATACTCGAATAGTCGACTATAAACTGAAATGATTACTTCTTTCAACTCTATGACATACTGGGGCCCAGTGTGATCAACATAATGGAACAATCGGTTGAATCGAACATGGATTGAATTTCAAAAAGAAACAAAGAATGGTTTTTGTTTTGTAATAATCATTTTGTTACTTTTTCTTCTTCTTCTTTTCTTCTTCTTTGCGTGCATTCTTTACGACCAATTTTAATCACTCTCTGTGATATGTGTGATCTTTGCCAAGAACGTATATACGTTGCACATTGGTTGGTAGGCCCCTAAACGCCTAGACATCTACACGTTTAGGACACATGCATCCAATTTCAGCCAAACAGTTACTTTTTTCTATGAGTGGTAGTTTGATGTACAATCGGATAAACTGAAAATGATTTTTGTGTTGATAAAATTTTGTGCACTGTTTTGACTTGTACTCTAAATGTTTAATTTTTGTATAATTTGTTTATTAAGATATTGTTTGGTGAATGTAATGATTGTGATATCGTTGAGCTATGTTGCAGGGTATAACAAATGTTGTGATATCGTTGAGCTATGTTGCAGGGTAGAACAAATGTTGTGATATCGTTGAGCTATGTTGCAGGGTAGAACAAATGTTGTGATATTTGAACCATAGAGCCAGGATAAACAGCTACAAAGTTTAAATATAATTGACATAATGTGAGCTTAACACTAGATTTGACGTTGACGTATGACATAATCTGAGCTTAGCACTAGACTTGACGTTGACGTATGACATAATCTGAGTTTAACACTAGACGACGTTGACGTATGACATAATCTGAGTTTAACACTAGACTTGTCGTTGAAGTATGACATAATCTGAGCTTAACACTAGACTTGTCGTTGAAGTATGACATGATCTGAGCTTAACACTAGACTTGTCGTTGAAGTATGACATGATCTGAGCTTAACACTAGACTTGTCGTTGAAGTATGCTATGATCTGAGTTTAGCACTAGACTTGTCGTTGAAGTATGACATGATCTGAGTTTAGCACTAGACTTGACGTTGAAGTATGACAACTGCTTATGTGACCGAACCATTTAATTTGTTGTTTCTTAATGAAATTCAGTACTGATGTACCCACTTTTTTCCTGATGTCTTCATTTCAAAAACCGGTTTCTTCTTGATACTGCCAACATTCTGCGTAGACACTTTATCTCTGTCTTGACTAGTCTCTTCTTGATACTGCCAACACTCTGCGTAGAGACTTCCTCTCTGTCGTGACTAGTTTTATAACAATGTAGACCACTATCATACTATCATGAGAGGTGTGTTACCGGAACCTGTAATGTCTCCTGATCTTCTCTGTTGTCCTACATAATGAAAATGCTATGATAAAAGAGAAGTCGCTATCGGTGTGTACACCATTATCAATACAAGATGTTCAGATGATAAAGTATTGATTACAAACAATCAATAATAGATACATAATTTACTGGATGATGTTACTAAATGAACTTAGCAACGAGGGTTAGAATTAAATTGTAAGAAAACAGAATTAATGTTAATCTTCATGAAGTAAGAAATACAACAATGTAACACCCACATAGACCCAGTTGAGATATGAAGGCAAAAGAGGGAAAAAGTGGGTACAGCATCAATACTGGACTTCATCAAGAAACAACAAATTAAATGGTTCGGCCACATAAGCAGATTAATACAGACAGTGCGACTCAAAGAGCAATAATACTTGGATACGTTGGATACAAAGCAAAATCCCGGCCACGCATAATGAGGACCACAGAAATAACAGAGGCTAGGGAAGACACCATAAACGAAGCTCACAAAAGAGACTGTTCTAAAATATATTCTTATCCTGACGTTGTGAGATAAAATAGGATTAGAAAACGAAAATTACAATATATTATCAATTATCTACCATATATATATAAATGGATGTTTGTCTGTTTGTTTGTTACCTATAGACTAGGAAACTACTGAACAGATTTAGCTGAAATTTACAGGATATGTTTGTTTTGATGTCGGGATGCACCTGTCATAGTTTGAAATAGGTAGCGCTGAAGCTTTTCGAAAATTCTAAAAATCGAAAACACGCTAATTTCATCGAGAGTTTCAAAGTTTGTTTACAATTTGCTATGAACGTTTCCGGAAGTCTACGGTATACACATTAATATATACACAAGATTCGATGACGTATGTTTTAAAACGATGGAAACCTCGATCTCTTCCATAGCATAAAATAATCGTTTCAAGTTAATTTTACAAACAAGCTGAAGTTAAAATACGCAATCCAGGTTTGTTTCTTCATTGGATTTCTACTCATTTCGAATCATGATAAGAGAAATATCAACTGGGACACGACATTAGTAACAATGAAGCAGTATGTCAACTGGGACCCGACATTAGTAGCAATGAAGCAGTATGTCAACTGGGACGTGACATTAGTAGCAATGAAGCAGTATATCAACTGGGACGCGACATTAGTAGCAATGAAGCAGTATATCAACTGGGACGCGACATTAGTAGCAATGAAGCAGTATATCAACTGGGACGCGACATTAGTAGCAATGAAGCAGTATATCAACTGGGACGCGACATTAGTAGCAATGAAGCAGTATATCAACTGGGACGCGACATTAGTAGCAATGAAGCAGTATATCAATTGGGACGTAATTAAATTTTTTGTTGGAGGCGTAGCAACGCGTGCAGGGTACAGCTAGTATTTAAATAAAACCATCTAGGTCTGTTCCTTCAATTTGGAGATATATAAACATCTTCAGCATTTTGACAAAACTTTATGGAAAACGTTTTGCGTAGTCAAGGAAGCAAAGATGAAGCTTGGTGTTGACAACACACGGGGCTTTAGAAACATCAATACCTAATCTGAAACTAACACAAGCTCTAACTTATTCAACCTGAACTCTCAGTGTGAACTTGAAACCAGTCTCCACATTAAAACATCAATCATATGATCGTAACTTAGTACTATAATACGTTCATCAACTCATGCCTACTGTACAACGCCAGTCCCAATACAGTTTTTTATAGTCCTGTAGTTATACCTCCTTGCACTATGTCAGCTTAAATCATGTAATTCGTGTCTGCCATCATCAAGCTGTGACAAGCCGTGTTTCGTGCAAACTTCAACCGCATTTAATGAACCAAAAGTGTCATGAAAGTTGTTTACATGTTTCGCAATAACACCGAAATACTTTCCAAGTTATAAATGTAATTTTCATGGCATATTGAACGATGAACGATAACAATGAATAACGAAAACTTGGACGTCATGACTAATTAATTAACAAATGAAACTACAGATGATATTTTAATTGAAGTTGTTTAATTCCTTCTTGTTGTAGTCTGTATATTGTATGATGATCAATGGAATGAGAAGGTACGTACATCAGCTATGAAATACTAGATAATGTTGTATAGATATATCAGCTATGAAATACTAGATAATGTTGTATAGATACATTAGCTATGAAATACTAGATAATGTTGTATAGATACATCAGCTATGAAATACTAGGTAATGTTGTATAGATGAAATACTAGATAATGTTGTATAGATGAAATACTAGATAATGTTGTGTAGATACATCAGCTATGAAATACTAGATAATGTTGTATAGATGAAATACTAGATAATGTTGTAGAGATGAAATACTAGATAATGTTGTAGAGATGAAATACTAGGTAATGTTGTATAGATACATCAGCTATGAAATACTAGATAATGTTGTATAGATACATCAGCCATGAAATACTAGATAATGTTGTATAGATGAAATACTAGATAATGTTGTATAGATGAAATACTAGATAATGTTGTATAGATACATCAGCCATGAAATACTAGATAATGTTGTATAGATAAATCAGCCATGAAATACTAGATAATGTTGTATAGATACATCAGCCATGAAATACTAGATAATGTTGTATAGATACATCAGCCATGAAATACTAGATAACGTTATATAGATACATCAGCCATGAAATACTAGATAATGTTGTATAGATACATCAGCTATGAAATACTAGATAATGTTGTATAGATACATCAGCTATGAAATACTAGGTAATGTTGTATAGATGAAATACTAGATAATGTTGTATAGTTACAAGATAAAAGTAACAATTGTTGGAAATAATGTTTATCTTGTATTATGTGACACACATAGGAGCGTCTGGTCGAATGGATTAGTGCGCGGGGTCCCATTCAGGAGGCACAGGTTCGATCCCCTATTAGGTCAACGAGTTGATTCTGTAAGTGGACATAAAGAAAAAGCAACAATCTGAACAGTTGTGGGGGTGACTGCACTAGCCATGTGGTCATTACGTTCCCTAGGCGCATGCACCCACCCCGCATCCCTGTGCTGCACTTCTATAAAAAACTGTATTACAGGCAAAAAGACATTTTTTGGGTTTTACAACAAAAAATAATTTATGTGGCATTGTCTGCAAGATGTGGAGGAGACTACACTCTGTACGCACCATTATGCTAGTCTCTACAGGATGATGAAATGCGGATGTTGAACACAGTGCATAGTGTTGCTGTTGACATTGATAGTGTGCACTGTTGAATACATTGCATAGTGTGTGCGTTGAGAACATTGCATAGTGTGTGTGTTGAGCACAGGAATAGTGTGTGCTGTTGAACACATTGCATAGGGGCACTGTTGAATACATTGCATAATGTGTGATGTTGGTCAGCGAAAATTACAGACCTAATATTGTTCCCATCCACTATGGAATTGAACCACAGACGAACTCGCTTACTAAGCAAGTACACTAACAACTAGACTATTGCACATCTCTGAGACACGGAAGTACACGTAGCAATTCCTGACACAGAGAAACAAGTGTGGGGTTCTTAAACAAACTACTTATTTCTCGTCGGTCATTACTTCGTGGGTCACAAACAAACAGACATAATGAGGTGATTAGCTCAATCATTACTCTTAGTACTACATTAGATGTTAAATGTAGCATGCTTCAAAGGGGGGAGCTGTGATCACATTATATACTCAATAATATTCAATCTCAAAGATTTCATAAACATTAATAGCTTACTTTCACTAATATATCCGGTCGGTACAGCTGTACATTTTATAATTTACATATTATCATAAGACATATTTTATTCATGTTAATTATTTCTAACGACTTATTAATGATATGTTGATTCTGGAATTTTTCGAAATATTTTTTGAAAAAAACCATTGTATATTTAATGATTTTGTATATTTTATTTTCTTGTGTATACGATATAATTATTTGTGTATGTGGCAGAGGAGTGAACAGTTAGAACAACAATCAATAGTAGAGAAATAAGTAGAGACATAGAAGAGAGAAGGAGAGATTTATCTTACAATGAACTAACTACCTGGAGTTCTTGCACACAACATGTAAACACAATCTTGAGAGCATTGCCCGATAGAAATAAAATGGTTATATTTTTTTAGCAGGACACTTAAGGGCTGTGATTTTTTTTTAAATTATGTTTTTTCAAAACTGCCGTCACAATGCATTGTCTGCTGTTTTTTTCTTTCTTAGTACAAGTAAACATTAATTAGTTTTTCATTGAGTACCGCCTCAGGAAATAAACAGATTAATCACTTGTCATCTCCACATTCAAGGTTGACTAATCTCTCTACAACAAGTTCTGTTCTTTCTCCTGACGGTGCACTCTGACAGACTAATGCCTATCCATCTAATCATGTTCTTCTCCTAACTGTATCTGTGTTTTCTTTTTTCTCTCCTGCCTTCTACCTTTCATTCAAATGTGGGTGTTTTCTTTTCTCTCCTGCATTCTACCTTTCATTCAAATGTGGGGTTTTCTTTTCTCTCCTGCATTCTACCTTTCATTCAAATGTGGGTGTTTTGTGTTTTTTGCAGCAGTGCAATGTATGTTATGTGACTAAAATATTTCATTTCTCTGATTTCTATCTTCTTGAGCTGTTCTATCTTTACTTTTAAATAAACACATGCACTTCTATTCTTGTTGCATGCGCTTGCGGTTCATTTCACTGGAGATTGGAATCAACATGAGCATTGACAAGACAATAACTACATTTTCTTTCACTGATCAAGACATTGTGAACCAATAACAAACGAACTCAACGTACAATAACACAGGTCTATATAGCTTGCTTGGGGAGCGCACGGCACTGTGGGCTGATTCTGAGACTCTCAGGTGGATCAAGCCTTAATTGGGTATCAGAAAGCATTGGGAAGTAAAAGTGGTCGACCTGATTTTGACCACCGTATGCCGAAGTTCAATTTAAAAAAAAACGAGCCTAACACAATATTCACCATATATCTCAAAGCAGTGGCGGCTCGTCATTAAGGGCCAGTGGAGCTGGGCCCCACCAAAAATAATGTATAATGTGTATTTATTATTTTATAAATTAAAATATAGCAACCCAAAACCATGATTTTCCCGAACATTTTTTCTAGCACCACAAACAAAAATGATTACGAGCCGCCACTGTCTCAAAAGCATAAAAAAGTATTCCATTACTTAATTGTGTACCTATTCTCTTATTAGTCTGCATTTATTTCTGTGCTGTATTGTTGTTTGTAAACTGATTCTTGGACGTGCATTATTTATAATATGTTCTTTAGTTTGCTTGACAGCATCTTTTCCCACTGTTTGTGTGTCCACGCGTGTTGACATTGTGTGTAGATTAACATTTGTTCCATACAGCACACAATGTTCTCATTTATAGAACAAAGTGATTCTATGTTTCAAATCAGTTGTAACAGAATGGAACTAGTACAAAGAGCGAGGGAATAATATAACAAAAACGTGACTGTTGAAACTTCAAAGGTAATGAAATAAAATGTGGAAACCTTTTGTGTCTGATTAATACTGACAGATTGGAATGAGATGAGTTGTATCATCATCGTGTGCCATGTCGAGCTGGTGAAAGCAATTCATGGATTTCTACGAGGTCTGTTCTGATTACTGGCCATTAGTTAAAATGTTCACAAATTTATTTTCAGGGCTATGAGTTTACGGTTGGGACGGATTATCGTAATGCGTAAGCGTTGGCTTATCGACTCGGCCTCAAGAGGGGTGTGGGTTCAATCCCACTCTCATTGTTCCACACGTGAGGAAAGGAATTGACCCTCCTACCTCCTGTACACTATAAATATGTAGTGACAGGAACTTCATACCTGAATGTCTGAAAAGGCAAAAGGAAACTTAATTTTATTTATGAGATTAAAATTTTTACAATTTTCTTTATATATCCTTTTCTTTCTCTTCTACCACATCATTTGTCGGTTGTCGTTTTGAAATGTAAGTCTCAGTTTTTTTTATATTATCAATTTTATCAAACTAGAGAAACTAACGTCCAGTTTCCAACAAAAGTTGTGCAGCTCAATAAATAGATAAGGAACTATGAGAATCAGTTGTCATAAGAAGAAAAAAAACAACAGATTTTAAATAAGAGTTAGTTTACTTTCCTAGCAATGTTAGTCTACTTTGCTAGCAATATTAGTCTCTACTTTCCTAGCAATATTAGTCTCTACTTTCCTAGCAATGTTAGTCTTCTTTTCCTAGCAATGTTAGTCTACTTTCCTAGCAATTTTAGTTTACTTTCCTAGCAATATTATTCTCTACTTTCCAAGCAATTTTAGTCTACTTTCCTAGCAATATTAGTCTCTACTTTCCTAGCAATGTTAGTCTACTTTCCTAGCAATATTAGTCTCTACTTTCCTAGCAATTTTAGTCTACTTTCCTAGCAATATTAGTCTCTACTTTCCTAGCAATTTTAGTCTACTTTCCTAGCAATGTTAGTTTACACGCCTAGCAATGTTAGTTTACACGCCTAGCAATGTTAGTTTACACGCCTAGCAATGTTAGTTTACACGCCTAGCAATGCTAGTTTACACGCCTAGCAATGTTAGTTTACACGCCTAGCAATGTTAGTTTACACGCCTAGCAATGTTAGTTTACACGCCTAGCAATGTTAGTTTACACGCCTAGCAATGTTAGAGTTGTTCACGAAATTACATTAAACAACAGTTTTGTTGATCTATTCATGGTGACTTCTAACTGATTGATTGATTTATTTATTGATTTATTGCAATCCTCTAAATAATACAAATTTGCAATATTTTTCCCCAGTGTCAGATTATATGTAAATATTTTTGGACATGTAACGGGCGGTTCCTGACGACATATTTGAAATGGATGGTGTAACTGAGCACAATGTCACGCGATGGGACGTCTTCTATACTGGACCGTTGCTTTTAGTCGCCTGACTGACTGATTGAGTGATTGATTGAGTGATTGATTGAGTGATTGATTGAGTGATTGATTGATAAGGCCATCATCCGACAACACTTTGGTGAATAACACTGTGTGTTCTGATCTATTTTTCCCACATGAAGATCTCATCGGTAGTACACGAGCTTCTAGCGTCTGCTAGGATCCGCCGATGTAAATTTGAAGAGTATGAGAAGTTTTACATATTTTTCGTTTTAATCTTTACAATAATTTTTGCACAGGCAGTGTCTTTGCAGCCTGCCTTTATTGATTTTCAACTTCTAAGGATTATTTTATGTGCTGAGCTTGAAAACGGGACCTATGTTTTATTGTCCATCTCCGATAAGTTCAGGAACTCAATCTCACTTACGTTGAGATCAGGGAATTATGAAATAATAATCAGGAAACTATGAAATAATAATCAGGGGAAATTTTGAAATAATAATCAGGAAACTATGAAATAATAATCAGGGAATTATGAAATAATAATCAGGAAACTATGAAATAATAATCAGGGAATTATGAAATAATAATCAGGGAATTATGAAATAATAATCAGGAAACTATGAAATAATAATCAGGGAATTATGAAATAATAATCAGGAAACTATGAAATAATAATCAGGGAATTATGAAATAATAATCAGGGAATTATGAAATAATAATCCCGATCGCTCCAAAAAGAATTACATTGGACCCTCAAAGAAACAAAAACTATTGATGAATGTAAATACCACTTCTCGACCGAGTAGTTACCTTGGACCAGATTAGGACTGTAAAGAATAGTATCACTGTTAGATCCCACGCATATCGTAAGAGGCGACTAAGGAGGTTTGGGGTGGAGCTAGCTACCCCACATGGTAGAAACACTAGATATCTATAGACACCACAACTAAGAAAATGTATAGCTCACCACCGGCGGAAGGAGACGGACCCTACAAGGAGGGAGACAGCATGCAAGGAAATGTATAGCTCACCACCGGCGGAAGGAGACGGACCCTACAAGGAGGGAGACAGCATGCAAGGAAATGTATAGCTCACCACCGGCGGAAGGAGAAGGACCCTACAAGGAGGGAGACAGCATGCAAGGAAATGTATAGCTCACCACCGGCGGAAGGAGACGGACCCTACAAGGAGGGAGACAGCATGCAAGGAAATGTATAGCTCACCACCGGCGGAAGGAGAAGGACCCTACAAGGAGGGAGACAGCATGCAAGGAAATGGGGAGAGAGCGGAGAGATCTGAAAAAGATGATCTTGGATAGGCGGACTTGGAATGCCCTGGTTGTGGACCTATGCTCCCTTGGGGTGAAGGGTGAAGGGTAAAGGGTGAAGGGTGAAGGGTGAAGGGTGAAGAGTAAAGAAGAGCACAGCTTCTATCGCAGAGTTGGATGTATGATCATATTCGTTAAGAAAAGAAAAAAAACCAAGGATGTTCTTACTCTGATTTTTTTACCTTAAGAATTGTGTGAGCTATATTTATAATTAGATCACGTCCTCCGTGTGAGAGACCAAGTGTGCTCAGCCATTCATTCAGTGTTACCTCGTTTATGAAACTTTACTACTATCACAGTTTCTGAAAAACATTTTTTCGTTCGCCCCTTAACCACCCCCCCCCACACCTCCTATGAATTCAGGCTTGGTCAAAGGGTCTAATATAATGCCTCTGACTGATTTTTGCTTGACGACTTGCTTTCCGTATCACCAGTGCCCATCACCATTCAGGTCCGACTTCAAGAGGTAATAGTCATTTAGATTACCAAGTAACGTATCAGGATCTTCTGTAGTCAAACTTCACTGTAAGAACTTCACTGTAAGAACTTCACTGTAAGAACTTCACTGTAAGAACTTCACTGTAAGAACTTCACTGTAAGAACTTCACTGTAAGAACTTCACTGTAAGAACTTCACTGTAAGAACTTCACTGTAAGAACTTCACTGTAAGAACTTCACTGTAAGAACTTCACTGTAAGAACTTCACTGTAAGAACTTCACTGTAAGAACTTCACTGTAAGAACTTCACTGTAAGAACTTCACTGTAAGAACTTCACTGTAAGAACTTCACTGTAAGAACTTCACTGTAAGAACTTCACTGTAAGAACAACTCTGCCTTACACCAACTACACTGTAAACACCAGCTACTCCATAATACCGACTCCACGCTAAACACCAACTCCACGTTTAACACCGACTACCCGTTTAGCACCTATTACCCGTTTAACACCGACTACCCGTTTAACCCCGATTACCCGTTTAACACCGACTACCCGTTTAACACTGATTACCCGTTTAACACCGACCGCCATGCGACTTCTCTCTGGACTAATATTTAAGAATACTTCCACAAAATCAATACCTTGAGCTACTAAAGTCTGACTTTGTTCCAGGAAAGTAGCCAGCTATTTGTAAAACGAGATTCTGATAGACCAGCCACCAGTTCCCATTCACTTATCTAAATATCACATTCATTTTAGGTCCATTAAGTCAATGACCTAGTGACCTATATCGTAACCTCATATCGTATGTTTCTTACGTCAGGCATTTATGAGTGCTTGTTTTTCTCGAGAACAAAGCCCAATCTACCAATATCTCGATCAGCAAACATCAATTAAAGAACGTTAAAGACTTTACATACAAAGGGAGAATTGTTTCAGCAAATAGAAGAATAAATAACGGAATCCAATATAGATGCAATAAATCAAATCCAATCATAGGACAAATAGCACTAATTTTGAAATGCAAACATGTCACTATAAACACTAAAAGAGCAATTTTTAACACATTATTTACCCCTACTTATGCTATCAGTGCCAAACCTGGACACTGACAACAAATGATAGAAGAAAACTAGTCCCGACAGAGGTGAAGTGTCTACACAGAATGCTGGGAGTAACAAGAAGAGACCGGTTGAGAAATGAAGACATCAGGAAAAAGTGGGTACAACATCAGTACTAGACTTCATCAAGAAACAACAAATTAAATGGTTCGGTCACATAAGCAAATTACAAACAGACAATGCGCCTTAGAATAATGTTACTCCGATACAGGGGATATAAAACAAAAGGTCATCCACGCAAAATGTGGACCACAGAAATAACAGAAGCAGTGAAAAACACTATTTATGAAGAGCACACAAAAGTGCGTTCTAGAATTCCCTTATTATCCTGACGCAGTGAGGCACAACAGGATTGGAGAACAGAAGGAGGAATTACAGGTTGTGCAAATAAAGCTTGAGGTTGTAGAGAGAGAGAGACAGAGACAGAGAGAGAGAGAGAGAGACAGAGAGAGAGACAGAGAGAGAAACAGAGAGAGAGAGAGAGACAGAGAGAGAGACAGAGAGAGAGACAGAGAGAGAAGAGAGACAGAGAGAGACAAGAGAGAGACAGAGAGAGAGAGAGAAGAGAGAGAGAAGAGACGAGAGAGAGAGACAGCGAGAGACAGAGAGAGAGACAGAGAGAGAGACAGAGAGAGCAGAACAGAGAAGAGACAGAGAGAGAGAACAGAGAGAGAGAGACAGAGAGAGAGACAGAGAGAGAGACAGAGAGAGAGAGGTGTAGAGAGAGAGAGAGAGAGAGAGAGGAGTTTATTTAACCAGCTCCCACATGAACCATCTGTGTACATGCCTTTCGACATCTTTTGAGGATACTGTTGACCTATGAGTCTGACCGAAGTGCAACGAGGTTAGTTTAGTAACCAATAACAGACGGTATAAACAAATCATCATCAAAAAGCTTGTCCGGAGATAACTTTGCCACATTAACAATCCTTCGCAATTTCTTTCTCTCATAGGCCAGATGCCCCGCCTTTGCAGCTGTCCTGCTCAAATCATCATTTGCATCCTGAATCCATATTCTCCACCGTCTTCCTCTTCTTCTCTTTGTCGGTAAGCTCTGTCCATAACATTCTTCTTCAAACCCTCATGCTTCTTTACATGTCTAAAATATTTCAATTTTCTCATTCTTATTTGTAACATCAGTCTAGTTTTCTTTGATTTTGATTTCTTTCTGTATAAATCTATTTCTTCTCTTCTCTGTTCAAGTTTAGTTTAGTCGTAGGATCATCAACATTACACACCGACTCAATTAGTCCATAAGTGCTCCGATCTCCCCTCAGTATGTCTCTCAGTGTGTGGCGACTAACGACCCCGGTTCTTTGTTGGTTCCCTATTCTTCTTTAGCTACCAGTATAGTGTTCTTGTCTAGCTACACAACATTTGATTTGGTATTCTTGCAGTCTGGTTAATGCTACGGATTCACCACTCTTGCTTCAATCATTAACTCGTTCATGTATAACAGTAAATGCAGTAAAACAGATACTGACGTACCGGGTCGTGGCCGGAGATCCATATTACTAACCTCATATAGTTCATCCCTTGCTAACAAAATGTCTGAAACTGCTCGTTTTTCTAATGAAAAGTGATATAACATATAAATCTTCTCCCTGCGCCGTAGCTTGCATCCACTAATGAATATTAAAGTAGATTGAAAATAAGGAATACACTTAGTGAACTGAAGAAAGAAGACATGACGGGTAATATGGCTGTATCTAGAAATCGATGTAGACAAGAAATGTCATATGCGAAAAATATTTGCTCAAAACGTACATATGTCAACATATTTTCTCACAGAGATTGTTAATGTCAAGATAGAGAAACTGATGAACACTTAAATACAATCATGCTTATCACATCGTCTCCTTGTGGGAGGAATATGGAGGGGAGGGGTGGTTAAGTGTTGTCTTATTGTTGAATTATGTTTGCATTATTTATATTGATGTTTGTAACTACAAGTTTATGTTGATTGATGTTTGTAACTACAAGTTTATGTTGGATTTGATGTTTGTAACTACAAGCTTATGTTATACTTGATGTTTGTAACTACAAGTTTATGTTGGATTTGATGTTTGTAACTACAAGTTTATGTTGGATTTGATGTTTGTAATACAGTTTATGTTATTTGATGTTTGTAACTACAAGTTTATGTTGTACTTGTGTTTGTGTAACAAGTTTATGTTGTACTTGTGTTTGTGTACAAGTTTATGTTGTATTTGTGTTTGTGTAAAAGTTTATGTTGTACTTGTGTTTGTGTAACTAAGTTTATGTGTACTTGTGTTTGTGTAACAAGTTTATGGTGTACTTGTGTTTGTGTAACAAGTTTATGTTGTACTTGTGTTTGTGTAACAAGTTTATGTTGTACTTGTGTTTGTGTAACAAATTTATGTTGTACTTGTGTTTGTGTAACAAGTTTATGTTGTATTTGTGTTTGAAGAAAAGTTTAGTAGATGTGTTTGTGAATAATGTTTTTGCAATTTGTTTGGCACAATTATCTTAGCATCTGTCTTTGCCAACAAATTTATTTGACCCAATAATTGTTTGTGTAACAAGTTTATGTTGGATTTGTGTTTGAAAGAAGAAAGTGAGGGTAAGGAAAGAGGTAGTCAAGAATATGTTGTTTGCAAATTCTGCCCTTTGGCCACACATATATCTTACTCCCGCCCCCCATTGGCCACACATATATCTTACTCCTGCCCTCCCCGCAATTGGCCACACATACATCTGTCCCCATTGACCCCACAGGCAGAAGTAATATTTCAGACCCAATAATTCAAATTCATGATGACATGTAAAGGCTTGTGTCGCCCAATCAGTTTTAACAAAACAACTAAAATAGCTCAGCATGCAGAACCTCTACACAAAACAAACCATGACTACGAACTGAATTCTTAAATCAGTTTATCTCAATTCTGCAATTGCCGACTGCATCTCTTTAGATATGAAACTACACATGAGATTCGGCATTGACTCATCATTCTTAGCACATTCTATCTCAGAGATGGTGACACAATCTACTGGCCATCAGGACCAAGATTGATGTTGTAGAGAATCTGCTTGCTGAACACATTAGGCTACACTAAAGGGATCTTTAACCGAAGGATTGACTTCATTGTATCGGGTTTTACACAATCTGGCTCGGTCCCTCTCTGAATAAATGGCAAGCAGCTTGCCGCGAGTATTGCACAATATGGCTCGGTCCCTCTCTGAAGAAATGGCAAACTTGCCGCAAGTATGACAATATGGCTTGGTCCTTCTGAAGAAATGGCAAGCAACTTGCCGCGAGTATTGCACAAAACACGAACTCCGTAACTCCGACAACAATCCTAGGAGTCTCTGGAATATAACTACACTCGTGAACAGTGCGGCGCGGTCCGGATTCGAACCGTCGATTTTCGGAACCCAAGGCAGCGGCGTAATCACTTAGCTACAGAGATTCCTTATACTAACAGAATTAATCAGCATTGATTCTTCGTAATTAAATTATTTCTAGTTTCGATTGTCATTGATCAGTTAAGCCTCTCATGTAGCCCGTAGTACATGTCTCTTCAAGAGATTTCACTTTCAAAGATATCATCAAATATTAGAAGGCTGAGGTGATTGATCGACGTATACTGATGTTTCTTTTGCAACCAATTGACACGCGCAAGAAATGATTGCTAAATCTTGAAGCAGGACTAATTATTAGAATCGTCTGACCCCATTCAATAAAATCTCACAGAAGTTGTCACTAATAAAGAAAAACAAAGGCAAAGAATCTATATGTGTACTATGTGATATGTATCGATTAGAATATATAGAATCTCGTATTCCAATGTATCATGTTTTAAAAATTAAATTACGAATTTCAATTCCAATGTTGTATCAATCCTAACTACGTCAGAGAGAGAGAGTTGGAAAATGACTAAAGTTATAGAAAGTAAGTTGAATGTATTTTCTTCTTCTTCTCCAAACGTTCCGTATCGACCATTTTTTGTGATTTGTATGCAATCGTACGTTGTATGTAATCTAAGAGCGATTTCAGTTGTTCCAATTATGCGCCTACAAGTAGGCCAGCAGATCATATTTCTGCGACACATTTTATTTACTAGTGTAGCTTCTCCAACCTAAGTCGTCTATTACGACATGTCTTGTAGGTTGCAGTTTCACTATTCTTTTGTTATAGCCCTGTCCCCAGGTGGCAGCTGATGACCAGACGTTAGCTTTAGTATGTAGTTTATATATATATTTAGATATTTTATTAGCAGACCTAGTGTTTACATCTCTAAGCAGAGGGTGACACTAAAACGAGACAATGACGTTGTAAAAACCAATCGACGTAGTGTTGTGTAGTGACGAGTTAGTAACAATTAGTAAACATAGAGAAAGAACAACATAAACACTAGACACGAATAGACGTGTTTTGTGTACACTCTTAACATCGAAATAAAACAAATATGCAACTAATAGGATGGTGTTTGGTACTTTTATACTGTTAAACAAGTTACTGACAAGTCATTATAAGTTACTTTGAGTTCCAACAAGTTAACCTACAAGAATAAAACCAAGTAAACCATCATCACCACACCATCCAATTACACTTTGCTCTCCTGTGGGTCCCGGCAAGACAAGGGAGGAGTTGCATGCATTTGAAAATGGATGTCTTCAAAAAATAATGAGCATGACATGGGACTTATTTAGGAAATAAACTAACCTAGTCCTAGTGAAGTCCATTCCCAAAGGAGAAGCTGAGATCTGTTGGTCATTGACCTCTCGGTTTAAAGCTTCCCGATCAACACCAATGGGACGTAGAGTTGTGTCTTCTACGACCCATAAGTAGGCTACTAATGTTTTCCTGTATGAAAGACTAGCCGATCACAACTCTTCCGGATGCACAGCAATGCGCAGACAACACCGTGCAGACCGTTATATATGTAGACCTGTCTACATTCAGAATGGCTTTCATATAGAACCCTACACAGAGAATCAATATTTGCAGAGAGAACTGCCTGAACTCTACAGAAAAACTTTTGCCTAGAGAACTGCTAGAACTCACAAGAAATCAATATTTGCACAGAGAACTGCATAGAACTCTACACAGAGAAATCAATATTTGCACAGAGAACTGCTTAGAACTCTACACAGAGAAATCAATATTTGCACAGAGAACTGCTTAGAACTCTACACAGAGAAATCAATATTTGCACAGAGAACTGCTTAGAACTCTACACAGAGAAATCAATATTTGCACAGAGAACTGCTTATAAACAATAACTAGCATAGACTTACATACATCAAGAATTGCTTAAGTAGAACATTATTTACATTATCTAAAGCCTCTAAAGCCACAGGATTGACTTCATTGCACCGGGTTTTACCCCATATAGCTCAGACCCTCTCCGCAGACATGACACACCACCTGCCGAGAGTATTGCATAAACACAAACTCCGCACATAGAACATTAATTGCTCCTGAAACAATCTTTCTTCTCAGGAAAAATTCACTTATGAACAGAACGTCCGTCCGATTCAAACCCATGACTTCGACGCAAGGCAGGGAACCACGGATCACATTTAATTACATCAATGTAATAATTACATGAAGAATTGTGTGCATAGAACATTGATTGACGTATATAACTACGTACATAGAACATTATTGACTATAGAACTACTTACAAGAACATTAATTGACATATATAACTACTTACATAGAACATTGATTGACGTATATATAACTATTTACATAGAACATTGATTGACATATATAACTACTTACATAGAACATTGATTGACGTATATAGAACTATTTACATAGAACATTAATTGATATATACAATTGCTTACAAGCTTCAATTTTAATGGCTACTATAAGAACATTTTGTCTACTTAATTTGAGTTTCATGATATTGAAAATAATGTAAAAAATAAAGAATAATTGATTTACCAGCTCCATCAACTGTTCACTCAAAGAGATTGACACTTGCTGGTTTACTGCTCCATCAAACTGTTCACCAAAGAGATTGAACGGCATTGGTTTACTCGCTCCATCAAAGCTGTTCACTCAAGACATCGACACATACTGATTTAAAGTTTGTCTCCATGACACGCATGGAAGATATCAGAAAGCTGACTAATTTGGTCTCACTTGACTAAGAACGAATGAATGTTGAGCTAAATAACCTTTCATTTAATGAAAGCCTGGTACATTCTTGTCAACACCGGAAGACCATATCAAACCGTCAAGAATGCGCTTTCTAACGTCGCGTGCTGTAAAGGAAGTTTCCTTAGGACAAAAACCGGAGAGATTTAGCAATCTTTATATATTGATTTGAGAGTAATGGAACTTTTTGTTTCGTTTCTTTATGATATGATGAACTATAATACTTATTTTTAAATTTCCGTACAAGATTACAATATCTCACTTTTTGAAGAATAAACAAAATGTGGAATGAGAACTAGAGTATTTAAAAATATGTGATATGAATATTTGATATCGTAGCAATATTTGAGTCGGCTCATCTCTAACAGTTTCGACCGATAAGTCTCACTGGTATATGGGCCCAATTAAATGAACACAAAAATTAAGAAGGTACAGAACTCAAAAGAGTCTTCCACCAAACAACCAAACGAAATTTAATAATTCAAATTACCGTTATCTAAAAATAATTCTATCCTTCCTTATAACTTTCAAACGTATAACTCAAAAATAACAATTACAAATTGACATTTAACTGTATGGTTTAGTTAAACGAAAAGTTTTTTAAAAAAAGAACATTTGGTCAACTAATCATATGGTGATACGTTAATACAACTGTAACATTTGGTCAACTAATCATATGGTGATACGTTAATACAACTGTAACATTTGGTCAACTAATCATATGGTGATACGTTAATACAACTGTAACAAAATTATCGTTCATAATTAAACATTAAGCAATTGAATTTAGTGGACAGGATCATGACACAACATAAAGATACTACAATCTGGTTTTCTTTCTCGTTCGCTTCTTATCTCGCTTGTTCACAGTCTCTCACTATCTGTTTGTTTTTGTTCTCTTAGTTTTTCTCTTTATGTCTACGTTTGCTTGTTTGTTGTTCTTTCTCTCTCCCTCCATCTTCCCTAGATACTTTCTTTCCTACGTCAATCAACATCGAATGATACGGTTAGTCGATGGATGCTGTTGGAGATATTGCGATGGAGATCAGAGCACCATATGTCCGGGGTGCAATGAAGATATTCCAAACTGAAATTGAAATTGATAGTAGCAACATTTGAGTGTCGATGGAATGAGAGAGCATACATAATTGCTGTCTCCGAAACCATATCAGGGGTCAGGTAATGGATAGAGCTGCTATTCTTCTTATTCTTGCGATCATTCTTCACGGCCAATTTTATCATTCTTTTGTGATATATAATTGGTCCTTTGACAAGAACGCAGTGATCTACGTTGAATGATTATGCACCCATGGTGACTAGGCCCGAACACACGTTTTCAGCCAGCTTTTGATTTACTAGGGTGAGCTTTCCCTAGGGTACGATCCTTTCTGACGACTATTTCGGCCCGGGTCTTCACCTCTTCGATCAGCTTTGCAGTGATGCTATTCTGAACGCCCTTATAGAGTGTGGCAGTAAAGATGATTTTAGGTTAACCTAATCTACTTCGTTAGATTTCAAGAACTGAGATTGAAAATTGAAGTGGTCAAAAAATAACAGCACAACAGGTTCATCAATCAACATCGAATTGATACGGTTAGACGTTGGACTCTGCTGCTGGAGTCATTGATGAGATCGGAGCACATATGGACATGTCCGGAGTGCAATGAAGACACTCCAAACTGAAATTGAAAGTAGCAACATTTGATATGGTTTTTTTACCAAGATTATGGGCCACACTCACGACGGTGCGCAGACAATCTTTGTGGTAGAGACAATGGTTACGGTCATGGACCAATATGGTCACTGCCAGGAAGAAAGTCATTGATATAATACCTTTCAAGTGAAGACCTAGCTAAGTATAGTAGTATTATGAAATATATCAAAATCATAGAAGAGAACAAATAGATATCACCATAAGGAACTCATAATCAATAAAACTGTCTGATGCTGCAAAGACTGAGGAAGTTGAGGTATTGTGGACATATAAAAGACACGAAGAGTTAGACAAGACCATTATTAAAGGATACATCCATCAAAAGAGGAAGACCACAGAGAAGATGGGTTCCGAGTGTGACTGGTGGTTTGAGCATGATGACTGCAGAGGTTGGCATTCTAGCCGATGTGAGAGACAAATTTCGAATGACTGTTACAGTGAAAATGTTCCACTGAGAACAAGCTACTAGATGGTGACAAGTCACACTAATCTATTATTCATCTCTTATGTTCAAGAACACAAAGATTTAGAAACTTTTTGAGTTTGTCCAGTTTGATGTTAATGAAGGAATACATATATCATGAAAAGACGAAGTTGGAAGTAGATTGGACATGTATGTCGTATGCCAGTAGGGGCGGGGCATTGGCTAGGATCACTATCAGATAGACAGCAGATGGGAAGAGAAGGCATGAACACCCAAAGGAAATATGGAGAAGAACGGTGGAGAGAGAGTTGAAGGAGAGTGACCTGACGTGGGAGACAGTTGGTAGAAGGGCAGCAAAACGCAACAGTGGAACTCTCTTGTGGAATCACGCAACAGTGGAACTCTCTTGTGGAATCACGCAACAGTGGAACTCTCTTGTGGAATCACGCAACAGTGGAACTCTCTTGTGGAATCACGCAACAGTGGAACTCTCTTGTGGAATCACGCAACAGTGGAACTCTCTTGTGGAATCACGCAACAGTGGAACTCTCTTGTGGAATCACGCAACAGTGGAACTCTCTTGTGGAATCACGCAACAGTGGAACTCTCTTGTGGAATCACGCAACAGTGGAACTCTCTTGTGGAATCACGCAACAGTGGAACTCTCTTGTGGAATCACGCAACAGTGGAACTCTCTTGTGGAATCACGCAACAGTGGAACTCTCTTGTGGAATCACGCAACAGTGGAACTCTCTTGTGGAATCACGCAACAGTGGAACTCTCTTGTGGAATCACGCAACAGTGGAACTCTCTTGTGGAATCACGCAACAGTGGAACTCTCTTGTGGAATCACGCAACAGTGGAACTCTCTTGTGGAATCACGCAACAGTGGAACTCTCTTGTGGAATCCTTATCTATCAATAGGGACACGAAGAGGATATAGATCATAGGTTCCCAACCTTTTTTTAATGAGCGCCCACTTTTTCAGTGAATTATTCGACAGCGCCCCCTTGGGTAAACTATATTGTCATCATTAAGGTGCATATCCTTTATAGGACGTTGATCTCTTTGCAGCACATCTGCAATTCACTCTGTCTCTAGACAGTTCACCCACTTCATCGATGGTCATATTCATGGTTTCTTTAATATCTTGTAGCCATTTTCTTCTTGGTCTGCCTCTGCGTCCTGGGACCTTGCCCTCTAATATTGTTCTTTCCAGGCCATCGTGATGCTTAATGTGACCAAAGTATCTAATTTTTCTGTAAAGCATCTTGTTTATCAGCCAATTGTCTTTAACACTCAGTTCTTTCAGGACATCAGTGTTCTTTCTTTTTCTGTCCATGGTATTCGTAGGATCTTTCTGTAGCATTTAGTTTCAAAGGACTGGGTTTTCGTTCTTAATTTTTGTGTAATGGTCCATGATTCACAACCATAAGTAGCCACTGGGAAAATGCATGTTCTAAATATTTTTAATTTTAATATTTTGCTGGTGCTTTGCCACATTTTTTCATTGTATTTAACTTCTTGATTGCTATTGCCAATCTTCTTGGGATCTCTTTGGAGCAGTCACCGTTATTATTACCGTAGTAGCTATATTGTACATGCTATATATTGAAAAACACGGACACATTTTTCAGTTATTTGATTAGAAGATAATACCAATATCGATGTATTGCTCACAGTATGATTTTATTTTATTAGAAGATAATATCAATATCGATGTATTGCTCACAGTATGATTAAAAAATATATAGGTTATTAAAAATTGAATCTAGTATTGAGTCTAGAGAGTTGAGCTTGATGAGATAAAACCCATTTTTCGATGTTTGGTGTCATCTATGACATCAATAATCTCCGCTTTCCTCTATTGATAATTCGTTTCTTTTATTTGTTAATAGACTGGTGACCATGTTAAATCCTCTTTTGGCTAAATATGATGATGGGAATGCAAAACAAAAACTGCTTTGCTGCAGCGCATAAGTCTGGATATAATATCATCCATTTTTAAAATTTCAACTCTTCATTTGTTGACAAATCTATCAACTCTTTGTGCAGTGATAATTCTGTTGTTTGTACGTTTGAGGAAGGCTCTGTGATCAAATCTGGAATAGTCATATTCAGAAAATACTGAGAAAAATTCAACAAGAAAGTTCTACAAGAATATTAAAGCCAAGCGGAAAGACAAGAACAATATGACCCAAATGAAATTATTAATGATAAAAATGGCCATGCTCTTAATGATCCAAAAATGATAATGAACAGATGGCGACAATACTTTAGTGAACTTCTCAACCTACAACAAGAGGACCAACCGAACACTCAAGAACACACAGTAAATGTAACTTCAGAAGTAGAACCAAGCATAACACTATCAGAGATTAGAAATGCTGTAAATATGACTCCATTTAATAAAACACTAGACCCTGACAATATCACTGCCGACCTAATCAAAGCAACTAAAGAGGAAGGAATACGCTGGCTTCACAGCCTATTCAACCAAGTCTGGATCACACCAGAAACACCAGAAGATTGGATAAATGCAACAATTATTTCCGTCTGGAAGAAGAAAGGTAGCAAGAGGGACTGTACAAAGTATAGAGGAATATCGCTACTGAGCCACACTGGAAAAATATTTTGTAAAATACTCGAATAAGGCCATTAACTTGCAGTTGGGATGTACTGGACTACCTCACAGACCATTAACTTACAGTTTGGAAGGACTGAACTACCTCACAGACCATTACCTTGCAGTTTGGAAGGACTGGACTACCTCACAGACCATTACCTTGCAGTTTGAAAGGACTGAACTACCTCACAGACCATTAACTTACAGTTTGGAAGGACTGAACTACCTCACAGACCATTAACTTACAGTTTGGAAGGACTGGACTACCTCACAGACCATTACCTTGCAGTTTGGAAGGACTGGACTACCTGACCATTACCTTGCAGTTTAGATGGACTGGACTATCTCACAGACCATTACCTTGCAGTTGTGATGGGCTCGAGTACCTCCGTGAATCATGGGGTACCTGATATAAATAAAAAGCCTACTAAGCGTGAATTCCAATGACACTGCGGAAACCAGTACTCCAGTGCTGTATTGAACCAATAATTATGTACGGCAGTGAATCATGGACAATGAACAAGCAGTCAAATAAGATCGATGTGAGCCCCCGAGATGTTGTTTTGCACAAGAATGTTGAACATTCCATGGACAGCGAAGAAAACAAATGATGATGTTTTAAAACATACCTTCACAAAAAGAAACCTTATTAAAATGAATAAGAATCAGACACTCATGGCTCTTCGGGAAGGTAATGTGAAGAGAAGGATTAGAACATTTGGTTACAACCGGTACAAACAAATTCAAGGAAGAAGATATGAAAAGCAGAGCTAGAAGTTATTGAATTATCTAACATCGTGGTTCCATAAAATTCTACGTCAGAACTGATAGGCTGCATCAAGGAGAGAGAAAGTTGTGGAGAGACATGATCGCCTACACCGGCAGGCAGAGCACTTGATTGATTGGACAGAAAATACTGGACTGATAACCGTAGAAAACAAAGAAGCAGAAAAAGTCTTCACAGAAGCCCTGTGTGCCTCAGAACATAACGAAACTTAGCAAACAAATTCATAAAAACACGTAACAAAAACGACTAATATTAAAACGTTTTCTTGGAGGTCCGTTCTCTGCATATATTAACGCTATGTATTCGCTGCCGCGTTGGCGAGAAGGTAACTTTGGACAATTACATAGTGATTGGTCATGCACCAGCTTGAACGATAGGTATCATGCGATGCCGATTGTCAAGTTGCGCAAGAGCGTCACCCTGGACATTAAACGACTTAGTGATTATTCCTGCACAGCTTGAACGATTGCTCCCTAGATGATTGTTTAGTTGTGCAAGAGTATATCACGCTAGACAGACAGTTCTCCCGTAGTGGATCACTCAACAAATTGAACAGGAATGGTGTCGTAGTGGTTAACGTACTCAAACATCAGTGACTTGCCAAGACTTATTATAGTACGAAGGATATTTACAACCCTACATAATCAATCCTATTCATATTTGTATTGAGTGGATCGTACTACTTGGGAGTTCAACTATCTTTCTCTCGCCAACAAATTGACAACTTATGATTGCCAAAGAGCTTCAACATTGAAAAAAATGCACCATTCAGCATTTTATTTACGTTTTGCTTCGAACAACCTCCTAGTGGTGGTCATCGTTTGAAAACGATTTTTGTTCGTAAAATGGCTTCTAGTGACTTAATAGTCAATAGGAGTTCATTTTTTCTCTCAAATAAAATAAAAATTCCAGGCATTAAAAAGAACAAAGGAAATTGCTAGCATTCCGTTGTTCTTTTGATCTTGAATTATTTTTTGACCGGCCTCTAGTGACTTAGTAGTCACTAAGGGCTGGCTTTTTTTGTGGTTACTTTTTTCAGATGACCTTGAACAATTTAGAGGTCATCGTTTCAAAAAAATGTTCACCTCTTAGTAGTTGCTTGATGTCGACTTTTGTTTTTCAAATAAAATAAAAAATACAGCAATTAAAATTAACAAGGAAAATTGCTAGCATTCCGGTGTTCTTTCGATGTTGAATTTTTTCTTTGACTTAGTAGTCACTAGAGACCGGTTTTTTTTGGCCATTTCTCTCAGATGCCCTTTAGTTTCTCTTCTTCTTCTGCTACTAGCAACTTAGAGCTCGTTGCCAAATTTTGTTCCCCCCAAATCGACTTTTAGTGACTTATTGGTCAATAGTGATCGATGCGATTATTGGCCAATTTTTTTCGTTTCAAATTTGTTATTTTCGTAAAGCGACTTCTAATAACTTAGTACTCGCTAGAGATCAATGTTTTCTCAAAGCATGCCCCTAGAGGTCAATATTTTCTCAAAGCATGCCCCTAGAGATCAATGTTTTCTCAAAGCATGCCCCTAGAGATCAATATTTTCTCAAAGCATGCCCCTAGAGATCAATATTTTCTCAAAGCATGCCCCTAGAGATCAATGTTTTCTCAAAGCATGCCCCTAGAGGTCGATGTTAGTGTCTGCCTTATGTCTCATACTGGTGTCTGTCTGTGCTAGAGTCTGCCTTATGTCGCATACTGGTGTCTGTCTATGCTAGTGTCTGCCTTATGTCTCATACTGGTGTCTGTCTGTGCTAGCGTCTTCCTTATGTCTCATACTGGTGTATGTCTGTGCTAGAGTCTGCCTTTACCAGTATGCCCATTGACTCGTTGCCATGTATACCAGAATGTCATGGTATACGATAGATAGACGGGGTACATATAGGACGAGACCTCAGACCTGACAAAGACACCAGGATTACAACTTTTATATGAGATCCATTTTCTGAGGAATTCAGGGGCCAAATGTGGTTCCCCATATCTGAATTATAAAATACACTAAAGTTTTTGACTTTGTGAGTGAGCAGTTTGTCTGGTTTGTTAGTCTTCTTCTTCTTTGCGTTCGTTCTTTACGAGAAATGATAATCACTCTTTGTGATAAGTTTGATCTTTGCCAAGAACGTGTATACGTTGCACATTGGTTTGGTAGGCCCTAAACACATAGACTTCTACATGTTTAGAACACATGCATCCGATTTCAGCCAAACCCCTTAGTCGCCTCTTACGACATGCGTGGCAGGTAACAGTGGTTCTATTCTTTACACCCCAAATTTGGGCTCCGATAGCCACCAGGGCGTGTTTTGGTAGTAATATTGACTGCACAGCTAATACTAAAAAAAAGTCTTGCAATGAATTGGCAAAACAACAGCAGTTTTATAAATGATAACATCATGAAACGCAACTGAGTACTCGGCAATGATAAATATATGGTTAATTATTCGAATACAGATCAAACACATCGATACTCGTCATCGTAAATAACATCAATATCGCAAACAATATTTGTATCAACACATTGATCGCATTCCAACACACGCACTAGACACACACACACTAGATACACACACACGCACTAGACACACACGCGTGTAGACAAAGTCCAAATGTATTCCTCCTGTAAATATGCCAGGAACAAAAATATCCTGTAATATTAAACTATCATCTAGTTTCAGAAACAACTTTCACAAGAATGACGTATCTTAATGCAAGTTGAAAAATAATTCACTGCTTGCAATCTCCGTTGACAAGATCGATGGATATCAAATCTCAAGCGACCAACACTGTTAATATCCAGCATGATCAAAGACGTGTATCGGTACATACATCTCCATGAAACACAGTTATGCTTTGATTTCTGATACACTCATAATAAATAAATAAATATATTGGGGGAGAGGCTGTTTGTTGATAAGCGTTGGTTGTTAGATTCGAGTTAGCCCATATGTTGCGGGGCTCGCAAGGGAGCAAAGAATAGTAACACTGCGACCTACAAGGCATGTCGTAAGACGCGATTGAGGTAGGGGCCTAGGGAAGATGACATAGTAAATAGCAGAAATCGGATGTGCTGGCCTACTTGTAGGCGCATAACTGTCACAACGTACAATCGTTCTTATGCTCGGATCACATACAAATCACAAACAGTGGTTAACAAGTGATTGATATGGAGCGTGCGAAGAAGATTCGAGTTGTGTTAGAACAGAACATTGCAGGCTCAACCACAACATGCACAGAATAAAGCCTGCACAGACTACACAGTAAGCGTGTCAGACTGAAACACCACATGCACAGAATAAAGTCTGCTCAGACTACACAGTAAGCGTGTCAGACTGAAACACCACATGCACAGAATAAAGTCTGCTCAGACTACACAGTAAGCATGTCAGACTGAAACACCACATGCACAGAATAAAGCCTGCACAGACTACACAGTAAGCGTGTCAGACTGAAACACCACATGCACAGAATAAAGCCTGCACAGACTACACAGTAAGCGTGTCAGACTGAAACACCACATGCACAGAATAAAGTCTGCTCAGACTACACAGTAAGCGTGTCAGACTGAAACACCACATGCACAGAATAAAGTCTGCTCAGACTACACAGTAAGCATGTCAGACTGAAACACCACATGCACAGAATAAAGCCTGCTCAGACTACACAGTAAGCTTGTCAGACTGAAACACCACATGCACAGAATAAAGCCTGCTCAGACTACACAGTAAGAGTGTCAGACTGAAACACCAGACTGCAAAGCATATCCTGCAGTCATATCATCATACATACACCAACAAAACAAACAATGGCCTCCTGAACGAAGCTTACAGAGGGAACTCCGAGTAACTCCAACTGACACACAGCTTCATAGAGGCAACCCATCTTATGGTTTAGACGAGCATATTAAACCGATCGCAAAGAAGAAGAAGATTCGAGTTGTACTTCAGGCAATGCCAGGGATGGATACTTCTAGAGTTTTCTTCTAAAATGGTTGACTACAAAATGTTCTATGCTAGTTACGTTGCTGTTGTTACATAAGATAGTCTCAACCAAATGATATATAGTCAGTAGATGTCTAAAGTCACAAGGTCCACAAGTAATATCTCCATAACGCTCTATCCTGAACAACTCGTTTAATCTCTTATACAGAATTGGGTGGGATATTTCTCGCCTCTCTCAGTAAAGTTTGTTTCAGGATTTCACTGGGGCGTTCTTTCTTGTCTCCCACTACAATGTTTGAGTTATGGTTCTTTGCTAGTTTCTTCTCAGAGTCTACCCAACAAATCTCCATCTTCTCCTTATAACATTTGTTACTCATGGTTGATCAGATATTTCTTCTCAGAGTCTGCCCAACAAATCTCCATCTTCTCCTTATAACATTTGTTACTCATGGTTGATCAGATATTTCTTCTCAGAGTCTGCCCAACAAATCTCCATCTTCTCCTTATAACATTTGTTACTCATGGTTGATCAGATATTTATCTGATTTATCACTTCTGAGCTATTGATTGATTGATTGATTGATTGATTATAGGACAATCATCATTGCACTTCGGTGAATAACCATGTGTGCTTCGATATCTTTCTTACACAGGAAGATCTCAGCCGCAGTACACGAACTGCGTAGCACCAGCGATGGTCCCCGTGTTACTTAAAAGATGGTGAAAAAATGTTGTAGCAATTTTATTTTTAAATCTTTCTAATGAATGTTACCCAAGCAGCGGCTTTCCAGCCTGTTTCTTCTCATCACTTCTGAATTCTTCCTATTGCATGTTCATTATTTTTTGCAGACAATACAAAAATTATGAACGTAAAATAGAATTAATACATAGTTTCTTTGACACCTACCCAAAATTTCAAGTTAACTGCAAATTTGCAAGAAAAATATATTTATGGGTTTTTTTTTAAATTGTATTTTCACTTTTATTTTCAAATTACGAGTCTCGTATGCATTATTCCTTGACTTAATGGCACTCACTTTCCTGTAGTCTGGAATTACCTAAACAACAGATTCCAACAACGACCCCACGCCCGCCTAGCCTGTAGCACTGTGATTGTCACATTTCATCCAAGACTTGATAAATCAACCGAGCGAAGTGGAACTCTCTATTACGTTATTCCCAGAAATACTGAACGGTGTCTGGCGTATCTTAAGTAGACTTGTATCTCAGTCAAATATTTGTTTGTTATTGAGAAAGTGGTAACAGTATGAATAGAATCAACTAGAAATCAAGATGTTAATATTTACTGGTTCATTGAATTGTTTAGTTTTGTTTTCTGTGGAGACATTTTAAAGTTGTGATTGTGAGACGCGTTTTCTCTTGACATGGTCAAATGTGTTAGGGTAGACTAGAAGCGATGTTGAGTAAAATATATAGATTGTTGAGTGAGGATCTAGACTGTTGAGCAGATACATAGACTGTTGAGTAGAAATATAGATTGTTGGGTAAAGATATTGAATGTTGTGTAGAGATGTAGACTGTTGAGTAGAAATATAGACGTGGTAAGGGTAGATTAGAAACGTTTTTTGTTGAGTTATCCAAGTTGAATGAAACATCGTGGCATATCTTTTACAGGACATAGACATCAACCACAGTAAACGAGTTCTTGATCTTCTAGGCACCACTTATACGTTCAGTAGTCTGTTATTGCTTTCTTAACGGCCAGGTACGCTTGGATTGTTAACGAGTTCACTACCACTTAAGCTACGGACGCCCACTGTATCCAAGTTAACGAGTTCACTACCGCTTAAGCTACAGATGTCCACCTTATCAAAGTTACTTTATATATATATATATTTCTTGTACTATTTATCCAAGTTACTATATATATACAGCCAGGTTTAGCCAGAGCCAACTATAAACTTATGGGCCTTCGGACTCAGGTAAGAATTATGGAAATCAGACCCAACTCACCACGTGACCTCGCATTCCAGTATTGTTGTATGATAGACATTCATTTAAAATCAACACAAAATGCTAAATCAAAGTTATATTATGCAACAAGTTAGTTTAACAATAAGGAATATCAATATTATGAATATTTTTCACCAATAAATAACCATAGACTCACAGAATTGTGAAAATTGCAAAAAGCTTGCATTGTTCTATCAAACCCTATATTTGGGCCCCTTTTCTGATCTAGGTCAGGGAACCCGAGTCAGTTGTCTGGCCTAGTTATCTAGAGTTGGCTGTGCTTAGCACAGGCCAGACAACTGGCCGGGTATTCCCTGACCTAGATAAGAAAAGGGATCTGGAAATTACAGATGTTTTTTTATAAAACACTGCACGCTTTTTTGCAATTTTACTCAATTCTGTGAGTCTATGGTTATTTATTGGTGAAAATATTTATAATACTGATATTCCTTATTATTAAACTTAACTTGTTGCATAATATGACTTTGAGTTAGCATTTTGTGTTGATTTTAAATGAATTCGTCTATATACAACAATACTGGAATGTGAGGTCATGTGGTGTAGTTGGGGTCTGATTTCCAATCTACCTGAGCCCGAAGGCCCAGTAGTTTATAGTTGGCTCTGAACAGTATCATTCAGTGCCAAACTCTATAAATACATTTCTAGATTTCCACTGATGGCATTAATTACTTTTTAAAACATATTTCAAGTCTAAAAAGTGTACACATTTGTTTAAACAAATCTCAAATCTAAAAGTGTACACATATGTAAACAAATTTCAAATCTTAAAGTGTACACATTTGTTTAAACAAATTTCAAATCTTAAAGTGTACACATATTTTTAACAAATTTCAAATCTAAAAGTGTACACATTTGTTTAAACAAATTTCAAATCTAAAAGTGTACACATTTGTTTAAACAAATTTCAAATCTAAAAGTGTACACATATGTTTAAACAAATTTCAAATCTAAAAGTGTACACATTTGTTTAAACAAATTTCAAATCTTAAAGTGTACACATTTGTTTAAACAAATTTCAAATCTTAAAGTGTACACATATGTTTAAACAAATTTCAAATCTAAAAGTGTACACATTTGTTTAAACAAATTTCAAATCTTAAAGTGTACACATATGTTTAAACAAATTTCAAATCTTAAAGTGTACACATATGTTTAAACAAATTTCAAATCTAAAAGTGTACACATTTCTCAAAACGTCCATACGTCGATTCCGCAAACATTTTAATTTTATAAACATTCTTACAGCAGAAGATAACATCATCATCAGGTGCCGTATCTGCTGGTATTGATGATCCTGAAATGATAGAACTCTCTGTACACAACGCTGGGAATCAGCTCAGTTGTTGACCGTCTTGCACACTAAACTGTCTGTATCTAGTATCTAACTTGTTCTTGTTATCTTCTTCTTCTTCTTTTCTAACATTATAATCCTTGAATGCAATGCCTGTATTCTTCTCTTTCTTTTCTTCAATCATGTTTTACCTCACACCATCAGGAGAAGAAATTTCTAGAACGAGCCCTTATGTGCACTTCATAAATAGTGTCTTTCGTCTCCTGTGTTATCTATGATGCATGTGTATCGGTCTGCATCTGCTGAATGATACTGAGTACCTATAGGTATACCTGAAATACAGTGACGCCGGTTATATTAAGTCATTTCATACCACTAACCACTACAGTGGCATTCAAACGAGCGTCAATAACACCACAAACCATTATAGTGACGTACAAACCACATCACCAACCACTATAGTTTTTGTTTAACACAGATTTTTTCTTGTCTAGCATTGTACTAAATTACCAGGTTTTTTATCGTCGTTGTAAGCTGGCCTGCCCAGCATGTTCGTAGCGCGTTGGGCTACGGGTGATAAGCCCCATGTGAGTGCGGTTCAATTTCATGGGCTGGCAGAAAAGCCCCAGGTTCTTCAGATTTAATGTGTTCGTGGCACCGAATCGAAGGGTTACGATGTACATAGCACTAATCCGAAGAGCTGCAAGCTTTTGGATCGAAAAAAAAAATTTAAAAATCGTAGTTGTAAATAGTAACGCAGATATATTTAGAAAAATAGTATATTTAATTATATATATATATATATTAATAGGATACCTACTGCAAACAATGTAGACACAGTCGTTTGTGAGATCAACATTATGATATCATAAAACAATTGTGGTCAGGATTCAGTAAAGTTCACGGTATCGAAAGAGTTAATAAACTAAAACAATCTAAAATATGTATAACTTTAAATCGATTGTTTCTTTCATTATTTCAGAATTTGGATATTGAATACAGAAACAATGTTGTTGCATAACTTATAATTTGTCAGACAGCTTCAACATTTGGCGACGCTTGTTACCAGATTATAGAACAAGAAAATGTAATGGGACATTGTGTTGGCTATACACCGTTTCAGGTTGTGGATGAAGATAACAGTATCGCAAAATTGTAATGGAACATTTGTTAATCATACACCGTGTAAGTCTGTTATTTCACTTGCTAGATATTCTTACAACTTCAGTACAGTCGTCAACGTCATCTTCATCGTTTTCAATACCATTGGATGCTATTGTATTCCCAGGCCTCAACAGAGATGTTTACTTCAAGAAAGGTGATATTAGCATCGGAGCCATCATGATGTTGACAACAGTTACAGACGATAGAGGATGTTCAAAACAAATGTACCCAAATTCCTGGGATATTGAATATTCAGAAGCTGTAGCCTTCGCTATTGAGGTTGTGAATAATGATACAAAGTTATTACCAAATATAACCATGGGGTTTTACGTGATAGATGACTGTTCTGATCCGAAGATATCCCTGGCACAATCGATCACGTTCCTACCACGTGATGATACAACGTGTTCAGCAGACGCCTGCAATGGGACATCATTAATTAACGACTCCTACCCGTTGTCCTCCAAATACCAATCCCAGCCTATACCCCATTACGATGTTATGGGAATCTTAGCCCCAATTTTAAGTACAGCTGCTGTGCCAGTTTCATATCTATTTTCTGCAGCCAAAATTCCTATTATTGGTTACACGACAACCTCTGACGAGTTTAATGACAAGAACCTTCATCCATATTTTCTTCGAGTTGTTACACCCGACAAGTATCAAGCTATCGCAATGTTAGAGTTTATACATTCCAACGGATGGACGTATGTATCAATTGTCTACTCCCAAGGGACGTACGGAGAACGAGCATTTGAAACTCTGAAAACTTATGCTAGCAAATACGACGTCTGCATCGCCGCTACATTCAGGGTTGGGAACGATGATGATATGAATCCAGTTGCTGAAGATCTTCTAGAAATAAATCTGGCACGGGTTGTTATTCTGTTTGCAGATGAGCAGCCTGTGAGAAATCTGTTCGCGTCTATAGAATACTTCAACGCTACCGGGCAGTTTATTTGGATCTGTTGTGATTCTGTGACCAATGCAAGCAAAGAAAAACTACGCCCGTACGCGAGAAGCATCATCGGGGCATTTCTCTTTATCTACAGCACAGCCAATGTTTCGGCATTTTATGACTACATCAGGAGACAGAATGTTTCCACATCTGTGAACCCTTGGTTCAAGCCTGCATGGGAAAGTACAGCGAGATGTTCATTTAACAATAACACATGTGACCCCACGGATGATATTACAAAACTGGCCAGCTTCGAATATTCTCCAGCACCATCTCTAGCTATGGATGCTGTTTTGGCATTTGCCCACGGTGCACACTTGTTAATATCTAATGAATGTCCTGGTGCACAAGATGATGATCTACGGGCATGCATCAAGCGAGACATGTTGCTTGACTACATGTATAATGTCACATTCAAAGGATACACTGGTTTGATTAAGTTCGACAGAACTAATGATTTTCAAGGTGTGTATTTTATTAACCAAATGACAAATGATACAGTGCTAGTTCGACCAAGCAATGACAATGGTAATCTGACTTATGTGACAGATTTAGTACAAAAAATGGTGGCAATCTACGACGCTTCTCTTAAAGTTCTCAATTATACAGATATTTCTATCTCATGGGATCACTTAAAGGTTCGAGATAGAATTGTCCCGCTGGCACCAACAGCACCGAACTCTAGTGTGCCCGAATCGGTGTGCAGCAGACCGTGTGTTACTGGAGAGTTTAAGATATTGAAAGAGTTAGTGTGTTGTTGGGATTGCAGACGTTGTCGAAATAATGAGATCCTAGTAAGTGGTGCTACATCTTGCCAAGACTGTCAAGAGTTCACCTGGCCAGATCCTGATACAGGTTACACAACGTGTCGATCAATTCCCCTGACTCATATTCAGCCATCGGATACCGTCCCGGTCATACTGATCTGTCTGGCTGTGTTAGCCATCACCGGAACCTGTTTTGTGATAGCTTCCTACATATACTACCGTGAGACACGTGTTATGAAAGCCGCCAGTAGAGAGCTCAGTTATCTACAACTTGGAGGAGTCTTCGTCGGGTATATCACAGTCGTGTGCTTTCAAACTACACCCACAGACAAAATGTGCAGTGCCCTGTACTTTATGTTCTGTTTGAGTTTTGCTTGGCTTTACTCCCCCTTGCTGGTCAAGGCGATCAGAATCTACCGTATCTTTCAAACTGGATCCAAAAGCAATCAAAGACCTCGCTTCATTAGTCCCGTGTCTCAGGTCATATTTTCTTTTATCGTCATTACATCTCAGGTAAGTCATTGTATCTCAGGTACGTCATTGTATCTCAGGTACGCCATTATATCTCAGGTACGTCATTGTATCTCAGGTACGCCATTGTATATCAGGTACGTTATTGTATCTCAGGTAAGTCATTGTATCTCAGGTACGTCATTGTATCTCAGGTAAGTCATTATATCTCAGGTACGCCATTGTATCTCAGATAAGTCATTGTATCTCAGGTAAGTCATCATATCTCAGGTAAGTAAACTTCTTTATTTCCTCTTTTGTTGTCGCCCTGTGTCTACGCAGAATGCTGGGTGTAACAAGAAGAGACCGGTTGAGAAATGAAGACATCAGGAAAAATGTGGGTACAACATCAGTACTAGACTTCATCAAGAAACAACAAATTAAATGGTTCGGTCACGTAAGCAGATTACCATCAGACAGTGCACCTCAAAGAGCAATGCTGCTCCGATACAATGGGTACAAAGCAAAAGGCCGGCCACGCAAAGATGGACCTCAGAGATAACAGAGGCGACGAAAGAGACTATCTACGAAGCGCATACTAGGGCCGTTTTAGAAATCTCTTCCTGACCTGACGCTGTGAGGCATACAGGATTCGAGAAAGAAAGAAAGTTGTCGCCCTGTTGTCCAGTGTCGTGGTTTCTCTGTCTTGCCCTGTTCTAGTGGCTTGGGTGATATTTATTTTTCTCACAGAATTCTGCTCTGAAATCTATTCATCTTTTTCGTGGTCTTCCTCTGGCATTCTTTCCTGATGTTCTGTTGTAGCAGACAGTAGAGAGTTGCCATATTCATTATTTTAGTTTTAGCCAACATCAGCATAAGAAAGAAAGTTGGGACAGAACCTTCCATGAATGACATTGAGAAACAAGAAATGAAGTGGTTCGGCCACATCAACCAAATGCATCCAAACTCCTTCTGTAAACAGTCTTCTAAAACAGAACATCAGGAAAGAAGACGAGATAGCGACCAAGAAAAAGATGGATAGACGGCATAACATTATCGATATATGGGAAGACTCTCAAAGTTTATTTGGTATTAGAAAACTAACTGGATGTAGTTCACACAGGAAGCAAGCATATCTTACCACAAATACTCGAATAACTACCGAGCAGAGGCAGAGGCAATCAAAGAGGCGGCCGAAATGATCTTGGAGAGAAGAAGCACTATACGCAACAAGGTCGTGATATTCACCGATGCTCTATCGGTCATCACGGCACTCAAATGCTTTGGCAAAACCGAGATGAATGAGCTCAAAACGTCCCTTACTGAACTAACGAGTTCACTCAAACGCACCGTCATCCAGTGGATACCGTCACACTGCAACGTTAGGGAAACGAAGCAGCCGACAAGCTAGCCAAAGAGGGCAGGCGACTACCTCAGACTGATCTCGAGATCAGTTGTGAGGAAGTCAAAACCACCATCGGTTCGCACTATAGGAGCAAATGGGCAAAAGACCACCTCAGTACACAGACAGTGACGGATACTATGGTCTCTCTCGCAGTGAACAAGTCGCCATATTTCGCCTCCGTACCGGCCACAACAAGCTCCGAGCCCACATGTTCCATAAATTTAAAATTGGCACAACTAGCCTGTGCCCCTGCAAAATGGCAGACGTGACGGCAGAACATGTCTTGCAAGACTGTCAACGGTTAGCAGGTATAAGGAAAGAGTCGTGGCCACAGCACACAGAGCTCTGAAAGCTGTACGGAGGAACGGAGTCCCTAAAAACAACAGTAAAATTCATGATAAAAGTTTGTTCATCAGTCTAGGCCAGGAACGCAAAGGAAGATCTATCCAGAAAGAACTCAAAATCAAAGAAAACTGGCTGATGCTACCAATAAGAAAGAGAACATTGAGATATTTTGGACATATAAAGAGACATGAAGGGCTGGAGAAGACCATCATGGAAGGAGCATACCGGCAAAGAGAAGAAGAGGAAGACCACGGAGAAGATGGATTCAGGATGTAACTGATGGTTTGAACATGATGGCTGCAGAGGCAGGACATCTGGCCTATGAGAGAGAGAAATTCAGGAACTGTTGGATGGGGGCGGGGGAAGTTCTGATCAGGACAAGCTATTTGATGATGATGAGAATAAGAGATATAGCATGGAACACACCCCGAAAGAACAAACAGGAGCTTGGGAACCGTATACTGCAGACCTGAACTGTTTAGTAATGTGGGCAAGGTAGATTTACTCAACATTTTTGTAGACATTGACCAGTAGACGCTTATAGAAGTATAATCTAATGATTAATCAACTTATTATTTACCTATCTTATTGTATAACTACTCCTGATTGACTTGTTCTCTCATCTCTCTGTAGGTTATCTTGTGCTTAGTCATGTATATAATATACAAGCCAACTGTCAAGAAAACACAGGCGATCGCCACAGAGAAGTTTGTGGAACTTTCCTGCGACATGACCCTTCCTGGTTTAGCTTCGTTTTTAGTTTACAACCTCATCCTAGTCTCGGCTTGTGCCATCTTTGCCTTCAAGACACGAAAACTACCGGATAATTTCAACGAGTCCCGTTTTATATCAATGTGTGTATACACAGCTATGGTTATATGGCTAGCTTTTATACCGACATATTTCACAGCTGGACAAGAATATTTGAGAGGAACACTGTTGTCAATAGCGTTGTTGTTGAATCATACGGTAGCCGTATTGTTTCTATTTCTGCCTAAAGTGTACGCCAGCGTCTTCGTTAACCCGGACAATTTGGTAATAAATAGGTTTCAGACAAGAGTAACATCTGTTGATGCTAATGGCTCATGTAACCGGTAGGAGTAGCGCCACTGTCATCAGGGCAACAAACTGCGTTTCTGATGAGGAGGGTAGCGCCATCTGTCAGCAATGGGGCAACAACCAGCGTTTCTGATAGAGGAGAGTAGCCATCTGTCATCAATGGGGCAACAAACTAGCGTTTCTGATAGAGGAGGAGTAGCGCCATCTGTCATCATGGGCAACAACTAGCGTTTCTGATGAGGAGTAGCATCTATCAGCAATGGGCAACAAACCAGCGTTTCTGATAGAGGAGGTAGTCATCTGTCATCAATGGGGCAACAAACCAGCGTTTGATAAGAGCCCATCTGTCAGCAATGGGGCAACAAACCAGCGTTTCATAGAGGGAGCCATCATCAGCAATGGGGCAACAAACCAGCGTTTCTGATAGAGAGGGAGTGCCATCTGTCATCAATGGGGCAACAACCAGCGTTTTGATGAGTAGCGCCATCTGTCAGCAATGGGCAACAAACCAGCGTTTCTGATAGAGGAGTGCATCTATCAGCAATGGGCAACAACCAGCGTTTCTGATAGAGAGGAGTAGCACCATCTGTCATCAATGGGGAACAAACCAGCTTGATAGAGAGGAGTAGTGCATCTATCAGCAATGGGCAACAAACCAGCTTGATAGAGGAGAGTAGCCATCTGTCATCAATGGGGCAACAAACCACGTTGATAGAGGGTAGTGCCATCTATCAGCAATGAACAAACCAGCGTTGATAGAGGAGGAGAGCCATCTGTCATCAATGGGGCAACAAACCAGCGTTGATAGAGTAGCCATCTGTCAGCAATGGGGCAACAAACCACTCTGAAAGGTAGCCATCTATCAGAATGGGGCAACAAACCACGTTTGCTGATGAGAGGAGTAGCCATCTGTCATCAATGGGGCAACAAACCAGCGTTTCTGATAGAGGGGAGTAGGCCATCTGTCATCAATGGGGCAACAAACCAGCGTTTGATGAGGAGGAGTAGGCCATCTGTCACAATGGGAGCAACAAACCAGCGTTTCTGATAGAGGAGGAGTAGTGCCATCTGTCATCAATGGGGCAACAAACCAGCGTTTCTGATAGGGGTAGATGCATCTGTCATCAATGGGGCAACAAACCAGCGTTTCTGATAGAGGAGTAGTGCCATCTATCAGCAATGGGGCAACAAACCAGCATTTCTGATAGAGGAGTAGTGCCATCTATCAGCAATGGGGCAACAAACCAGCATTTCTGATAGAGAGAAGGAGATTCTGATAGAGAGATTCATCATGATTCATTGTTCTCATTTTTGTTTCTATTGTTCTCCAAGTCGTTTTGCGTCTTCCATATTTTCGTTTACTATCTGGTGCCCATCTAGGTGACAGAATTATTCTTTGAGAACTACAGTAAACATTCAGAGATTGTTTCACTAACATTCATCCTCTCTTCCATCAACAAAACTGTCAGATAAAATCTCAAGTCAAGAAAAACAAACAAGCAAATGGTTATAAAGTCAATAATTTCAATCAAACAAGTTTCTATGTACCAGTACACTAACCCAGAAATGTTAGTCCTCAAATATCATCAAACCCACACAAAAAATATGACTCTACCAACAATTTGGTCAATGATGACGGTCAATGTGTACAGAGACAAACTCATCAAAATATCTTCATCCACATGGTGTCAATAGCACTACATGCACGTTCAATATTAGCATTATCAAATGCTACATTCCAATGTCATGTCAATTAATACTACATTTCAATATCATGTCATATCATGCTACATTCCACTGTCATGTTAATTAAGTACTACATTCCAATGTCATGTCCAATAATGCTACATTTTAATGCCATGTCAATTAATGCTACATTCCAATGTCATGCCAATTAATACAACATTTCAGTTATATAATTATGAATGACTACATCTAATGTATGGCATATTAAATACTAATTCAAACATTACATAAATCCAAATTGTCATGCATCCATATTATATTCTACAGATAGTGGACAAGTCTTTTACTGACAAACATACTCTCAGGTGCGCAGCAGCAAGCAACTATTCCAGTGACGGCTCACTATCATTTTTCTTGGTGGGGCCAGACACAAATTTTCGGAAAAATCAAAGGTTTTGAAGTATCTACTATTATTTGTCTATTCGGGAATTTATTTCCCTTTTCGATTTTTGATGGGGCCGGGCCCCACTGGCCCTTAATGACGAGACGCCCTGAACTATTGTATGTATCTCATCTCACTCTTCAGGTGCAGCAGCAACTATTGTATGTATCTCAATGTGGACATGGCATGTCTTGTTGGATCTTACTTCACACAACAGTCACATGATGTGAAGTTTGCAATATCTCATCTCAGAACAAAAGAACCTGCTAAGTCACATGAGACATAGACTTGCTATCATGGAGATGAAAATAGAAAGACAGTAAACAGTAAAACGTCCCCCAAGTGCAAGTATACCTTGCCCACACTATACAAGAACATTTCAAGCCCGTATCGGGCTCACTAGTCATCTACGCACACACAAACAAACATAACGCAACTACATTTCCTTGGATGAAAATCGTGTGGTCATCATCACCATGTTGATTCATCATCCTGACTTGCTATAGCTGGTCTACAATTGGTATAGTAGACCTTCAACTGGTACAGCCGACCTCACACTGGTACAGCAGACCACCCCCCTGGTACATCAGACCTACCTAGTACAGCAGACCTTCTTGCAAGAATCCAGTGACTAAAGTACTAATATAATCTTGAGCTGATTTCCGTAGTCCAATGTTTGACATGAGATGACTGCAGCACAGTAAGATGACTTCAAGTCAAGTTAAATGTTTGACATGAGATGACTGCTGCTGCTGCACTGTAAGATGACTTCAAGTCAAGTTAAATGTTTGATTTTTTTTCGATCCAGAAGCACTTGAACTGAAAGCTCTTTGGCTCGGTGTCATGTACACCGTAACCCTTTGGTGAGGTGCCACGACCACCGTAAATCTGGGAACCTGCAGCTTTTCTGCCAGCCGCGAGCCGAACCCGCACCCACAGAGGACTTGTCACCCGTAGTCCAACGCGCTACGAACACGCTGGGCACGCGGACAAATGTTTGATATGAGACGGCTGCTGCACTGTAAGATAACTTCAGGTCAAGTTAAATAAGGGAACATGTACAATTATCAAATAACTTGGAAGACTTGATGTGAGGAATTCGTGATGAATGCTCAGAGAATCTTCTGGGAATATCCGTTGGATGTCACGAAATATAAATAAGTAACATTGCAGGGCATACACAGCAGACATCGAGGGGAATATGTGGGGAAACCCCAAGGGTCTAAAGACACAGGAATGACTTCATTGCACCGGGTTTTACTCCATATGGCTCAGTCCCTCTCTGCAGAAATGGCAAGTCGCCACCTGTCGAGAGTATTGCACAAAGCACAAACTCTGTAGCTCTGGCAACAATCCTAGGTGTCTGTTGAAAAGCTGATTTGTCAACAGAACGATGCTGCTTAGATTTGAACACACTACTCTTGGAACACAAGACAACAGCTTAACAACAGTGATCCCAGGGTATATTTTGGGATCCCTGAGGATATAATTGTAAAAACCCCTACAGGGCATACACAACAGACATCAAGAGGAATAGATTAAGAGCCTATACTACAGGGTGTTCAACTTAAAAGCAGCCTGTGAATGGAACTAATCTGGCATATATGTATGGAAATGGAAAAGTTCAGTTATGACGTAGTATAGGTCAGGTTGTGTGATGGTATGTAATTGTAGTGCGGGAAGGGCGATGAACAAATGTGACGTAGGACAAGCTAGTCAGAACCGGTTTAAATAGTAAATATACGAGATGCAATGCGTACCTGGTAAATTTCTATTTATCACTGGGGCTGCTTTTAAGTTGAACACCCTGTATAACTAATTAGATTATTCATTTCAAACAAAATCCTTACAAGACTTGATGTAGATAGAAACTAGTTATAGACATACAACTCAGAAATGGTGGCCCTATTTGTCCTCCAGTCTATTAGGACATAGTGGTTCCATTCCTCAAGTAGCCACTTATGGACATTGTAGTCTCAACTTGTCATGTAGCTACAAGGACTTGGTGGTCCCATATGTCATGTAGCCACAAGGACTTGGTGGTCCCATATGTCATGTAGCTACAAGGACTTGTGGTCCCATATGTCATGTAGCTACAAGGACTTGGTGGTCCCTATGTCATGTAGCTACTAGGAACTTAGGTGGCCAGTGGCCCCATTTCTCAAATCGTTATTACAACATAATGGTCCCATATGTCATGTAGATACTAGCACCCATCTCTAGCACCCACTCCTAATTTAATTAGGCACAAAAATGTATTAAGCACATCAAATATTATCTCAAACACAAACAACATGAGATATTCACAAAAAGTTATAAATATCTGTTAAGTCAGAAAAAGCTCTGGCTTAACAATGTTAAATAGTGTGCATAGCGTTGTACGGAAGCTTACAAATCTGAGGTGGTCAGACCTGATCTGATCTGGACAACACTGCAGTAATACTTCATAAATTGGCGAGTTTGGACAAAGACATGTATATATATATATATATTATCACATAAGCAAGCAAGAAATGAATAATTAAACTAACAAAACTATGACGTTTCGACCATAAGTCTTTTGTCAAGGACACTAAACAAGGAATACTAAATAAATTAAAACATAGATCTAAATGAGATAGATGACTAGAGATGGGAATGGTATTATAATCCCTGCATGACTATCATCATCACTATCAGCATCTGTGCGTACTTGTCAGAAGTCGGTAGATTTGGGAATACACTGTTTAGGCCAGTCAATTTAACCCTTTAGCTGCCAAGGACCTATATATATATACGTTTTCCCATTCACTTCTAAAGACGCATTAACACGTCTGTTATTATCTCTCCTCTGTGGGCTAAAGACGTGTTAACACATTATACATTGCTACTGTCACTGCTATAGGTGTACATTCACGTTTGTGACCTAGAAACAAAGAGTAGCTATGTTTAGCTCAGTCTTCGGAAAGTATGTAGCAACAAAAGGGTTAATGACCAACTGGACAATATGGAAGAAGTGGTCAACATGTCGCTGTGTCTCCCTGAGTTATCTATCATACATGTTCATAATGATTGATCATACGTCCTTATGAGTCATCATCATCATCATCTTACGAGTCGCAATATGTAAACATCTGTCTTGTATTCTGCATAGGTTATATATTATTTCAAAAGATTACGGCTACATAAACATTTTTTAAGTCTTTTATTAGACCACAGTGTTTACACACACATCTAGAGCAGAACATTGTGGCCCAAGACAGAGCACTCTGGCCCAAGACAGAACATTGCGGCCTAAAACAGAACAGTGCAGCCTAAGACAGACTAATGAAAAGATAGAGTATTAGAATCCTGACAATAGATGAAGAAATTCATCACTCCCACCATTTAAGAAGCAGAAGCTACACACAGAAGACTGAGCTACAATCTGGAAGCAGTGTGATGACAAACGATAGAAGAATGCATATCTTTGTTGCAAATATTTCAGCTGATTTATATATCGATATCAGTCGGACGGATTAGTGTAATGCATAATAGGTGTCCACCTGTTGACTAGGACACAAGAGGTCTCTGAGTTCAATCCCACACTTGACGTTCCACATGTGAGAAAAGGAATTGGTTCTCCTAACTACTGTATACTAGGGTCTAGAAATGAGAAGACTTCATACCTTAAGGTTTGAAAAAGCGACAGGAAATTGTATTTTAAATATATATCTCTATTTATAAATCAAAGTGTCTCGATGTGTGCCCGCCTATAGAAAGCTTCAGTTTACATCCAATATTCACCATTTTTTCCTCAAAATTGTCTTCAAAAGTTAATATTAGCAAAAGAAACTGTGTCGAAATCGGATCAATATTAGCTTTACAATTAAATTTAAATCGAGTTCATGATGTCCTATCCAACTTTAAGTCAGCCATTTTGGTTACAAAAAATCATGCGGTTAAAAAAGCTTAACGGTCAAAGGGATATAATCCAGAAATTGTCAGATGGCCTCTACAACATAGGCATGGATTACATCCCTTAGTTTCATTGCGTTTCCATATCATTACAGCTTCACTTTTCTGTTTCAAACTACACATAGAAATTTTAAAATAATTAAAAAGAATGCGAAGACGCTACTTTGATTAGACGTGAAGCATTACAAAAACTACTCGAACCGTTAAAATCGTTAACGACGTACATACCGGATTCATACCACTTCTTAAAAAATATCAGAAAATACAATTCATGCTATTAGATGACATCTTTTGGAATGGCTTACCCAATTCCTCATCAAGGATTAATAACAACTTTCACCCGTAGGAGCCAGGTTAATTAGCTAGTATAATATATATCTATCTATCAATCCATTCTTTATGTCCTAATTGACATGTAGGTCTTGCATCCACAAGAAATGTCCATTGTTCTGTCCCCTTTCTACTAAATGTTTCCTACGTCAGGTTACAATCTTTCATTTCTCTTGCTAACTGATGTCCGTTTGGAGAGCTGGTCTAGCCAATGCCTACAACATACATATTCAATTAATCTCTACCTTTTAACTCTTTTAACGCTGAGTTATTTTCTCAATTTTTAAGCAGTTAATTCAAGGGAGGTAAAAACAAAAACCGATCCCAACTACTCGTCAATAAATAAATATATATATATTATTATAAACTAAATTGAAGAAAACTGGACAACCCAATAGAATAACAAGGTTGAAAAGTAGTAGAAGTAAAACTAGAAAGACTTCTTATAAGGGAAGCAACTCTATGGCGCAGTGTGTGGCCTAAAGCGTGGAAAGAGTTAATGATGGTCTACAACGATGCACAGTTTATTCAGTTTAAAAGCTCTTCATTCGACTAAAATATTGAAACTGCATTTCTTCAACATTTATTCTGGAATGTTACCAGCATTATGTTGTGGGTAATTTTGTAAACATTTGTTGACTCCTCTGTAAAATAAAGTGATTTTTGGCCGGGAAATACAATCGATGACATGCACATATGTTGTCATAGCTGTAGGTAAACAGTCTTAATCTCTCTACTCTATACAATTCTCCAGTGTAAACTCACAAATAGGAGTCAGCAAAGCGATGTAATGGCATGAGAATTTTTCTTTATCTACAAGCATACAAGCATGACATGGTAACATTATAGAATAACATTATAGCAACTAGCAATAGCATTGTAGACTAGCAGTAACATTGTAGAGACTAGCAATAGCATTGTAGACTAGCAGTAACATTATAGCAACTAACAATAGCATTGTAGACTAGCAATAACATTATAGAGACTAGCATTAACATGTTCACCCCACCTACAATCACTTGAACCTTGCATTTCAGTACATCTAGATAAAGACGAATTCATTTTTTTAAAAACCACACAACATGCAAAAACAAGGTTATATTATGTTACAAAACAAATTTAATGCTAAGGAATATCAGTATTTCATCAATAAATAAATAATCATGGAAACATAGAATTGTGCATAAACTGTAATAAAGCTTACAGTATTCTATCAAACACATACAGCAGTAAGCCTAGATCAACTGAGCTTCTTGGCTCTATAGCTACAGTCTTCTTCACCCTTCAAGCCTAGGGAAGCATACGCCCACCTATCCACGGTCATATTTTCCAGATATCCACACTCTCTTCCCATTTTCTTGCATTCTGTCTCCAAGTGTTCCTGGGTTTGGCTGTACCTCTATTACCCTGGGGGTTCCATCGGAGAGCCTGTCTCCTTTCATGAGTCCCTCGTTGCAGTGTCCTTTTTCCTCGGGTGGCAAGCTATGCATTTTCTTGGTTGTAGTTTCTGTAGCTATCTAATGTTTTTTACGGGGTGAGGTAGCAAGCCCCATGCTCAACCTCCTTGGTCGCCTCTTATGACATGCGTGGCAGGTAACAGTGGTTCTATTCTTGACACCCCTAATTTAGGCCCTTGTAACCACTACGACAATAGAGTGCTGTGATTTAACATGAATTCTTCCTCTATAACCGAGTTGAATATGCAGATCCGAAAGAGGCAAGTACAAATCTTCAATGGTTGCAGAACCAACACTTATTTAATTCCCAGACGTTCCATAGTGCGGAGAGAAAAAAAGCTAAGAATTGCTGCAAATGAACAAGAATATTGTCAAGAAAAAGCAACAGTATCACTTAAACAAACAATCCATCAATGTATCAGCACAAAAATGAACTTCCTGGAAGAGGTTACTCTCATGCTTCTACTGGAGCACACAAGAATGATTACAAAACACATACTGATAATCATCATTGACAGCAGTTAGATTAATATAGCATCATCACATTACAACATATGTATGAATATGTCAACATACACTCATCGTATGAATATGTCAACATCACACTTACAACATACATATGAAGATGTCATCATCACACTTACAACATACGTATGAATATGGAAATGTAAATAGTTGACTTAACAAAAACAAAATGTCTGTAACGAATGGGTCAAACTGTCAAAATCATCAATTGTCTGGGAGCTTAGGATTGATAAGGGGGGATGTTCTTCAGTCTCTTGGCCACCCACTGTTGGATGAGGACACTAAAATTGAAGTTGAATCAATCCAGCGATTGAGGGAGTTTAGTATTACATGCTGTAGAAGTAGAGCTGGATGCTTGAGGGCAGGAGAGAAGTGTGTTTAACCAGTAAGCCACAGGAATCATCAGTATGCACATTCTTCGACATATGTTGGGGAAGACTGAGCAGCTATGGGCCTTTCTGGAGTGATGTGACGTCAGTTCAGTAACAAAAATCAATAAAATAATCAACTGTGTATATAACTACTTCCTGACTTCTCATCAAAATTATTATTTGAGGGATCAATAATCAATTTACACATATCATGTTTATATTCCTTACTATGAACACAAAATGAACGTTGTACAACACAATATTTTTCCCAACATTACGCTATCGGTGCCAAATCTGGACGTTATCAAATGAAAGAAGACAACAAGTCACGACAGAGATGAAGTGTCTACGCAGAATGCTGGGAGTATCAAGAAGAAACTGGTTTAGAAATGAAGACATCAAGAAAAAGTGAATACATCAGTACTGAACTTCATCAAGAAACAACACATTAAATAGATCGGTCACATAAGCAGATTACCAACAGACAGTGTGTCTCAAAGAGCAAATGTTACTCCGTACAGTGGATATAAATTGAGAGGTCTTCCAAGCAAAAGGTGTACCACATAAATAGCAGAAGCAGTGAAAGGCACCATGTACGAAGCACACACAAAAGCCAGCTGCTCTAGAAATCTTATCCTGACAATGTGAGGTAAGACAAGAGAACAGAAGACTTTACTATTGAATACATCACTATTTACTGATTTGTCTGTCCCCATCAATTATGTATCATCATCATTAATCCTCTCCGCTCCTCGTGGAGCATAGGGCCTCAACAGTTGTTCGCCACTCTCTCGCCTCTGGCTGTTCTTTTATGGTTTCCCAGGTCAATTGAGCACTCTTCAGCTCCTCAATAAGACCTCGTCTCCAAGTCTGCTTAGGGCGTCCTCTTTTTCATTTTCCCTGCGGGTTCCACTCGAACACCTGTCTAGTGACACTCGACTGTGTCTTCCGCAAGGGATGGCCTATCCATCGCCATCTTCTCCTCTTGACCTGTGTCATCATAGGTTCCTGCCCTGTTCTTATCCACAGATCCGTGTTTGTAACTCTATCATACCATCTCAATCTGAGAATCCGCCTCAAACATCCGTTGACAAAGGTCTGGATCTTATTTGTATTTGCCCTAGTGACTCGCCAAGTTTCCGAGCCATACAGCAACACCGACTTCACATTTGAGCTGAAAATCCTGAGCTTTGTTTTCGTGGAGATGGCAGCGGACTTCCACACCATGTGCAGGATCGCAAAGGCCTATCAATTATGTATATTACACTTTTATTAAATCAAATGTGATCACAACTGATCTTGAACATTTCCCGTCTCTATATTTAGTTAAGCATTTGCCTTCTGTTCTGAAGAATGTGAGTTTGAATCTAGAACATGCCATGATGTCTTTAAGTGCATTTTGTGTGGGCTAAACTTAAACATAGGAACCTACATTTTATCGTTGATCTCCGATAGGATTAGCAACTCCTATTCTCTGCAGTAAGATCACGGTAGAACAGTCCGATCGTTTCACACTGGACAAATAAGAATAACTGAGTAGTTTGTGCGAGAGACAAGCACTGATGTCCGAAAAATATCCCATATTTCAGTAGAAAACTTTGATATATAATTTATCTGTTGCTATAGTAAACATTTGATAAATAGTCGAAACAGGCGGTGCTTATTATTAAATATGTACAATATGGCAGCAAAAATGTGAAAAATCTCTAAGGATCCCTGATTGTAAGCATCTTGTATTGCCGCACACCCCAAGGAAAAGATATGAAAAATAAAATATGTCAAAGTTACAGCTACTCAGAATCATCTTCTGATTGTGAATCTTGGTCATGGACTGAAATGAGTGGGGGAGTGTAACGTCTTCGCTTGGTTGGCGGGCTGTATCCTGTCTCAGAGTTGGAAGGTGATGGTGGAGATTCTGGCAATGGTGAGGAAGATGGAGACATAACTCTGCCGATTCTCAGTGTGTTCTCCTGGATCCACTGACTCTGAAAGAAGAATGAGAAAATGAGATGTTCTTCCATGCAACAAAGTACAACCAAGAACACATGTATAACTGAAAGCATAAACTAATATCAAAGTCTGCAAATGTTTCACATTAATTACGTAACTGTGTGCTAGTGTTTCTATGACAAACATGTTCTTCTGGGCTGAAGGGCAACAAGAGAAAGTGGGTGCACTGGCGAGCAATGCTGCGATCAAGAATATGTCTTCTATGGACAAAAGCAACATCAGCAATGTTCTAAGAGAAAGCATATGATCTGAAGATATCAACGAAGAAGATTAATCGTTTCCTCTAGCTCAGTTACGCAGGTAATGCACAACAATAGATGCGGTAAGACAGAAAAAACCATGAGAGAAATCCCTGTAGAGACATCAATCAACACAGAATGAGAGTTATTAGTTTAAACATTATCTAGATCTCAGTGTAGGTGAGATTGAGTTCCTAGTCCTATTGGAGACGGACAATAAATGTATGTTCAATTTGAGCATGTAAAAGAACTCTTGGCAGCTCAAGATCGAGAAGAGCAACTGGAAAGCCACTGCCCGGCAAATTCATCAGAAAATTTTTCTACAAAAATATCTTCACTATCTTCAAAATTACATCAGGGACCCTCACCGGTGCTACGGAGTTTGTGCACTGTAGGTGAGATCTTCCTGTGTAAGAAAGAGTTCAGAGCACACATGGTTACTCACCGAAGTGCAATGATGATGGTACTATCAATCAAACAATCAACTACTCAGATACAAGGATGGCTGCAATGAACAACTTTTTTTATCTGTCCCAAGAAATGGGAAAAACTCGCTGATGACCGAGATATGGTGAAGTCAAGATTACACAAAGGTGTAGAATCTTTTGAAAAGAAACTTGGGAATGAGCTGAAAGGCAAGCACAAACTCAGAAGTTGATACAGTAAAGCACTTGCCAATTGATCGTCTGTTAGTACAAGAAAGGCAATAAATATATAGCCACAACATCTAACAAAGGAGAAAAATACAAGAGAAAATACACGAGACAAGAGGGAAATACTTACAAATCTGCCTTCCTTTCCAAACATTTCCACAAAATTTCCAATAAACTCTTTTGACTTTTCTTCCCATTTATGCAACATCATGTTGCCTTTGTCCAGTTGCCCTTTCCACTTGTCCATCAAATCTTTGCCCTTATCTTTCAGCTTATTCTCAAACTTTTCATAGTTGTCCTTGAACTTGAGCCTCTTGGCCTGAAACAAGTATACATAAGATATTAAATGTTGGACAAGAGATAAAAGTGATTTCTCCTGGTCAGATTTGACCTAGATAATCTAATCATCAAATCTATCTAATTTTGATGAACATTGGGATGCTGCAGATAGCAGTGGATAATATGCTTTGCTAGTAATCATGTGCAGTGCTAGTTCCAAGGTTCGAGGAAACTTGGGCCTAAGAAATGTTTGTTGTATAAACGGTTCACGGATGGACTACAGGTTTCCTGATCCTTTACTTGAGGATCTCTTCTTCTTCATCTTCTTTGCATTCGTTATTTACGACCAATATTAATAACTCTTTGTGATATGTTTGATCTTTGCCAAGAACGTGTATATGTTGCACATTGGTTTAGTAGGCCCCTAAACGCATAGACTTCTACACGTTTAGGACATGTACATCCGATTTCAGCCAAACCCCTTAGTCATCTCTTACGACATGGCGGCAGGTAACAGTGGTTCTATTCTTTACACCCCAAATTTGGGCCCTGGTAACCACTCGGGCGACTTAGAAGCATCTAAATTACCAGCCTCTCAACTGGAGAGCCTGGGAAAAATTCTGTAGAAAAGATTAAAAATAAAATTTCTATAAAAATATCTTCACCATCTTCAAAATTACATCGAGGGCCTTTGCCGGTGCTACATAGTTCGTTGCTGAGATCTTCCTGTGTAAGAAAGATATCGGAGCACACATGGTTACTCACCGAAGTGCAATGATGATGATCAATCAATCTATAAATTAATTGCCAACAATCAAAGAATTTATTTGTAACCCTTCTCCCTCTGGTCTGTGATGCTAGATAGCACTTAGGGTAGCAACAAATGAATGTCATTAGTCTCTGTTCTTGGCCATCCTCTGTGTTGTGTTCCAACTGTGATTCATTTCTTTCAGCTCCTGTTCTCCAGGTCATTTTGGGTCTTCACGTTTCATTTACTCTCCGTTACTCAGACTTTCAAACAAATCTCCGTTTTATATAATAAAAGAACTACAAAACCTATGGAAGGTAATTAACATCAAGATAAGACTTGACTTCTTCAAGGGATGTATTTTCTATAGCAACAATGTATGGCTGTGAGGCATGGCTCTTGTACAATAAATTGTTCTTGTGTGTGTTGATCTACAGCAAGCAGCGACGGTGTGCTCAATATTTGCGTTGGCAACTTATACTCCCCAGTGTTTCTCTGGTATCCAACTGAAGCTGGGTCGACCTGATGATATCCGATAGTCAAAACAAATTCCACACAGTTGAAAAATCAAAATATTTTTGAATGTAAGTTTACAGAAGAGTGCTTGGAATACCATGGACAGAAAAAATAACAAATATGCCCATTTTGCAAGTGAGGAGAGCTGGTTGATAAAGTATAGAAAAAGATAGGAAAAATACTTTAGTCATATAAAACGACAAGATTCCCTAGAGATGCTTCTGAAGTGTGTGATGACCCAAGGAGAAGATGAGTACAAGATGTCCACAGACGAGTTGAGTAAGAATGTGGTAATGCCAGACACCTTATTCAGAACAAGGAGGCATTCAGAAATGCTAGATAGTAATTCATGTAGCTAACATTCAGTTCCTTGTGTGAGTAACTTCTGACCAGATCCCCCCTTATGTATAGCACCGTTGTGAGACCTACCTTCATGTAGCTAACATTCAGTTCCTTGTGTGAGTAACTTCTGATCAGATCCCCCTTGATGATGCTTCAAGTTGTGAGACCATATGTAGCCACATTCAGCTTGATGTGAAGAACTGTGCTATCAGATCCCCTTTCAGCATAGCATCGATGTAGACCTACCTTCATGTAGCTAACATTCAGTTCCTTGTGTGAGTAACTTCTGACAGATCCCCCTTATGTATAGCACCGTTGTGAGACCTACCTTCATGTAGCTAACATTCAGTTCCTTGTGTGAGTAACCTCTTGCCAGATTTCTCCGAATGTACAAGTCATAATCCTTAATGATTCTAGTTATAACATCTGTAGTGGAAATACCCTCAGTCCTATCTGTAGCCAAAAACCTGACCAAACAAAAAGATAAATCAGAAATATAATTTTTGTTAGAGAGTTTATTCCTAGTTAAAGAGTTATTGTATCAATTATACATCATTATCATGTGCCATCTAGGCTGGTTTAGGTGATCATAGCCACCCTCTCCCCCAAAACATATGTACCCGGTTGCAGACTATCAGTTTCAATGTTGACACTCTTCCGTGCCATGAAGACAGAATTTTCTCTCTGTCTTCCTGTCTCATCTCCCATTCATTTTACCGGTTGTCATAATACTTTCTAAACCTTCCTTGTCCATCACATGCCTGAAAAAAAGATGAGTGACATGTTTTCTGTGTGTTTTGACCTCTTTCAACATGTAGAAGCCAGCCCCCAGCCCCCAAAAATATATATTTTTCAGACACCATTTGTAGTAGTTTGGATCTGGGTGGTTGATAGATGTTATTAAAGTGATGGTGGTCAAACAACATTACAGAACACAAACTCAGTCTTGTAGACTTCATATATATTTATTTGGTGATGTTATTCATTTATAAAACGGTTTTAAAGCTGAAGGATTTACTTCATCGGACCGGATTTCACCCATATGGCTTGATCCCTCTCCGCATAAATGACACACTACATGCCGAGAGTATTGCACAAAGCACAAACTCTGTAGCTCCAGCAACAATCCTAGGGGTCTCTGGAAAAACTGCACTCGTGAACAGAACGGTGCAGTCCGGATTTAAACAAACAACCTTCGACTCACAAGGCATAACCTCTTAGCCACAGAGACCTCTCCTCCTGTTTATTTATTGTCCATGACTTGCTTCCATATGTCAGTATTGGCTCTATGAAGCAGTGAAGAACTTTTTTGACTTCCATGGACAATGACTTGTTGCATATAATGCTTTTCAATTGTCTAGAATGCTGTTTTTGCTTGAAATATTCTCTTTACTTCTGATCTTCATCTACCCTCTGATGTTATCAAAGTTGTAAAGTATTTAAATTGATGGTCTTGTCTTAACTTCATCCCTAGACTAAGTATTTAAAGGCTGCTTGCCCACGCTGCTGTCCCATGCAGTGAATCAATAAAAAAAATGACAAAGTTCTAAGTTGATCCTGCACGGTGAGAATGCGTAAATGGTGGCCAAAAACACCCAGTCAACTCTTTTTTTCCTTTTCTATATTATTATTTTTGTAAATCGCTTGCTGGTGCGGACCTGCTAGGGAAGCAAAGAATAGTACCACTGCAACCTACAAGGCATGTTGTAAGAGGCAACTGAGATATGGGCCTAGAGAAGCTACCCTAGTAAATAAAAGCAGCGCAAAAATCGGATGTGCTGGCCTACTTGTAGGCACATAACTGGCACACGTACAATCGCTCTAAGGCTCAGATCACATACAAATCACATAGATTGGTTACGATATGGAGCGTTCGAAAAGAGTTTAAAAAACACAAAATTAAACTATTGCTATTCTACTTCTCTTGTACTGTTATACATTATACATGGCCTGCAAGCAATTTCTCTATACCTCTCTATCCTGTATTGTATGCACAAACAAATACTCACATGCCTCTATCCTTGACAAACTTGTAAACATCATCTGCGGCACCAGCTGAGTATGGAAGTTCATCATGAGCTACAAAATCTATCTGCAACAGAAGACAGAGTCAACATCTACAGTTTAAATTAATAATAAGCTTATGATCAAACAAGCAGCAGATATTTGATGTCACCACTAGAACCAACTATAACACACTTATGTTAGTTAATTAAGTTTTCATTAGAGTAAGACTTGGACGGTTTTTATTGATGTAATACACATGTGACAGGTAACACATAAAGTGTAATGTACCTGTACCAGGTAACACATAAAGTGTGTAATGTACCTGTGACAGGTAACAGTTTAAATGAAAGTAGTCATAACTACATACCTTATGCCTTTCTAAAAACTTCATATCCAGTGTCCATGGAGCATCTGGTACAACTTCATCCACATAACGGCAATGTCGAACAGCTTCATAGCGTTCCTGGTCGTTCATGACCGTCCGTCCTTTGTTCTTGAATGTCATCTCATCACTGCAGACTGGAAGTAAATATGAAACAGACTTGATGTTAGTAAGTGCTTGATGTTAGTAAGTACTTGATGTTAGTAAGTGCTTGATGTTAGTAAGTCCTTGATGTTAGTAAGAACTGTTAGTAACATAGTACTTGTTTGTAGTAACTTGATGAAGAAGTATTTGATGTTAGTAAGTACTGAGTAGTCATCTCAGATGTATAGATTGATGTAGTAAGTTTCCTCTATTTAGTAAGGCATTCTCAAAGATTGAATGTCTATCATATGTGTTTGATGTCAAATATAAGTACTTGATGTTAGTAAGTGCTTGATGTTAGTAAGTACTTGATGTTAGTAAGTACTTGATGTTAGTAAGTACTTGATGTTAGTAAGTACTTGATGTTAGTAAGTGCTTGATGTTAGTAAGTACTTGATGTTAGTAAGTACTTGATGTTAGTAAGTGCTTGATGTTAGTAAGTACTTGATGTTAGTAAGTGCTTGATGTTAGTAAGTACTTGATGTTAGTAAGTACTTGATGTTAGTAAGTACTTGATGTTAGTAAGTACTTGATGTTAGTAAGTACTTGATGTTAGTAAGTAACAAACTTGAGCATAATAAGAACTAGAATTGATGTTCATCATCATCAAGTAGCTTGTCCTTTCTGGAACTTGGCTCCCATGACAGCAGTCCTGACTGTTCTGTTCAAGTTGACCAGCGTCCGGAGCAGTCATTCTCAGATCGTCAATGACATTTTGCACCCATCGGCTGCTAAGTCTTCCTCTCATTCTTCTTCCAGGCACCATTCCCTCAAAAATTATAATCTCTATCCACTCATGTTGTTTGATGTGTCCGAAATATTAAATTTTCCTTGATATGCTCTTTAATATTCAACTCTCTCTCTCTCTAATATCAAGCTGGTGCAGAACAGAAGCATTTGTTCTTTTCTCTGTCCATGATATTCTAAGTACTCTTCTGTAGCATTTGCATACAACGGCATTAATGATCTTCTTCGCTGCTTTGTCAATGGTCCATGTCTCACGTTGACGTTAGTAAAACAAAACTGAGATCAGGGTGAAGTACAAGACAAAACAGCAAACAGAATAAAAGTTGAACATTAGCAGAATAAATGAAGAAAATAGCAAACATAGATTTGTTGAGAACTGATGGTTTTACTTACTGCCAACAATAAGATAAGTATTAGGGAATGCCATCTTAGCTTGCATTAATTGACGAGCATGACCTGTATGGAACATGTCATAGATGCCATCAGCGTACACACGAATTGCCCGAGGTGCTGCAAATATAAGACACAGAAAGAGGTCATCAGTCAGTCATTGTGGGCATTATCAGATGTAGGATTTCTGGAGCAGATTTTTGGGCAGGAAGGAATATGACAATCATAGATTGTCAACTACAGAATTAATATATGTTGCCTCTTCTTCTTATGTATTTATTCTTCCCACCATTTGCTGGCCTCTTTTTGTGGCCTGTATGTAGTTTTTGGACACAAAATAATGTTGTTGTATTGATAGTTTATAGTATTGTACAAACAGCTGTGATATTTGCACCTTTCAGCTCAGCACATTCAAGTTTCATCAGTGTGTGTGTTGCCTTGATTTTCATTATAAAAGATATGAAATCATTTCTCTTTTGTCTGCACTTAGGGGACAGTGACTTGGTCTATTAACCCTGACGTTCTGAATTTGAATCATGCTGCGGACAGTTTGGTTGCAAATTGTTCCGCATGGATTTTTACAAAAGGTATCATGGCACCACCCATTCAGAAAGCAATGGCAAACTACTGAACGTAATAATGCCTAGAAAATCACAAACAGCGTTAAAAGCTGTGGTTGATTCGCAAAGTCCTGTAAAGGATATGCAATTAACTTAATGAAGTTCAAGTAGTTAATTAATTATTTAGCTAAGGAACAATAAACATGTGACATCATCTTGAATTGACCCATTTAAACTCTTGAACTGACCCATTTAAACAGTCAGACCAAAATGTTATAGTCTATTTATAAAGTTTCTGGAGTTGCTCATCATAATCATCATCATGTGCTGTTTCTGCATCGAAGGTTGGCTGCAATAGACTTCCAACTTCCCTTGTCTCTTGCCTTTATGTTGCACTCTGCTAGGCTGTAATTTGTTATCTCTTGATGTTTACATTTGACTTGTGTCTCAGTTTACCTCTTGCTCTATGTCCTTCAACGTTCCCCCTCTAATAAGGTTTTGATAAATGCATCATATCTCTTTATGTGTCTGAAATGTTTGATTTCCTGCAGTCATTCTTTCTTCATGACTAATTGTTCTAGAACTTTTCGATTTCTATGTGTTTCTTTCCAAGAAATATGAAATATTCTCAATATCCACATCCAAAATGCATTTATTTGGTCTTCCAAATGCTTGATCATTGTCCATGTTTCTGAACTTGATAGTCCTCATCTTTAGCTTATTTGTTATCTGGTTGGACATCAGAAGCAGAGTGGGCATAACTTCATGCACCGAATACATCGAAAGTTAACAAATGCAGTGGTTTGGATATTTATTGAGAATGGAATACAACCAATGACTTATAACAGCATACAATAAAAAGAGATCGGGTACTAGAGCCAAGAGAAGACCAAGAAAAAGATGGATAGACAATATTCTTCTTCTTCTGCATTCTCACTAGATTAGGATTTCGGATTCTCTAATAAAGGCATCCGTCTGCCTCAGATTGTCAGCCACGCCATGCAGTTTGTCTTGGACACTAGTGTAAGTGGGCCACCTCTTTCTTCTCAAGTCTGCATACTGGGGGCAGTTCTGTAGGATATAATTCCTATGATTTCTGCTTTCCCATTTATGCCGACCTCTTCCCGCAGTAAGTTTTGGCCGCCCTCGTGATAGTAGGTCCGACATTCTTACTGCGCGGCTAAATCTCTGAGGCAGATTGGTGACCGTAGAATCCATTATCCCATTCCTCATTGTGAGGGGTTATTGCACCATGTTATGTGCCTTACGGCCTGGTGCATCCGTTTTCTGCAAGCATTTGTTTCGTGTTAGCATTCCCTAGCGTTACATGCATCCGATTTCAGCCAAAGCTCCTTAGTCGTCTCTTACGACATGCGTGGCAGGTAACATTGGTTCTATTCTTTACACCCCAAATTTGGGCCCTGGTAACCACTCGGGAGGGATAGACAATATCAAGACCACAATAAATAAACACAGATATAACACAACAAGGGCGACTCATCTGGCCATGGAACACAATTTAAAGCTCCCACCCCTACGATTAACGGCAAGAGCAGGCAACCAATTCCATCATCCACCTAGGCAAAGACAATAGTTATCTGTTAAGATGTTAGTCTAGTAGCTTGCTCATGTTATTGAATGTAGTTTTGAACATTCCTATTCTCTTCCTAATCTCAATTTCTGGACATGTAGAAAACACAAAATGCTTGAATAACATTACAGTGCCTAAAACACACAATGATAAAACACACAATGAATGATATGATAGAAGCCGGTAAAATTGAGCTAACAAAGACCCTGCTTCACATTAAGCAGTAATAGACTGCATCACTGCAGTCTAGCTAAGCGAGTAGTGATCAAAGTGGGAAGAGAATCCTAGTTTCAAAATACTTAACAAAGACCCTGCTCCACATTAAGCAGTGACAGGCTTCATCACTGCAGTCTAGCTAAGTGAGTAAGGATCAAAGAGGGAAGACAATCCCAGTTTTAAAACTACAGTGAATATGTTTGTGTCTACAGAAGCAGACATCACATCTTCCCTGTAGCAAAAAATAACAAAAAGCAATTTTCAATTTCTTCTTCAAACTCTCCATATCGATCACTTGTTAAACCACTCGTTGTGATTTGTATGTGATCTGAGTCTAAGAGTGATTGTATGTTATGCCAGTTATGCACCTAGAAGTAGGCCAGCACATCCGATTCCTGTGACGCTTTTAATTTACTAGAGTAGCCTCTCTAACTGAGGTATTTTGGCAAAGGGAAGAAGAGAAAGATCATGGAGAAGATGGATTCAGGATGTAACTGATGGTTTGAACATGACGGCTGCAGAACATCTAGCCTATGAGAGAAGAGAAATTTCAAAGGACTGTTTTGGTGGCAAACTTCTGCTCAGAACAAGCTATTTGATGATGATGAGCTTCCCTAGGCCCCTACCTCAGTGGCCTCTTATGATATGCCTTGTAGGTCACAGATTTACTATTCTTTGCTCCCCTTGTGAGCCCTAGTAACACACAGGCGTAGTTTTAGCAAGGGAGATAATGTTATATACCCTACCTTTGCCAGCTTTTGCATCCGCCATGGAAATCTGAATTGTGTAGTCTATCTGAGATCTGATGTCATGGGCTTCTTGTTCATAACTGTACGGTGCTGGTCCACAATTACTCTGCAGATAATAAGATTTTTGATAATGTGATTGATATGTCACCGGAACAACACTAAAAAGTATTGAACAACACAATCTTTCTCTCAACATTATGCTATGTGCCAAGCTTAGACGTTGACATCACATGATAGAAGAAAACAAATCACAATAGAGTTGAGTTATCTTATGCAGTACGATGGGAATATCAAGACAAGGCAAGTTTAAGAATGAAGATACCAGGGAAAAAAGTGGGTATGACCTTCATCAAGAAACAACATGTTTCGGTCACAAAAGCAATGCTATTCAGATCATTATTATCAAATAGCTTGTCCTGAGCAGAACTTTGCCACCCCAACAGTCCTCCAGAATTTCTCTCTAATAGACCAGATGTCCTGCCTCTGCAGCTATCATGTTCAAACCATCGGTTACATCCTGAATCCATCTTCTCCGTGGTCTTCCTCTTCTTCTCTTTGCCGGTATCTCTCCTTCCATGATGGTCTTCTCCAGCCCTTCATGTCTTTTTATATGTCCAAAATATCTCAATTTTCTCTTTCTTATTTGTAGCATCAGCCAGCTTTTTTTTTATTTTGAATTCTTTCTGGATAGATCTATTTGTTCTCTTCTGTCCAAGATACACAAAGGACTCTTCTGTAACACTTATATTCAAAAGCACAAATATGTTTTTCCACTGCTTTATTAAATGTCCATGCTTCACACCCATATGTTGCCACTGGGAATATGCATGCTCTTAGTATTCTGATCTTTGTTTTCTTATCAGTTCCGTTCCATACTGTTTTGAGTTGTTTAATTTTTTTGTAAAGCCATGTTTGTTGTTCTTTTAATTTCCTTCATCCCATTTCCATCTGTTGTTAGCAGTGAACCAAGATACTCAAAACTGTTCACATTTCCATCTGTTGTTAGCAGTGAACCAAGATATTAAAAACTGTTCACATTTTCTACTTTCTCTCCATTGATAAAAATATCATTTGTCAAGTTTGTTTTATCTGTTGTCATTATTTTTGTTCACTATTCAGATAGAGTGGATATATAACAAACTAACAAACCGCCCGAGTGGTTACCAGGGCCCAAATTTGGGGTGTAAAGAATAGAACCACTGTTCCGTGCCATGCATGTCGAAGAGGCGACTAATGAGGTTTGGCTGAAATCGGATGCACATGTCCCAAACTTGTAGAAATCTATGCGTTTAGGGGCCTACCAAACCAATGTGCAACGTATACACGTTCTTGACAAAGATCAAACATATCACAAAGAGTGATTAAAATTGGTCGTAAAGACGAACGCAAAGAAGAAACTAACAGAGGCAGTGAAAAACTCCAAGTATGAAGCGCACACAAAATAGTACAATAGTAATCTCTTCTTACCTTGAACAATGTGGGGGGCAAAGCAGGTTTAGAGAAACATAAGACATGTGTGTATATATATGTACACATGTATCTTAAAACTCGTGTTGAATGTTCAGATCTTAGGGTATGAAGTGACTGTTATTTCACATTTTTAGGCATGTGTGTGTAGGAGGGCCAATCCCTTTATTCACATATGGAATGTTGAGTGTGTGATTGAACTCACAACCCTGTATTAGTGTGTGTGAAGTCTAGCCCTCATTCTTACACATCCTAAAACTGTCCACGATATACTGGAGGTTTGAAGAGTAGCATTGGGGGTATCTATGGCAAAGTGCTTAAGCCCTCGCCTTGCATTCTGAAGGTCATGGATTTGATTTAGGACTGCACCCTTCTGTTCACGTGCACATTGTTTTCTCTTAACAATACCCCGACAGCTGGTGTGCTACTTCTGTAGAGAAGGACCGAGTTATTTGTGGTAAAAATCAGTGCAATTAAATCAATCCTTCGACGTTAAACCTGGTGTAATGAAATCAATCCTTCGATGTTAAACCTGGTGTAATGAAGTCAATCCTTTGAAGTTAAACCTGGTGTAATGAAGTCAATCCTTCGATGTTAAACCTGGTACAATGAAGTCAATCCTTCGATGTTAAACCTGGTGTAATGAAGTCAATCCTTCGATGTTAAACCTGGTGTAATGAAGTCAATCCTTCGATGTTAAACCTGGTGTAATGAAGTCAATCCTTCGATGTTAAACCTGGTGTAATGAAGTCAATCCTTCGAGTTAAACCTGGTAATGAAGTCAATCCTTCGAAGTTAAACCTGGTGTAATGAAGTCAATCCTTCGATGTTAAACCTGGTACAATGAAGTCAATCCTTCGATGTTAAACCTGGTCAATGAAGTCAATCCTTCAGTTAAACCTGGTGTAATGAAGTCAATCCTTCGAGTTAAACCTGGTGTAATGAAGTCAATCCTTCAGTTAAACCTGTGTAATGAAGTCAATCCTTCATGTTAAACCTGGTGCAATGAAGTCAATTAGAACCTGGTAATTAGTCAATCCTGATGTTAAACTGAAAATGAAGTCAATCCTTTGATGTTAAACCTGGTGTAATGAAGTCAATCCTTCGAAGTTAAACCTGGTGTAATGAAGTCAATCCTTTGGTTTTAGTCTCCTTTTTAGAGTAGTGTTATCTTTACTTTTTTTTTTTCTTTTTTAACATTGATGGGAACTTCCTCAGCAAGTCTTGATGGGATACAGACCTATGAAAGTGAACTTGTGTTTTTAGATCAAAGTCGTCCGTGTGTTGCCGGGCGCGCAAGGGAGCAAGCATTGACACTGTGACCTACAAGGCATGTCATAAGAGGTGACTGAGGGAAGCTACTCTAGTAAATAAAAAAGCATCGCAGAGATCGAATGTGTTGGCCTACTTGTAAGCGCATTACAGGCACATTACAATCACTTTTAGGCTCGGATCACACACTAATCACAGAGAGTGGTTAACAAGTAATCAATATGGAAGGTTCGAAGAAGAAGCAGATCAAAGTTACATGTTTGATACAAGAAGAAAATTTTCAACCAACCTTTGAGGCTGATGGTAGCCGCTTTCTTTTGTGAACATGATGCATAATCTCTGCGACTTCATTGTCTACTGGTGTATCTGATGATATCTTCACTGACAAGTGTGATCGTTTTCTGCTGGTGGTAGCCACACCATTTTCACCAGCTGTTGCCATGTTGATACTGTGGAAGATACGAGTTCAACCTCTTTTATTTACTGTTTGTATCAATGACCATAAAATGTCCAAGATTGTAACTGTTCTTATGCACTATGATATCTAAGTTGTTATACAATATGATGTCTAAGTGTTATACAATGTGATGTCTAAGTGTTATACAATGTGATGTTTATTTGTTATACAATGTGATGTCTAGTTGTTATGCAATATGTATGTCTAGTTGTTATGCAATGTGTGATGTCTAGTTGTTTAAGTGCACTATGATATCTAAGTGTTATACAATGTGATGTCTAGTTGTTATACAATATGATGTCTAAGTGTTATACAATGTGATGTCTAGTTGTTATGCAATATGATGTCTATTTGTTATACAATGTGATGTCTAAGTGTTATACAATGTGTGATGTCTAATTGTTATGCTCTGTGTGATGTCTAGTTGTTATGCACTGTGTATGTCTAGTTGTTATGCACTGTGATGTCTAGTTGTTATGTACTTTTGATGTCTATTTGTATAAAGAACATCTCTCAATCTTTAATTATGTCTTTGTTAAAGTGGTAGTTAAACTCTATGTGGCGAGGAATGCCACTTTTATAAATGATGTCTTTTTCCTATATCAAGTTTCATATGGACGTCTGTAGCTTAAGCAGTAATGAAGTGTTCAAAATGGACTAGTTCAAACTCCATGGCAGGCAGTTTGGAAGCAATTGTTCTAGTGTTTTTACAAACAGTAGAAATAAACCCCGCCGTTCAGAAAGCAATGCAAACTACTGAACGCATAAGTTGTACCTAGAAAATCGACGACTTTTTTACTGTGGTTGATGACTAAGTTATGTAAAGGATATGTTATGTTTTTCATTTTTTTTTCCAGAGCGTATTGAACTTTTTTCTTCGTGTGCGGGCTAGTCCTTAACAGGACTGTTTGTTGAGTATTGTGTTCTAGTATGTGTGTGGAGTCTTGAGGATTTTTAGTATTGAGATGGTAAAGTCATCAGATAATTATTTCTCTATTCTCAAGTCTAGTGAGAACCATTCAGCTGCTTCCTTTCAGTTATAGAAGAGAGATGCTTACTGCCCAACAAAACCCACATTTCTACAAATGGGATACTGGTATGAATGTTCAAAAGGAAAACCCCCACTTTATAGTATCATATCTATATAGTTATACTGTAGAAAGGTGCCAGCTCTGATTAGCTATAATCCTTCTTCTTCTTTTCAATCGTTCTTCTCTGCTATTTTAATCATTCTTTTTGTGATATATCTCTCTCTCGCACGCGATCATCGCCCAGACCGATGTACCAAATCTCCCCATAAATTCTATTCATGTCCAAATCTGATTCATGCAGCCTTAGTTAGCATTGGTGTGTTTTACGTCACATCTTCAGCACCATTTGGAGCTCTGGTGCTTATCCTTCGGTGATGTGTCTGGTTTCAGTCAGCAGTTACTCGGTTTGCTCTCCGTTCTATACCCATCTAGTATCTTTTACAGTGTGGGGTAGCTAGCCTCACACCCAACCTCCTTAGAACGCTGCGCCCCCGTCAAGCCCCTACTAGTATAGGATGAGCGCATCCGGCCTTCATTATCCCTAGTGATGACTGTCAGAAATTACTCCTGCCTCATATACTTATACCACCCAGAAAGTAACCAACTCTTTTTAAGTAACATTTCATTCCAAAGTTTCATCATCATCCTGTATTAGTAAGTTACTTCTAAACCTTTAATAAATTTAATATGTAGAATAGCATATACAAAAATAAACAACTAAAACAGTATGGAATGGAACTGATAAGAAAACAAAGATCAGAATACTAAGAGCATGTATATTCCCAGTGACAACGTATGGGTGTAAAGCATGGACATTTAACAAAGCAGTCGAAAAATGTATATGTGCTTTTGAATGTAGTGTTACAGAAGAGGCCTTCTTAAACCATGGACAGAGAAGAGAACAAGTAGATCTATCAAGAAAGAGCTCAAAATGAAGGTAAACTACAAATAAGAAGGATGAAATTGAAGTATTTTGGACATACAAAAAGACACGAGGGTTGGAGAAGATCATTATGGAAGGAGGCATCCCTGCAGAGAGGAAAACCATGGAGAAAATGGATTCAGGATGTAACTGATATGATTTGAGCATGAGAGGTACAGATGTGGGACATCTGGTCTATGAGCGAGAGGTAAATGTTGTATGTCTGTTAGGGTGGCAAAACTCTTACCAAGACACATTTTTGATGAGACTTCTTCTTCACCCTTAAGCGAAGACTAAAAGTGATTTGACGAGACGAAATGAGCAAAATAACACTCAACAATATGTGACATAAACCATCTTATCTCTCTACACAAGATACACATAACTTCCATTTACAAATATTATTTGTGAACTTCCAACAAGACATGCATATCAAAATCTTCAAACATCACCTAATATATTACCTTCTTAATCCAATCCAACCACGATGTTGAGCCATATTTCATTCAACATACACAATTAATGTTGACTTCTAAGTGATTCTCTTTTAGTTGACTATCTAGCCTACGTTTGATATTCAAATCAATAACAGATTTCACTTGGCAAGTGTCTAAACCTTTTCAGAATCTAGTCACTAACTAAAGCTGTGAATTAAACAGCCGTTATGGATCTAGGTGTCATGAAAACTTTATTAGAAAATAATAACATTTTTCAATATAGCAATAGGTCGTCAGTTCAATACAAAGCAAAAGGTCATCCATGCAAAAGGTTGAGCACAGAAATAACAGCGGAGGTATAAAACATTATTTATGAAATGCACTATATGGTAAAACCCGGTGCAATTAAGTCAACAGGTGCCTTTAAATTTTTTTTACCATTTAAGTTAAAACAATATCTATTCGAAGAAATAAACCAAATTGTGTTATTACCATCTAGAAAAATAAAAAATTGCTAGATTTTGTTAAAACAATATCTATTCGAAGAAATAAACCAAATTGTGTTACTCTAGAAGTCACAAATTTGAAAATTAAAAACCAATATTCCTATTCAAAGAAATAAACCAAATTGTGTTACTCTAGAAGTCACAATTTGTTAAAACAATAATTTTTAAATCCTATTCAAAAAATAATATTCCAAATTGTGTTACCCTAGAAGTCACAGATTTGCTAAAAGCACAAACTAAATAGAAATCTGCCAGCTCAAGCAGAGAACCAGATTATAATGCACAAATTATAGCCAGCCTGTACCAGCAGATCAAGCAGTTTGATCATATTATATTATGTCGATGACAGATGTTACTAAAATAAACATTAGTAGTTGTATGTGACAATTACATGTATTCTAGCAACTGGTATCATTATACAACATTACACTTCTTCATTATACTGGCATATATTATACATTTAACAGTAGCAAATCTTTGCTAACATATCTCTAGATCTAACTAAAAGCTAATTGCTGGTTCTCATGTGGCATAAAACCAACCTGAAGAGATGTCTATCATTGTCTTGTTGATATTCATTCAAATTTGTAGGTGTTTGCAGATTATTTTTTGGGGTCAGACTCTGTTAAAGTAACTCTATTACATGTACTTTATCTCAACTGCTTTCCTCTTCGACATTGAGGTCTTTCTCATTATAATCTGGCTATCAAACATTTGTCTTGATGTATCTTCATCACAAACAGTCTTTATACAAACAGAACAAGTTACGGTTAGAACAAACACAGGACTATCAGAAAAGTTTCACGTAGGATCAGGAGTAAGACAAGGTTGCGTACTATCTTCACTGTTGTTCATCACATATATTGACCACATTTGTAAAATAGCTAACACCAGCAAAGGAAACAACCTCGAGAACTAGTAAACGAATTTTTTTGCAGATGATCAGGCAATATATCAACAACAGAAGAACAGCTACAACAACACATTAACAGACTCCAGTTAGCATGTAATGAATACAACATGAGAATAAACATTGACAAAACAGAAGTAATGCATTCACCAGAGGGGAAAAAGCACTACCAATATCTCCATCGACAATCGCCCATTAAAACAAGTAAAAGACTTCACATACCTGGTGAGCTTTTTTTCAGCAAACGAAAGAATAACTAATGAAATTCAAACAGATGCAACAAAGCAAATCAAATGATAGGACAAATGGCGCCAATTATAAAATGCAAACATGTCACCATGAACACAAAAGAGCAATGTTCAACACAATCTTTCTCCCACATTATGTTACCAGTGCCAAACATACACACTGACAACAATTGATAGAAGAAAACTAGTCACGACAAAGATGAAATGTCTACGCAGAATGCTGGGTGTAACAAGAAGAGACCGGTTGAGAAATGAAGACATCAGTACTAGACTTCATCAAGAAACAACAAATTAAATAGTTCGGCCACGTAAGCAGATTACCAACAGACAGTGCACCTCAAAAGCAATGCTGCTCCGATACAATGGGTACAAAGCAAAAGACCAGCCACGCAAAAGATGGACCTCAGAGATAACAGAGGTGATGAAAGATACTACCTACGAAGCGCACACAAGGACTCATTTTAGAAATCTCTTCTTGACCTGACGCTGTGAGACAAACAGATTTAGAAATCTCTTCTGACCTGAGCTGTAGACAAACAGTTTTAGAAATCTCTTCTTGACCCGATGCTGTAGGCAAACAGTTTTAGAAATCTTCTTGACCTGACGCTGAGCAAACAGGATTGAGAAAAGAAATGTCTTCAACTTGTAAGCATGTCTAAATGGTGTGTAAAACTGAAGGATTGATCTTGTTGCACCAGGTTTTACTCCATATGGCTCAGTCCCTCTCTACAGAAATTGAGCGCCACCTGCCAAGACTATCGCACAAAGCACAAACTCTGACAACAATCTTAGGGATCTCTAGAAAAATGACGAGTGAACAGAACGATGCAGTCAGATTACTACCCATGACATTTGGAATGCATGACAAATGAGTAACCACTTAGCCTTCATGCTTTTCACTTTCATATATATATATATATATATGCCTCTCTATTCATCAATAAGTGTTATCATTCTTCAATACTAGTTCAATGTTCCCATATTGTTACATGTCTCTCCATTCTTCAATACATGCTATCGTCTTGTAATATAACTCTCCATTCTTCAATACATGCTCTCCTCTTGTAATATAACTCTCCATTCTCTAATACATGCTATCATCTTGTAATATAACTCTCCATTCTCTGATACATGCTATCGTCTTGTAATGTAACTCTCCATTCTTCAATAAATGTTCTCTTATAGTATAACTCTCCATCCTTCAAAGTGTGTTGCCTTCCCTCAACCTATACTCTTCTCCAGATTGTGAAACTGTTATAAATAAAACTACAATATAAAAATGTAGCACACAACAAAGTTGATCTAATCCATATTCAACTTGTAAACTAGATAACAAATTTATGCTGACCAATTTTTCAACCAATAAACTGTCAGACACATCGCACCACATTCATATTATCAACACATATTTGAACTTTAGTCTGGGAAATTGGCAGGTATACAGATTCTAATGTTTAAACAGTGCGCACAGGGCAAGGTTGTTTGGCAGTGGATACCTTCTTAATGTGAAAGAGCAGAAAATGAAACAGTAGACCAACTGGTCAAGGAAAGTGCAAATAACTTGAAAATTTCACATGAAATAAAAGAAGAAGAAATAAAAAATGTGTTACTCAAAGACTTGCTCATAAAATAATGTAACAAATATCATCAAACGCTCCCCTTCGACCACTTGTTAACTACTCTGTGTGATTTGTATGTGATCTGAGCCTAAGAGCAATTGTACATTGTGCCAGTTATGCAATTACAAGCAGGCTAGCACATTCGATTTCTGCTATGTTTTTCATTTACTAGGGTAGCTTTCCTAGGTTCTACATCAGCCGTCTCTTACGATATGCCTTGTAGGTCGCAGTGGTGCTATTCTTTGCTTCCCTTGAGGACCCGGCACCACATGGGCGCAACTAATCTAAGAACTGATACAATTATAAAACAAGTTAATCTAATCCAACTTTGAAACAAGTTAGAAATCAAATAGAAATGGTTAACTGAAGTACACAATCTAATCCCAAGTTCTGGAAACATAAACTACACAAACTTTCAACGACCCTACTAATACAAGCATATTGGTTTCCGCTATTGTTTGTTTAGTAGAGGATTAAAGCCTCTTTAAGCCGAGGCACGCCCTTTCAACCTAAGGCGAACCTTTTATTGGTTATATCAGAGCGTGTAGGCCAACAAACATGAAAAATAAGAATTAACTCCTTTCGGAGAATCCAAGAATAATATTTCCGCTATTAACTTTCAACAACCCTATTAATACAAGTACATTGGTTTCAGCTATTAACTTTCAACACTAAAGTAATACAAGCTGTTCACATTTCTGAATTAGTTTGCCCTATGAAACTTGGCAAACCTATTTACACTGGTTTATAACAAGTGAACTTATCAGCTGTGCAGATAAGTGGGTACACACTTTGAGCCCCCCTATACATTCAGAGATGGACTTGTTACCTATATACTGTCAACCTTTTGTGATAAGATACCACTGTTATCAAACGGCTAAATGAAAGTTAATATGGATCAAAAGTATTCAAAATGATAAAGTTAAAAGTTCAATATTGATATGAGATCTATAGGAATGCTAAGCCATGCAAAAGAAGGTGAGCTGAACATCAGAAGATGGCTTGCCATTGAGAAAAATATCTGGACATCATTTTAAAATTGCAAAATATACAAGACCATTGTCAGGAGTAGTTAGTTTGCCATTTAATTGAAACTTCTTACAATAATAGCCGTCCATCGCAAATGATAACAGCATTGTGCATGTGTTGTTGCACCTCTCTGGTGTGTGAGAAGGTAACTGTAGAGTCTAATCCTGGAACACAGTCCCCTACCACAGGTGAGGCATATATGATCAAGATTAGATGTATGGGTGTTGGTAATCTTGCGTAAGAGATTCCCAGCATGAAGCATTTTAGATACACTCCTTAAAGTATTTTTTCTGTCCACAAACCAATCGTCTGTCCCCATACATCAACTGTTTTGGGATGCGTTATCAGGTATCCACCCACAAAATGTGACCGACCCATCTCATCAGGGTCTTCTTCAATAACGTATTTACGCTTGAAATTGTGGCTATTCTGAGGACTTTGTATTATGACTTTGAGGACTGTATGATGACTTTGTATAAGGACTTTAGTATCTGGAATTTTTGTCATATCATTTTATTTTGAGTAGTGTAACTTGTGCAGTAAGTGGTTTTGTTTTCGTGCGTGTCTACTATACACTGTCTGTGTCACTCTGGTAACCTTTGTGTGCATATACACACAACAGTTTGCTAAGAAATTAAGTGAGCTATATTCCCATACAGTTAGTTAATGACACATGTTCAACTGAGCAGATTCAAGTGGATGTCTCCCGTTTGTATGTGTGTGAGAGTAGGTGTTTGAGGGAGGGATGGTTAAGTATGAACCTACACTTTCTAGTTCAGTCAAATTTGATTCTGAACTCTCTCCATCTCGATATGTAACTCTGACACTGGACTCTCTCTATCCTGTCACATCCACGATGATAAGACAGCACCTAAAACACATCTTTCTTATCTGACCGTGGCCGCCCTCTGTATTGGATTCATTTTATTTTCACTTCCTGTTCTAGTTTTTCTCGAAAGATGATTTCGAGTTTTCCATATATTTTTTTTACATCCTCTGGTGCATTTAGGATGCTGGTAATCATATTCACAAGCTGGAGACATTCAAAATAAATGTTTAAGAAGAATCCTGCAAATGTTCTGACCAAATAGGACAGCAAATGAAGAGCTTTTAAAATGAACAAACTGTTTGTGAATGATGTATGCCATGCCAGTATGTGTATTAGCTAGAACAGTTTGTGAATGATGTATGCCATGCCAGTATGTGTATTAGCTAGAACAAACTGTTTGTGAATGATGTATGCCACGCCAGTATGTGTATTTGCTAGGAATGCTCTCCGATGGAGAATAGATGAGAAAAGATGGTATGGATGTCTAAAGGAAACATGGAGAAGAATAATACATGTAAAGAGAATTGAATGACAACAACGGAAACCTAAAGGTTTAAAAGAACAGTACAACAGGTATACGAGTAGGCTCATCAATCAAAATAGAACTGGTACGGTCAGTTGCTGGACGCTGTTGGAGATATTGTGAAGGAGATCGGAGCACCAAAGGACATGTCCGGAGTGCTACGAAGATATTCCAAACTGAAACTGAACTGAAACCTTGTGACAGCCGTATGTGTCAAATGAGATGTGCAGAGGATATAGATAGATTTGTATTTCCTGTGGACACAGTGTAAGCATTTCTTAGTTATATCTGGACTCACAGTTTGATATCAGTTCTCTTATGTTCTACTGCCGGTGCCTTTCCGCATTACAGAGAAGTGATGGCAGATGTAGTTTTATGGACATCGCAAGATGTGTGACTTAGGTGTCACAGTGATTTCATGTTAATGTATATTTTACTCCTTCCAAACCACATTTGTTCTTCTTCTTCTTTGCATTCGTTCTTTACGGTCAATTTTTATCACTCTTTGTGATATGTTTGATCTTTGCCAAGAACGTGTATACGTTGCACATTGGTTTGGTAGGCCCCTAAACGCATAGACTTGTACACATTTAGGACATGTGCATCCGATTTCAGTCAAACATCCTTAGTCGCCTCTTGACATGCATGGCAGGTAACAGTGGTTCTATTCTTTACACCCCAAATTTGGGCCCCGTAACCACTCGGGCGACCACATTTGTTGATCACTGACACTTTGCAGTTTATTGAAACAGATTACTCCACTATGGACATCAATTTGATTAAATTGATATCAGTTTTGTTTTATCTGTGAAACATAGCCACTTCAACATGCTAAGATCCTCAATTATCATACAACATGCTAAGATCCCACTTGATTGATTATCATAATTCATGTTCCTATCTACCAAGTGGCGGGCCATATTAGCGCACTGCATAGAAGAGTTTGCTTATCGAATCAGACATAAAATGGTTGTGGATTCAATCCCACATGTGAGGAAAGGAAATGGTCCTCCTACCACCTGCACACTTTGAATTAGAAATGTCAAGTGACAATCATGTCATACCACAAAGTCTGAAAAAGGTTACGGTATATTATTTATTTTTATCTATGAAGGGAGGTTTTTGTTTTGAATTTATTTCAAATCCATGACATTGTCATAGAACAAAATTTGAATTCCAATGTTGTATCAGTCATAACTAATGCCAGCGGAGTTGTATCAATCCTAACATATGCCAGCGAGAGTTGTTGTATCAGTCATAACATATGCCAGCGAGGGTTGGAAAATGACTAAAGATATAGAAAGCAAGTTGAATGCATTTGAAAATAAATGTCTCAGAAAATTAATAAACATAAAATGGGACGAATTCAGAAGAAGTGATGAAATCAGAGAAATGTCTGGTCAACCACTAGTGACAACTGTTATAAGAATGAGAAAATGGAGATATGTTGGGTACAGCTTGAGTAGAAATGATCAAAGAATACCAAAACAGATGTTCAAGTGAGAGGCAAATGGTTCAAGAAAGAGAGGACGCCATAGGGAAACCCTGAAACGAACTTTGCTGACAGAGAAAAGAAATATCGAACTCAATTTCATGGAAGAGATTGAGTGTGTTACCCAAGATAGAGAGGTATGGATAAATTACTTGCAGGCCCTACATAACATAGAACGGTACAAGAGGTATGTGTATATATATATACATATATGACATTGTCATTACTTTTTTGTTATAAAGAGACAGACAGATCCTTATGAAACTAGTTCAAATGTTGTAATTTAATAAATACGAAACATGAGATGTATGCCTAGACATTTTATCAAACAGATTAGATAAAACAATATCAAATTACTAACAAAGAGAAAGCACATATAAAGCCTACAGAATCAATACTATCACCTCCCAATGCATATTTATGATTGCCTACTTGTGTTAGTAATATATAAACAAATTAATAAAAGATGACATCAAACAGAAATATGCTCATATCATAACTTTTTTTTTAAAAGTGTTCATTCGATGATATACAATAGGTGTCTAAAGGAGGAGGATTTAGTTAGTTGCAACGGGTCTCCCCATATTGCTCGATCACTCTCCGCAGAAATGGTATATCACCTGTCGAGAGTACTGCACCAAGAATAGACTAGTTAGAAGGATAATAGCTAGGCGATGTACGAAAACCTACAAATCTGAGGTGATCAGACCAGATCTGGAGAAAACCGTGGGACGGCTGTGGTGATACTAAATAAATTGGTGTTTTAGGACAAAGACCTGTGTGTATAGTATCATAAAAGTAAACAAGAATTTAAGAAGGATAATAGCAACGAGCAACAAAGTAAACAATGTCACTACTATAGAAGTTGATAACATGCTGTTCTAGTGACTTAAGTGCCATGGAAATTTCAGGGTTCGAGGTCAGACTGTGCCACAATTCTTGGTATGTACATTGTATGTAGTTGAACTACAGAAAGCCCTGATCTACACTACAAGTACCTCTAAAGTTGGGGGGAAAGCATACTTGAATGGTGACGGACACTGGTGATAAGGAATACAAGGGGAAGGGGGAGACGAGGAAGACAAACAAGAGAAGACAGTAACCAAGAATTCAATATTTTCAAATATTTATATCAAATTTGAGAGAATAAATAGTTTAGAAGCTTCCAAAAAAAAAAAAAAAAACCTATCACAATCATCAAGTCCACAGAAAGTAATACATTCCTGACCCAAAACGTCATCGCTATTATAAAGTGTTGCAAGTCCACAAAAAGTAATACATTCCTGACCCAGAACGTCATCGCTATTATAAAGTGTTGAGGTGTATTACATTTGCACACTAATTAGAACTATTTCATACTCTTTTTTATTAATGCCATGTTAAAAAATATATGACAGATTTATTATCTGAGGGTTGGTATATATGACCTGACACGACACATTAGGGACAAAAATTAAACTAATGTCACAGAAGATACACAGAACATGTCCTGTCCCTAATAGCTCTTTTTTTTCAAAAATCTGTCAAAACAAGGACATAAGACTTGTTATCAATGATGCAAGAAGTTTTAGTTCTAGTGACATTTAATCATAAACATGGCGATGTGATATTACTGAATAAATTATTCACAAAATTAACATGGTTGGGCCACTTATCCTAAATAGATGACAGTAGGATCCACAAGGATATTCTGTATAGAGAGCTACCTTTCTAAAAGATTGTTAGAGTGGCAACGTTCTGCTCAGGACAAGTTATTCGATGAATTTAAGGCAGAAGATTATTTTATTCTAGAAATACCAAGCCTTCATAAAGAGGCAGTGAAAAACATCCTGTACACAAAAGTCTGTTCTATTAATCTTTTCTTATCCTGATGCGCTGTGAGGGAAAACAAGATTAAAGAAAACATCCTTCAACATACTTTTACTCTTAATAGTTGGTTATAGCAAATACTTGTGTAAAGTGAATGTCATGAATTGATATTAACTTTAACATGAGCCCTGAAGCTAAATCATAAGTATGACTCATATTCAATGATTGCATATTGACTCAATGAGAAATCATGAAGTTCATTAACCTCAAATATTGATATTGCATCACACAATACAGTAAATGTATCATTATGATTTATATCATATCATACACTCACCCCATATGTTTTGTGTTGGCCACAAGACTATGAGTATAGGATGGCTAGAATGACAATTCAATCAATGTGACCACTCACACTGCAGTGCATGCAGTGATCATGCACGTCAGTAATTATGTAATAATAGCATAATATAACAATCAATAATGATATGAGCATTGATGTAGCCATTGTAGCATAAGTAGGACTGTCGCTTACAGTGTAAGTGTGTAAGTTAGGGGCAATGTTACTGTATATAGTAGTTCTGAATGAATGAAACAAGTCACTTAACAAAGTCAACATTCAAAATAAAAGTCAAAACGGATGTTTTAGTAGTTAAAGTTGTACGTCAGTTGGGTACTTACTTTAGTGAATCACTACTAGTACTACAACTATTACTACTACTGTCACTAAACTGTGACTAGCTAATGACACAATAATAATGTGACTAAGGCGTCACACTAAACTGTCAAAACTGGGTCGGGTGTCTTGTGAGATCGTACGTAAATAACTCAGGTTTAAGTCTAAAGTCTACCTAACACAACGACAATTGCGATTCAGATTGATTTGAGTTCAACCGCCAACTTCATCAACGTTTTCATTTTCTCGCTAACGGTGATCCTGCCATTTCATATTGAATTTATAATTTAATTCTACGCAAACAATTAATTAAAAATTTGAATTAAACGAAGCAATTCTCGGAAGTAATGGATTGAATTTGAGCTGAATAATTAATTGATTATTTGATTGAACAAATTCAAAACGAAACACTCGTACTAGTCACTTAAGTCACTTAACGGTAACCGAGTCGTAAAAGATGATAGACACTAGACAGCCGTACGAGTCAGACGGCACTATCCTGTACTAGTACACGTTTTGTTTCCTTGCCTTGACAAGATTTGAAACTCAAGTAAGAATTTCAACAAATACAAATATGCAAGTTAGTCACCGCCTGTTTACCTGTACGATGTCCTGTGTTGTGTAAAGTATGAATATTTGTTACTTCCAATGTTTCATTTGACCGACCATATTGAGCTTCCGGTAATCTCTGTTTTACATTACACGTCGTCGTCTAGATACGTCATCGACGTCATTCGTATCATTAACTTTTCGACTTTATATCACCACAAGTTAGCAATGGTTTAATGGAAAAGATTTCCCCAAAGACAGTGGCGAACTCGCCAGGTTTCCAGCACGCCCGATGTCAAGTGTGCCCCTGATGAGGTGCCCCTCCTTCCTTGAACTTAGACAACATGTTCAAAGTTTTAGAAAAATTATAGAATAGAAGTGCTAATATTATTACTGTATGCAACTTCAAAAGAAATTCGTTCGAAATATGACGCCCACACTTAACCCCCCCCTTCCCTACACCACCTCCTTCACCCCTTCCTCCTCGATATCACGTACGATCTGCGATATTGATATACTTAGTCAGGTATCACTTTAAATGGTAACCATCTAACACCAGTGCAAAAATTCTGCTATCTTGGGTCCACGGTTACTGCCAGCCTTTCTCTTGATGAAGAAATCAACGCTCGTATAGGGAGTGCGGCTACTACATTCGGCATACTATCAAAGCGAGCGTGGGACAACAAAAAATTGGCATTGCAGACGAAAACTCAAATATATCGAGCCTGTGTAATTAGTTCTTTACTATATGGCTCAGAAACATGGACAGCCTACTCAAGACACGAGAGGAGACTTAACATCTTTCACCTTCGATGTCTCCGCAAGATTATGAACATCAGGTGGTACGACAAGATAACCAACTCTGAAGTACTACAACGTGCAAATCTGCCTTCCATCATGGGCATGCTCAGCAGTAGACGACTAAGATGGTTGGGACATGTGAGAAGAATGAAACTTTCGCATACCAAAACAAATGTTGTTCTGTGAACTTTCGGAGGGAAGAGGCACCAGGGCAGACCACTGCTCAGATATAAAGATGTTTGCAAAACCTCAATGAAAAACTTTTCTATAGATCCCAGCACATGGGAAGGACTAGCTGATGACAGAGTTGTGTGGAAAGCCAAATTACGAAGGGCGCAGAGTCTTTTGAGAAGAGACTTATGTACGAGCTGAACGACAAGAGAGAAAAGCGAAAACTCAGAAGTTGTCACAGTAAAACACTTGCCTACTGACCGTCTGTAAAGATGAAAAGGGCCATATATAGTCAGGTATGCAAACAGGGCCGTGCCGTGCTTTGATACAGAGAAGTGGCCGCATCAGGCGGTCCCGTAAGGGGGCGGCATAAGCAGCGAATTACAATACAATTTGAACTATTCAATAATTTAAAATCTTTACGCAACGTTTTTCTATATTGATCTAGGTTATTCCCATATTGATGTATACGATTTATAATTTATCGAACGCCTCTGCCTAAGCGCTGTCGGTACCCTTTGATTTCGGTTTCTGACTACAGTCTTGTCTTATCCACATGTACCGTGAAGCGTTGTGGGGAGTTTCAGTTTTCTATCATGTGCCAGGTGTTCTGCATATGTAGTTATTAGTCTTCGATGTCGCTGGATATCTGTGATATAATCTATCCATCAGGTTCTTGGTCGTAACTGTAGTTAAGCAGGTTACTGCTTTATCAGACTCGATGAATATGCTTCAAAGGGTTGAATCTGGAAGTCTGCGTGAAGAATGTGTGGACATCAATCGGAGACCACATCTCAAGACATTGGCTTGGCTGTACACATCTGGCCATGCTGAAGTCTGGGCATTCGTAAATATTATAGTCCGTCGTGACATGGAGAACAACTAAGGTGAACACCAAAAAGTTGCAGACATTCATCAATAGATGCCTACGCAGGATACTCCATCTGAGATGGTACGACAGGACCACAAACAGAAAACTGTGGGATAGGGCAGGACAACGGCAGGTGGAACAAGAGATAATGAGCAGAAGGTGGAGATGGATAGGACACACACTGAGGAAACCCCTGACAGCATCGTGAGACAGGCTCTCCGATGGAACCCCAGGGCAATAGAAGTAAGGAAGACCCAGAAACACCTGGAGACGGGAGTTAGAGATGAAATGCAAGAGGACGGGGAGAGAGTGAGAGATCTGGAAAGGATGGCCTTGGATAGGCGGGCTTGGAAGGCCTTGGTTGCGGACCTATGCTTCCTAGGGGCGAAGGGTGAAGAAGAAGAAGAATAGTCGGTCGTGCTGGAGTGCAGGTTAACGAGCATGCCGACTTTCTTGCAAACAATGCCCCGACTCAAGCTAGCAGAAGCATGGACAATGCCGATGTCATCAATGCGGTACGCTCCTATTTATGTGATACATAAGGAGTCTTAGACAATGGAACGAGTGCGAGAATGAGTTCAGTTTGGGCATACCAGACACAGTGTCGTCTTCGTGGTAGAGAAGATATATACTAATCAACTTCTCATTGAAAGGATGAGCAAATCGAGTTTGTGATGGCTGCTGCAGCGGAGGACAGAGTACGCATGGGAATACCCAATGTACCATGACGTTGATCGCATATCATAACAAAACATACTAACATTTAAAAAAACGAACACCAAAAATATCTTGTTTTTATCTTTTTGTTTATTTCAGTATTGGATACAAGACTCCAAACTATAGCAATGATGATAATGGGAATAGTGAGCTATAGCAATGACGATAATGGGAATAGTGAGCTATAGCAAAGATGATAATTGCAATAGTGGAGCAATATAAGCAAATGATGGAATAATGGCAATAGTGAACTATAGCAATGATGAAAAAATGAGGGAATAAATTTAACTATAGCAATGATGATAATGGGAATAGTGAACTATAGCAATGATGATAATGGGAATAGTGAACTTATGGGAAGCTACAATGATGATAATGGGAATAGTGAACTATAGCAATAATGATAATGGGAATAGTGAGCTATAGCAATGATGATAATGGCAAGTGAACTATAGCAATGATGATAATGGGAATATTGAACCCCAGCAAATGCGAACAACTGGATTAACAAATTATATAACAAGGATGACAATGAGAAAAATGAACCACAGCAAGGATAATAACGGTGAATATGAATTATAACATGAATAAAATCGACTGTGAACCACAGCAAGGGCAGTAATTGAAATAGTGGACAACATAATGGACAGTAATGGGTACAGTGGGTCGCATCAAGGATGGTAATGAAAACTGTGCTATTAATCAACATTTCTCAATAATATATTGTTAAATAAATGAAAATAAGTTTTCATGAATACAAAAATTATCAACAAAAGAAATACACAATTCATAAACTAACATACTGTCATATTTGCGGTTGTGGTCATGTGATCATGTGATAAAGGGATCATGTGATCGTTTATACAGACATATGTAAACAAACAAATTCTAGATTTCTGGTGTAATCAAGTAATCACTTTCTGTTCGCGTCAAGCAGCATCTCATTAGTAGAACCTCGCTCTCATCACAACCCGTATGAAAAATGTGTTACTCTCTAGAGAGCTCTTCCACCGTTTCCAACTTAATCTTCAAGTTTTATTTCATACCCTTTTGACTCGTCTTCAATGAACCACACTCCTCATTACTTATTCTTTCTCTGGTGGCGTGAGTGATTGTTATTTGTGTTCTTTAACAGGATTCTGCTATGTCATCTAACAATCTTTTTCGTGGTCTTTCTTCATCACTGCACTCTCCAAACCACTGCGACGTTCAACACCTACATGTGACCGAAATATATCATTTTCCGGGACATGATATTCTGTATCATCCAATGTTTATCGAAATTCATGTCTTGTAGGATGGATGTACATATGTTTTTCTCTTCACTGTCCCTAGCGTTCCAAATATTTTCTTCAACATTTTCTGTTCAAATATTCGATTTCATTCTTTACTGTTTGTATTATGTTCCATGATTAACGTGCATATGTTGCAGCCTTCTCTGCCACAGCATCAAATATGATTCACGTGCATATGTTGCAGCCTTCTCTGCCACAGCATCAAATATGATTCAACCCTTTTACACCGCGATGTATTGTGGGTAGTACGGTGTTATGCGCGGTTTTTTATTGACCGTCGGCACACGATGGGTGATGTGGTCTGTAGGTTGAGCACCTATGGATCTACCTGAAGTGCTATAACGTCGAATCAGTGACCAATAACCATCTACTATCAGATATTATCAGAGCTTCACATTATTTAAATTACTGGACATATCTTATCAACGTCCCATATCATATCAACGTCCCATATCTTATCAACATCCCATATCTTATCAATGTCCCATATCTTATCAACGTCCCATATTTTATCATCGTCACATATCTTATCAACGTCACATATCTTATCAACGTCACATATCTTATCAACGTCACATATCTTATCAACGTCACATATCTTATCAACGTCCCATATCTTATCAACGTTCCATTTACTTTGTTCTCCTATTGGACGGACGCCATTTCTGTTTTGTTTAGATGTCATACTAGTTTCTGACATAATAATACAATATATTAAAGACTTCTGAAGAAACATAGAAACACGTACAAATAAAGTATTCTAGTTTTATAAAATACAAAAACAATAACAAAACACAGCAACGTTTCGACCAAAATGCCTTTATCAAGCAAAGGATATAACAGAAGTGAATGATTCACTTCTTACACGTCACACAACATATAGAATCAGACAGTGGCGGCTCGTGATCGTTTTTGTTGGTGAGGCCAGACAACAATTTTCGGGTAAATCATGGGTTTGGGCTAGGTTATATTTTAATTTATTGAACAATAAATACATTACTTTGGTGGGGCCCGGCCCCTCTGGCCCTTAATGACGAGCCGCCACTGGAATCAGACAATAAATACCGAACGGCCCCTAAAATCGCCTTACATTGAAGAAACATGGACGGACATCAAACAACGTTGCATAATAATCAAATCGGACCACATAAAACACAATGTACAAAAAAAATTCCATTCATTAGGTGTTGCAGAAATCAGTTCACAGGCCGTCAAGTTGAAAGTTCATATCATATTATCAGAAGTACTCCTGGCTTCCTGTTGACACATGCAGTAAACAAGCGTTCTTTGCAAGCATAAATAATACAGGGAGATGACGTGTCTAATTGTGTGTATGATCTTCAGTTTGTTGTCTATTTAAATCTGGGATTTCCTGTTTCGTATCTTTAGTAATAAACTGCTTAGTGACAGCATCAGTCCAGCACCAATCATGCTAGCACCACCAAGATAAAATGAGCTATCATAGTTGCCGAGTGCATCCCTCAGGGCACCTGTAAGAAGCAGTTTTTGGTTAGTGACAAAGAAGTATATAAAACAAATGATGGCATCACATTCAGCAGTGGCGGCTCGTGATCGTTTTTGTTGGTGGGGCCAGACACAAATTTTCGGAAAAATCATGGCTTTAGGTTAGGTTATATTTTAATTTATTAAATAATAAATACACGTTAAATATTATTTTTGGTGGGGCCCGGCCCCTCTGGCCCTTAAGGACGAGCCGCCACTGACATTCAGTATCTTGTTGTGCAAGAAAGACATTGATATTTGATAGAAAATAAACAGTAATAGAATTACTAGATCTAGTAGTATTTTAGTGATAACAAGAGTAGTAGTAATAGTTCATATAGTTCATAGTTTATAAGTACGGTTCCAACTTCACTGCAACGGGTCACCCATAATTGTTCCGTTCATGTGCCAACGAAAATCACCCAAAACACTAACAACTGTATCCTGTACGTGAACTAATTCCACAAAAAGCAACAAGCACCGCATAAATGCATATGGCCGTTGCTAAAGTGTCAACACAAAACTGTTCGTCACTTGAATTGCAATTCATGTCGAAGGGAACATCAATCACGACAAAATCCAGCTTTCTACAAACGCAAAACACTGCATACGGTAGATTGAGCTGGTTCGTCATAACAGCTGTCCACAATTTTCTGAAGACTCACAATCACAACAAACGCACGGTTGACACAGCAAATAGCATTCCATGTAAAATTCATACCCCACAGCGTTGTTCAAGCACTAACTCAGTAGCTCGGCAAACGAAACCGGAAAATATACTACCAAACATACAACCAATCAAACAGTTCTGATTCTGAATGGCCCTCACGCATACCGCCATTGCCTAGCAAGCAAGTAGTAGTAAAGTATCTCAGCAGTTTGAATGTATAGACTAGACTAGTAGCTGATTAACGAAACGGAAATATATACCAAACATACAACCAATCAAACAGTTCTGATTCTGAATGGCCTCAGCATACCGCCATTGCTGGCCAACAAGTAGTAGTAATAGTAGTGGTAGCAGTTTTAAATAGTAGTAGCAGACTAGTAGTATTAACTGAGGTGTTATAGTAGTAGTAGGGTGAAGAGTAAACGTTACATTGCGACAGTATGGTTGAACGGATACAAAATGGAGTAATAGATCATTGTAGTACATCTATTTGTAAAGGTTTATACAGCGTCTGTAGTTTAAGTGGTATAGCTCGGTCACAACCCAAACGTATCTGGTTCAAACTGCAGAGCAGGCAGTTTGGAAGCAAATTCGATTCCGTGGGATTTTTACGAAAAGTTAAAATAGACCTCACCGCCCAGAAAGCAATGGCAAACTAATGAACGTATAAGTGGTGTCTAGAAAATCAACGACTAGTTTACTGTGGTTGATGGCTACGTCATGTAAATGATATGCTACGATTTTTGACTTTTCATTATAAGGAAGCTTTTTTTATTGGGGGACAAGGGACATCACTGAGATAAACATAATCTAATAGGATTCAATACTGTAGTTGTCTGTCCTAACTTATTCAGAGACTAGGGTACATCAGGAAATTTAAAACTTGTGCAGACGACGGATGTACTTCATGGTTCCGGACTTCTATCTCTATCATATGACAGTTCCTCTTCGCTGAAATGACACACCACCTGCAGAGAGTATTTAACAAAGCACGATATAAGTAGCTCCGGAAGCAACCCTAGGGATCTCACTTGATCTCAGGAAAATGTAGAACTTTTTAAGCAGAGCTCAAAGCTATGCGTACGACTAGTTTTAAGGAAGAAATAAAAACGCAAAATCGAATAGAGTGGACATTTTTGTCTCCACCTTATGTGCTTTGGACGTGATGATGACATAATGATGACATAATGATTATTATGATGATGACATAATGATGATCATGATGATGAATCCAGAAAAGACTGTAAATAGTAATATGAATTATTGTCGGTAAACTACTTCACATGCAGATCTCCGACCTTCACCTAAGTAACACTTGCTAGTAAACAAACATGGAGGCAGATCAAAGTTCGCAATGTAATTCGGGCAGTCTTTCCAGATACGATCTCTAATCTAACATTCTCATTTTACGACTTTCAATTTACGACATTCAATTTACGATTTACTCAGTTTACGACTTCCAATTTACGGCTTACTCAATTTACGACTTTTAATTTACGAATTTCAATTTACGACTTTCAATTTACGACTCTCAATGTACAGTTTTCAATTTACGACTTTCTATTTACGACTTTAAAGTTACGACTTACTCACTTTACAACTTTCGATTTACGAATCCCTATTTACTAAAATGTGACCACAGGAAGATTTATGCAAATGTATTGTTTCCGTAAAACAGTATACTTCATGTAGTATGTCCTTTCTCATGACAGCCAGCCTGCTCGACAACTATACAGTTCTCTCTCCTTCTCCATCGTCATGTTCAAGATTTATTTAAGAGAAAGCATTTAGTTTAAATCATGAAACACGTACAAACAAAGTACTATAGTTTTACAAAATACATAAACAGTGACGATAAACAGCAACGTTTCGACCAACAAGGCCTTTATCAAGCAAACGAACAAACAGGAGTGACAAATTAAAATGAAACACAAATGGACGACCAAATACCAACGTATCTAAGGAAAATCTGGAATAAAAACGAATAACGAAATAAATGTAACACAAAAACACACATAAAAACTAGAAATAGAAAAGAAACAATGAAACATCTAGTAAATATATAACTTGAATACATGCAACACATACCCATATAGATTATAAAGCATGGGAAGAGAAAGTACTAAGAAGCATAAGAATGTAATACATGCAACATATACCCATAGAGATTACAAAGCATGGGAAGAGAAAGTACTAAGAAGCATAAGAATGTAATACGTTGAGCCCGCGTGGTCGCAAGGTACCATACAAAGAAATCAACCGATTCTCCAGAGCAAATCGACTACGATCATCAGAGGAACATGATCGGATGGCTGTGACCTGGACATCGCAAGCCCCTGAATGGCCAGTATCATTGAAATGGGTAGCTACAGGGGTCACAGAGCATTGGCGTATATCGCGCAAATGTTGGGCGAATCGGTCACTGAGTCTCCTGCCGGTTTCCCAATATAGGCCTTGTTGCACCGCTTGCAGATAATGGCATAGATAATATTACGGACTCGCACGTGAAACTGTCTTCAACAACGAACGTGGCTTTTGGAAAAGACACCGTGCGGGTCTGTATTACATAAGCACAAGTGTTACAGCGCCGACGGCCACACTGGATGGTGCCAAAATGACTCTGGATGTTAGGCTTGAGTTTAAATCATGCATTCTATTGAATTGTGCAGAATTGGTTTCATTGATTGATTGATTGATTGATTGATTGATTGATCACCATTGTACTTCAGTGAATTTGTACTTCAGTAAATAACCATGTGTGATCTGATTTATTTTGTTACACACGAAGATCTCAGCGTCAGTGCACGAACTGTGTAACACTGGCGATAGTCCCCAATGTAATCTTTAAGACAGTTAAAACAAATTTGAAGGAATTTATTTTAGCATTTTAAAATGAATTTTTCCCAGGCAGGAACTTTGCAGTCTACTCGTCTAGCTTTTCAATTGTTGGGGGTTCTTTTACGTGCGGAACATACGTTGTATCGTCCGTCTCCGATAGAACTATGAACTAGATCAGGTTACTGGAAAAATACCACAATCGCTCCACACGGATAGTTATGTGTGGACAGTAATCACAAGTGTATGGTTATAGCTGGTAGCGAAATGAATGTACTAACCTGCTAATGGTGGGTCAATCAACGTTCTAATTAAATGAATGTACTAACCTACTAATGATGAACCAATCAACGTTCTAATTGAAATGAATGTACTAACCTACTAATGATGAACCAATCAACGTTCTAATTAAATGAATGTACTAACCTACTAATGGTGGGTCAATCAACGTTCTAATTAAATGAATGTACTAACCTGCTAATGGTGGACCGATCAACGTTCCAATTCCTTGAAACACTTTCTGTATTCCTAAAGAACTTGGCATCTTCTCCCTTCCCAAAATATCAACGAGAACGACCATCTTCTGAGCGACCATTGCACCAGTCGTGCATCCATAGATAGCGCAGACGATACAGAAAGTTGCAAAAGTTGTCAATGATGGCATCACAATGGAAGCTAAGGCAACGATAAAGATAGTCAAGTTGAAGAAGTATGGCCTAAATGGACGCATAACTCGAATGTCCATAACTAAACCGATTGCTATGCGACCGAAAGTATCCATCGCTCCAGAAACTGTCAACAACAATGTTGCTTCTGTTTTTGTTAATCCCTTTGACATAGCAATTGCTGGAAGAAAGATAAAGGCTGTTTTGAAAGCCAGATAGAAAAACAAGTTGCCCATACAAAACACAATGAAAGGAACATGTTTGAAAAGTTCCCAATGAAATGTTTTCATTTTTGTTGTCTCACTGTTTCGTTTGAATTCTGTTGGGAAACAAATTTTGAGGGATGAACGCAGGCAACTTTCTTCCTTGTATTTTGATTTTGATGATGCTGTATTTTCATCCACTTTCGATTCCAACAATGGCGATGCACCTTGCTCCGAAATCGGACTACTATCATGTGATTTCTCTGCAGACTGATCCACTGGGACTGGCGTATTGCTGTTCTTATCTTCAGAATGTATTGGTTGTTCTTTTAATAATGTTTCGATTTCTTCAGGCGTTTGTTTCTCAGTTTCTTGCATATTTTCTTCTATTATAGACATTTCAACAGTTTCTTGGTCCTGTTCTTTTATACTTTCCAGCTTTCTATTGGAGACATTTGTAAAACTGGTTGAATAATCTTCTTTGTTTTCAGATTTCTTTGCATATTTCTTAAGCCTGTAATGTAAAAGAAAACAATTATAATGAAAACATACAATACTTACATAGATAATACAAAATATATGATAACAATAAGAGAGAAAAAAAAAACAGAAAAAAATCTGAATACAAACAAGTAGATAATTATAAAAATTACAATAACAAACTTATTAAATACTTCAGCAAATCCAACATAATAAGAGAAGACATCAAGTCAGGAGGAAAAATAATAAGAGAGGCCAGCGGGGCCTACGCAACAACCACAAGTAGCTTGACAATGAAGGTTCGGGCGGTTACGGAGACAGTGAACTGGTTGGCATCTCACAACTACTCTCGTGTTTTCATACTCAGTGACTCCATGAGCATGATTCATAAAGTCGAATCAGGTATGGTGAGACGCAACTGGGTGGAGGTACTGGTACAGACAATGATCAGAGAAATCACCTTCATTTTTATCCCTGGGCATGCAGGAGTTAGGGGTAATGAACGAGCTGATAGATTGGCTGGCTTGGCTACAATATCAGAAGGAGCTGCCATGGATCGAAGTGACATTCTTCACGCATTGAGACTTTCCGAACAGAGGAGTTTCAGGGCTGTGAATCCCACTCGCTGACCATATTGAAAGAGATGGGTGTCAATATTGGTGCAGCCCGAAAAGAACGACATATTAAATATGCAAAGAGATTGATTAATCAACATCGAACTGGCGTGTTGGGTCGCTGGACGCTGCTGGATTTGCTGAGACGGAGATCCGAGCACGTATGGACATGTCCGGAGTGCTATGATGATAGTCCTCATATAATTGATAACTGAGACATCAAGTGTCTGGAGTACAAACAGGAGTATAAGGTATATTTTGCCCAACACTACTTGATAAGTACCATCATCATTGCACTTCGGTGAGTAACCATGTGTGCTCCAATGTCTTTCTTACTCAGGACGATCTCAGCGCAGTGTGCGATTCCATAGCACCGGCGAGGTTCCGTAATTTAGAAGATGGTGAAAATATTCTGTAGGAATTTTATTGGTTTAATTTGTCTAATGAATTTTGCCACAGGCAGCGACTTTTCAGCCTGCTCGTACCGATTTTAAACTGCCAAGGGTTCTGTTATAAATTAACTATGAACAGCACAGTCAACTGGCAAGGCTTGGGATATGCACATTTTCATATTTAACAGAAATAAAAATTCGATATTCATAAAAAATGTTAAACATTTATTGAGCGGTGTATGTGTATATATGTCTGTGTGTGTGAGCGTGTCTGAGTGTTTAAATGTAAGTCTGTGTATGTGAGTGGCTAAACACGTAAACACAAAGTACTACAGTTTTAGAAAATACATAAACAGTGACGATAAACAGCAACGTTTCGACCAAAAGGCCTTTATCAAACAAACAATACAACAAGAATGACGAATTTCGAGGAACACTACAAATGGACGATTACATGTGGAAACATAAACCTATCTAATGAAAATCTGGGAATAAAACGAACAACGAAATGAGTGCAACACAAAAAAACCGAAAGTGGAAAAGAAGAGAAACAATAAACAATATAGTGGATAAATGAGAAAGTGGAAAAGAAGAGAAACAATAAACAATATAGTGGATAAATGCAAAGTTTCAAAGTTTTACTGCAGTCTCCACCTTTTTTCGATGTATGTGAGTGTGAGTGAGAGTGTGTGAGTGTTTAAATGTAAGTCTGTGTATGTGAGTGTGAGCTTTATGTATGTGTATTCTTCTTCTTCTTCTTTGTGTTCGTTCTTTACGACCAATTTAATCACTCTTTGTGATATGTTTGATCTTTGACAAGAACGTGTATAAGTTGCACATTGGTTTGGTAGACTTATGTGTATTGTTATGTTAGTTGCTGTTGGTGGTGATTTTTGCAAACATGCAACAAATGATCAGACGTTTCTGTCTCCACTGAACAACATACCTTTTAGCAGTTAGGTATCTGTAATGAGTTCTTAATGGACGGAAGATCATAGCCACACACAGGCCATGAAGACTTATTGCTGACAAGATTAAAAACGCACCCTGCAGTAGAAGACAGTTATATTGGAGATACGTGTTAAGTAAACTGATTTGAAGCAATTATTTAACCAACTTTTTCTCTTCTCTCTCTCTCTCTCTCTCTCTCCTCTTCTCTCTCTCTCGCTCTTTCCTCTGCCTCTCTCGCTCTTTCTCTCTCTTTCTCTCTTCTCCTCTCTCTCTCTCTCGCTCTTTCTTCTCTCTCTCGCTTTTTCTCTCTCGCCTCTCTCGCTCTTCTCTCTCTTCTCTTATACATATTAAACATCTATTACATCTATTTTGGGCTCTCTGTGACTAAGTGGTTAAGCCCTTTGCCTTGTGAGTCGAAGATCTCTGTGACTAAGTGGTTAAGCCCTTTGCCTTGTGAGTCGAAGATCTCTGTGACTAAGTGGTTAAGCCCTTTGCCTTGTGAGTCGAAGATCTCTGTGACTAAGTGGTTAAGACCTTTGCCTTGTGAGTCGAAAGTCTTTGGTTCGAGTCCGACCGCGCCATTCTGTTCACGAGTGCAGTTTTTTTTCCAGAGACCCCTCGATTGTTTCTGGAGCTACGGAGTTCGTACATTGTGAAATACTTTCGGCAGGTGACGTGCCATTTCTGCGGAGAGGGACCGAGCCGTATTAGGTAAAACCCGGTGCAATGAAGTCAATCCTTCGGCTTTTAAACATTTTTTTAAAACATCTATTAGGACCTAATCATCCCCCAACCAGCTTATGCATATCCTTCCTATTTGACTTGTTGATGGTTGGTTGGATTTTGAAGCTCAAGTTTTCTACCAGTTGGGTAGGCAGCCCCAAGTCAAACCCTACCGTTATCTCCTCTGACAAGATGTCTTGTGGGCTGCAGTGCTGCTATATTTGTGCTACATTTCACCTGTCTGGCTACCTACGCGAAACGATCGGACTTTATCCAGTTATCCTTCTCTCAATGTAGGCGAGATCAAGCACCTAGTAATATCGAAGGCTGAGAGTCAAAAGTAAATCCTTTTTTTTTCAAGTTGAGAGAGATACAAGAACCACCAGCAGTATACAATTGATAAGAGTAAACTGAAAATTTTTCCGGTTTCGTTTGCCGAGCTACTCAGTTAGTGCTTGAGCAACGCTGTGAGCTATGAATGTTACATGGAATGCTTTTGCTGTGTCAACCGTGCGTTTGTTGTGTGTATTCAGAAAATGGCGGACAGCGGTTATGACGAACAAGCTCAATCTGCCGTATGCAGTTATATTGCGTGTGCAGAAAGCTGGATTTTGTCGGGATTGATGTTCCCTTCGACAAGAATTGCAATTCAAGTGATGAACAGTTTTGTGTTGCTACATTAGCGACGGCCATATCCATTTTATGCGGAACAGGTTGCTTTTTGTGGCGGTACCTGCTGTTTCATTCTGGAATTAGTTCACACAGGAAACATTTCACAGTTGTTAGCATTTCGTGTGATTGTCATTGGCACAGGGACGGAGCAATTATGGGGTGACCGTTGCAGTGAAGTTGGAATCGTACTTATGAATTATGAAAACTGAAAATCTGCAGCCCATGCCAAAATCATTTATAACAATAAACAACAAATACATTCCTACAAATTTTCACCATTTTCAAAATATAGCTATAACCCTAGCCGAGTTCTACTGAGATCGTGCACTGTCGTCAAGGTTTTCCCGTTCAGACCACAAATAATAGAGGGCAGCAGTAAGGGCATCAACCTTCATCCTCATACCAGAAGTAGTTATCTTGTACGTTCAACTTCGCTCTGC